>OX439350.1:12494873-13122144 GCA_949319445.1 Mythimna lalbum | reverse complement strand
TCTGAAATCGGCTTTATACTTAAACACTTTTTTCAGATTTAGCTAGTTTTCAAAATAGAATAAGGAAATTATGCGCTCTTTGAGACTAGGCTTAATAATGATCGCGCGTTGTGATAGCGCAGACAAACAGCACCGTTTACGTAGGCCATTCTCAAAATCGCAATTGATTCCTTTTTTCAGTGATTGATTGATTCCTTTTTTTATTTTGGAAGATAAGATAGATCTTACATTATAAAGCACAAAACCTACCAATTTTCACGATGGTTTTTATTTTGTGAAAACTATCGTGAAAATTGGTAGTGATATATTTATATAATTGTAATAAATTATGAATAACTTATTCAGAAATAAAACGATACGCATATTAGTCATTATTTATGTGATCAGATCGTTTTTTTGTTTTGTATTTCTTAAATAAGTAATTAAACATTACCTACTGACATGAGAGCTTAACTATAAACAGTTAATTAGTAAATTTTGTTTAATTTCAACTCCCACTTGGGTTGACGAAGATCGTTGCCTTATGTAAATACGGTTAATTAATAATATATTTCTATAAAGGATCATACCTTCTTCGTAGAAGGAAGCATTGGTAACCCAAAGTCGGCCTGAATCATGCGCAGGAACTTCCCAAACTTACCATACCCAGTGAGAGCCTGCGTCATATGGAAGGTAATAATAATAATATTACCTTCCAGGGCTTGCACAGAATTTATCACGGTCTGGGTAGAGCAAGAGGGAGTGTCATACTTTTACTGACAAAAACCCACCAGTGTTCCTTCCTGGCTTTGCATTCCAAGGCCTCTGTGGCTCTTTTAAACAATCCCGCAAACTTAATTTCAGTGTCTAACATCGACATCAAATATTTTAGAAGACTAAATCTTTTGATGAATTACACTGAGTGAGATATAAATATTCTTAAAAGAACATTGAAATATTACTCCATCATCATAAATATTCAAGTAGACAGTTATTTTAGTACTTCTACTACAAATGGTTTTAGTGAAAGTGAAACACAACTAAAATATACTATAACGAAACGCTTTGAGTCTGAACGAAATATGAAATATTAAAATATATTAAAACAATAAAGAATAATGCCATTATACATATTTTGTAGAAATAACAATAATATTCCACAACTTTTAGTTCTAGACAACTGATAAACATACTTATGTATTTCTAAAAACACACAATACATTATAGATAACACACCTCGACACAGAATAAATTATCGTGATCATCACACAAATATTTGTCTTGGGTGGTAATCGAAACCACGACCACTGGCTTAGCAGTCACGGCCACCACCACTAGAACAACAGGCCAATTATCAAATAGTTAATATTTATGTTTCATATGTACTAAAAAAACGTGCCTCTCTCATACATGAGGTTTCGAAACCAGGTTTCGGAAATTCAAATACCGTACTTTTCAAAATTTTGTATCAGACATTTATGACACCCCTTCCCTCGGAAAGCACGAAAATCTGTTTGTCCAGGATTTCATTTGTAGATCCTCATCAGTAGTTACAGGTAATCAAACGCCAGAAAGAGATCAGAATATTCAAGCAGCATCGTGTTGCCATTAACTTTGTTATGGAGGTCTGCTAAGCAGTCGCGCCATATAAAACACGTGTCTTCAGCCGCATCTACTCAGACTGGAAGCTAAGCTGGTTGGGAATGGGCAGAACACCGCCATGTCCTCGTGGGGCGATCGGCAGTAACGATCTCTCGCGCTGGACCTTTGTTCAAGCCATGGTCCGAAGCGAGGAGGAGCAGGCGTTTGCCTCTTTCAGTGAAGCAGTAATGCTAGCAAAGGCAAGTGCACGTGCGACGGAACGGCCCTCACGGCGATCCCGATCCCAATTTCCGGCCAACTTAGGCGCGTATTTGCGGACGACGAGCAATGGGTAGCTCGCCGTCCATCGCCCAGTAACCGTCCGTACCGAGCCCAAGTCGTCGTCAGCGTGAACTGATTCGCGCGCGCCTCAAGGAGCTGACAGCAAACCGAAGCAACCTAGCAAGGTCGAAGCCTACAGGGGCCAACGATTTTTTTTTTAAATGAACTTCGGACCTAGTATGTAAGCCAATAAAAAAACTAGTTGGGAAAAGGTTAGGGAGATGATGTTATCGATGTACTCATAAAACGTTATTTACTTTTCATAAATAAATTGATCATTATTTACCCGCATAATGAGTGTATATTTGGCTGCCAAATTGTGAAATGAATATTACTGCAGCTTCACATACGAGTACATACTGAATTATGATATTATATAAGCAAAATTAATGATTATGCTGAGAGTCTGTTGCGTTTAAATGGTAATCATAACCAAATCTATGCAAAAAATGTAGTGTTTTTAGAAATATCTGCTTATTTTGCCTTCAAATTACTAACCTAAATATTCAGAATATAAACTAACCGTTTAAACTTTAACAGAATCATAAAATCGTAGATATTCTTCGTTCTAAAGTTTTAGCCGTAATTGAAAAGCGAACTAAAAAGCTCCAATTAAGTGTTTATAAAATAATACAAACAACACACACAGCGTTCGTTTCACCAAGGTCGCACATTTTTGACCAAAATACTTACTCAATATGGTCAGCTCTTGTGTCACCTATGGAGATCAAACATCTAAATGAGTTATGATATAAGATGAGAAGTACCTAATCGCAAACACACGACACGACACGAAAACACTCCTCGGACCAATCCGACGCAAGCTGATAAAGGCTATGTCTATAATTGTCCGATGTATCATAAACTAATCCCAAATCAAATCCATTCAATACTAAGTAGGTTAGAAACCTACTTAAATCTGGTTCAACCAGATTTAAAAAGTTAGGGGAACTGTCAAATGAGATAATAGGGGTATACATACTGAAATGTGACGTCACAGCCATTAAGTTTCAAGTTTACAAAACAGATAGCAAGACATTCCCAGCACACCCACGCTCTTTCTCATACCTATGATGCTAAACGCTGCTTTATTTAATACAAAACCGATTTCAAAACAACAAAGAATGCTGTACTTATAGATTCTTTGTTGTTTAGTATAAAATATTGTGCAAAATTAAACACACAACACACCCGATTATTTTTACCGTTTGAAAGTTTTCAGCGCTATGCCAAAAACATGGCGAAAGACTCAACATACTTACTATGTACGCTGACTTTCCCGTCCAGCTGAAATGCAGGTTATATTTGGTGAGTTCGACTGATTTTTTCTTATCATAGATCGAATGAATATTTAACTACTAGGATTCGATATCACAAATATATTATTATGAACCTTATGTTAATAGAATTTAGGTGTAAATTCGAGGGGTGAAATATATGGTTCAGCTCCGCAATGCTTCCTTTTAGTAAACAACTCAAGATTGAATATGAAAATTTAATCGACTAATTTAATCGAAGAGAGATACCGTGTAGCCGTCGCTGGCGGAGTTATTAAACGTCTCTGCGTAGGCAGTGAGCTTGCAAATATGAATTCATAATAAAATATTATACTTGAAGTAAGTACCCACCTAACTTCATTGTTGCTATTGGGTACATATTTCTGCATATTTCTGCGCTAAGCGTAAATAGAAAAGTCAAACAAAAGAAATGGATTTTTATTATTCCATTACTTATAACATTGTGTTCTCCCAAAATCACTTAGTAAGGAGTACTACAGCCGATCTTATAAGCAAAGGAATGAAAAAGATATTTTATTCGAGGTCTAGAATTATTCAAGCCGAGATCCCGGAGCGGTGTTCATTTGTAAGCCGCCAAAGTTTGACAAGTCAGGTTGCATTTAAATGCTGCCGGTGGAAGGTTCAGCACCAAGCCGTGCTCAAAATTAGCATTTTTCAAAGTCGCGCCAGCCTCATGGCTGCGCATTCTCACCAGACTTGTACCTTCACACATTTATAATGCACGCATTGCTTTTTTACGAAAACTTCACGAAGATATCCGGGTAGATTTCAACAAACATAAAGAGTTTTCGCATAATATCAAGCACTTGTGATAACATTAACAAATAGTAGTAGCCTTGAGGAACCCCGAGAGCAGTGGAGCTGACGTGAACTGCATAAATAAACGGAGATCCCGCCGCTATGAAATTCATATTTAAAAAATGTTGGCTGAGTAATAGTCTTCTTTGGGGAAAAATAATAGATTCCTTTACTCCTGCGATGAAAATGACCTGAATTAAATTTTCACATTCAATCGTCGCTGTTTGCCCCTGAGAGTGATCGCGCCGCCGCCGCAGCGTCCCCGCCGCGCCCCCGCTCTCGTCCCGCACGTGCCCCGCTACCGTCTGTCGGTTCTCATCATACCTATTTTTGTTTTTCGGCAATATAATCGCAGACAAAATTATACATTACGTATGGAAGAGTTATGTTGTATCCCACAGGAATACTCGAACGAACCGTTAACTCGGTTAGTCAGGCAGTTACGTTTGAGATATAAGTGAAAAGGCTTTAGCCATCTATAAGTCAAATGTTTTGAAATTTTTGGCTAATGAATCATTAGTTTACTTTCAGGAGTGTATTAAGTGACATTTTTAGATCTTAAACGTTTTCAGGAATAATTTGTGAAACAATTTTAATCACTTACGCGAATCAGACTCAGAAATGGAAATACTAACGTAAACGTATTTAATTGATTTTTGGCTATAAATAAAGTTAAATAGAGTTGATATCTAAGATTTTAGTCTTCGTTAATTTAATACCCAGTTTATCTTTACTCAATAAATCTGTCTCGTTCGGATCACTTAAATTAGTATAGGTATTTAATCAAGCGATCGACAAATTAATCTGAAGCCATGTCTCAGTGACTTGATCTGTTTATATATCGCTGTTATCAAATGTTGTCTAGATTATTTAACTCTGCCATTAAGTCGAGCAAGATAAAATATTAGATCGTAGTGAAACCACTTAGAGCTATTTCCCCGGGATTGCGTGATAGCAACACTTAATTTACAAGCTCCATTTAATTTGAACTATTTTGAGGCTCAGGCAGGAATTTAAATATCTGCAGATAAGGAGCTCACGCGAATTGTGCGGCGCGCGCCAGCGACTGAGCGCTCCGGCTAAATTACGACATTAACGAATTAATGCTGCACAAATTTCAGGGCTTTTCTCTTGATTTTTTATTATTAACCCTTCTTATATTCGCAATTAAATTCTACCGCTATCATCCATCAACAAAATAATGAACTGTCAAAACACATGGCTTCAGTTAGTTAATTTATTTTTATTTTAGATGTCTATGGCCATCCACAAGCATCAAAATTCGCGTGAATTTGCCCAAACAAGTATTACACACTAACCATATAATTAAAATATATCTGACACCCTATTTCGCGAAATTGCGTACCCAATATTACCCGCTTATCTCAAATAACGTTGTAGTCCTCGTAAAATGTAAATACATATGTAATAAAAGTGTACTGTATGTGTGTGTTAAAAGCAAAATCGTTTCGACAAGTTTAGAATATGCGCAACTGTGAATCGAGTAAGCTACATTCAGATAAAAAATAAATCTGGATTGGTTTGGCAGAGCGGAAACTAGTAAATGTAGGTATGGTAGTTGATGAAATATTTTTTCAAACAAAACGTGGGGGCCCGGGAGCAAAGTGCAGAGATTAGACACGGGGACCATCAATTACGCGTAATCCGAGACACGTGCGGCCCGCTCATCGCATCGCAAACCTATGGGGATTATTGAAATTTTCTAAAGCCATACCCACTCGCTACGAACGTTCACACACTCCCAGCCCGCTTATAGGCGTTTGTATGAACACGAGATAAGAAATTATGCAAAGGTTTGTAGCGTGCAATTACAATTTAGATGTGCAAATAAATAATAAATTACCATGAATAATATTAAAGGCGGTAGAGCTTTGCATTTCTGTTTTAATTTCCAATAACGATATCACTCTCTACATAAGACACAAATATAATCCTTCCGGGTATATAATGTACCTGCCCACCGCCCAAAGAGACATACATAGCGGTCTCAATTTCACACCTATTTGCAAATCTGACCGGTAGTCCAATTAAACTTCCTGCAGATTGGATTGGGTGCGATATTTGGACGCCTGCAGGCACCTTTGATGTGTCGTGTCAATCCTAATAGAGTCCCTAAATCTCAGACTCAAACAAAACAGTACAGTTAACTGAAACAGTTAGACGTAACTACAAATAATCAGTGAGTTCTGGGATTAGAGAAGATCAAAGACGATTGTCGACTACTGGATTACAAGATTCACTCAGGAAAAAAACTAATAAAATAAATGTTAGCTTTTATCTTCAGGAATAAAGATATTTACTATAGAAAAAGTTTTTATGCAATCAAATCGAAGATGGGACGTTCTGTATTCGTCAACCATTGGCCACGGTAAAGTCGTATTTTGTTCACTCTGTCATGTTACATATTAAATAAAAAGTAAAATATTAACCAACCTGATTGCCCTTACAATAAAAATAGAGAAACTTAAATTTTATAAGCATAGCATATAGATTAATCATCCAATTAATGTTCCCATTGCTTGGAGTCAGGCCTCTTCTCTTTGAGAGGTAAATTATTTTTTGAAGGGACAAGTGATTGTCGATATGAAAATATTTTTTTTCATAGCAAGATTTTATACCTATATTAATTATATAATTAATACCCGTCAAGACGAATCATACGAGCCCAAAATCGATGGGGTTGTGTCGTTCCTGTAGCCACCTTCCGGTTCCATCATCAGATCAGTTAAATGTCATAATAATTTTGCATTGTCATCTTATTTACACATGCATGTAAATTTTCATCGATCAATCGGTAACCGGGAAGTGGATCAAATTTAATTTGCAAGATTTGATTACAGACAAACATCGGGACAGGTGAAACTAAATAAAAGCTTGTAAAAAGAGAACAACTAAGTGAACGGATGTAATTGTAAGAAGCAGCCTCCTTCTAACCTATTAAATTAAACATTCAACATATGACATGACACTATAGGGTACCTACCCATCGTCACACTTTCCTAACTGGGTGACAACTTGCAGGAAGCAACACTCTAGTTTTGTTCATACTTAAGTCCAGGCACCTACTTAGTGTTAGTAGTACTACTAGTGGATCCTGTATACTTAGTGTTCTGAGCTAGACAACAACGTACTCGTTCAAACCACGGTAGAGTATTACATTGTGCAATATTCATCATACGTTAGAAGTTAACAAGAAGTTAAAGTGCTTTTATATATGATTTAAGTGTTTTATATTTAATTGTTTTGTCTTTTTGTCCTTCTGTCTGTGTTTAAATATGAGCGAGGAGTAGTGGCAGGCGGTCGCCTCCTTCTGCGAAGCAGTAATGCTAGCAAAGGAGGAGGCCGACCGCATCAGGCAACGGCGCTCTCGTTGCCGCCGCCGGGATTCCGATCCCGATTTCCGGCCACCGTAGACGCGGGCTCGCGGACGGTGAGCCATGGGTACCTCGCTGTTCGACCGTCCGGTAAATGTCCAGACCAAGCCCTAGACGTCGACGGCGCGCACTGTTCCCGCGCGCCTCAAGGAGTTGTCAGCAACAGGAGGGGCCCAACTGAGTCGAAGCCTACTGGGGCCAGGGTTATCCGAAAGGAACTCGAGCCCTGGTATGAAGGCTAGAAGGAACGGGGTGGATTTTTAGTCAGTAAGAGTCTGACACTATCTCTTGCTCCACCCCAGAGCGGGGGTTGTCATAAGATGATTTTTGCCCACCGAAAAAAAAAAGTTAACTAAGACAAGCAAGTCATTTCTCATACATCTACGCTTTTATAACAAGCTGCCAAAGTCGGATACAGAACTCAGCGAGAGAAAGTTGAAAACCTACATCAAGCTTGTTCTTACCAAGAAAATGTATTGCAAAGTTAATGACTACGTTGAAGACACGTTTGTTTGGCTAATTAATTGCAATATCATGTAAGTTTATATTAACTGCTCCATCATTAAATACAAATAGTTAAAATAAACCGTGGCCCATTTACGAAAATTACTCATTCTATAAAATACCTGGATCTAAAAGAAATTTAGATAATATATACAAACACAATCAAGTTCTGGTTTGGCTACGAATGCAACCAAATACAAGATGTAAATAGTTCCATTTTAATAGGTCAGCAAAAATCTTGGCTAATGGTATGAAAATAAGTAAACACAACGATATTTGATAAATTTTTAGTTTTGTTTGTTCTCATTTATGTCACACAACTCAGAATTCACTTTAATATCATAACTTGAGTGATAATTAAATATGTAGCTTCGCAAATCCAGCCGGCTGTCCGCTAGGCAATCTTGTAAAATATTCAATCAACCTCGTTGGGTAACTAAACAGAATAACCAATTAGATAGCTACTCCTCGCCTGATATTCATTACTTACAGTAAATATATGTATCTGTATATATACATGTTATTGTTATACCGTTGTAATTATATTGTGAGAGTAAGACTATTGTTAGACTGTGACACATTTAGGGCGATAACGCTAATTAGCTTCGATGCGCATTCAGCTGTCACGATTTGATTCCATGCAGGCGCCTCGC
This sequence comes from Mythimna lalbum, assembly GCA_949319445.1. NCBI lineage: Eukaryota > Metazoa > Arthropoda > Insecta > Lepidoptera > Noctuidae > Mythimna > Mythimna lalbum. The sequence goes on along the minus strand of OX439350.1, from coordinate 13,113,594 downwards.
GGGTTAGGATGCGATCAGATTTGCATGCTTAGCTATGCATGCGTAAGCACGTCGCGTCGTCGCAAGTCGAGACGAGCGCGACGTGTGTTCCTACCCTTACAGCGTATTTCTGCAATCGATGTGACTTTTCCGTCGCATAGAGTCCCCTTCAGCAAGTCTACAACGACATCCGACATCCATAAATGCATGTATTGTTAACGTATAAAACAATAATTTCTATGCAATCGTATCGTCGACTCGAACAAATTGAAATAAACAAAGTTTGTTTATTTCAATGGTTTCTGTGAACTTTGAAAGGGGGTATAGACCGAACTTTTCAAATTCTAATGAGTGGATCTGAAAAGTTGGGTCTATATTCCCTAGATAAATCACAACGGTAATTATCACCTTGATGTAAAAGTACGTAGATGAATGCTTCTAAACAAAATCACGTACCTTCACACATTACCAAACTGAATGAATAAGTAAACGAAGTAACTTTAGCCCACACGTGAGAATCTCATTAATATAATGATCGGGTTTGCAAATAAAACATAATGCAATGTTAATGACCCGTTAAAGTTAGTTACCTGTTCCCGCCAACCGTGCGGTTTGGTGGAGTCAACTAAAGAGTTTTCTGGTAAAGAGGGTAAATGAGCTTGTCTATGGCGCCCTCTCGTGACCTCCCGACGAACAAAACGACAAAGAGAAGTACGGTAACATTTACAGAGAAAATGGCCGTGGGGCAGTCAGGGCGACCCTCCACCCTTTGTTTCCTTAGAGCGGCTCGCCGCGCCGCGCCGACAACTTGCCGAACCTCCCGACGAAATATGTACATTGCGATTTGTGGCCTTTGTCCTAACATATTAATGCGAATTCCAAAATGTATTTATTAACTTTCAGTAGGCCCGCTCGTATTTAAGTTTACAACGAAAATTCCTGCATTAACTTGGTTGTTTATATTTTACATACGTTATGTGAGCGTTGGAGTCGATAGTGATTCATACGTATTATATGCATAATTTAATAAAAAGTTATGAAAGAATGCTTGTTTTTTTTTGGCGGAGCATCCGTTGTCTGCGGGGGACACCGGGGGAGACGAGCGAGACGCACACCGCAGGAATTTCTAAATCTTCATAAGATAATGGATCGCTCCGCGAAAGAAAAGGACCTCTCCGGCTTGGAACTTTGTTGAATTCCTGACTCGTAATTAATAAAATTACTTTTTGGGAGCTTTCCTCGACTTCAAAGAATTTTAGCATAAAAGAAAAAGTTAAGTAGATGAATTATTTTTGAATGATAAAGGGAATAATTTTGGATATTTATACACTTAGGAGTTGAGTTATTCTGAAGATTTTCATCGTCGTTTTGAATATCATAAACCGACGCTGTTAGATGCTTTGTTTCATGAAAACCGTTGCAAGTGGGAAATAGGAATTTGTACACTCAATTTCTCCATTTTTTTTTGCACTATGAACACGCGTATAAATATTAGTAGTATTCTTAAAGAAAACTCAAGCCCGCTCTCAAGGGTAAATTGCATTTAGCGAGGACTATCAAGAAAGTATTTACTCTGCAATTGAACTCTACGAGATTTATAGGATTCCTCGCATATTCTCGAGAGCTCTTGTCTTTTAATTTCTTATTCTTCATATGTTTACTTGATGCTTCAACTGCGCAAATATTAGTCTTCACTATAAAATATCATATTAATGTTTGTTATTTAAGTAGCGAAATCTGGAAAGTGGAGATATAATGGTAGCAAATGAAAAGTAAACAATAAAATAGAACATTTAATATTATCAGCGGTGCTTTGACGACAATGACTTAGAGATTAGTGGCGGAGGTTGTAAATCTAAAGCAAATCCGAGTAAAGGTCAGTTCAAAGCGAATAAAAGTGTTAATTCGTAGCGAACATCAGTCGATTGTATTAGTGGAAGGTCGCTTATCTGCGACGATAATGCCCGCATGGCGGACGAGTCGCGCGACAATCGCAGGGTCGCGTCGCAGTCGTCAGTCGCAGTGCAACGACTGCTAGTTTAATTCGTGAAGCCACATAAATCCCTGTTTGATGAGGGTGCGCTTTCATTAGATACGGAGCTGGCGAGTGCTCCGCGGCAAGCGCTGTCGATGATAGCGTGGCATTGTCTCGCGGTACGTCAATTCTGGAGCTCGTGTGTGTTTTATTGTCTTTAATGTAATTGTTGGTTAAGTATAGCAAATTTTTATTTAAAGGTTACATCACTCGTAAATGAAAGAAAAGGGAGTTAGTGATAGCTTGACGAGTGATAGGACAGAAAAAAAAGAAAAAACGAGTTGCGCTAACCCCAAATAAATCGGGACAATGGTAGGAAGATGATGATCACTCGTAACCAGTATCTTGATCGAGTAAACAATTTTATAGCAATAAATTTTTCACTAAACTTTCCCCACAGTAGGAACTACTTTACGCACTGGTAGAAAATGCCTAAGGTTTTAAATCCGCCTCTACGCTTTTGTGTCCACAAAATATTTAATTAAAAAATTACTACTCCTGTATCGTGGGTGTATTCACAAACATTTAAACTCATATACACAAGACGACCAGCCTAGAACAACCATCTGTGGCCTATACAAATATTCGTTCCGTGCGGAAATCGAATCCGCGACACATAGCGCAGCATCTAATCTCTCAACCACTACGCCAACTCTACTGTCACTTTATTACATGACTATAGATTTAAACAATAACGTAGATATTATGCTTTAGTTTTTTATCTCTATAATACCACATTACTCATTTCACTCTTTCAAACTCAACACTAAGTTCCCACCTACACCGTTACATTCCAAATAATAACTTCGGTAAGTCATCATCACGTGACACATGAAAAAGGCTTTTAAAGTAATCAATCAATTGGTTAGGTCGCTTCACTATGTTTATGGTGCGGTTCCGCTCGTGCGACGTGTCAATATGGTGAGCCACCTCTAGTACAAAGCCACCTGTCACGGCGCGAACATTTATCACAATTCTACCGAATTTCCTTTAAGCTTACAAAGATATCGACTTCCATGTAACTGTATGGGCAGATCGTGCAATCACCGAAAATATATCATCGTTTTATATAGATCTTTAGGTAGAAATATGTAGATATTGTAATGATCCACCCCCTATATATACCTACAGAATTCGTCTGAAACAATATCAGCCCGAAATGCAGTGTAAAAAGGTTTTCACTTAGCCGATAACAATGATTGTCACTTATCGTTTTGCGCTTGCATGACTTTCCAAATTACTTATTATGACAATAAAACTAAATCTCATGCAAGCTTGTATCGATAAAAGCACGTTATTTTTTAAAACAGTGAACAAAACTATCAAAATCAACCGCTGCGAACAGCCATAAAACCTAAAAGAAATATAGTAATAGATAAGAGACTAGAAAAGCCATTCCATTCAGCTCATAGAAGTTCAGCGCTGTTATTGTCTTACTCGCACTTGAGTGGCGTTCCTGCTACACAGAGGTCCGTACACAAGCCTAATTGAATAAACCTAACTGCTTGTGATTCAGGGAAGGTAATATCAGGTGCCTCCCTCGCTTTTGAAAAACAATAACCGTGGAACATTGCGCGGAAACCTTTATACAAAAGAGAGTCGCTCAATGAAGTTGCACGCCGAAGAATTTCCATGCAATAACGGGGCAGAGCCTCGGCGAGGATTCTTGTGGAGCGCGGCCGGAGATATTGCGTACTTACTGGGCTTGCCTCTAATAACACCGCCGATACCGTTTGTGTAAGGAGAAAAATACGAAATGAAATGGAAACTACCAGACGCCTTATGGTTTCCAATCTCGACTAACATTACACGGCGGTGCCGGAGCTATTTCGCATTTTAATATTCTATGAAGATTGAGTATAAATCGTCAAAGTTTCGTGTAACAGCCAATCAGGTTTCTGAAAAAGCAAGCAAAAAATGTTTGATTATTCCTTTATAATTCTGTTTGCTCGTGATTGCTTGAATGAAACTCGATCTCTTTAACACAAAACTCCGCAGTAGGTAGGTACATTAACGTTCTATTACACTCTTTGGCCTCGTAACCACCTTTGGATCAGTTTTTGCTCAAGTTTTAAAACTAACCTTTTCAGTTACCTGCTCTAGTTTCGCTGAAGAACTCGTTAACGATAAATGTTATCTACTGAATGTTAAGAGTTTAAAACTCTGCGTTTTGAAATAGATAAGTAGCGACAATTCTGTTTAACTAGCTGCAGCCAGTGGCTTCACTAGCATATAAGTAGAACATTATCCTAAGGAAATATGCTCATGGGAACAAGTCCAAGCATTCCAGGCGTGTCCAGAAATAGAACCGGGAATCAGCCCATGTGCCAAATTTCATTCAAATCCGTCCAACCATTTGGATGTGAACAAATGACAAACATATACAGACATATATAAATACCTTTATAATGTTAGTATGGTATCATTTTTCAGCACAATATTACAATTAATTCATGAATCCCCAAGCGACACCCGGTGGCCGCGCATCTATTGTCTTACTATTGTGTCTCTAATTGACGGTATCTGAAGGGTTAAGTAAATGTAAAGACTTTTACCTAATTCATATGAAGTAAAGTAAGATTAATATGCAACTTCAAATCCAGTTCTAAGTCTACCAAATAACTTCTGCCCACTATTTAATTATATTTCTAATGTATGCATGCCTATATACGTATTACTTTGATATACCCAACAATAGTTATTATGAATACAAGTCGAAATGTACCTACATATATGTAATATATATTGAGAGTTGACGAGAGTCGAGTCGGCAACTGAAAGTTGGTCGTACATACACTGTAAGCCCTTGACTGCTTCTTAAGAATTCAAGCCTTTTAGCTCTCCTTTATCTACTTACTAATTTAATTAATATTATTCAGAACGTCTGACATAGTTCGTAAGTGGGCTTTCCAAGTGATGAATGGATCTCACATATTTGTTGAGCTCTATACAAAATCACTCACCCCGAAATACACCTAAATCGCTTGATTACGCATGAAAAACATACAGCATACCTTTATATTATATTATTTTTTCATTCCCAAATAAGCATAAAATTAGGACTCGTATGTGAAACATTTTGTAAATCTTTTTTTGCGACACGACACACATAGCAATTTGTTATCGTTATTAACTTTAGCACACCATTCCTGAAAAACCGTACGAATATATCGTAGAATACTGTGTCTGTTTATACAGTAGCGGGAACAGGGAACAACAATGAAGCCATCACGAGCGGTGGCAGTAGACAGACACATCGATTACCAAATTCCGCAAACGCATTTATGATGGGACGTAGCCGTGCATTAAAGCTCTGCAAATGCCATCGCGCGGCGAGACTAATCACATTAGTGGCCATCGCAAAGGTAATGCTGGTAACAACCTAAAAAGCCGCCATTTGCATGTCAGAGCGGACCCCAGGAACTCGCACACAGCATCCAAGTAAATTATTCACTCTCATATGAATCTCATATTGGAGATGGATACTAAACTTTGTACTCAACGTTAGTTATAAATAAAAGATTTCGTCTGAACAAAACAAAATTTGAAATTCTCATAGAATGGACTTTTGGAAAATGTTTACGTAATACGAATATCGAACTGTTTTGTATGGACTAGGAGCCACTGAGATGGATAAAAACACAGGTGGGTGAATATACTACTTATTTTATTATGTTGACTATGTGTGGAGGTAAATCTTTTTATTCAACTGAGGATTGCAGAACCGATTTAAATTCCTTTTTTACTCCAATAACGGCAAGCTGTTTAATTTTATTTTATTTCATGGGCTATTAAAAGCACATGAACAATAGAGGGAAACACAATGAACAAAGAGTTAAATGAACGTGGACGTGCATTTGTATGATCGAATGAACAATCAGGTTTGAAGTGCTACTACTGTACCCATACGCACATTTTTATCACCTGAATTTTGGAGTAATTCAATTTATGTGAACAAATATTGTTAGCAAAAGCTTTAAAATGTGTCATGTTTTATCCTCAATAAAATTGAGTGTTTTTTCCACACATCGGAAGTTATAACATATTTGTAAGTCTTTTAAATTAGTTATCAGTAAACTAAGTTACTGAACGTGAACACCCCAAAAAAACTAAAAAATTTAGGTATACTTCAAAATTGAAAGACTAATAACTACTTATTTATGAAAAGCAATCTATTTGTAAATACATTTTGAATAACGCTTAAAGAAAGCAATTTTCGCATAATTATATTCACATATTTACGTAGACATTTTATAAAAAATAAAAACACTTTTATCGAATCTCTTTGTAGATTTAAGGTAAATATCGAACTCAAACAAATGGCTCTCAATATTTGTTAAGAGAATATTTCTGGTCCTAAAATCCCAGGAATCGTCTCTAGAGGGTTAAGCGGCAAAGGTCAGCGACTAGAAACAAGTACTCAGCCTAGTAGTTCAGGTCTCTAACAAATTGCCTATCGATATATTCGCTGCTAGATAACAAAAATAAAGCTTATATAGAACGTTGTAATAGATTTTCTGGGATCAACTCTTTTTATGAAAACATAATAAGATAGATAAAAATTGGTTCTACTTGATATGTACCTACTATTAGTAACCCGGTTTCACATAAGTCCAAATTTTATATAACTTTCTCGATTATAACTCTTTCTGTTAGTGAAAACCCCTTCAAAATTTGTTACTTAGTTTATAATGAGTTAGTGGACTATTTAAAGATAATTGTTATGCATTTTTAACCGACCTCTAAAAATGGAGGAGGTTCTCGATTCGTATGTTTGTATTTTTTTTTTTGTCTGTTCGCACATAACTTCGTCGCTTGCCAACCGATTTGAAAAAATGATTTTTGTTGGAAAGGATATACTTCCCAAATGGCCCATAGTCACCAAGTTGGGATCTGACGATAGAATCTTGGCGAAATCGAGGGAACTCCTCAAATTCAATTAAATTTTTTAGTGATGTCGATTATTTTTTTAGAATACAATATTGTCAATTAATACGTAAATACACTTGCAGTTTATTTGTCTATCGATACCTTGAGTAGTAATGATTCTTGCATAACATTTTTTGTTTATTAAAAATTTATCACAGGAATAAAGGCGAAAGTTTATGAGTATGTGTGTTTGTTAATCCTTCATGCTCGAACGGCTGAACGTGTTTGGATGAAATTTTTCACACAGATATACCGTATAATGACCATGTAATAGCATTTAGAATGCTAGCTTATGCCCGTGGCTTCGCCCGTGTACATATAATAAATATAGCCTATATCACTCAGGACTAAAGCCGCTTTCTATCAGTGAAAACATTTTTGCAAATAGAAAGCCAGTTCTTTCAGATATTTCCTCCTATAAACAAAAAAAAACAAACTTTACCTCTTTGTAATATTAGCGTAGATTGAGACATTTTTTTATTTTCACGTGGATGACGTCGCTGGCAGTAGTTAGGCAGTAATCGTTTTGATGGAGTGGATTTTCCTGTAGGAGTCTGTGTTTCCTGGTAGCTACTAGGAGGTAGTAACCTAGGAGTCGTAAATAGGTTACTTCTAGGCAAGCGTGCTCCATCGTCGACCACATCATCGCTTACCATCAGCTGAAATAGTGGACAAACGTGAACCTAACAAAAAAATAAATAAACTTGAGTCATGTTTAAAATAGTTGGAGATGGTTTATTTTATTTAGGAAGAATAATGATATTACATTATATACTACATTTATTAATATGTATACAAAACAAAATCAATGTAATAACCACAACATTTTCCACATATTAATTTAAATGTTTGCTATAATGAGAAGTCCTCGGTGAGCTAGGTACTAATTCAGAAAGCACTTTATTTATTTATTGGTTGGGTAATTTAGCAAATCAACCTATGCTCAAATTATTCAGACATAATCATAATTATTTAGACTGTGACATGCCACAGCTAGTTTTCATTCCACATAATCGAGAAAACACACCGCTAAATAGTAGCAACCGCACCCGTAGCTCTCGAACGTGGCGCTTTATCAACAGACGGGCAATTGTCGAAACTAATATGTAGCATACGGGCCGTGTGCGCCGTTATACGGCATCAACCAATTAAGTGCATATTTACACCCCGTATGAGCACCCGACAGTATTGCCATGCAGTTTACACGTGATATCGCTGCCTTTACAGCCGCCGATGCCAAGATATGTAGCCATGTTTACTGGGTACTAGTGGATACACTCGTGACTATGGAGCTTCGATGAATACTTAACGTGTTATCTATACAAACGTTTCGCTGTTCTGTTTGTGTGCGACGCGATGTGGCCAGTACGAGAATTAGTGCGAAATTGCAGTTATGGTTTTTAGCTTAGATGTGTAGTTTTTCGTACACGTTTACATGCTACTTGCCAGGTGCAGTTGCTAGCAGCTTCCTTCATACTCCCGGGATACCAAAGTATCTTATTTACTATTTCAGGACTACCTTTTTACCAAGTTTCAACGAAATCCTTTCAGCAGTTTGAGCGTGAAGAAGTAACGAATACAGGTTAGAGGAGTAGGGGGGTTGTAGGATATACGTCAAATTATCAGTAACCCTATATATAGTACACACATTTCAAACATTTATAATAGGTATTAGTGTAGTTATGATAGCGAATAAAGAAGTCTTATATCTTGGTCATCAAAAAATTTATCCGCATTTTTTTTTACATGAAAATTGTCCTTTGCTTTATTGAATAGTGAGTCTTTTTCTAAATGGACGCTGGGCATAGCGCACTGGTTACAAGAAAAGTCATCTACCAACTTAACGATGTCTCTAAAAATGCGATGACGACTCAAACCCCATATATTTCAACCCCAAACAGTTTTTGGTGTTTTCAGTAGAATTTATTTGTACATCGAAGTACTCGTATCAATACTTAGTTCAATACTATATCAATTATTTTGAATCAATATTCACATCTCTCAGTGGCAGAACTGAACGCTGGATCTAATAATGATGTTATAAATACATTATAATAATATGTAGTTTGTGGTGGCTAATGCTAAACACTAACAGCCAAATTGATGTTGTGGTTCCAATGACGATGATAATAACTGACCGCTATGTGGTCATACTGTAAAAAAAATAACACAACCTAATAACAACAAATTCATGAGCGCTCCAAAACTAGAAAAACAGATGACCAGACGATCACGTTATTAAAAAGGGCCTCTCCTACAAGAAGGAGAGGAAGAGAAAGTCCATATACAACCTGGATGTCAAATGTCAAAGGCCATGAAAGTATTGGGACTACACGAACAAGACGTTCGAGATAGACATAAATGGCGTCGCATGATTGGGAAAGCCGACTCCGTGTAACAGGGTTAAGGCGAGGCAGAAAAAAAAGAAGAAGAAGTGGTCCTACTGTACCTATTGACACAACCTAATAAAAAAATTCAAGAGTAAGTACTCAATAAATAAAAAGAAATCGTAAAAATCATAAAAATAAATAAAGAATCGTATCAAGATACCATACTTTACTACTATAGTCCGGTCTAAATTACATAAATGAATATTTAGATAACGTTGCTAAAAAATATTCCAAAAACTAATATTAGGTAAGTTTATTGAAAGATTTACATTTATCCAATATGTGTACTACGTTCCGCGCATAACTCCATAATTTTATGAAACTTCGCTGGATATCTCAATAAAATTCAAACAATATTTAACGTAGGTATCTAGTATCAAATCTCCAATGGCATTATTTTTCCAATAAATCGCTTGTCATCGGGAATTTAATAAAATCTTATATTGAGTAATGGGAGCCCACTTGATGCCTCAGGCCTATTTATGAATACGAGATACTCCTAAGCTTTTTTCGTTCCCTCCTTAAACTCTCAAATATTTTACAAAAGAATACTCGTAGTAATGAAATTTAAATATCTTAATATTGATCTTAATTAAAGTACTATAAGTAAGATAAATACTCGACTCGTTATTGATCGCTATCTCACCTGTACCCCTAGCGAAGTCGCTAATCTGCAATAGTTAACGCTACTAGAAAGCTTCAAATGTATGGGAATGACGTCATCTCATAGGTCAGACACGTGGTTAGAACAAAAGAATTCGACGAAAGCTTGCGTCGAAACCATTTTTCTTAACTTCTGCAATTCAAGAAATATGTGTATGACAATTGGTTTAAATTTACCTATTTGGCAGTTAATTTAAGAATCATTTGTCGTACACTTATTTCTTGAATGGTAAAAGTTGAGATCGATTGATAATGTGTGTACCTACATCTTATTACTCGTGAGTCGTGACCACAGAACAAGGGAATCATACATTCTTCTATGCTATGCTCGTGACTGTACATATCTAACTTTATGGCATCTAATATAATAAACTCTTGTAATCTTTCAATTTTGAAAGAATTAAGAGCAAGCCGTCTTTTTCTATTTATAAAACAGAAAGTGATCCTCTGTAGACAAACTTTATCTGAGATTCACTGGCGGAATAATTAACAGGCTCCGATTAAAAATAAAATCGGTTTCTGCTTTTTTTCTTTTTCTAGAAAACGAATCCCTTTGGGTGAAAACAAACGGATGGGTCTAGACGAAAGGAAACCGATACCATCCACCGAATATTAGTATATTACGATGGTATCTAAATGTATGTTTAACATCTTCTAATATATAAAAATCTAGTGACACAGTGTTTGTTGTTAAACTCCTACTAAGCGGTTTGACCGAATTTTATGATTTTATTTTGTGTATATTTTGGTGGGCCTGTGAAATCCACATCCATTTTTTTTTTAAGTTTATGTTGCAACAACTTTTGCCGGGTCAGTTAGTAACTATGTAAGTTTATTGAATACTGGTAGCTTCAGAAATAATAAAGAGTAAAAGTAGTAACAGGTAAAGTTTGTTTTTATGTTTTTTTGTTTGTACGAAGTAATCTCGGAAAGTGCTGGTCCGATTGGTAAAATTTTATCACCGATAGAAAGCTGCTTTATTTCTGATTGACTTAGATATTATATGTACGCGAGTGAAGAAGCGAGCAAAAGCTGGTTTGTTATATTCTTCAAGCACGGTAAATTAGAGATCATCACTTGACATCATACTTGTCTTCTCAAATCCCAATTTTGAAGAAACTCAACACATTGGACTTGAAGAGGGAAAAAAAATGTTGTTTGTAATAAGTTAACTCAAAAACTAATGGTCCGATTTAAAAAAAATCGGTCACCATTAGAATACTACTTTATTACCGAGTGACAAAGACTCTATGTACAGTATATATCTTCTCCTTTCACGAGAGCAAAGCCGCTGGAGAAGCCAGTAAATTAAAAAAAAATATCTCAGAAACAAATTTTACACTATATTCTTTTCTAGAAATAAGCATACAAATCTCCTTAGTTACAACACAAATGAAAACATAACTCCCGAAAATAAATGAGAAGCTTACCATTGAAAAGAAAACCGATACCAAATATCTTGTACACCAGTCGGTAGATAAAGATCTACATTGGAAGAAGACATTAAAGGCTTCATCTAAATAAACCTGGCTTCAGGGAGGTCAAAAAGATAACGCTATCGTCGTCTTTATGTAATATGAAGTAAGGTAGAGTAAACTAAAAGGCCAATATGTAAACCGCAATAACATCAACATGAACCTTTATGATATGCCTTTACGATAATGTTGTACCACAAAAGAGATAGGTACAGAAGTCAATCTATATACAAAACGCGCTCGAGCAACGCACACATAGACATCGCTCACGGACACGATATGTCAGTTCGGTTCAGTTCAGGGGCCCGAGTCTGCTATTTTTATAAATTCGTCATTCCAGCACGATCCCATTGTCATTTTGCTAAAATTTCTTAATCTGCTAAATCATAATGATTGATCATTGATCGGTCAATGGTCTCGTAATAGAGTGGTGGTAGAATGACAAAATCGAGCTTATTAAAACCAATAACTGCACAATAACGTTCTAATGGTAGGTCACTGACCAAAACCACTGTCAAAAGTTTTTCAAATTAGCGCATACGTCAGATATTCTTTTGTCATTATGTACGAGATTACCATTTTAAGCCACTTCTTTCAATGAAGTGTCAGTGGTTGACCATTGGAAAGTCATTATAACGCCATTATATTAGTAGATTCCCAAAACTTGTCAATATCAACAATTATGAAATCAATTATACGAGTAGACCATTCTAACACTATTGTAATAGCTGACTTGAGGCCCTGTGCGAGCGCAAGTGCCATTCGCTTGAGACACGCGTCTGTGAACTTTTTTGTGCAATAATGGAGCAACTAAAACAGTTAATATACCTGTTCAGCCAACGGTTGTTTAAATTCAACATTAAATGGTATATTATCGTTTTTAAGCTACCAGTTGTTCTATAGAGGTAAGTAGATATTTGCTTGTAGTAATACAAGAGAAGATGGTTCGTTTTAACGTAAAATAGAACAGTTAGGTAGACGCCCTGGCCCCCGGCCTCGCTCCGTGAAAATAAACATGCGTTTGCGGCCATATAACATTTTTACAATTTATATTAAGTAGATATTTATCGCCACGCCCTGGAGCGCTCGGACAGACCGGCACCGACCCTAGCACGACCGCCGAGTGTAGGTATAAAAACTGAAGTAAACACATGAGATTGACTTCTGTACCTATCTATTTTGTGGTTGTATGCTCTGTTAGGTAAATATAGTCGCGCATGCCGCGGAAATATGAAACAACGTTAAACTAACACAAGATTTAGTATTGGTAGTTCAGTGTACCTGTTTGTGCACTGAACTACGTCGCTGAGCTTCTAGCTTGTATTATGAAGTAGCTCAAAACTAATGTGTGGAGTTCATGTGTCTAATATTTACGAAATGGTTGCGTTATTCGTGATTATAGAAGTGATTTTGCGCTTACACTTAATAATATATAAAGGCGAAAATTTGGTGGGTCTGTGTGTATGTTTGTTACATCTTCACGTTGGAATAGCTGAATAGATATGAATGAAATTTGGCACACAGGTAGACCATGTCCTGGAATACAAAATAGGACCCGAGAGTGTGTGCTTTTGGGATAATTTTCAACTTTAAATTACAACGGTGGTAGTAGCTAGTGAAATAATATTAGAAAGGAGAATTTTGCTTGACAGGTTCAACCCTCAACACGCCCAAATTTTTCTTTCGTTATAATTGTTTACTAACCTGTATTACCCCACGGCTGGGTAAAAGCCTAAAAGCCTCTCTCGACTCCTTCCAACAATCATGATTTCATATTTATGGCGGGAATTACACTTTTAATCCTCACGTTTTGTCTATCACTAATGTAATATTTTAAAGACACAAATAGAAACTTATTCATGTTTATCAGACGATGTAAAACAGATACAATAGCCCTCCATTTCGGGTATTCGTGTAAAACACGTAACCTTTGAGCATAATTTACATTATCTCCAAATGTTTACAAATGTTGTTCTAAAGCCTTCTTTATAGAAAAAAGAATGTTTTATTGTACGTAAAACGTGTCCAAGCTAAGGGTTACATAACATTCAAATCAATACAAAGCTTGGACCAACGACTAGCATTTATTCTCATCGAGGCGACACACGAATTTTCGTCATAAGCTCGTTCTAAACCTTTATCGGTGCACGGCCATTCAAAAAGCACCCCTATTGTCTAGGTTGTAAGGTTGTATGGGTCGTTACACATGTGAATCGCTTCACAAGGGTTATTATCATGACTGAAGCTTTGTTAATCCTTTCTATTCTGTAGCAATCGATAGGTAGGATTCGTGCGTGACATTATAGAATAGGGATTTAGACTGAAAAATACGTACCTGGGAGATGCTTTATGAATATTTAGTTTTAACTGATTATTTATCCTAGTACACAAATCTAATTGCTAATTGATACGAATTCATTATACAGAGTATTTACCCAATTCTTTTTTTTTAGGTTGGTTTTATGATCTGACTTAAATCTACTGACCTTTTCAGTTCGCCGTCAGGTTAAAAAGACAATAACCTTTTCGGAATGAAAAATGAAATATACTTACACGTTTTTTTATCCACATTTTTTGTCCGATAGAGGGCGTCACATTAAGTTTTGTAACACATCACGTTGTATATGTTCAGCGGACGATTAAGAGGGTTCTAACGATACCTCATTTGTCGAGTTTTGATAAGTAGTTAAGGAGCTATGAGGGAACAGATAGCCTGTCAAAATCATAACCCTCCTTTAGCTTTGCCGTAGTCGGGTAAAAGAGACGCAACATTTGAGTACTTTCTAATAAAATTGTAGGTAGCAGAGGGCCCAGCAACATCAGTCTTTGATCAACAAACTTACTTCCCTCCGTTGACTTCCAAAACTTTGTTTGTATCTCCAAATGTTGCAGCGGTGGAACATCTTGCCTATATGCTTAGGTGTTTGTGTTCGATTCCCGACAGAAGTTTGTTGTCACGGTAAGTTGTTTGTGCACGTGACTTGTTTGTGAGTGAAGAAAATTAACTATTGAAGGGAGTTGCAACTACTGCTACTGTTATTGTTATTTTAATTTGCAGATCAGTTCAAAAGTATTTGAGTGTAAAAATATTTGGAAGGCAAACAGAAAGAGCGCTGTGCATCTGTATGACTTCATTAAATCCTTAGTTTGTGTCACAGACGGACGGAGCGGAGGCTGCGCCGGGTTTACGTGTAAAGTTTTCCTCATAAGCTCACCGCAGGGCCCTCCCCTATCAATTGCCGTGATCCCACACCCCCTCCTCCACCCCGCTCTGCCCCTGCTAGCCCCACTAATGATCCCACTTGTTAGGGCTCAGCACGGACCTTCGGCCGTGTCACTTGGTGAATAACAAATTCCTAGCTGATCCCACTTTGCCATAGCCACTAGGACTTACAAACGTAGGTCATAATATTAAGTTTAAGTGCGCCACGTTTTGGTTACGTTGCTACACGACACATAAACTTAAGAGGTTTTTCTGTAGGGGAGCTAGATAGCAAGCTATTTATGCTTTATTTTATACCAATATCCGAGCTGCATCTAGACCATTGGGGCTTTTTTATTTGTGGCGAGAAATCTTCAAATAACTTCCTTTGCTCCGGGCGGAGTGAGAGGGAGAGGCAGACTATTACCTATTCCCGCCTGTATTCCTACAGTTGTCCTTTACATTCGAGGTTCGCGGTACCTTTTTCGACCAATTCCGAAACCGATTTTTTTCTTTTTCGGTGGTCATCATCCAGATGACAACCCCCGCCCTTCGACGGAGCGGAGGTAGTGTCAGACTTATACTGACTATAAGACCCACCCCGTTTCTTCGTTGCCTTTCATACCGGAGCCGAGCCTTCCTTTCAGAAGCAGACCCTTAGCCCCAGTAGGCTTCGACCCTGCTGGGGCAGCCGAAAATTAGCGCTTAACAATAACAAATATAGTACCGAATGAATAGATTAGTGCACGCATTGACTGGTCTGTTAGTCTTGTGGTAAGTGGCTGTGACTGCTATGCCGGAGATCGTTGGTTCGATTTCCACCCAGGACAAATGTTTTTGTGATGAGCACGATTATTTGTTCTGTGTCTGGGTGTAATTTATCTACAATATGTATTTAGGGATATATAAGTATGTTTATCAGTTGTCTAGTACTCATAACACAAGCTATGCTTAGCTTGGGACTAGACGGCGTTGTGTGATAGTTGTGGAATATTATTATTGAAGGATATCATCATTTGTATGTTCTAAGTAAGTTTATTATTTTCTGATTATTACGTAGATTTTAACGTTAACTGGAGCTTTATTTGAGAGTAATGCCAAAAGAAATGAGTCAAAACTTTCTTATGATTAAATGTTCCGCGGTTGCTGCAACTTATCTTAGTTAGGCGGAGTAGCCAACTCGAGAATTTAAATCGTGTACATGTGATGAAGACGGTGTGTATTTCATGTCTTGTCTCGTGACAGCTACGAATGTGGCCAACTAGCTTATGAAAACCAAAACTAAGGATAGGCCTCTATAACTCGCCAAGGAAAGTCTTTGGTTAATGTTATCAGGTCCCTCTTATTACTCAATGACAGCAATTCTGTGTTCATTATTAAGGGCCCTCGTCCATTGCGCCTTTTTGTAGCGCGTCCGCATCGATACAGTTGCAATGATGTAGCGCGTTAGTAGTGCGTTAGCATTTTTTCTATAGCGCTTGCAAATGCGACTAACGCGCGTTCGTAGCGATGCCGTCACGCGCAATCGAAACACGTGACAGCATCGCTACAAAAATTTGTCATAAACGGAAAACCATGTGACAACACTTCCGCTCCTCAAAAGTGAAAGATCGCTAGAACATATTAAAAACACAACACGTTTCCTACGAGCATAAATTCCAGTTTTAATCTGCCAGTCTCATACTCGGCTGACATTCAATATCGGAGATTAATTACATGCTGTACTTACTGTCGAACTGTTGCGTGGCCTGGGCGAGGAGCGAGGCGAACACGCGGTCAGCCAGGGGCGGGGGCTGCGGGGGGCGGTCGTCGTCACTGCTGCTGTACCTGTGTTGTAATATTGGATTAATATCTTGTGATTCGTTTCAACCAATAAGAAATCAAATAGCTAACCAGCCTCTTCTGAAAATGGATAGGTCTAATTTTGATTGTTATAATTTTTGTGTTTCTCTTTGACTTTCACACTATTAAAAATTCACTGATCAAAAACACTTTAAGTCCAACGTGTTCCCTCCCCACTCCGAGGCCAGTTGGCGCGCAGTGCAGTCCACCCGACGACAGTCTGCTCAGCAAGCCGACCTTAGCACCTGGATGTCAAATACTCGACATGCTCATAACATTTACCTGTGGCAAGTCCTGGCTGGCGCATTGGGCAGCCCGCCCGACAGATCGCTCAGAGAGCCCGCCTTAGCTCGCCAGCCTCGCCACTCCATCCTCGAGAGCCTCTTAATATTTACCTGTCGCCGCACAATGCCAGACCTGGCTAGTGCGCTAGGCAGCACCAGAGCACCCCCTACAGTCCGCTCAGCGAGCCAGCCTAAGCTCGTCAGCCTCGCTGCTCCACCTACGAAATGCTTATAACATTTACCTATCACCGCCCCACTCCAGCGAGCGCTGTCGCCGTACGCCGCCAGCCCCGGCTGGCGCACTGGGCAGCCCGCCCGACAGCCCGCTCAGCGAGCCGGCCTTAGGGCGCCGGCCTGGCCGCTCCATCCTCGACGTGCTCATATCATTGCGTCACCACATCTGCGAACAATAGGAGAAGACATTTGACTCACCGTGTTAAATTTATAAAATCTCTTAGCACTCTATAAAAAATGAGCAATATTTGATGTAGCAGGATTTCCTTACAAGCGAGGTACCTTTACCACTGCTCATAAAGTTTGAGCGACCATTTACAAACTCGCTAATGTACAAGTACCTACACCTTTCATTCATCACGCCACGTGGAAAACTTCCACAAAGCAAAGAAAAGCCCGCCGTAAGAATGAAAAACGATTTACAATCCAAAAAAGTTTAGCACTCGTTAATTCGAGATCTACCACTGGCCGCTGAAACATAAGCCCTTGCTCAAACAAAAGAAATCGACACGATATTTTATCAAAGCAGTTTACAGCGTCGTGAACGGAAAAGAACAACTGTAATAAAGAGCCTACAAGTCGTTTGGTTAGCGACCCTACATAAATAGGAAGTTTGCGCCAGAGGGCGTGCGTGTTGGAGCCCTAATCCAGTGGATTGCGCCGCGGTGTCGCCCGCGCTCCGCGCCTTCCGATACCATTTCTCGTATTGACTTAATTTGTACAAGCTTCAGTTCTGCGTTCCGTCGACAATTTAAAATACAATTTCATTGTTGCATCAAGCAAACTGAATCTACCCTCCAATTACATTGCAAAACCACTCTACACAATCAATAAACACTTAGACACCTCCGTACCAATACATTCATAAGGAGGCTTACAACGGTGTTCTGAGAACTAGAAGCTATTAATGGTAATAAATACAATAACACGACACTAATCCATAATAATGTCTCCGATACGAGGAAAATATGAGGAACAAGATTTGAGGGGTGTTCTCAAATTAATTGGGTTTGGTTATGAAACCAGTATCAATCAACGTGTGTAAGAAAATTAAATTAGGTTAATTTAGGTATCTTTTTGCTTCACATTTAAGTGCAACAGGAGGAATCGCCGTCAAGAACTAGTTTACCTCAATTAAAAAAAAAAACCTAAGTTTGAACGTTCAATGTAGACAAAACAATACTTAGTTTAGAAAAACACTCACTTAAGTACATATGTATAAAGGCATGCAGTTTTATCTGAAATCAAGATTCTTTTAACCATAGCAAGAATCTTTCAAACATGATAGATACATCATGGAGATATGTAGTGGGTGCGTTCAGAAAAGTGTTAACTCACATACAGAAGTCACCTAGATCCGGTACTTACATCTGTAAACCATACGAATATTTATTTCGAGCGGGAAAAGAACCCGCGACACAGTGCAGGAGCCAATCACTCAACTACTGATTGATTGTTTTTTTTTTTGTTGATTTTTAAAGGTCTTTATTGTCATAAAATCTTATTCTAATTGTTGACAACCTTAAATTTATTTGGTTTACAGTTTAACACTTACCTTTACAAACTTTTCACATTGACATTATTGTTGAATATTGTGTTAGACAAGTTCATAAGAAACAGATTATTTAATTTACAAAGAAGTCTTAGCACTAAATTATTAACACTATAACTGCACTATTTAATTTACACAAAGTAATGCGACTCGATCGCAGAATAAATATGTGACATTCATTATTAAATTATTAAAAAGAAATTGTGGGTAATTTGTAATTGTACCCAACTACTGCGCTAACCGTGCCGTCTATACCGGGGCCGGGGTTATCCGAAAGGAAACTCGAGCCCCGGTATAAAGACTAGAAGGAACGGGGTGGGGTTTTTTGTCAGTAAGAGTCTGACACAATCTCCCGCTCCACCCAAGAGCAGGTTTTGTCATAAGATGATTATCCCCATCGACAAAAAAAAACCGTGCCGTCTAATCCATTTGTTGCTATGACTAGCAGCAATATACTGCTGACAAAATATAAACAAACCGTCAAGTATTTAAACACCTCAACATCGCGCAATTCCGTATTTCTTATTAAAGATAAGAGATTAAATCTAATGAGTTTTCGTTTAATGTAAATACGGAGTAAGCATTGTAGGAGTATTTAAGGCAGGCAATTGTTAAGGTTTGCTGCACTCATTTCTCATTTCGTATCGACAGAATAAACAGAGGCGGTTTCATTATAGATTCGCCGACATTCCACAGAGATACGAATTGTTTAGACATTATTGGGATTTAATAAAAATTGTTTAGGAAAGTTACTCTTAAGAATTTATCTACTTCTATGCTTATGGCTGATTGATTAGTTTATTATGGAGTTTTCTAAGATATTTTGTTAATTATACTTTCTGATTTAACAAGTTATTGATTAAAAAACTGATGTTATCGGAATCAAATCATATTTTGAGGTGGCCAAACATAGAAACCGCTCTCCGTATTCTTACCTAATGGATGGCCGATTTACGATCGGAATCTAGCGGTTATGAACTTAAACTTCGCAAGATAGGCTGCAAGATAGTTTGAAAGAGTTACCGCGGATCTGGTACGCTACGGGTAACTGAAGAACATGAGTGGGTTTTTGTCAGTAAAAGACTCCTTCTTGCTCAACCAAGATTTCCCCATCCTTTAAAATAAGGTGGTGCCAGACAAAGTATTTAGAATAAACCTCCACCACATGTTTGTACATGTTGTAGACTTGTAGAGGATAAAATAATCGACAGGATATAAAAAAATATATATATTAAGTGTCCCATTGTAAATAACCAACACTTTTCCTTTCCAAAATTTTCCTCCTAACCTTGGTCCCCAACAAAGAAACCTACAACAATTAAAAACGGAAAACAAATCTTAATTCGGTCCTTATTCCACTCAAGTAGAAAATAAGCTCTTATTAAATTAGCCCCTCATTAGATTTCCATCTTAATTCTATTTGCTCGTGTTTACTGATTACTTTTTCTATCGGGCTATTAATTAAACATTAATTAATGAGGCCCGTCTACTCCGCAGTACGTCTCGTCTGATGGACCGCTCGGTTTAATATAAAGTAGGCTGGTGTTTACTCGCCTGTGTCGCAGCTCACAGCGTTCATAAATACGCCGCTTCCCTCCACAGACAAGCGTCTGTCCTGGTTTTATTCAATATTTACTCTTATTGTGACGGGATAATATTGGACTTATTTAAATTTATTACTTTTTACTTTTAGTGAGGATTCGTAATAAAGAGATTTTCTACCTTTTTTTATTAAATTAAACAACTAAGCGTCAAAACAACTGTGGCATGTTACGATGCCGTGCCGTGGCGAAATTTTACTGCGGCTTATAGTGTACACCTAAGAAACAATGACAGAATGTCGTATCTTGGAATCTACCAATGCAATCCAACGACACCACCACTGCTCTCAAAACGGTGAAGGAAACCGGCATGTCCTAGAACAAAAAATTCGAAGACATGTGACATTCACCAACACGCACTGGACCCGCGTGGAGAACCACGGCCCATTCCCTCTCCTAAAGAGGAGGCCTGTGTCCCAGCAGCGGGAACATTATAAGGCCGACTATGCTATGCTATGCAAATCTAACGTCGCTGCCGCATTTTATTATTTTTATACACTAGTGCTTGACTGCACCCACCTGATGCCTTGCACTGACGGAATCTTATTAGAGGTTATTCACTCTAACCTTAAAGCCACCTAAATTATTCTTAGACGGATTTGGAGGACATTGACGATATTATTCAATTAATATCACTAGCAGAAGAGCGTCCCGAGCCGCAGGGCAAAACAGAAAAAGATTAGAAGGATACAAATAACAACCTTGTATCCAAAACAACACGGCGTCGTGACGTGAATTATTATGACGACACAGATTTTCACAGCGCGTCAAATGGACGTGCCGCGCTTGTTTTTAGTGCTGGATTTATCACGTAGCAAGAGTAGCAAATGCTTTAGGCCTCGCGCATTGGACGTTAAAAAAACAAGTCAAGATACCTACCCACCTAGTGAAGTTACGACTCTTTCGTTTCAATACTCTTGCGTCAAACGCCTCGAGTTTGTCATTGCTCCAATTCCTTTGTTCTGACCACGTGACTGCGCGTTGAGATGACGTCAAAAAAAAGGAATCGGAAGCGTGGCCAAAACGAAGCGTTCGACGCAAGAGAATCGAAACGAAACGTTCGTAACTTGGCTAGGGAGCTGTGTTTATATGAATTCGAATCGATTTTCCATGAAAACAACACATAACCACATACGGACCCACCGCGCTCACCTTAGGGCTCCAAGGTCTGTTTGAAAAATAAGTTACAGGAGGTTTAATTCGTTGTCATTTATAAGGAAGGGGCCCTTGGTTTGGTCGAATTTGCTACAGGCCCCACGATAACCCCATTTCGGAAGCCCTAATTTGGCACTGGTCGTGTCGCCATTAAAATATGTATAAGTAACACATAAGTAGTTATAATAGCCATAAAGTCTAGAGTTTGCTTGTGACTTAGTCTGTGTAGATTCCGGATACACACTTACCAGTTGATTTCCCTATAGAAACTTTAATATCCTGTTGCAAATACGAGAAGTATTATTTGTTCTGAAGAGTGTTTATTCTAAGTTTTACTGAAGCACACCAAATAGGTTTTTTCGTACTAAACTGTATGTATGAAGAACCCGTTTCAACCTCTGAGGTAGTTTTAGTTATGATATGTTTCTGAAGTTAAGGTTTGATGTAGGTATACCAATAGCAATATTCTGTAAAGTTCATCACTTCGAATCTCGTTCAAGTGACTGCACACAATTCAAAGGCAAACTCATTTGTTTGTTTAATTAAAATGACTGCTGAGTACCAATGAATGGATTATTTTACTCATCGACTGGTTTTACTTATCTCTTTTTTTGAGGTGCGAAATCATCAAGTAACTTCTCTCGCTCTACGTGAAGCGAGAGGGCTTGTCTGACTTACTGACTACAGCTGTGTTCCTTCTACCAAAAAGTGGTGTTCCACATGCGCCTCAAAGAAATGTCAGCAAAACTGTAAAGGCTCGGTAGGACCGAAGCCTACTGGGGCCATGCGTTGATTTCCAAAAGGGAAGCACAGTGTCCTGGAACGATGTCAAAGAAGGAACAAAGGTTTAGTTTTAGTCAATAAAAGTAAATCTGACAGATTTCCCACTTTAAATAAATTAACTGGGTCAGTGCGAGACTGACTCACGCACTGAGGGTTCCATACAAACTTACCTATGAAAACAGTTCAATTCCCAAACTAAGTTACGAAGATTTTACGCATTGCAAAAATAGTTTTTTTTTTGTTACAAATTCACAGTTTTTGGATTTTTCCCTATACTTGTGCTATGAGACCTTACTTCATGTCTAATTTCAGGATCCTAGGTCAACGGGAATTACTCTATGAATTTTGTGTCTTGAAAGTGTCGAAATACAAGATTTTTGCTTCATTCACGGCCGTATCTTTCGTTAACTCAAAAGCTTGATTTTTTTCACATCTTTCTTCAAGAGACTGTAGACCTGAGCATATGGTTTTAATTGCAATTCGATACCTCCATACGTTCCTGAGATAACGGGTCTTGACAGACAGACAGACAGGCAGACAGACGGACAACGAAATGATCCTATTAGTCCAAAGATCCGTTTTTGCCTTTTGAGGAATGGAACCCTAAAAATGGCCGCGGGAACTCTTTCGAACAATCCCGCAAAGCTTACTTATCCCTGTGTTATAAATATCTTTTAAACTAAAGAACTAGCACAGTCATTGCGCTATCATCTCGCTAAAGAACTTGCACTTGTCTAAACAGCTTCGTTCAAACGTACTTACTTACTCAGTGACTGTTAAACCGAGAATTATGAAGGTCAAGTTATCTATCGCAGAGGCCAGGTGTAAAACCCAGATAACAGCTAAACCCTTCAGGAATTTTATGTTTTGCCCTCACCTTCCTTGTTTTCACGGCCCATCAAACACCCCTTGTGGAGAATTTGAAGCGACCCATTTCTCCTCGGTCAAATATCGGAGATGCGTTTAAGGGAATATTGTGTTTTTGTATTTTGTTCATGGTTCGGACAAAGTAGGTATTGTTTACCAGTGTACTGGTCGATGGCGAAGTAACAAAATTGAATTAAAACGGCCCGATCTGCTGGCCTTTTCAAGGAAAGTTACACAGTCAACGGGAACTAATAAATGATAAAGTGAGTTTAGAAAGTATATTAATACTTTACAAACTCACTTTATTATTATCAAATATAATTATTAGTTAAGTTTGATAAGTGAACTTTATTTAATGTTACCAGCGGATCTCCGCTGACGTGATGAGTACAATAGGTTATGAGGAATTCAAAGTTTTTTTACTGTCCCCGAAAAAAAAAGTGGCCGTGCTTTGTACTTGCTCCGTGGCGGCGACAGTTAAGCAACTGCATGTGACTGCGAGGTCGCCAGTAATGTACCGAGGTTCCATAAAATATAATTTACTATATTTTTATTTGGTGTTATCTGGTTTCGATAAATTAAAAAAAAAAACTTTTTTTCAATAAAGTCCGTGATACATATTTTGCTTCTTACTTATTTAAAACCGACTTCCGAGTGTAAAGCTATTTTTGGTTTTCTAATGTTTTTGTATCGCAGTAGATTGCATTTTTTATAAAAAGTATTTTCTTTTTTATTTTACACTTTTTAATTGTGGTATCCCTCAGTTCAACCTAAATACTGTGCAAATTCTATAAAGAAGTATAAATAGAAGTATTAAAAGTGCACCTATAAAGAAGTTTCTTCGATTTCTCTAGGAACTCATGATCAATTCCTGGCATAGGGATCACGAACCCAATGTCAGGATGATCATGAGTTTATAAATATACCCATATAAACAAAAAGATAATAACCGCGTTAGAGTAATCACGAAAACATTTTGAAGTCAGTAAAAAATACATAATTATTATTATTTAGGTTCACCTGTCCCAATGTTTATTTGTCATCAAATCTTGCAAATACAATTTGACCCACTTTCCGGTTACCAATTGATCTGAAATTTTGCATACATGTGTTAATCAGATGACAATGCAAAATTATTATGACTTGGAGCTGATCTGATGATGACACCGGAAGGTGGCTATAGAAACTTGGTAGTTAAACGACACAACCCCATCGAGTTTGGACTCGTATGGTTGGTCTTGACGAGTATTAATTATATATGTAAGTATATCGAGCTATAAAAGCTTGCTATGAAAAAACGATTTTCATTAAAAGCTGGTTTTACTTTTCTCCTTATCAATTTTATTAAAATCTACTCCATTCATCTTTTCCATCACGCAACACAAAGATATTATACGTTTCATTGGCAGACAATGCACGCCCGCTTTGCACATGATCGGCTCTCCCATTCATCATTACCGGATAGTTACATTAAGCCGATGACAAGCGAGTGATGTCCAGTCCATCGGCACATAATCATAGCTTGGTAGGCGTTGAGCAGAAAACAAAGAGTTGTGAAATATGATTTTATTTTCTAGAACATAAGGATTTTTGGGTTGGGAAATCATCAAATAAGCTCTCTTGTGTGTCTCGAGTGAGAAGGAGTAGCAGACTTTAACTGACTAATACCCTTTGACCCGGCGAACTTCAAACCACCTAACAGGTAATGATGTATCTTTCGATATAGACAACCGATTGTTATGGAACAAAGCGTAAGTAGGAATGTGGCGTATTTATCGAAGCAGGTATCTCAGAATCGAAATAACAGCTCCTAACTGTTTCGCCTGTTCCATAAACAACCGTAGTAGCCGTAACTTCGAAAGATACAAACGAAACGACCTGGAACAGCTATGTGGAACTGCTTCAAATGAGATATGCTCCTTTCTCTTCTAGGTTGTTTTTATAGAAAGAGACATCATCTGTTCTTTGGAACCAGCTCCTCTGGTTCATTGTAATAGACAGAGATAGCATCTGTTCAATGCATAGATTAAATCTATAGTTCCCTGCCTGTCACTGATAGTAGTACTATTTCTGAATCTGTTGCAATCCAATGAGTCTTTAGTTCCAGTGGAACAGGCTGTTATTTTAGAACAGGATTTTGGACCTGTTTTTTTCTTGGAACTGAAACAGGTTTCTAATTTTATGTGTTCCAACCCACCTCTAAGCCTAAGTAATATATCAAGTTCCACACAATTTTTAAAGTATAAAAGTTATCTACATCGATTTCGTATATTTTACGCGATGCTCGCACAACTAAAAACTTCTACAGATTTATTATATGTTCATACTAGCTTCTGCTAGCGATTTTGTCTGTATGGATGGCGGTTATTGCAGATAGAAGGTTAAAGTCGATAAAAAATAGCTTTCTTTGAGGTTCAAGCTTGTTATTGTTGTTAGCCTATTATGCTGCTGCTGCTAGCCTACATGCTGGGCGAAGGCCGCTCCCTCCTTTTTCCACACACGTGTGTCCTCAGTCATTACAGGTCAGTCCTTCTGGTAGTTGTCAAACTCATCTCTCCACATTCGCCTTGGTCAAGGGGTTCAAGTTTATTCCGTACCAAATTTCATCAAAATTGGTTCGCTTTCATGACTAAACTGTCATGAACGCGTAACACGCACACATAAACGAACACTACATACAAAGCATGATTTAGTTAGTTAATTTTAGTATTAGTATTTAGTTAATTCATTTTTCAAATATGCATAATGTGTTATAAAAAAATATTTTACAATAAATTTTGTTAATAAGAACTAGAATTCAATTAAACCAAAATAAATTTGGGTGGGTGTTAACTCCTGACATACAGGCCTCCCTAGTTCGGGAGTTAGAGGGTTCATAAACTGTATCAATCTCATAATTATGACAATAAAGAGAAAGATAGAGTAACTTTTACATTTATAATATTAAATTATACACTTATTATATTCATTCGATACACAGGCTAAACAATATCTGCATGAATTCAAAAATGCTCCCCATACCCGCCACCAGCAATCTCAGCATATGTCGTTCTATAAATAAAAGATATTAGAAATAGTGTTGTAACAAGAATTGCGGTTCCGCGTCACGTATAACATAAGCGTCAGGCCAATAGGGAGCAAGACAGGCATATGAATTATGAGTCCCACACTACCTCCCTATTAAAACTGCATCTCTTGCTGACCTTCTAAAGTCTCACTATACATTCTCGTGTACAAAGTTAGTAAACTAACCACCGTCCAAGCCTTGGATCATAATCTTCCATGATTAACATTAAACTCATGAAGTTGTGGTACTTATAACGTACTTGTTTATCACCGTATGGGAACTTTGAAATGGCTATAGCGTGGCAAGTTTACGTCGATTCAGAATATAATACGTGCTTTCACCTTTATGAGCAATATCGTGGTGTTAGCTTTAATGCAGTAAGCTGAGAGGTGGTTCGAAAGAGACACTGCAGCTCTAGAATGCTAAAAGCAATTAAAAGAGCACGCCATTAGAAATGGCAAACATGTCTTGAGCCTCCTTTATTTAAGATCTTGCATGCATGTATTATTATAATTCTGTCTGCATACACATGTTTCTGCAAATAAAATTTCTTATTCTTATTCTTACGGATACAGCCACCCAGCCACCTCAGGCGCGGACTTGCGGATCACGAGCAATGGGTAGCTCGCTGTCCACGTTCCACACGTGCCTCAAAGATTTGTCCTCGGATCCAGAGGGCCCCAGCAGGGCCGATGCCTACTAGGACCATGGGTAGACTTCTGAAAAAGTTACTTGTGCTCCTAGAACGCAAAGGGCAACTGAAAGACCATAGGTGTGGTTTTAGTCAGTAAAAGTTTGATACTCGGTCTACCCAAAGAGGAATCTGTTACCTCATGATTTCCTATAAAAAGAAAATGTTTCAATGTAGTATGCTTGCTATGCACACATTACTGATTCATATTACGTAATTACTGGAATACCATCACAAATCGCTTAACATAGCTACATGATTGATTGAATTACTTGATGGCAGGACGACTGAGATGTCTTCCAAAGGAATTGACAAGAAGTGGCTTAGAGCCGGGAATAATGGAAGGAATTGTGAGAGGCCTTTGCCCAGCAGTGGGACAGTATAGCCAAGGAAAAAAAAAATGATACTGCTATATAAAAGCCGACTACTAAAATTAATGATGTTTGTTGTAACAGGAAATGTGAATTAAATGAAGTGTGTTGCTTTCTAAATAATTAATCTCGAATTTGCGTTACTAATGCCAACCTTTACTGAATATTTCCAAGAAAAGTAGGAACTTCGCAGCTCTGGTATGAAAGCCGCAGATTAATTAATGTTTCACGGAAATCGCCACTAACCTTGACTACTGCTAACAAATCTAATAACAAAACACCGATATGAATTCCTCCGAAACAACTCAATTCATACTTGAATAAATTTTCAAGAAACCCTTTTCACAAAACAATAACTGGAAACTAAAACAAAATCCAAGGATGAAAGTTCTTTTCGAGGAATTTGATGAGAACAAAACGAATCAAATGTTGTACAATAAGTTTTGCAGAAACACTTATGGCGATCAGATTTTGAGGGAAAACACAATTTATTTGTGAACGTGATCAAAAACCTACATCAGTTAGAATCGTTTGTGTGGATCGTAGTCGCCGCACGTAGGAGCCAGGTCGGACAGGCATCAGGCAGGCTGGCGGCTCGTCCACGTGTGCTGAATCCGCTGCAATCATTGCACACGCTGATTTTGAGATGGACCTCGATACAAGTACAATCTAATACAACAGAAGGAGTGGAATTCCCTGCCAGATTCTGTGTTTCCAGATAACTATAACCTAGGGATATTAACGTCAAGAGTGAATAGATTGCTTCTAGGCAAGCGTGTTCCATCGTCGGCCACATCATCGCTTACCATGAGATAGTAGTCCACGTGAAGGCTCACGTGGACTACTATCTCATCATCATCATCATATCAGCCGAAAGACGTCCACTGCTGGACATAGGCCTCCCCCAAGCGTCGCCACAACGACCGGTCCCGTGCGTCACGCATCCATTGGATTCCCGCTACTACTATCTCACCTGATGGTAATGGAATGGATGGTTTCTCACCTGATGGATGATCCATAATAAAAAAAAGTAATATACACATTGCTGTTGCTTCTAATTTTCTGCGATACATTAGGTGTTAATTCCAACCTATCAGCATTTCGAACTGTAATTGACAAGTTGGCACTTTGTCTAATCTTAGGATCGACACTGGGGCAACATGTTGTTTATGCAGACGAATTTAAAACTAATAATTTATTAGTATTGAAATAGCTATTGAAGAGTGGTCATAGAGCTTGCGACAGGCATCGCAACCAACTAAACAGGTTACGATGCGTATCGCAAGCTCTAGTCTCGTACGAAACAAATATGTATAGACCCAGAACCATTATGAGTAGGCTTTAGCCTAGAGATAGTTTTTCCGGTTTGGGGTGTCTTATGCGTGTGTGAGTTTAAATGTTTGTGAATGCGACTCACGATACAAGTGAAATTCCCAGTGGAGGTTGATTGGGTTCGTACCCAGGACCTTCAAAGCGTAAATCGGGGCCGATATCACTGGCCAGCTCTCAAAAATAAAAAACAGCTTTAAAACTAAATACCCAATATTATATGTAAATTTATACCAATTGATACGTATTGTATTTGTAGAGTATATAGACAGAGCGCTGTAGCTATGTAAATCATATGGAGCTGTTCGGTTGACTGAATACGCGAATTAACCAGGCACTGAGGTACGTGACGTGGATTGTTGCCGTAGACAGATGGAAGCCGATACTATTAGGAGTTAATTAATTTATGACATACCTATAATTAGACGGCCAATAACATTACCAGGCTTAGCGCGGCATTACGTGCGCACTATAAATTATAAGTGTCATGACTATTGATGTTGTGGCTATATTGAGCTATCATAAATGCACATAATAAATTATAGTTGATTATACTTTATTTGAAAATGGTTTATTTAAAAATGATCAATAACTTATTTGAGTAATCTCTCTCTTGAGAGTATCTAAATATTTTTTTTTTATATAAATGAAGAGGGGCATCATTATGTAATAGGTATATAGGGTCATAGGCACCAAGCCTACATTAAGTGTACTTTTTTGAGTTTGAAATCATCAAATAATGACTTCTTCAATTTTAGGGAGGGAGTGTAAGACTTTTACAGACTAAAACCCAGTTGTGTTCTTTCAGTTGCCTTTTGCGATCCAGACCAAAGGTAACTCTTTTGAACAGTCCTACAAACTAGGTAGGTGTTTAACTTACCCACATACACCTACATAGGTATACACCTAGAGCTGTCACTAGCGACAGATATAACAGTACCAAATAATTCGATAATTGTCTAAGTGAACCGACTAAGCGCAGATTAACACAAGCCAATGAATGTCTCACATAGTTGTCTCGCAGGACACTGAAGAGCATTAGATTAACAAGGTGAATCCTCCGGCCGCGCTCGTTACTGTGAACTCCACTTTGACTAGAACTTTCAACGAGCACACACCCACTTAACAGTTTAATATTCACAAATCACTGAAATGGAAAACTGCTATATATTAACTGGAAACATTTTACTTCATTTATTGAACATAAACATACGTTTTACTAATGATATTTTACTACCCAAAAAGATTTTATACAGAATAATTAAAATGATGAAGATACCTATTCAGTTACTTGTAAATAATAATAATAATAATAATAATAACTTTATTAGGAACTCAACTTACAAATGGGTTTTATGTACCATTAAAATAATATGCGAACGTAAAAATAGAGAGTACAAAAGGTCAGGAGCACACCGACGATATATTAGGATCAAATATGAAACGCTGCCTCTGAAAATGAAAGGTCGAATATGAAGAGGACTAACGTTACCGACGTAGCTTATAATTAAAGTTAAATTATTTGTTTACCTTTAACATAATTAGTAAAGATATTAATTACTCAGTTTTGAAATTAATTTGAGAACAGAAGGGGTTGTTTTAAGCTAATTATTGTCTTTGTAATATCATAAGAAGTCAATACTTCAAAAATGATAGGTACCAAAAACCCGCCATCAACTTTCTTCAGTACATAAACTAAGAGCAAAACTCACGTACATAATTTATCAAAGTGATAAATAATATAACACAGAGAGTAAATAATAAATACATAGTTAATACACCCACAACAATCTCTCATCATAATTCCCAGCAGATATCACAACACAATCGCATTACCAGCGTATATATATACTATCGCTAATATGTTGACGGCCTAATCTGCATGACTATTGAATGGGACTCTCACCATAATTGGTCGGATATTGTTACTATATACCGTGGAGTATGATGCTCTAATGTAATCCAGTCAGCAGCTAATCTGATATCGAGGCGAGCCAGGCACGGAGTCGTCCCTGGTTTAATTGGGTCGAGTTTAATCCCCGCAATGCAACTTTAGACTCATTTCCGCTGTCCAATAGAGCGCGAGCAGCTTTATATCATCCTTAAAGCTTTGCAAACAACTGCCGCTGTGATCACTTGAGTGCGTTACCTGCTTTAGTCGGTTTAATTGATAAACAGCCGTGTTGGGTTTTAATATCTCGCTGTGTGCAATAATTTTGCGTTTTATCTTAATGAAATAAGCTTCTAAGTAAAACCTACACCTCCCTTTCGCATCAAAAGCACAGCTGTTATCACAAGACGAAACAGGTGAAATACCCACGCGCCTATAACGAATGCAAGAGGATCCGAAAACTCACTTAAGATATTGTGTTATTTACGTACGCCAATCTCACGAACTCAGGGGAATGTTTAAAAAAACACGACGAAGAATAATTGAATGTTTTTCGTTTTCAGTATTTAGCAATTTCACGCTCAGTAAATGCAATAATCTACGCCACAGTAGATAATTCAATTCCAGCGTAAATACATGGCCCGTTACCGAATTTCCTTTGAGAGACGAAGCGTGCGGCAGCCGCTGCGAGCCGGCACGTTTCTCTGAACTTCGGAATTCCAATTTTGAAAACTTTTCCAACAAGGGCCCGATATTGACAGACAGTGTCAGAGGGCCATTCGCTGAGGGCAGCAACAGCCTTAAAAACAACTTCACACTACACAATGCCCTGCCTGTCCTGCGACACATGTGACACAGACACACACACAGCCTACTCGCGGGGACTGTGGGGAGTCTATACGCGGTGGTCGGTGTTCCCTGAAAATCCACAGCGAAATGTTTGCTCGAATTCGTATTTTTAGGCGTCTACGTGCTGTTTCTATTTCGCAGTATGTGATTGAAGTTAAATGGAAAAAAAAAACTAAAAACAATTAAATTACCTCCAATTTCTGAATTAACCCTTCAGATACCGTCAATTAGAGACACAATAGTAAGACAATAGATGCGCGGCCACCGGTGGTCGCTTGGGGATTCATGAATTAAGCATTTGAAGTTAAGTGGGTAATTCTTAGATTTTGTTTTAGCCAGGAAAAAGAATCATTAAAGTCGGGTTTGACACTTTCCTAGCAAAAAAAATTAATTGCAGAAACCTACCCTATCTCTCGATATTTGATTTAAACATTCTTAGTATTTCTCAAACTCTACTTGGCCTGAAAACTTGACCAATTTTGGCATTTAAGAATAGTTTTTAACGTGACAAACTATTCTTAAATGCCAACATTTGAGAAGTTTGTCACGTTCTTAATTCAAAATATTCAGAAACCAGCCCTAAGTATCTTACCATCTTACCGGTAGGTAGTTTAAGAAAAACACAAGTATGATGTCCGTACTTAATAACAACATCAGTAAATGAGCTAAAACTAAAGTGGCACAAAAGTCATAAAAAAAAACTCCAAGGAAGTACAACATAATGAAGAAGAAGGCTTTCGGCTTTGTGATTGCGTGCCAAGTGCGGGATAACTGAGACCATGCTTCATTATTCGCTGGAAAGAAGGGAACCGGAAAGATTAACTTCTTTTATAATTAAGTTTGTCCCCAGACACTAATTTATAAACGGTGTGCGTTTCGCTCAGAATAAAAGGGTATCTTCTGTAACCACGGATAAAATAAAAAAAACTGTGGACTTTAGATTTATTTCTGAGCTTTTCCTGGAGGACATAAATCTTACCTTTCTGGATTTAACATATTTTACAATAAGGCTAGATGTTCTGCTGTCACAACATAAATCTGTGGGCCTATCATCCGTCCTTATAATATCATCAAGCTTCACCCGTCAATCTCAATTTGTGGTGCTTTTTGATACTCAGCGAATAGGCTCTACCTCTCCACAGATGGCGTCATAATCAACTAACTTGATGCTCCATCAGTAGTGAACGAACAAGGCGGGAAGATAACACTGGTTTATATCCATGAATAATATTGATAGACAAGTAATAAATTTAATTTTATCATTCTACTTTTAAAAAATATTGGGAAGAAAAAATATTATAAAATAAAACCTACAGATAAATATTTAGATCGTCTTACTTTCAGCTAGTTCAGTACGGATTGTTCATTTTGTTAGAAGCGCCATCTGTAGATGTTCCTGCGAACTTCCCAGTACAAGGAGCTTTTTACTAGCGCCATCTATTACATCTCTCTTGTACTACGATGCCCTCTATGAAACGAAAGCCGAACTACGTTGTTTTCAGGCTCTTCGTTTCAGACAAATGGAAAACTCGTTTTGCCCGTACTCACAAACGTGGCGCGACTATTTTCATTGTGTTTCGCTTTCACCGTACAAACGACGAATTCAGATCTAAATGGATTCCCAAGTATCTAAATTCAAGCTTTTGATCAGATAAAATTTGTGCAAATTGTATTTTTTAAAGAGTACAAATACAGGTATCCAAATTAATACATAATTATTTACCTTTACCCACTAACGGGTTAAACTCGAAGATAGGTGACAATCACTAACCCGCACTGGGCCCGCGTGTTAGATTAAGGCCCGTTCCCTCTCCTAGAGAGCAGGCCAGAGTCCCAGCAGTGGGAACATTAAAAAGCGTGATGATGACTAATGGGTACCTATTTACTCGACTACGGCAAAGTCAAAAAGTGAATTATGATTTTGACCAGTAAATGTCTAAAGGTCTAATAAGTATGGATATTTATCTGTTCCCTCATCATAACTTTGAAACTCCTTATCCTAATTTGACAAATGATGTATCGTCGGGAGCGTCTTGGTCGTCTGTTGGTTATTGGCTATGTGACATCGCACTAAATTCAATATAAGACCTGAGCCTGCGGGTTTTACTCAACAATACATGTCATTTTAACAGTACTTAGTAAGCAATATTAATGGTAAGACGGTTTATGACCTCAGCTGTCCTCTAAACATCGCTATGTATAAGAATATTTTCTTGTTTCATATTTTTTAGAACGTTTTTTTTTTTAGTTTGGTATCGGTTTTTATAGACCCTTTTTTTTTAAATCGACTAAGTAGTTTCTCCAGTAAGTCTACACAAATATTATATAGAGGCTGTATTTTTTTTTATTGTACCAAGTAATCTCGGAAAGTACTCGTCCCATTGCTAAATTTTTTTCACCGATACAAAGCGGTTTTATTCCTGAATGATATAGGCTATATTTTATGTACGCGGACGAAGCCGCGGGCAAAAACTAGTGTTTAATATTTTACAGTGTATGCCATACATTCCAACCTGCCATGCATCCTACCTACCTATGTTTCTTGAAACTTTCAAATATCTGATTAGTAATTTTTAGCTGTCATTAATTAGCTGTAGTGCATTCATTAGCTACCGCATAATACCTACCATTTTACATCTACCTATGAAATATATGAAAATCAAGCAACAATTTCAAACGGGACATACTCTCTCATCAGAAGTGGTACAAGGAGGTACGTTTTATTTAAGACTAGCTTTCACCCGCAGCTTTGCCCGCGTACATGAATTATAGCCTATGTCACTCAGGAGTAAAGCAGCTTTCTATCGGTGAAAAAAATTTAGCAATCGACCAGTACTTCCAGAGATTACCTCCTACAACCAAAAATTAAATAAAAAAAAAAAAAATACTTCTTTATTATAAATAGGTATTAGTGGAGAAAACCATGACTTCCACTTGTATCCGAGACCTACGCTAACTTGAGCAGTAAGACAAAACCCTGCAATATATCCTAATCAGCCTACAAGTATTGTTACGGATATGTTTTACTTTTTTACTTCTATCACTATAACTTGAAGATTGTGCGCCGAGACATGGCCACATTCGCCCATTCGCCATTGATCATAGGGAATGGGCGAAGCTAGCAGAGGATCGAGACAAATGGGGCAGACGTGTGGTGAGCCGTCGTATGAAACACGACCAGCTTTGGTTTAGCACACTAAAATAGGTAGAATATAAGAGACATCAAAGTGACATTACGACATTTGTCTCATCTGTCTTCTGTTTTGAGTGCTACTGCATTTGTGTACCTGCTGTGTGCACGAGCTGCATAAACAAAAGTTTTGTAAATGATTGTAGTAGTAGGACTTAATTGCAAGAAGAGTAGAGTTTTGTAGCTGATACCGTATTTAGTGAACAAAGGTTTTCGGCTGTCAACTAAGCTAATGATGAAAATTATACTGATTTCAGTTTTAACCCTTCAGATACCGTCAATTAGAGACACAATAGTAAGACAATAGATGCGCGGCCACCGGTGGTCGCTTGGGGATTCATGAATGAATATACTATAGTACTAGCGGATACTCTTCGTATACTACGCTAAAAATGTTTGTTGGAGGAAGGAAGTTTGCATATTTTTTATATTGTTTTAATGGCCTAAAACCATCTCCACGATGATGTCTTTCTAATGAAATCTTTTGTGGTTGCTTTAAAAGACTATAACGGACTTGGGGAGAAACAATTTATTTTTATGTATTGTCTTACTGAAAAGTTAAAGAGGAATCATTTGTATGGTCATGTAAAGAGGAGGGATGAAATGCATGTTACTAAAAGAGTTATGAGTATACATGTGGAAGGATGGAGAGGAAGAGGGAGGGCAAAGAAAATAAAAGAGTTATATGAAAGAAAAAGAAGTTAGTGATAGAAGACGAGTGACAGGGCAGAATGGAATAAAAAAACGTGTTGCGCCGACCCCAAATAAGATAGAACGACGACAGGAAGATGATGACCTAAGATTTATTTGTTTTTGTAGATACATTCCAAACTAAAGTTCGAAAGTTAATTCTTAAGAAGTTGCCAGTAATATCATCACAGCGTTAATTTATTTCAATTGTCGATTTTTACTGTTTGACTATATTAGTTAGGTACTTAGTTTATGAATTTGAGTATATATTGTCTAATGGTATTATATATCTTATTTCGTAAATTCGTAATTTCGTTAATAACGACTGTGGATTTTGTTTAAATGAGTAGGTAACTTTTACAAAACATGTTAAGATAAGGCAGGTTAACAGTGCTCCTATTTAAAACTAAAAACAAAAGTCTATTTAGATTACTAAACAAGGACAGAAAGCTTTAAGCCATAAAGAAAATCTTATCTACAAACATACATAGGTATGCATACCTGTTTTTGAAGTCACCTTTCAAGCTCTTTTTACTTACAGAAATATTTTAAATTCATGCATGTAGGTCTCGCGTGTGATGGCGTATAAGCTACAGTTGACTAGTCAAAAATAAAACACAACATATAGATAGAAATGATAGGTTAGGTTAGCAAGACCTGCCATTGTTCGCAATATGAACAAAAATACGTTCCAATGTGGGCTTACTCGAACAGATGTTTCAAACTGACTGATTCCCAAAAGCTGCTAAACCAAGCGTGAAGGTTGTAATAAAGACCGCAGGCCGGCTCGAGATTAATTAAGATAGAGGCTCGTCGAGCCTCAAGAACGTTTCCACTGACCACGCCTATTACTTCGTTTGCCCACATATTTAGGGTTTCGAGAACTCGTACATATAAAAACAGTACAGCTCTACTTAGATCGTAATTACCTTCCCATTTAAGTAGTGGGGACTTCCTCAACACAGAGACGAACAAAAAGCTTTATTAATATCTACACGTTCGTGTTGGCTCCATATTGTAACTTGGCATGACAACTCGACTTATGTATGTAACTTGTCGTAACACAAAGACAACGCTGTTGTGGCGAAGTTATACAACTTTTAATAAAACATTGAGGATACAAATTCTTAAATATTTACCTCACATTTTATCGTCACTTAAAAACTTGGAGAATAAATTGGTCTACTTCGGTATAGCTGATTGTCCAGAGTACCAGATGTACTTAAGAATCTTTCCTCTCGGAAAAGCTTAATAACACATAGCATAGCATAATCTGTCTTTTAATGTTTCCACTGCTGGGGCTCAGGCCTCCTCTCTAGGAGATGGAATGGGCGGTAATCCACCATATGGATCCAGTGCGGGCTGATAGGTGACACACGTCTTCGAATTTTTAGTTCTAAGATATACTGGTGTCCTCCAGATGTTTTCTTTCACAGTTTTGAGTGCAGTGGTAATGAAATGAATTACACAAAGTAATGCTGGGGAGCCAGCATTACTTTGCTGGGTTTGAACCTGCAACCTACACCTCGTAAGTCAGGACCCTCACCACTGGGCCAATACGGCCTTAATAATTATAAAGGTAAAAAAAGCTTAAGAAAAACCCAATACAAAGTTCGTAGCACTATATTTACAAGACATTAGGTCAATTCCAAAAAAATATTTAACCGAAAACTGTAGGTTTATTTCATACCAAACAAAACAATACATTGTCGACTGCTAATCACAATAAAACCATAAAAATCCTTGTCACATTACTTACAAATTGCGTAAAAAAAAATATTGATAGCTTTGATATTGTTAGCATCAAGTCCCGTTACGAGTCCCCAGATGGATGGCCTACATATGATAACATGTCTAAACAGCCCCATAATAACCCTGTCCACTATAGATAAAGGAGTCCCCGGGGACCGCGGGAGCACTACGTCTTCACACTATCCGTCAAAGTCTCGGCGACGATCCTACTTACGAATACAAATAACTCTACATTCGTAAATCTAGTTTGAACGTAATTGACATATCGGAAACTTGTTTCAGAACACGAGGGTGCTGAAAAATACGGTTTTTTGAGCTTTTTCCCAATAGGGATAACAACACGTTATAAAGCTTTTAATGGTCGTGTTATTTTTGAACGAGCAGGTACTTAGTAGAATTATGCAACTTAACGCAGTTGAACAACAGAAAAAAAAACCAAAACAAAATCCTACAGAATAAAAGAAAAGGAAACACTTCGCTTCTTTCATTTCCTTCATAATAAAATCTTACGTAACATTTTTAAACCCTCCCCATACGGTACGCATGATCTCTTATTTTCATACAAAGTGCTCAGTGACATCATTGTCAGCCTTGTGAGACCGAGTGGAACAAGCCATTGTCTGGGAAATACTACATCATGTAGTTACGAAGGTAGATACGTGTTCAGATTTTGATATACTGAGTAATCAATACCAACATTAGACGATTTTCTGTAACGCTTTGGCCTTTACCACTTGGAATTCGTGTTCGACAATAAAACCCTCGTTTCCACAACCTCGCTTAAATAAGAACGAATAAAATAAATCTTGTGTATGCGTTCGCAGGTTCACACGTACATTAGGACGCTAAAAGTGTGCTGAAGAGCTTCATCTCTCTGTCTCACAAAAGATTTAGGTAAAAGAAGCTTATTTTTGGTAGGGCTGACAGTGCGATAGTGTAAGGCCCATTACAGGCAAATTATGGCGGCCATTATTGTCCGCGTGTCCCGTGCTCACCGCCCTGAGTTACGTCCGCACTGGGTCAATGGGTTTTATATAAGAAATCTTTTCCAACGGGTCCTGTTTCACTGCAGATAAATGTAAGTATCTCTGTGAAAGAAATCTGCTGTAAAACGTTTGCATGAGACCGTGATGGGGCCACGGCGATTTTTGATCAATTTAATTTTGAGGAAAAGTCAAGTTGTCACTCCGGTAATAGGGTATATAGCGACATTTCCGGGAGTAAATCTCATCTAAACGTCCATCTTCATAATTAATTTGATGTGCATCTAAGTTAGCCATGCATGTATGCGATGTAACACGTAATGTAAATAAATGATATCAAAACACCGGTGGCGGACTAACGGGCGTCCCAGTGCGCGTTTGGCCTAAGTTTGACGAAGTTAACCCATTAACAAGGTCACTAAATCATTCGCGTCACTACTAAGTTCCCTTGCTTGTCTCGCCAAATTATTTTAATTACCGTTACAAGTTTATCGCGGAACTAAACGGAATTAAACCCAACTTGGCTATGAATATTTCCTTTGGAGCTTCCTGCATTACGTAAGCGTTTATGGCTCTTTCAGCGGAATTTAAAGTTCGATCTGGAATAAAATAGTCGCAGGAGCGGAAAGTTTATTGCAGGCTCTCTATTAAGCTAACGACGTAACAGCGGCAATTATCCTCGTTGATTCAGATAGTTGTCCACTGATGCGCAAAATAGAGCCAGCTTAAAATCGGACTTGGTTCCCAAGGCGACTACAAAGCGGCATGCGGCCGATTACGGTCAAATTATTGCTATCATTATAGTCCGTACTTCTGTGCGATACTGGGTAATCACGGGCGGCGGTGTCGCGCTGCAATACTGCATCTTATTTACTGTTACATAGGACCTATCTACTAACTAACGTCGCTGCTCGACATATTTAATGACACCATTGGTCCTGCGCAACCCGCCACTATATTTTCACCTTACATTTTAACTTTGTTCAGTGCGCTCGGGCCAAAATTGTCGGTATATTAAAGCTTGAGGTAATTACCATGATAATATTGTAAAATATTATTTATTTCAGACTTTATCTCGCTGCAGGACACCTTCCTGGCATTCCTTTGTGAATTTACCATTTTCATGTTCCTGTACGGGCCAGCGAACTAAATGCACGTCATTCCAGGTAAAAGAGTGCCCAATTTCGCTCGTGTTCCATGAATATAGTGTTGAAAAATGTACGTCCAACGATATTAAGTTATCAATTATTACAGTAAAACTTTGGTATGTACGACACAATAGCGTTTCCGCGGAATAATTCATGAGAGCCGAGTATGAACTAACTGAAAATAATGGCCACATTTGAACTTACACAATCGTCGTAGAGTTACAGCATCGGTTCGTGTCGCCGGGTTCAAACAAGCCGTTTACTTGAGGCCCTGTCACAAAAGCTATGACGTAGTTATAACGGTCAGAATATTCAATAATTCGTAACCATCTAAAATTAGCGGTACCCGGGAAACTTAAAATTAGATGTACCCAGGAAACTTAGCTTAGCAAACAGAGCAGGCTCCACGGAAGTCTATTAATGTAAATACCCTCTTTGTATACAAGAGAAACCTAATAATACGGGGTTTTATTTAAAATGGGTTACAGTTTCCTATCTTTAATTAATTCAAGTACAAATAAATTATGAGGGATAGAACTAATACTCAATTTTCAAAAATCGCTTTATCATCTTGATGCTGGCTCGAAAAACGATATTTACAAAGAATACTATAGAAACCGGAATGTTAAAGGGTCCAAACAGAATAAAAAGTGATGACATTGCAAGTGTTTGCTATCAAAACTTTAACCTTTTAACGTAACCTTATGCATTCAGTGGGCGAACACACGAACACGAAAGTAACTGCCGATTGCCACGCACTACTTAAGCACTCGGTGGTTCCAAGTGTTACCTACTCCCCCCACACTCGGCAAACACACCGACAATACGAGTATATCTATAAGTGCTGGATGGAGGTCTTCTTTTTATAGATCTTACTTTTCTTTGTAGGAATAACATACAACGTCATGAAAAGAGGAGCCAGTCAGCATGGTTAGTAATGGACCGGCCTGACCAGGACAAAGTTAATTTTTTTATATATAAATATATATAGGTATATCTACTTAGACATTTAGATATGACTATAGTTAAAAGTAGCTTGACGTTCGATTCTTGTAGTTATCATTGACTAACACGATCCTGTAGAGTTGTATGATAATAATCTCCACGCAGGAAAAATCAATTCTTATATTTTTTTCAACAGTTAAACGGATACTATAACCTTCATCATCTCTAGCCACGAGGAACTCCAAGGTCTTATTAAACAAGGAATCTTGACACGTTTGAGTAAACAGTTGACTATATATGAATATCGTCACTGAAATACATCATTATGACATTTTAGGAACGATAGCAAATGTGTTGAGAAGCATGGAGGTACGTTACGCAATTACGACGAAATAGCTCATCTAACTTTGCTGAAACTTGACACAGATATGAATCATAACTTGGAGAATTATACCAACAACATATATGACACTTTTTATACTTGCTATAAATCTGTTTACCAAGATATAATATGTTTCAAAGAAAACTGCCTCAAAGTTTTCGAAATTCAATGAAATATTTTATTGAATAAACAACAGAATCTGGGAAAGCAAAACAATAAAACAGAAAAACAAAACGACTATATGAAAGTTGCTAATCAATAAATGAGTTTGATCGTAGTCTAGTTTGAAATGGCGCTGAGCGCTCGGTCAGCGAAAGAAAATCTCTGCTCGTTTAGGTAACGAGCCATCTTGATTGACGCCCAGCTGCCGGCTTGATTAAACTGATCAGTTGCTGCCTCTTATGAAAAGAACTCGATCAATGTAACTGGCTGCCGAAGATGAACAGCCCCAAAGATGTACCAAACTAGTGATCGATGGGGCATATTACCGACTTCTAAATACTTGGAGCCTTTCACGAGATAAAAGATTTCATATTCACTATGTACAGTTTTGTTAGTTTAGTATGGAGTTTCACGTCGTTACTCTCCAAGGAGGTGAGATTAAACGAGAATTTTCTTTGTGTAATCATATCAACCTTTTTATATGTATACGATCAAAATTAGATTGCTGGATGTTCGTTGAGCAATCTTCTGAAATGTAAAATTGCTATCCTATCCTTTGTGCAAAGAAAACGGAACATCAATAGTACTTTATTTCTATTAGGATCAGTTCTTTGATTGCTTAATCGCCCTGAATGATTGAATTATCCACTAAGAAGTCGTGTTTAATGATTTTAGTTTATGTGCTACGAAAACTAACAAACCTTAACCCTTCAGATACCGTCAATTAGAAACACAATAGTAAGACAATAGATGCGCGGCCACCGGGTGTCGCTTGGGGATTCATGAATTAATTAGTGAGATCGAAATACGCTATAGAGTTAGGTTAAAGTTCGAGAAAATAAGTAACATACAGTTGATAATACCTTCTCCAAAATCACGATTTAATCCCGGGATTTATGAAATTACAAATTGCTTATTGCGCTATGAATACCTTTGAACTAAATTAGTATATTGGAAAATGTTATTATGATTTTAGAGTTTAGTACTAAAACTGTTACATTAATTAGAGCTTCGTTTTAATCTAACAAACCCCGGTATTTAATCGTCACGTTTATGATTCCGAAATTTTAGAGGCGGTATTATCAACTCTCTGTTACTTAGTTTCTCGAATTTTAGGTAAATACATTCGTCCTATTCAGATCTCGGTTAATTAGATACAGATAGTTCCTGAATACAACCTAGGACCTGAATTGTGGGTACCTAAAGTATAAGCTCATACTAATTTATCTGTCAATATTTATGCAGTTGTTGGTCTCGGTCGTCATTTGTAGATCTTTAACAGTCGTTATAAGTTGTCGGAAAGTCTGACCGTCTGTTGATCCAAAGAGTGTTGACCAGTAACAGTCTAGTCAACTGGTTGCATGGTGTGACTGCCTAGTCGCACCATTTAAAACACGGGTATTCACCCGCATCTGATAAGACTGGCAGCTTTGGGGTCAGCTTCCAGTCCAACCTGCTAGTTCGAAAAAGGCTAGGGAGATGACGATGAATCAAACCTACGAAAAATGATGGCACTCTAACATTCAACAGTAATGCCATCATTTTTCGTAGGTTTTCGCTAAATCACTGCGTAAGTACAAACTAGTCATCGGTGTTAAGCCTAGCTGACCCGGCGAACTTCGTACCACTCAACAGTCCATAAATGTAGTATTTTTCCATATAGTCAATAGACTGCAATGAAAAAAAGCCCAAGTTAAAAAGTTATCTACATCGATTTCGTACATTTTACGTGATGCGCGCACAACTAAAAACTTCTACAGATTTATTATACATATGTATAGATGAACAGCATTTTAACTAAGTTTTAAAATTGATGTAAGAGATGAGGAATAACTGTATTATTTGTTATCTTAATTCATGAATCCCCAAGCGACCACCGGTGGCCGCGCATCTATTGTCTTACTATTGTGTCTCTAATTGACGGTATCTGAAGGGTTATGTAGCTTTTTCCAGCGGCTTCGCCCGCATGTCTAAAAATATCCTAAGTTAATATCCTCTCAAGACAAAAATTTGTAAAGGATATTATGTCCTAATATATGATCTACTTATGTCGTAAGTTTTATCCAAATCGGCTCAGAAGCTAAGTACAGTGAAACAAACAGAGTTACTTTCGCATTTATATTAGAAAGTACGTAATTATAGTATAAATAAAAAAAAGATTTTCAAATTATTATAACTAAAACGTGCGTACGTAAGAATATCACATATTACTCCCACCAGCATCACAAATAACTCTATCAATATCACACACACCAGCTAATTACTAACATTCATATTACAAAGACAAAACCCTTTAGTCAAAGGAAAATAAATTTTATTTTACTAAAAGCGTAATACAGTTAATACACGTGGATAATCGTAATACAATCGTGGGCTGAAAACAATACGTTTGTTGAAGTAACAAAGTGTGCCGCCTAATGGAATGGGGTTCGATCCCTTTAATGTAATTGGATCTGTCAGCAGCAAACAGGCAAGCAGGTAATTACTAACTGTTACAAACGAAAATAACAGCGCTCTAAGACACTCGATGCCCCCGGCGGCGAACGACTAAGGCCCGGGACACATAATGCGAACAGCCAAGGAGCATGAACACCCGATCCTGTTTACACTGCGCCC
The DNA here is from genome assembly GCA_949319445.1 of Mythimna lalbum. NCBI lineage: Eukaryota > Metazoa > Arthropoda > Insecta > Lepidoptera > Noctuidae > Mythimna > Mythimna lalbum. The sequence goes on along the minus strand of OX439350.1, from coordinate 13,070,537 downwards.
AGTAAATCTTAAAGCAGTTGCAATGCAGTCGCGCAGTGCGTACCGCGCCTTAACTTGTTTACCGTCATGAGTTCACTGCGTCTTATCTACCCACTGTACAATTTGTACCCACACTGCATTTATATACAAAGATACAGGTTTATTTTACGAACCTTTTTAAACAAAGACTTCTTTACGTCAGACTTTATACGTCTATGTCTTTTTATGTGTTTGAACCACATTATTGTAGAGTTGTTCAAATGTTATAGTGTTGACTTTATTTCGCAAGAGTAAAAATGTGTCGTAATTGTAGTCCATGAAACATGTAATGGTTTAAAGTTAATAGTATCTGAGAGTGAGCGCATTACAGTCATCGGATTAACAAGCTGCTGCGCCATTAATCCTGCCCGCTAGCTTAATTCATCTCCTACTTTAATAGCTTGTAAATCCAATGTGAAAGTATTCCGGAGTTCGAGTTTAAGGATGGTCCAAGATAGAACGTGAAATCCTAATTTTCTGCGTTATTTTTTTACATTTTACAGGTCCGTGTCAAGTTGTTTACTTGTAACACGTATTTATTTACGAAATTATAGTAATTAAAATACAACCCTTTTCGTTCGTCTGATCCTATTGAATTGCTATTTCAAGAAAAAGTCTTTCAATAGAGTTAAGTTGACATTGCTTGCAAAATTTAAATTTCACAGGTTACCCTGGAGCAGCCCCCTTAACAGGGAAACGCATTCTTTTACTTCGCTATGATACATGCTCGGGGCATTGCTGAATCGATTTTTGAGAAACGAGATAAAATCAATTCTTGAGAAATATCTTTCTTTTCTTTTCTATTTTCCTGCAATTGCAGTCTTTCTGGAGTGAGGAGGAATGGCAGGCGGTCGCCTCCTTCTACGAAGTAGTAATGCTACCGAAGTAGACGGCCGCACGCGTGAGGGTAAAGATATCCTAACGACCCAGCCGTCGCAACCCCAGCCACAAACCTGTGTCTACCTTGGCTGGTAGCCGACCAGTCATGGATAAGCGAGGGCTTGCAAACGACGAACAATGGGTATCTATCCGTCCGGCCATCCGTTAATAGTCCGGACCGAGCCCAAGTCGACAACAGTGCGTAGTGTTTCACGCACTCCTCAAAGATATCAACAAATCATAGCGGCCCAGCAAGGGTAGACGCCCGCTCGGGCCGCGGGCATTTTCTTAAAAGGAAAACCCATGGTCATCGAACGCAAAGGGCAACTGAAGAACACAAGTGTGGTTTTAGTTAGTAAAAGTCTGACAAGCCCAACTTAAAAAAGGCCTTCAAGGCTAGAATAGATAATTATGCTCTTAATAAAGTAATCACCATCAACGATTGCATCACTGCTTACCATCAGGTGGGATCGCAGCCAAGCACTAGTTTATACAACGTTTAACATTAAATGCGCAAAACCTTAGACACCCCAAATGACTATTAATTCAATTGACCTAATTATGTGAGAAAAAAAAACATTAATTTTTTTCTAAAGATTTATGTGCAGTTTTAGTTATCTGCATCGAAATAAGAACTTTTATCATTTTAGACGGGTTTGCGCACGTAATGGCTTGACCTATTGATAAATAGACAGGGCAACATTTTTAATGAAGAATTTTTTGAAAAATGTAGCCTATACTAAAAAGTGGTTTAATTGATTCTGCTCCTTATTCTGATCACTTGTTGACACATGTTTACAGGTTTAGCGTATTTAACGTTACACGTTGTATAAATAAAAAAAAAACTATCTAAAAGAAGGAAATAAATTTTACTGTTTAAAAGGTACACCAAAAACAGCATAATTTACTAAAAGATATTTTTAAGTATTGGGACTCAGATGCCATTCGTAGATACTTTTATAAATAATTGAAACTTGGGCACTTCAGCATTTATTTGTATCCCAGTTTTACTTAATTATATCGATTACCATCTCTAACGTTATCAGACCCTTGAGAATAATAAAGAGCAAAATTTTCATCTGTAAAGATCGCTTTAAAATTATCCAATATGAACTTCAGTAAGCATTATTTTAACTTATAGGTAGGTACTTAAATTATTCGACATATCAAACATTAAAATAAGTTATTTAAGATTAATGTCGCTGCTGATAGTAAAATGACATAAAATGTGTTCAGTTCAGTTAAACCCATTTCAAACACATTTAAAATATACGTAAAATGAATACCTACTTTTACGGCACAAAGCAATATACGAAGCGATTACACGCGTCAAAAATGCCACATACTAACGTGTTATAGCATTACAGCCGTGTCGTTACATCATTTATAATAAACGTTATGAATGGTGGAAAGATAAAGCCATAATTCAGAGTTTTGTTATTCAGATCGGTTAGCTTCGACAGCGTCTCACATCGGGCCTAAGCCGACCACGACATAAATCACATAACAAACACAAAGAGCAAAGTATTTACCATAAAATCGCATACGCGTCCCTAAATCATAACACAATAAAATTTATAGCAAACGGAAGGTCCGGCCTCAAGTGCTGATAAATCAAACACATTTTCTTCGTGTGACTGAAACGGAAAATCTTTCCGGCAAATATACCGGCGACGCCGTTATTTACCTTCTTTTATAATAAGAGTACATACCGCCCCTCGACACTTTGTTTTCCATCTATATATTAACGTTGCTATGGTAATAAAACCTCGACTTAGGAACGTTTTAATTCGATAAAAAGGAGAACAATCCGAAGCTATTTTTAAAACTCAACATTGTTTATAAAAACTGCTTGTTAATCATCATCAATCGATGCTCGTGTTTTCTTTTGTTTCATAATAGCTTGCGGTTTAACTCCCTATTTAATTTGTAGATTCCCGTAGAGGCCATTATGTTACAATTTTGCACAGATCCAGTGTCGCAAAATGACGCAATCACTCTTTTGTGAACACAATGACGCAAGTAATGAATTTAATTAAATTGTTAATTCGGTTCTTTTATTAAAACGACACTTTGTTTTCAAATTAAATCAGGGTAAATTAAATAAGCCTGTCAATTGCACATTATTTTGATTTCAGTAGATGACAGGTAAGCAATGTTAATTTTTCCATTCATATATTGTACTTTTCTAAGTTTATCTAGGACATTACTGACACCCCGTGCCTCGGAAATTTCGGTCTCGGTTGTCATACTTAGATCTCGTACCGTCGTTATAGGTAATCAGATGCCAGAAAGTCTAACTATCAGTCAAAGTGTTGCCCAGTAACTGGGTTGTGAAGGTCTGTAAGCAGTCGCTCCGTGTACAAGATGAGTATTCAGCGGAATCGGATTAGCCTGGAAGCCGACTCCAAAAAACTAGGGTGGTGATGATGTGAGGCAAGTAGGTACTAAACCTACATACATACGAGTATTTCAAGATTTGTCGTAGGTTAGTACGATGTGCACGCACAATGTCTCCCCGCGGACAAGTGTTCTATGTTATATTCTTATTAGATGGTTACCCTGTTTAAGTCGAACACAGAAAACCTCCCCGCAGTGTTTCCCACAGTGACAGAAACAAAGTAAGTTTTCTTGAACATACGTATCCGTAGCAATAATGCATTGGATTTATAGGATAGAGTCGTGTGTAAGTAGTGACTGAAAGCTACAACATTGAGCACCATTAAGTAGGCCATTTCCGTACTTGACTTAACAACTGGCGAGGAAAACAAGATACTGATAAACTATATTATATTGTTTTGTTTCCTTATACCCACACTGTTGTTACATATATTCGAACCGTCATGATCGTAGACGTTTATATCTCATAAAAATGTTACATATAATAATATATCTCGGCAATGATGTCATTTCTTCCGTTACACAAAAGGATTTTATAACAAAAAATAATAATAGCCGGACATAAAAAGTAAATTGCTATAAGATCTTTCCGCTCATTCTGGAAAGTTAGCAAGTATAATAAATTCCAGCCATTAATCGGTCGCCCCGTAAAAACTTATTCGAAAATAATAAATAAAATTAACAAAAATGTAGCGACACCGTCGCGCGGCGCAAAATAAATAATTTATTAAGGACAAGTTAACAAGGGTCTCATAAAGAAGGCAAAAGGTCGGCTATTTGTTTTCAGCGAAGGATGGTTCACCCCACTTTGTTATTTAGAGTTTGTGAGAGTTGCAGAGATAGTGGGTGCTGGCGGGCGGAGGCGGCCGCAAAACAACAGAATACTAGACAGCTGGAGCCGTGTATCAAGTTGTTCTTCTGCGGACGGCCGCCTGCTGTCGCTGACTTGTTACAAGTTATAACTGTTGTGCCAGCCATCACATTGTGTACGACACACCTGCCGTCCAGCTAACTCGGTGCTTGTTTACGCTTGTGATACTGTTGGGATTTAATAAAAAAACATGCTGTATAAAATTTTTTTTTTTCTTATTTCTTTATACACCCGTGTACATCGAAGATCAGATGGCCGTTGGGGCCGAAAGGTTCTGGAGTGGCGACCACGTGCTGGAAGACGCTGCGTCGGAAGGCCTCCTACGAGGTGGACCAATGATCTGGTGAAGGTTGCGGGAATCCGATGGATGCGGGACGCACAGGATCGATTATTGTGGCGACGCTTTGGGGAGGCCTATGTCCAACAGTGGACGTCTGTCGGCTGAAATGATGATGATGATGTACATCGAAAGACTAGAACATTTGCCAACTGCGGTCTTTCCATTCGATCATATTTTAGTTGTGTTCAAAGTTAGAGTGAATAGACTCTTACGTAATAAACTAGTTTGCGTCATCATCAACGACTGCGTCACTGCTAATTCTCAAGGTCCATAAGAAGGAAGATAGGAGTGGGTTTGAGTAAGTAAAAGTCTGACACGCCATCACGCTCCGCGCTAAAGTGCGTACAGCCATTGGATGATTTCCCTCCTAAAAAAAATAGGTCCATCTAGCACAATAGCTATTTTTCATAATTTATCTACCATAGTCAACAAACAGAGCAACGTTAAGACATAATCTGAAATATCTCATCCTGGGAAATAGAGATAAACTGAAATATCTTGCGTTTAAGCGAAAATACAAAACATTACAAAATGCTACAAAATACTTTACCTACGTGCATTTATATTATCATATATCACCGAAGCTAACGTTAAAAACATAATATCTCTTGATCAGATCCTTTCGAGCGAAAAGATAATGAAATTCCTGAGAAAAAGGGTCTATTGGCTAAAGTAATTAAAGGATTTTATTATATTCTAAACAAGAATCATGATTTATAACATTAAGAGGAAATTATAATTTCGAGGAAATATTTTTTCTTCGGCATTCTTCGGTATAAATTGGTACGATCAAATTAATTTTATGAGGATACAGTGTTGGCAATGGAAGCTTGTGTTTATTATATGTTGATAAGGTAAAGAAAAAATGATTTTGAAATAAAACCACAGTGAGGTGTGTAGTCGTAAGGGCTGCGGGATTATTCGAAAGAAGAAATAATCGCCACAACTTTAACTGTAGGGGACACGGGCTTCAAAAAAAAGCTTCATTTTGAGGTGGCCTTTTTTGTGGCTCATGTGCGGAGGTGCCGCCACATAAAAAAGCTAGAAGCAGCCGCAAAAAACAGCTGAAGCGCGCGAAACCTCTGGTGTCCGGTGAAGCTTGAAGCCACTTCAAGCGTTTTTTTTGTGGCAGCACCGCCACACACGAGCCACCAAAAAATGCCGTCTCAAAATGAAGCTGGAAACGGCCTTTTTTTGAAGCCCGTGTGCGGGTACAGTTAAAGTTAAAGCGGGTACAGGGAAAGGGCAGCTCAGTCAGTAGAAGTCTCTCTCGATACATCCATACCAGGAGAAGTTATTTGATAATTTTCCACTTCAAAATTTAAAAAAGACCAAACAAAAAAACCAGAATCTCACCTACATATTAAACACCAGATGTTGCCAAATGCAGTCGACGTAGTCACACAGATAGACATGAAAGGCGATCTTACTTTTCACATGTAACACTGAATTAGGTAATATAAAGAGGAGGGATGAAACGCATGTTGCTAAAAGAGTTATGAGTTTACATGTGAAAGGATGGAGAGGGAGGCCAAAGAAAAGATGGATGGATCGTGTGAGAAGTGATATGAAAGAAAAGGGAGTTAGTGATAGCGTGACGAGTGACAAGACAGAATGGAAGAAAAAAACGTGTTGCGCCGACCCCATAAAAATGGGACAAGGTCAGAAAGATGATGATGTAACACTGAATTAAGATTGTTTTTTCTTATAATAAATTATATCTACATGACTTATCATGTAGTAATAATTTATGATACAGTATATTATGAGCAGTATAGATACTGCTCAAAATATATTGCGTCCATATATTCATATTTACTACATCGTAAGCTACTGAGCTTATGATAGGTTAACAATGCATCATGCTTTACGTCTCCGACCACCTTAAAAAGCCATCGCAGCAAAATGTTCAGATATACCGTGTTGCGGCGGTACGCAACTGTCAGGCAAATACGAACGTAGAATGTGGCCCGGGCGTCATTGTGCCCGCAACAGCTAAATTATTGCGGGGACGCGACGACTTCCTACAAACCTCTGACGCACAACTGCCTCTCCCAAACCGTTTCTGAAACCTTTTACTATACGTACAGACAACTGTTTCTGTATTTTATTATATACGTAGCTACGTGCCTTTATCTTTCTTACTGTTGCCTCAGGTTTAAGTCAGACTAACAGACATTTATATAAATTAATTGTTCACACATCGGCGAAGTCGCATTTTTAAGTAGACTAAGACTGGAATTTAAAAGAGATTTTGACCCTGAGTTGGTCTCGGTGCTTCTTCTCAGGGTAGTCAGCTAGGAACAACTGGCCTCATCTAGTATAAATGGTCGAAAAAAAAGAATTGTAAAAGTGTTTTATAAAACCTATTTGCAAAATAAATATCATTTATCATTAGTAAACGAGGTGTCATGACGATGAAATGATGATGGTATTAAATTATTTACGTACTAAGTACATGGCCTAGCATTTTCCATTAACATTACATATGGATAGTGTCGCAGCACGCGTATTTATTATGCATTAACGACGTATGAGTAGTTAAAATCTACTCAGTAGTTATTGCGATTCATCAAAGTCACCCCGCTTGACCCATTCGAATATTTAAGTGAGAGAGTGGTCGTCATACGAGACCGCAGAATAACTAAATAATGTGTAAGGCTAGTCGGTCGTATGTAATTGCCTAATGGGCTTCCTAACATCGATCGGTTCAGAAGCGAGTCAATTAGTCTCGAACGTTCAAAATTTCCAAGTGGCCGAAAGATACGGCGTAATTCGAGCTGCCAGTCCCCAGTAAATGCCTCTGCTTGTTCGATACCAAATTACTCAAATTGTTATTTGCAAAATTGATGTCAGGTTTCATGGAATAACCGCAATTAGCGTTTGGGTAATTCAAACTTGCAAATGCGAAAGTCTGCCCGAAATATCTGAGTCGGAATTGACCATGGCATTTGAAATTCAGTAACAGGTTAAAATTGAATTTAAATACTTTGAACTTTTTGCATTGGTCGCGAATTATTTTTTTAATTCATCAAAACTTCGGTAACAAAATGTACAGGATTACAAAAATAATTGGTTTTCTAACAAAGATCAGGTTTCATTTCGGATATAAGTTGTAGGCCCCGTGTGGATTACCTACCGTAATCTTATCTGTTTGGAATCCAATCTATCACGTTTAGACTTGACAGTATCCTGCTCGACTTATTACTAACTATACAGATCCTGTAGGTAGAAACAGAAAATACGATATCTCCTTATGATATATCCCATGCATAAAACTGCGACTCGGTTACATAAACCCAGGTACAAAATACCACATTTTAAAATACCAGCAAAAAATCCTACAAGTATATTTTATGAACATGGAATTGAACTTCTACCGTATTTATAAAGCCTCTATGTAGATAGCCATTTATTTATATTTAGGTACGTTTAAGAATAAAGAAAGAAAATAGTCGTGTATACCTATTGTCATAATTTCATACACCATAACATTTGCTTTAAACGTCAACAAAATTAATTCAAGAGGATACTCAAAACAATTTGCAGCGAGCAGGTTTTACTTACAAAATATCAGTGTGTTTTCGCATCTCATTATATCGTGGGAGCAGCGTGCACCGTCTACAGTAAATTCTTGAGCTCTCGTTTGCGTAATACCGCCATTGTAACGGCACACCTTTGAAGATAAAAGCCTTGCATGTTAGCTAGTCCGTTGCCTTTTCGCGGTCTGGTAATCTTGAGCTTAGCAAAAAGTTAAGCCTCTATAGGAAACTATTTTTAATTTCAAAGTTAAAATTAATTTTACCTAGATTGTTCGCTACTTAGACTGAGATATTTATACCGTGAGCAACTGGAACGATTAGTTCAATTTTAGTAAGAAAGATGATGAAATAACTAATCTTTCGTAATAGACAGTGTTTACCTACGATATAAAACCGAATCAAAACAAGGTTTATAGCCCGTGGTCTTACAGCGAGTAAGGCCATCTCATTAATTTTCGCAAGTGTCGTAAAAGGCGATTATAAGATTACACTTTGAAGATTGCTAGTGACGTAAACCTGTTTGCCGAAGAACGAGCAACAAACTCGGGTTACATTTAGTACGTCCGTAAATTAGTACGAAATCCTGCCACCTGGACACGAACTGCCGTATCCAATCTGAAAATCTCTGAACTGATTGCGAGCTCAGGCTGGCGTCACTTTCGTTCCTACTCAGCAAGTTTCACATGCACCTACATAAGCCAATGTCAGGGCTATACGATACATATTGTTTGGAGAAAAAATTGATTAGAATCGATACGAAAGACGAACTTTTACAACAATAATAATAACCAGTTTTTTATGGGAAATCATCAAATAACCTCCCGCTCAGGGTGAAGCGAGAGCGTCCGTGTTTGACTTACTGTTTACTGACTAAAACCCACCCATGTTCCTTCGGTTGCCATTTGCATTCTAGGCCCGCGGTCATTTTTTGAATAATCCTACAACAACTGAATGGTCTATGTGTCTTATCAGAGTACTCTGAGGAGATAATCCGAAACGAACTCCTAAACAGTCACAGTTTCTTTTAAATTTCAAATATTGTCTATAAAGAATTAACATAATCGGTTCAGCTATTCTCGAGTTTGCGCTTAGCCACACATTTAGCGATTCATTAACCCCCAACGGAAAAGAGGGGTGTTATAATTTTGAGGTGTCTGTGTGTGACCGATTTTGATGCGATTTTTATTATTGGAAAGCTGATGTTTTCGAGATGGTTATTAGATACAGTTTATCTGGCCAGGTGTTCAAGGTCATCAGCTCATATGTTAGGTGTGAAACACTTAATGGATATATACTTTACTAATAAACACATATATGTATGTTCCTAATGTTTGAAATACTCATGTACCTACATGGTGACGCTATCAAGCTGGTCTAATGATGAACATAGGTTGGAGGTAAGAGACGTAACCTTGGAATGCCTATTAATAAACCCATCCAGTTTCGGCTTATTTAGATTTATCTTAAAATTTGTTCTGTTCGTTTGTGATGACGATGAGAACCTGATGACGAAGACCTGATGCTAGAACTGGGAAATGGCTGATGGAAGCCTGGAATGTCTTCTAGTAAACACATCGAGTTTGGGCTCATTAGATTCGTCTTAACCAGTTCTTTCACTTTTTATAGATTTTATGCGTCGGGGGTTTTATTAAAAATTTTAATTTTGCTGTTATTACCATTTCTGAGGCATAATTAATGACGTCAATTGTCTAGCGTATTCCGTTTATGGTAAACAAATCTGATGAAGCGAAAGATAATAATAATAATTTTTATATTATAGATAGATAAGCTATTCCAGAGTATGGTCTACTCATGAGTCAAATTACGCTTAAATCCTTTCAGACGTTTGGGCGTGAAGGAATAACAAACATACAGACTTTCGCCTTTACAATATAACTCTTATTTCTGGGTTTATTTACAGTATCATGGTTTGAAAGAACAACTTACACACTCTTATTACATAATATTGTTTTGCTGAAAACGGAAAACTAAGTAACCTCTTAATAGTTTCAGTTTAACAACTCCTACACAAGAACATGTTATGTAAAGTTGGGTATCGAGAACTTAACAAGGCTTCATCGACTATAAAGGTTATAGAATATCAGTAATGTATACAGCAACTTAATTAATTGAAGTATGCAAGCGAAGTAAATGTATTGGATATCCTTTATTGCTTTATTTATATTGGTTGAAACCAAATACACCGCAAGAGTTAGGTAGGTAAATGATATTTGTTTTGGAAATAGGTTTCATAAAACACTTTTACACGCCAATCTTTTCATCAGTTTAAACTAGATGAGGCCGGTGTTTCTTAGCTGACTACCCTGAGAAGAAACACTGAAATAAACTCAGGGGTCAAAGTCTTAGCTCGCTGTCCGACCGTCCGGTAACTGTTCAGACCAAGCCCAAGACGTCGACTGCGCGCACTGTTCCCGCGCACCTCAAGGAGTTGTCAGCAACAGCAGGGGCCCGGCTGGGTCGAAGCCTTCTGAGGCCAGGGTTATCTGAAAAGGAGCTCGAGCCCTGGTATGAAGGCTAGAAGGAACGGGGTGGGTTTTTAGTCAGTAAGAGGCTGACACTATCTCCCGCTCCACCCAAGAGCGGGGGTTGTCATTGGATGATTTTCGCCCACCATAAAAAAGGGGTCAAAGTCTCTTTTAAAAGTCCGTATATCAAATATATAATAGTCAAATCACATAAGAACCATGCAGGTTAGTGTCTGAAATGGTCTTTTGAGGAATGAACCATACAGATTTGAGTGGTCCCCTCCAGTCAGTGCAAGCCTTTGTCAGGGTTCGTAAAGCTCAACTCATAACCACTAAGGAGTTCAAGGACTTGACGAACAATATCAAGGAAAGGATTTGGGTAGGCCTCAGAAAATAATCAATTTCTCAGTCATACTATGTATGTTAAAAGACGTAGTCATGCTGTGTGAAGGAAGTAGAAATAAAGTTCGAATTGCACAAGAGGAAAAAGAAAGAAGATTGCACAGAGTCAGCTGTTTGCTGGCCCTCAATGCCCGCTTTAACCTGCCGTGACCTATGTCGTACTTTGAGTCGGTGGTGAAACTTGTGACATTTTTAAATATTTTTGGGAAAAAAATATAAAATGGTGTAAAAACTATAGGAATACATTCAGTTACTGATTCAGAACAAACTGTACTCAGGTTTCGCATAAACTAAAAATAATGTTTTATAGAAGGAGAAACTGACTGACTGACATATCAACGCACAGCCAAAACTACTGAGACTAGGAGCTTGGAACTTTGAACCAAGTTTTATTTTATAACGCAGACTAGCACTAAGAGAGGACTTTTCAAAATTCACCCCCTAAGTTAATAAAGCAATGGTTCAAAGTTAGTATGAAGAAACCTACTTTCATGAAGCCTGTGGTAGAAGCTAGTAAGGTCTATATAATTTCAGGACAACTGTATACCAATGTATCATAACCATAAAAAGCTATGTTTTGTATAGCAAGTATGTGATCCCAGAATCTCTATATAATCTATCGTATAATGTATAATGTATCGTATTATGTATATGTATTAGATTTAAATATTAATGTAGATGAATAGTATCATAACAGTTCGCTTGTCTGTATATTCAGTATGCATGAATTCCTTAGTAAACGTTTACCACGGTTCTCTTTGACAAACAATTTGTTCATGAGAAAACTACAAGCTGCAGAAGATATTATAATTCCTTTAAGATCGATTATTGGAAAAATCGTTCATCTTTTTTAATCATTCAACAAGAAAAATAAACATGCAACTGAATGCATACAAAAGCGCGGTGAACGCCCAATGAAGTTATGTGCTACGAGTTTCTGTGCTACGAGTTTCCATGCTACGAGTTCTATGAGCGTAGCGGTCGTAGCCGCGTAGCCGCGTAGTTCGCTAAGCACACACTCATAGCGCTGTATAACAGTTGGTGTGCCAATAAGCCTCGGGGCTCTGTCTCTAATTTTAGTAAACAAATATCTTTCGTTACCCTACTTCATGTATCCCTCATAATGATTTACGTGTGACGCAATCAGCAAACTGGGAATAGCTCTAGTGTACTCACTACGTAATTACTAGAGCTAGTTGTTGTCATAGTACGGTTTCAACTGTTTATTTTGTGTGTGTGTGTTATTTTTTCATGTATTTTAGAAAAATGTTTTAGTTTACATCAAATTTAGATTTACGCCCTTGTTTTTAGGACGGTATAAATTTAGCTTTTCCACTTCCATAAATAAAATATCACACTCTATAATTACTTCTGATCGACTTTGTCGGCGTGGGTGTCGAAAACTGATACGGCAGTTAATTTGATGTCCAATCAACACGACTAAACCATTAAACGTGTACCTTACAAGGGCCTAATTAAATTCAATAGTAGAGAAGTTGTGGCTAAAAATATTTTAAATAAGTGGATTTAAAATACCCTTTTAAGTATGATAAGTATACAAAAAAAATAACATTTTTATTTCACACAAGCCTACTTGAGCACTTATAAAACGATAAAACCTAGCTTCTGACGTTTTAAATGGTTGGAAGGATTGCTTAAAGAACTCATATGATTTTAAGTAATAAATCATAATTAGCAATGGTTCTTATGGACTTGGTCCGCCTAAGTTGAATATTCACTAAAATTATTAGATAAAACTAACGACCACATAAATTGTAACTTTAATGAAAAAGGTATAATCCATCAAAGCCCAGACATTAAAATTGAAAAGAATAAGAAATATCCACCGATGCGTGCAGCCCCAAAATCAATAATTTATTCATTAATTATTTTCAGGCTTCACGCGTAATTTATTACGTTATTAGAAAACATCGGCCATGCCTTATTTATAATTCAGTGAAATGAAATAAATGTCATTGGAATGAAAGATGTTTTCATACATCGACGAGGAAAATGAAAATTAGAAATGACGGCCTAATTATTGTGCCTGGGGAGCGACACGGGTTTGGTTCCAAATTTTTCATATATTCTTTTTTTTTTTCATTTTGTTCCAGCCAACTGAGTTTGGGTATTTTGGTGTTCAATTTACCTTGAACACTGATGCTAAAATACTGTGTGTAATATGGTACCTGCCTTTCTTCTAACATTTAGATCGCATGTTTTTATCATTATAGAGTAAGTCAAAGCGTTTTCAGTGAATTTTATTTAATCACATATCTTATAAATTCTAGACTCTAATAATAAGTAAATTAAGTACACTAAGCTTTTACTTCGGTCAAAGGATAAGCATTGCCATTCAGCGTGGCAATGCCGCCAGTCTTTTGGGTACATTACCAGTCGACAGCGGTGCGGAGGAATTTTTCGACGCCGTACTTTAAATTGTTTTTTTGTTTTTTAGGGCTTTTATTTTTATTTTTTAAGTTAGTTTTAATTAAGTTAAGTTATTCGGATTTTTACTAAAAGTAAATTCGTGTCTACTTTCATTCATATTAATTTTAATACGTAGGAACATCTCCTACCGCAACATTACACACAAGTCCTACTTAATTATTCGTCAAATAACAGTGTGTTAACCAAACCAGCAATGTGTTACTGATAATAATTGGTAAGACGCGTGATAAACGTCATGCATGGAGCTCGGTGGCGCGCGCCTGCTAAATAATTCACCAGCCACCGACAGGCGCCCACCGCTACTTTGAAAAGGGTAAGAACGACCCTACCATCTAATGACTGGAACGTTGTACACCAAAACACGATTCCTGTTTATCCAACTAAAAGTATTGCCATCTATCTGTATGTCTACAAATTATCGCCCGCGCCGGCCGGCCTCCAAGGCCAATAGATTCGCACAACGCTCGTGTAACTAAATACTTATTCCTTTTGACGTTGTTTGAGGACAACCTTGGATATTTCGACGTTTCCGCGGGCACGGAACTTTATATAAACTTCAAGATACACTAATTTCTGAAGTTTGAAACTTAATTAATAGGTTTTATTCCGTAACCTAGCAACAAACTAATTGTAATTTAACGTTCACAGTTAAATATATTTTGGATCAAAATTATATTCCAATTTATTTGGTAGTTTATCGGTGAACTTTATTCAGAAAAACGGAACCAACGCAGCACAACAGATAATCCGTTCGTACAATATTTATTTAAAATAAAAAAAGCCTGAATGCAAGCAGTGAAATTCACACAGGCAATATTTATTTAACCTATATCCCGGGTAGCACGTCATCAGTAAATAAGAGGAACTCAGGTTTGGAGGAGGTGCATGAAAGAGGAGGTGTACAACCAATTGTGGGTAGATGCAGCCTGAATGTAGGTACAGTTACCGCACTGATATTCCAGCAACAATACCCACGGAGTCTACCTTGCAATGCACGGCCCGTATTCCCGGCAATATTGCAGATATCTACTGTATAACCAAATTATTATGTGACTAGTCTTGATGGATGGCCACATTGGCAACACTATGGTTGACAGTGAATCTGAAATCGTTTTTAGAATAGATTGGAATCTGACACAGATGCTATATAGAATAGGTTAATTTGATACTTAAAGCAACTTTAAAATTCGAGTCACAATATCATCTCAGTCTTAATAAATGTCCAAAACTAGTCACCTGTTGTGACAGATTGCGATTGCGTTACGAATGCGAACGTTCCTTAAAAATACGAGTTGTGTAATTTCGATTTCCATTTCGAAAGAGAATTTCCATTCACAATGGCATAATAATATACATATGTATGTTTTATAAAATGTTTGTATTATTTTATTCATATTATTTGTAAAATTTAAGTTATACACTGGATCCTACCCTCTATTGTAATCACTCTCTATTATTCAATGGTTTGAAAACACAGTTTTGAGTTAAGCTTACCTATGTATATGAACTGTATATTGATTTCATGTAGCATTTAATGTATTTTACAACTTTTGGTATACAATAAAAAATTAATAATCACTACCGGAATATAACATTACAACGTTTTAGAAATTCCATTTAAACTAAGATAACAGTGAACATTCTTGTGTAATGTCTTATAAATCTTTATTAAGTTAGGTTTGTAAGATGTAACGCATACCATGCATAGCATAGCATAATCAGCCTTATAATATGATACCACTGCTGGAAAGCAGGCCTAGAGAGGACTCTACGAGAAGGAATGGACCGTAATTCACGAAGCGCGTCCAGTGCGGATCGGTGGATGTTTCATGTCTTCAAATTTTTGGTTCTCGTTTATTATTAAGCAAATATATTAGTGTTATGAGCTTAGCAAAGATGTAAACTCACAACCTCTCGAACACCACATCACATTGAGTTATTATCCCTCGCAAATACACTTACATACATTTCTTATAATATTATCACCTATAAAATACCGCTCATACATCATAACGTATTTATAATTCAGTCGTAGGAACATAAATATCGTTGTGAGCTAAGTATTTCACTCTGCTCAGTAATATATTAGATGGGAACGTTGCGTTGGTGACGTGTACCTCGCATGATATATTTATTGCTCGCTCACCATAAGGACGCGGTCACATCATTCTTTAAGACGCCCCTAATTCACTTACAATTAAATTAGCGTCACCCAATCTTCCTGACGTCAAATAAATTAGGATAACGCCATTTAACTGAAGGAAATTTGTTTAGTAATCTATTAGTTTAGAGGCTACACAGCCTTAATATACTCAACTTTAGCGCGAAGCTCACGTTCATTATAACCCAAACATACTGTATCTACATACGTACGTTAATAAAATCCAAATTTTAAAGGAGAACATCAACTTTCTACTTTATTGAGGTAAAAAGAATTTCAGACAGAACTTTTGCTCAAATAAGTCTCGATGGAACGGTAAGATATGACTTCTTACTAGCTAACAGGAGTCAATGCTCAGATTTGAGATCAACGATCCCTAACGAAATATGCTTCTGCATATCTACCTATTGTCTTTAGTGAAACGATTGAATAGAATTATGAACTTGTCTAGACGAATCGATCACAAGTGTTTAAAGTGGGTGTTGTTCATATATTTAAGTAGTTAGCCTTTGTGCATTTAAATAATTCTTCTGTTTCTACTTGACCTAAGTACGAACGTTCAGAAAGTTCATGACTTGTGAATTTTTTAGGAATCCGTACCAAAAGAGTAAAATGGGACCCTGTTACTAAGACGCCGCTGTCCGTCCGTTTGTCTGTCACCAGGCTGTATAAGCTAAGTGACAGTTGAAATTTTCGCAGATGTTGTATTTCTGTTACTAAAATACAGAATAAAATAAATATTTAAGGGGCTCACATATAACAAACGTGGTTTTTTGCGCTTTTTTGCTTCGGATGGTACGGCTCCGCCGGATGCACGATTGCGATTCGCACTTGACCGGTTTAATTTTTGCTTTACTTTTGGGACTAATGAAACAGTGCTGTCAAGGAAATGCATAACTAATTTGTAATATGCACAGAAAAAGCTGGACACAAAAAATGCTAAGATTGGTGAGGCGTACTGGAGTAGCCGCTAATAATTCACAGCACGTAGCCGAAAACAGAATTATCCGCTGTAGTAGTTCGGGAACTCTGCCAACTCTCATCATATTAAGGCGAGATGATAATGAACGCGATGTTTCTGTTGCTATTTTTCACGGCAACTTCTGCTTGGTACAGGAAATTTTAACACACAACAACTTTGTAAAATTGTTCACAGCAAAATATCTGCTTCAAACCAGTCGCTATATCGTGAAAAATAAAATAAATAGAGGAGAAAGAAAATTGCCCTCGTTGACGTTTATTCGAAAAATCGTTATCGCTCTCAGTCATTCGCGTTGTTCCGTCGAAAACATCAAGACTATAGACGTTTCTCGATACTCGCAATCCTTACAAACCTCCGAGTGAACGACGCTTTGAAAGCCCAGAAAGCTCTAAAGCCCTCACAATTGTCACTAAACAAAGTGAAAAACGAAAACCTTGGATCTCAGATGCGGTAGAAATGAGCATTTTCATCGCAATTTAATATCAATATTTACTGACGAATTATACATTTCTAAAAATACAAAAGAAAGAAAACAACATGGATTCAAAAAAATAATAACAAGTTGTTGTTATCAATAATTCTACAGAAAAAAATTGCGGACAGAGATAGGAACCTACCTACATTAACTATAGTATAAGTACAAAAACAGAACATATGAAAGTTTTACGCGACTACTCCATCTGGGGACATAATGTTGGATTGGACGTCATATAAAAAATAAGGATAAAAATAAGCCCCTTGATGTTTTAGAAGTTCCGTGAAAGAAAAAGCTCTTGTCCGAACTAAGCCGTACATATTTGAC
The DNA here is from genome assembly GCA_949319445.1 of Mythimna lalbum. NCBI lineage: Eukaryota > Metazoa > Arthropoda > Insecta > Lepidoptera > Noctuidae > Mythimna > Mythimna lalbum. The sequence continues at coordinate 13,053,203 of OX439350.1, read as the reverse complement.
GATCTAAATGACGCAGTCGTTGAGCGCATCCATCGTACTTAGTTATGGGCCAGGTGAGCTCTTGGAACTAAACAAATATTAGTTTGATCTGCAGATATTGATTTCCGAACTCCATGTTATACCACGAAAACAATGTATTTAATCGCACATGTAACACGGGAGCCTCATGCTCATTAAAACAGATTTTACGTTTATGTAAAGGCAGCATTAACACACAGAGTTTGTTATCCGCAACATTAATAAACCTATTATAACGCGCAACAACGGCAATCCGAGCAGTTACAAAAGCATTAAATACCTTCAAGTCCCACCTAATTGCTTCCGCAGTCGACAAGGTCTATTATTAAAAATGTTCAGAATTGAACAAATTGTCACTCGTTTTAAAAGTTAAATTAGTTGGGTTAGTCGCTTTCCCGTCCATAGTGAATAAAACATAAGACTTAGCTGTCCTAATGAAGCGGAGTTCTTTGTTTTTCTTAGTGACTGCATAAGTTGTGAATGAACGTAGGATCAGCGGGTGTCGGATCAAATCGCAGTTCATTTGTCCGCGTCAGCGTTCGGGCCGCGTGATGGATGGCGGCGGCCGGTGCGTTGCCTGCTTTTAATTGATACCGTCATTTTTGTACCGGCCGCCGCCCCACGCCTTCATCACTACTCCTCCCATTACATAACACCTCCGAATTCCTCGATCGTTTATCTTTTATTTCGATGAGATATGTCTTGTGAGGAGCGCACTCCATACCGAGCTTGAGCGTGTCTATTATCATTGATAGAGGTAATTTGTTTGATATTTCATTTCACATGCGACACAATTGAATTCGTGATGTGGGATCACGAACTGAACATAGGTATTGTTGTGTCGATAATTTTGTTGTGTGTGGGAGTTCGGAAGTCGATAATAAAATAAACATAATGGTCTCTATGGTTCTTCCGACGCGGCTATTATCGACACAAAAAGTATTTTAGAAGCCTCACAGTTTATCTACAATACAGGGAAATTAGTTCTTCCCACTATTTCTTTGAAAACACCTTAGTTGAAAGAAGAAGTTTTATATATTTTTGTGGAAAGTTCATTACTCGTATTTATTTAGGTAGAATTAAATAGGATTCTGAAGTGAGATCACTGGCCTATCTGAATATGGATGGATACTTAATGAGTCATGAAGCATGAACCAGCGCTGCGTACAACTGACAAATTAAGCCGACAAAGAACCGCAACAAACAGGAGTTCAGCAATATTTCTAAAGTGACTTTTTAGAAAAAGTTTGAATTGGACGATTTAAAATCTGCAATGCGCGCCCGCTCTAAGTATTGTCAGTTTTCGAATAATGCTTGTTGACCTACTTTTGTCTGTTGGAATTTACGCCTTCCGGGTAGAAATTAAGCTTATTACACTATTATTTTCGTATTTCTAGACCAGCAAAGAATTTTTTTTAAACATAAATATTGTGTTCCAACTAGCGTAATATATTGTTTTGCTTACAGTTAAAGAAACTACTAGAAGAAATATTAAGCATAGACTTTATAACACTATGAAATCTTTGACCTTTAAATGTCGTTTCAATATGTGAATAGCATTTCAAGTCTATGCATAAGTAACGAAAAGTCGTAAAGAATTTATAAATCTTTAGTGGTGTATTTGTCGTACGTATAAAAACTTAACACTCTATTCATGTTCGTGTATATATTACTCACTAAACGAAGAATTTCTGTTTTGTGTTATTATTTATTTTGACGCTCACTTGACTAATTGGACTGAAAGTGACAAATATTTTTGCCTTTATTATTCCAATGATAGGCCTTAATTTTGGTAGTAAGCTATAGGTGTGCTAGATAACAGGCGACTTCAAGATAAAAACAAAATGAGCAATTATTCAGAACGGCAGGCACTCGGCTACGATAGCTACGGCTACGCGACTACGAGCTCCGAGCTACGAGCTACGTCGTAGCAGCCGTAGCACGTAGCAGGAAATGGAGTTACTCTCCTGGCGGCGCAGGACTTCTGCCAAACTCAGTAAATGGTAATGAGAATGCAATTTATTTCAGTTTTTAGCTTAGTTTAACGTTTTTTGAAATACCGTAATTTTAACGCGGTTGAGCGGCCTGGGCCAAATTACACTGCTATTATCTCTAAATTGACCATTGCCTCGTGGAATAGTGGTAAATTATTTCTGATAACCTATCATCATCATAAAACTGAAACACACGGTACGTGTATTCACAAGGGATTCGATTTGTATTTTATTGAACTGGTAGTTTCCATCTACTGTGTGTTAGTGTACACACCGCAGTGTGATTTTATTTCCAGTTATTTTTATTATACTAACATAGCCCATCAAAAAACTAGTCAACGCTAGATACAGTGGTCTACAATCAATTTAAAATACCGTTGGGTATCACGTCACAAATTAAAAACAGACTGATACAAATATACCCAATACTACAAACGTAAACATTATTTGCAAATAAAGAAAAAAGCCTTGTCTTCCAATACTATCAGTGTTATTTCCTCTATTCCTGTTTGATTCAGAAACAGAACAGTTTGATTGCTACTGATAAATGTAGCTTCAGGAGATTTAGTTGTCAAGCTGGGTAAGAGACATTTGTTGGGATCACGACCCTATCCCGAACCAACCATGAATTCTCGAGCTCTCATTTGCGTAATGTGATTACAAAAGCACATCTTTCGAGATAAAAGCGTAGGCTTTCTACGTAAGTAATGAATTTCGCAGTCTCCACTGAGGAAGCTGAAAGCCTCATAATTGTAACAGAACGCAGGCAGAGAGCCATGATCATGTTCACGGTACTAGAATCACTGCTCACGGAATTGACAATGATTCGACTTCACAGGGATCTGTAAATATACTTCGTTACAAGTACAAAATAAAATCAAGCCCATACAACAAAACAGAACAAGAATGAGAAGAATAATAAACAAATCTAGCTCAAAGATACCGACCAGTGAAAAGAACAAAGAAAATCAGTACACAAGTTACCTCACACAAATAAAACGCTTGAATAACAAACATCAAAGAGGAAGCTTTGTAGCTATTACTTAGAAGTCTTAGAAAATCGAAGTGTACAATGTTATCCGATCAGATAAGATGGGTACAGCTGTCGGAGAGCGCGGCCGGTGCCTAGGTTGTCTACAAATTTATTCACACTCCATTAATACACGTCGACCGACAGCCAGCGTGATAGATTAGCGTGCACATTTATATGGCGCACACCAACCTGGAAAAAATACCTTCCGCAGCCCAGAAAATCTAATAGTAACATTAATCTGACCCCGCCACTCAGACTCAATTTAAAAAGACGTCTCATTTATATTAGAATATTATCTTATTACATTTTTGTACACATAATTCCCGTAAGTAGACGAAAAATTCTGAGAATGCCTCGCGAACATAAGGAAGTTAATAAATCAACGACAGGAAGCCGGTTCCTGTGTTATGAGAGACAATACACGACGACAATGAAAGGGAAAATTGGATATAATCACCCGTGTTCTATAGATTGTCTGACAGATAATAATTCGATGAGATAGCTGTGCCTTATCGATGTTTCAATCGCAATATCAACTAACATAGTAGGGGACTATTAACAGTCGTAAACTGTGTAACGTTTTTTACTGCGGCCTCGGGCAAATTGCGACGGGAAGCAGCTGCGAGCTGTAAAAAGTTCGCACAATAAACGTCTTCCCGCCACCTCTGTCTGAACACAATTAAAACATTCATCTACGCGTATACATCGGCACAATAATAACACAAATATTAAAGCTGAAACAGACAATTACTCATGGAAATCTCGAGCGAAAGTTGAATAAATGAAAGCGGTTATCACAAATTATTTAACTGCAACATTCGGCACGCGGCCAGCGTGGTGTTCGGTGAATTTCACTAAACTATTCAGGTCGAGGAAACCGCAGTCGCTCAGTTGTTCACAGCTCTAACTTAAACTTTCGCTGCGAGAAAAAACTTTTAACGTCCCTCTGATCCTCTTTCCATTTAAAAGTAAATATTTAACTCAATAACTCTGAATAACTTTAGATTAATATTCGCATGCGAGTTCAAATGGCGCAAATGAAATATTTTAAACTTCTGGAATGGAATTACTGTTTGTGTGGCCGTTGGCGCTTGATTCTTTTACTGCAGGCTCCGGGGGGAGCGATACACACGTACGTACGTGTACAGGTGTTCATGATAAAAACACAAGTTAAAAGAGACGACGGGGCATAATTGAAAACAGCTAAACTCGGACATGGTGATTCTGAACGTAGAATGTGTGCTGAATAAAGGAGCACAGTGACCAGTATTCTCAAAAGTCAGATTCACTCCGAAACGTTATTGCGGATTGAACGTGCTAGTCAGACTCTTGATCTGGACCAATGGTTTCGATGGACAAGCGACTTTCTTTGCTGGTGATCGCTTTTTTTAATCAAATTACTTCTCCCGCTCCGGTACATCGGAAGGAAGTGTCAGGGTGCTTTCTATTTACGCGTGCTGCAATCGTCTGGCTGCCGCACGTTTACCGTGCCACAGCCGGCCGGTTGCAGTACGTTAGCAGTACGACAACAAGCGCCTAAATTGAAAACTATCTGGCTGCCGTCCGTTTGTATGCCAGTGATGTGCTATTCAACACGGAATTGAACACGTGGTGCTTGTGAAGTTGCCGCACTGTGAGTTTTGTATGAAAAATACGATCGTCCATACGCAGTACGACAAATGCACCGCAGGCCGTCAAAAAACGTATAAATTGAAAGCGCTCTTAGAGTTATCCATTTTTGTGAGGGCTGCGGTAACTCATGCGAACAGTCCGCGGCCCTGGCAGGCCCCCTAACTGACCCCATCACTTTTGTTACCGTCTCTTTGAGGCGCGCATGGAACATAAAGCGTCGTCGAGTCGGGCTTTTTTTTGTCGATGGGGAAATCATCTTATGAGAAACCCCGCTCTTGGGTGGAGCGGGAGATAGTATCAGACTCTTACTGACTAAAAACCCCACCCCGTTCCTTCTAGCCTTCATACCGGGGCTCAACTTTCGGATAACCCCGGCCCCAGTAGGCGTCGAGCCGGGCTTGGTCCTTACCAGACGACCGAAAGGCGAGCTACCTATTTAGAATAGAATAGAACAGAATAGAACAGAATAGAATAGAATAGAATAGAATAGAATAGAATAGAATAGAATAGAATAGAATAGAATAGAATAGAATAGAATGGAATGGAATAGAATAGAATAGAATAGAATAGGATTTACTGGGCGCAGGCAACATAATATTCCACAACATAATAATATTTATTACCGCGCCTTCGGTAGCTGCAAATCATCCTGTGACAACGGCTGGGGCATGTGATGATTTTCCACGTGAATAATAAAAATTACCTATCGTTTGTCGGTCATATCGGCGTCACGAAAATTAGACAGTAAGAATGAATAAACACACAATAGTACATTGTTACTCTAGGGGTGAAAGTTACTTATTTCGTCCCGAGAAGGAGTTGGCGGCCGAGCGTAGCGAGGTCGCTAATTCGAGGGACTAAATAAGTAACTTTAACCCCGAGGTAAGCATTGTGCTTTTCATTACGAATACAAGAAGATAGACCTAGTTTTTTTTTAAAATAATTTTTCAGCTGTTAGTTGAAAGTAAAACTCCCTAGGGATGAAAAGTGTGATACTTTTCAGCCCGCTCTACAGGCAAGTTTAGACCCACTTTCAGAGTATGAGTAATGAAAAATACTTTCCTAAACTATTCTTCTAATAGATCTTATATCTTTGTGAAAAGATATCCATCAGAAAGGCTGATGAAAAAGGTTGTACCAAGAACCATAACAACCTCTTTTTATCATTTTAAATACTAATACAGTTGCTTATCTACGCTCGCTAAGATTCATTACAGAATGTATCTCGTTATGTACGCTCCGTGCGTTGGCACCCAAAGCAACATGCACCAGTTATGTCACATATATCAGGACTCCACATAAACGTAATGAGTTACTAAGTCTGAAACGATGATGTATCGTTACCGTATAAATGATTATTGTTTAGTTAGTTGGATAAGAATTATAATATCTACACACTACACTGAAATTCTACATCGTAAAAAAAACCGGCTAAGTGCGAAATGGACTAGCGCACGAAGGGTTCCGTATTATCCGTAACAAAAACTGGCAAACAAATTACGTTCGTTGTGTGGGAGCCAACTTAAATATATATTTTATTATTTTTATAGTATTTGTGGTATAGATTATTTATTATTATTATAAGCCCGTTGTGTCCCACTGCAGGGCAAAGGCCTCCCTTCCGTTATTCCACTCTTTTCTGTCCTTAGCTACTTCTGGTGGTATAGACAGCAACCACAAAAACACATCATCTGTAAGAACAAAAGGATGATAGATAATCATCCTTTGGGTGCGGAACTCTAAAAACCGATCAAGTACTAGTTGGACTCGCACATAAAGGGCTCCACACTATTATCTATATTACTTATTATACTCTGTTTTTAGTATTTTTTATTGTAGCGGCAACAGAAATATGAAATCTGCGAAAATTAACAGTTCATGAGGTATAGCCTGGTGTCAGACAGACGGACAGTGGAGTCTAGGTAATGAAGTCCTGTTTTTTTCCTTTGCGTATGGAGCCCGAAAGAACCATCTGCTCGATAGCAAATAAAAGGCATAGCCCCGCGTCCTCATCAGTGTTTTTATTGAACTAACTATAAAAGAAAACATCGGAACACATTTAGTGTCTAGACATTTTATTACAGCCGAATTAATATGAATACTAACATAACTGAAAAAGGAATATTTTACGATACTCTTGAAATATTTTAATAAGCTACCCTTAGAATTTTGCGACTCCGTGAACATCAGTATAGATAGCAATCACGTTTAAAAAGTACTAGTTTTTCCCGCGGCTTCACCCGCGTAAAAATTATCCCAACGGAACATAATCCCCGGATAAACAGTATCCTGTGTTATTCTGGGATATGGTCTACTCGTGTACCAAGTTTCGTCGAGATCCGTTCAGTAGTTTTTGCGTGTAATAGTAACAAACATCCATACATGCATCCATACATACAAACTTTCGCATTTATAATATTAGTAGGACTACAATAGTATAAGGCTTTTAACAGTAAAGCAAGTCAATTCAAGCATCGCCTACGCCTTTTACTTTTGTTCATGCGGGTTTCAATACTTAAGTATAAGTTTCGTCAGGCCTCGGCGGCCGCCGCTACTTCGCGGTTTTCCTCGGCAACCACAGGAAACTACTTGGTAAGCCAGGTACGGGGATAAAGCAATGGAAATGAGGTCACCAGCTTAACTTGTTTTTTTTTTTAATTTTTAACAATGGCGGAACTCGGAAGGGATAAAAATAACGGTGATTCATTTTCTATATGTATATCATTTATATTTTTAAATATTTTTTTAAAACGATAAACATATAAAAAAAATTGTTGTTCACCGGTTTTGGGAGCAGTGTCTAAGCTATAGGCACGCCACAATAGTAGCAAAAAGTTCCCCATCTTTTTTTTTTAATTCGTATAAACTAGTGCTGATGGTAAGCAGTGATGCAATCTCTGATGGTGAGACGCATATCTTTGAGGAGTAGTTAAAATAACGCAACGGTGCCCTCACTTTAGGTCCTTTTAAGTCTTCACCAGACACGCTTTCGGAAGGTTTCTGTTTTCATAGAAACATCCGGGTGATCCGTTTAATAGTGACTACCTTAAGCGGATCACCCGGAGGACATTGGCGAATACCTGCGAATATATACAAATATAGCTCCACTGTGTCTGAAAAAATCGGCTGTGACGGACAATCGCGTCTGGCTCAGATCTAAACCATGGAACGGGATGGGATGAAATTGACAACCCTCAATTCCTTCTGCGAAACTGTAATGCAAGCGTAAAGAAGGTGGCAGAAGACGTGAGATGGAGACAATTCTCACGACCCAGGCACCACCGGAGATGCCCTGAGCTTGCGGACTCGAGCAATGAGTAACTCACCATCCGATACAGCCCGGGCACGGATCGACGATGCGTTGTATTCCACAAATCGATGTATAAATGTACTACGCACGTAAGTCGATGATTCCACGCGTGTCTCAAAGAAATGATTGAAAGAACCCGCAGGTTCGATGCCTGCCAGGGCTACAAGTTTACCGGAAAGAAATACCATGGCCCTGAACCGCAAAGGACAACTGAAGGAACACATATAGGTTATGTCAGTAAAAGTTTAACACTCCTTCTCGCTCTTCCCAGAGCGAGAAAACTCATTTAATGATTTTTGGCCAACAAAAATCAAAAGATTAAAGCTACCTGTGGCCAAGGCTAAAGGCGATTTTATTTTTATAATTTTAGCAGACATTTACTTAAGCCGTATCTTTTTCTCGCCTTTTACGGGTGCCCTTACACAGAACATAATTTATTTTTAATCTTATTGCTCGCGTTTCAGTTCACGTAAAGCTACCGACATAAAAGTTCGCCGCGTCCAAATTGGAAACAGCTCTTGTCGCCCCACCTTAATCTATTTCTTGTTGCCCATTAAAAACTGTTTAGATGATCATTTTGAACATGAAGTTGGGAAGTTGTGCGAGGAATATGAAATGAGCAATATTTACGTGTCACACGCGTCCCGCGTAATCCGAATCTAGTTTTTCAGTCGTCTCCCCAGACAAATCGTGACTTTCGAATGACACATAACGTATTGCGATCGTATAAATATCTGAATAGAGATTTATTTTGACGGATTGTATTTCACGGATAAAAATAAACTACATTTGTATTGATATTTTGAAACAGTAACTACGTTCTTTTCATGTTGCCTAGCTATGCAATTTCTTAGAACTTCAGTTTTAGTTGAAGTATAAAACTCTTCATAAAATAAAATATTATAAGGAAGCCTTAGATATGATTTTCGAGCACTCATAAAAAGTCTAACTCGGTCAATTAAACCAGTAGCAGAACCTAAACCTACAAACAGCTCCAGCTCCCTTTTGCGGTCAATTAGTTATGAGTTTTGATATTTTACATTTATTTGTCAGGTTCGCCTAAAATATTTTTCATCAAAATGACAAATGAATACAGACTAATATTTCGCAGATTTATAAACAAATCAAGTTTTCAGATGTTCTTCAAGTTCATCAAAATCCTGATTTTCTCATTAACCTACAAGATATACTAAACATATATGTGTGTTACAAAACACTTACTACAGTGTTCTAATTCATAATTTCAACACATAAAATAACAATAAAATAAATCAAGAGAAACAATAATTATAAACTAAGCAATATTTATTTTTTTATTTTACCGTAATTATAGTTAGTTAAGTAGTTTTTAAATGAGAGTAATTGAATTAAATAAATAAGCGTAGCCATTAAAAAAAAAACTAATCTATCTATATCCATGTAATATGTCTTATTTATAACTAATTTATTTAATTGAGTTTAAAAAAGTCTAATAAAGATATAGGCAGTTTTTTATACACCAGCTGCTGGTTGCTTACTTCTTTGTCGCAACTGTACTTTAATACGTAGGTACCTACATCTCAACTAACTAAGTATGCGGTCGTGAATCATAATTTACAATGTAACCACTCCCTCAGTCCTATTGTTGCTACGTTACAACAATATAAAAGAAAGAAAAAAATATGAAAATACTTTCCCACGAGTTTTTACTTCAAAACAAAAAGTAAAGAAATAAAAAATTGACACCCAAAGTGAGTTTGTAATATCATCATGGAGGATATTTTTAGGTATTAAATGAATTGTTTTTGTTTACAGGTAACTCGGTGAATCGAGGTTTCGACTTGTAGCCTGTTTTCTTCGCGGAGAACTTCTGTACGAGTTGGCAAACTTTGGAAAACTTGGCATTGAGTTATAGATTCCGAACTGCCTCCCAAATACTTATTTGTTTTGTTCACTTTGACCGTAAACAAAGGTATCCATTTTGATGTATCAGCATATCTACATGATGCGTTGAGTAATATATTGGGTCCATTATGTTCACGAAGTTTTTAAATGACGGTTGGTACTATTGTATCCTTTTCAAACTCTGACAAACAAAGGGTTAAAATTATACTCTGGACATATTCATAGTCTCGCTACCTGATAGCTAAATTTTCCATCCTATATCAGCCCCCAGCCGGTACCCTCACTTGTCAGGGTGGCACATGCATGTGACGTATGCGGTCAACGTTGTACCGGACTACTGTATATTTTCCGGTTATAATTACAAAGGCAGTTTCAAAGTACTGTGGTACGACGTTCTAAAAGCATTAATCTGAAATGATACTGTAACGTACTCGTACACTTCAATAACTTATAAAGCCCATTGCTGAGCTCATAACTCTGGATCTCATACATTCAGTTCACATAAAACCACTTGACCTGAATAAAACATCGAAGTCACATTTCTCAATTGGTAGTTGCATTTTATGTCACTAAAATAGGTCAAGTTTTTGTGTAGGAGCCGCTCATGCGTGCGTGATCCACTATCTAAGGTCTCGAATAGATGAGCGGCTCGATAGCGTCCCACCATAAAAAAGGCGGGATGTGGGACGCGGGCACACTGTACCCACTACCCACAGTACCCACGTCCCGTCACCTTGCGTCCCACTTTATAGACTTGTGTCTCCCAAACCGCAATTTATTCCCACCCCGACTAAATTACCACTTACATTAATTACCTCTACATATTTATTGTAATAGTTTTGCGTTGTGAAACAATGTGATATTACAATCAGCCACAACTTCAGGTATATTGGCGGGTTACAGAAATAAACGCTGCGGTAATTTATTGGTTCTAAGATTAAAGGCCCATTAGAGGTCGAAGGCTTCCACGCTCATGTAATTGATTATTTAAAACAACTACCAAAACTGTAAACATAGTTATTTTCCATTAATAAAATGTACACTTTGCTGAAATGGACGAAAAACTTGTACGTTTGAAATTTATTTCTATCTAAGATGATATGCAATACGAACGAGAAAACTTCGGCTGTCGAAGTTAATCAAACCTCCAGTCGGAATCATATTTGAATTTAATGGCGTACGATGTTAACGAGAGAACCTTCTGGACGCAAATCATGTTACAAACAGTTTCGCTATAAACACTGTTACCCTAACCTGAGATTTTAGGTCTATTTACGGTGTTTTGGCCCTTGGTGTAAATTTATAATTGTTAATTCATGTCTGGAGTAAATATTTTATGCAAAGAGGTGGTAAGGGAAGCAGGTAGTTGTGGTAGTTATCCCCAGTCGCTCGATACGACGTAATTGGTTACCGACGCTTGGCTAGATAGCCACTTTTAATGCAATTATGTAAGTGTATTTACTTTAATACGGACTCTTTGCTGTATCTTTTATCGTAATTACTGTGATCGTATTTTCCAAGGAAGGTGTTAGTTGGGTGCCAACCAGTTAGGAAGGGTTTTTATCTGATTTTCAGCTCATATTAAAACTCCGCACGTAATAATTTGGAGTCGCTTGGATTAAATTTATGAATATCAGAGAATAAGCCACAGGGTAATTGTTACTTCTTTGAATATAAAAAAATATTTCACTGTTTCTTGGCTCAAATGAAACTTAAGATATATATTTCATATATACATATTACAGTATGCTAGTAGAAAAGTAATCCTGAAAACACAGGGCTCCACTGCAAAAGAATAAGAATGAATTCAACCTGCGTTTAATGAAAACGTGATTTAGTTCAGTAAAGTAAGGAAAACAATGGATGCTCACGAACACGGAACGAATTATAGAGAGTAGAACTAATTCGGTTTTCTTGCTTTGAGGTTTAGAAGCACTCCAGGTCAACTGGTCCCGACAGCGGGGGACGCAGCACGTAGCCTATACGAAGTTATCTGCCCCGAGAGAGGGCGCCCCGGGCGACTCCACCAAATATAAAACGAAAATAACTTGCGCCTACCTAAGCCTTGTGCCAGGTTTTTTTACATTAACACAGGAAGGCAGCAAGTAAAATACCTGTTTGAAATAAACGTTTGCTCCGGCTTGCCCTACGTGAAGTCGTTCCGCTGTCTGTTTACACAAACGCGACATGAACATAATTTGCTTAGCGGCTTTGTTTTTGTCCTTTAATTATGACTGCAAAGACACATCGCACTAGTAACTCTGAAATTGTAACCGCAACGGAGGATATCTGCTTATTGTAAACCATAGTCGTAATACTGAATGTGATATCACGCTATCTCGTTTGAAATAACCGTTAGGAGCAGGATAGCGGCTGACTTACGCAACTAAACATTGGAACCGAGTAGTTCCGATGTGGTAGCGAACAGAAATCAAGCAGTTGGTATATTAACTTGAGCGAGTTCCGTTTGTTCAGTACACAGGTCCGATGTAACAGTTCAGAGGACACGCATTTGTAGTAAAAGCGTGTTCCCGCCATAACTCGGACGAGCTCAGACCGCACGATATTAAAACTATAAAGTGCCGCGCGCGACCGATTCGCCGCCCCTTACGACTCGCCGCCGACCCCTGCTAACTTTTTGTTTTCCACCTTACGTTTAATCTATATTTTATTTAGCACTTTGATTTTTATTACGCTTGTAAACCTTTATTGAAAAAATGCTAAGCAGGTTTTATGTTTTCAGCTAATGAAATATAAATGTAGGTCAAAATGAATTTACTTATATGAGACGGCATAAGAAAAACATATTCAAATGGAAGATGGAAAAGGATATGCGTGTTTATGACGCTCTACGGGGACTCACACGTTGAACTTCTCGACGTAAGTACAGCGGAGTAAGAAGGGGTGAGCATAAAATGACTAAGTTATCGCTCTCAGAAGACGTATATAGTCGTAAAAGTCTGAAACGGAGCTACTCATATGAAAATAATCAAGAGTAAATCGATGTTTGGAGGGTTTTACTTCTGGTGACGTAACATTGTCGGTGGCTCCGCTCATTTGTTTCCAGTAAGAGGTCTGTTACAGTAATTGGAGCACAACAAGTGTCGTTAGGGTGTTTATTGCTCGGCTGATGGACACGGGGATGTACGAGCAGCGTAATAGCCCAAATTTCTGTGGCGTAAGTGCCGGGGCTCCTGTTCAGTACATTAAAACGTTCTAAAACTTAGAAAACAATATCAAGACTCTGAAGCTCTCTCAAAATAATGAATACGTACTCACACTTCACTAATTTTATAATAATTACCCCTTGATGTATTGAAAATACACCGTGTTAATTAGCTATTATACAGAAAACGTAAACAAGTTCATTTTCATTCCATTGTTTCAAAACCAACAAAACTTCGTTAAATAAATGCTTTCTATGTAATACCTATATATAATACTATCTAACAACAATGGAATTATTCATTGAATTCAATGTAAGAGAAAGCCTTTTCAACAATGAACAACATGAAAACTTTAGCGAAATTCAGTGCAGAAATAAATAGGTAATACTGTTTATGTTCTGATCGCTGTGAAGTAACAGTTTGAAAGGTACTTGAAAGTTATTGCTCAGCCTCTCCCAAAGAAGTGGGAGTTACAATTGTGATCGTAGTAACAGTATGTGCCAAGGACTGAATTGTTAAGAGCTATGTAACAAGTAATCTAGCGAACTTTGCGGACCAAGACTGGAGTTCGTATGTATGTTAAGTGGAAGCTAAACTGATAATGTCAGAGAATGCTTCATTTCATCGTCCCCACATTACACGGTTGGAGCGATTGGCTGGTGCGCTGTGTATAGCCCGTTCGATTCCCGCACGGAAAGAATATTTGCATAGCTTACAGACTGTTGTTCTGGGTCTGAGTGTCTTATGCCATTACATGTTTACATATAATCTGATTAATTCTTGAGTTAGAACAACGTTATTCCTTAAAAGTTTACCCATGATATTCCCACATTTAAATCATAATGCGCACAGGCAAGCTTCAGGTATATTAGAAGTTTCAGAGAAATTGAACGCAAAGTTACTGCTGTAAAGGTTCAATTTAGTGTATTACACATTAAAAAATTTCAATTCTTTGATGAACAGCTAAACTGTAATAAAAGTTTGTTTAAAAAGTCAAACGAATAGGGTAATTATTAGGGCAAAATGAAATCTGATGTAGTCAACACTGGTTCAATAATCAAGGTTGATTAAGAGATCTTGATCATTGTTTACTAATAGAAGAACCTTATAAAAAGTATCGAATATAATATATAATATAATATTTGTATATTCCACAACTATATCACGCAACGCCGTCTAGTCCCAAGCTAAGCAGAGCTTGTGTTATGGGTACTAGACAACTGATAAATATACTTGTATATTTCTAAATACATACATATTATAGATACATTACACCCAGACACAGAACAAATGATCACGCTCATCACTTAAACATTTGTCCTGGGTGGGAATCGAACCCACGACCTCCATAGCAGTCAGGGCCACTAACCACTAGACCAACCGGCCAGTCATAGAATATAAGTATTCTTTAAATGATTAAATATTACACAAAATTCTCAAGTCGTTTGACTTTTTAGACAGACTATAGTAGTTGCATCTAACTTCTTACGCCTAACTTCCTCAGTAAGGAAACTACAAAGTTTTCGTAGAATTATTTTATTGATATATCTACAACTAACTTTTGACAGCGGCTTCGCCCTCGTGAATGTAGAACATTAGGTACACCTCTAGGGAAAGTAATCCCGAGATACAAATTATCCTATTCTACTCGTGTGTTAAATTCTATCCATATCCTTTCAGCTGTTTTATCGTGAACGAGTGACAAACATAGACACATACAAACTTTCGTCTTTGCAATATTAGAGTGAAGTGTGACTAGCGATACGCCCCGGCTTTGCTTGGGCGCAAATTATTTACATGGTATAAAAAGAGGTAATGAATAAACTGACGTAAAAACCAACTTATAAATATAAAGATGACTTTGACATAGTATATTCGAAAAAAACGTTACGCTTTAGAATCACTCAACAAAATTCTCGGTGACCTCGGCCCTTTGACATTGAAGTAGAATAAAGGTACCTACTACTTATTTCAATACCTACAGTTCCCTTACCTTAAGTAATGAATACCTGAAATGTGTCCAAAGGCAGTGGTTGGTGGTCCGAACCTCGTTTCAGTAGAGCGGTACGAATCAATCACTATTGTCAGCTCTTGGTATAAATCAAGCTAACTTTATATTTGCGGTTCCGCTGTGCCGCATCGCTCCGCTCGGTCATATTGTCCGCGTTCCCGTGTTCAATTCAATAAGTTTTGTTTATCGGGACCTTCTCGATGCTATGAGATTTATCTAATCGAGAATTCCAATCGAATGATTCCTATTGTAGCGCTGCCTAAGCAAACGCTTTCGAGCTATTTTCTTTTTAAAATATATATGGACTTAGAAACTGTTTTCTATTTCCAGTTGCACTCGAAAGTTACATAAACTAGAAGACTAAAAACACTCGTATGGATTTAAGTTTAATTTCTCATGAAAAAAATCATATAAAAATACACGGCTGCTTTAAAAATCACAGTAAAGCCATACAATTTGCACCGCCACCTGTTTGCCTGAATTTAATTGCATATATTTTCATGAAATAAATGCAGCTTTGTGAAATGAGAAACGGTGCTCCTTTAATAATGGCTGATTATTTAAATAGCAGATATAATTTGATCCTTCCCGCTAGTACAATATTTACAGGAACCAATATTGCATCTCTAGTTTAAAATTGAATTGAATCATAAGTTGGGCGCCAAACTGTGTCGACCTGGCTCACACTTATCTGCTTCCATAAGCCAATTTCGATTCACACAAATTTTTCCTATAGCGCGACAAAATGTATACAGTATACGAAAATAACCTAAACTAAACTTATTTCTGCAAGCATTTGGGTGAATTCGAAATATTTTACAACATAGTGTTTGCTATATCAATATGACGATACATTACGTCCGAGTCGCGATTTAGCTTCCGTAGTCCATAGCTGCAAGATAGAAATATCCTAGATAAAATATTGCCAAGCGTACAGCTATGTTCAGTTCCTTTTCATGTCAAACAGCAGTGGTGTTGAATTGAATGTCGTTGACCGAGTACGCAAACGGCCAGTGATACAACCGGCTCCCGCTGCGAGCGTACACACACGTTTGTACAAAGACCTTCGTATTCCACTACCTGGCTTCAACTAAAAGTTGGAAATAAACCGTGACTTCTGAATGCTAACGCGAGACGCTCCGTTGAACTTCACTTCTGATAAAACTTTAACAAGCGCCTCCACGAAAAATTATCGTCAGTCTAACCGTAGCACTTTGCTTCGATATACTTGGGTTACGTAAACAATTGTTTACTTACTTCACATACATTATATTTACTCTTCGTCTTCTGTTACGCATGAATAAATGTAAACATATTTGGGAAATAATCTTGACGTTGACTCAACACGAGATTACCTTCGAAATTGATACGTACGTATCGGAGGATCTATTTACAAATAAATGGAGAGAAATGAATGTCATTGATAACACGTATCTATGGCATTTCAATTTATTTCGTGATAGGATATTTTTGTTTGTGTGTTCATTTAAATAATGCATACAAAACAGGTTGCGAATACACAGCAGCAAGTATAAATCATATTAATTAAAGCCGCTTCCTGAATCCCCGCTCCGGCGTGCCTTCAGGTGTAGGTACTTTCAGGCATTTCGTGCATTCTCTTTTCGTTATTTTCGCATCTTTCTTGGTTTGGCTGATTAAAACTGAACTGCTGACCGGCCCAATTAAAAAAAGCATGTTACCGACTACAAAATTGTAAGTACACTTAACAAGTCCGGATGAGGACCGAGCCCGAGTCGACAGCGCGTATTGTAACACGCGCGCCTCAAAGAGATGTCAAAACCGTAGGGGCTCTAGCGGACATCGTCCCGCTAGGCCTGCGGGAATTTCTGAAAGAGTTATCGAAGCCCTGGAAAGCAAAGGGACTGATGGACACAAGTGAGTTTTAGTTGATAAAAGTGCTCTAGAACGGGGGAAATCATTTGAAGATTTCTCACCTCAAAAAAAATTTTAACTGAACGATATGTTTTTAATATCCGCATTCCGTAGATTAAACAAACATTCACATAGCAGAAAAAGCTTTCTTCACGACAATACTATAACGACGTAAATTCGGAAAAAATATGGCTATCGTAAACGTAGAGGGCCATTATACGAGCGCTACCGGCTTGTCGCAGGTAAGTAATAAATTAATACATAAATTACGAAGGATTGAATGTTTATAAACGTCACGTAACCTCCTGGAATCCCTCCATTAGACGTTGTTTACTTAGTCGGTGCGCAAATCTTGAGAGGTCGACTCACGAAAATGCCCCATGAATATGCGATGACACAAACCGTACACAGTTTTTCCATTTAGAAACCATAATGAAATCTCACGCACGCGCTCTATTTGTTTTTCAATCAGACGAATATTCAAAATGGTATAAATAAAGGCGTTACGAATGTATTCCTCAAAGTAAACGTTATCTTGTAAAAAACCACTTCACTGGTATCACAGTTTCATCACATCATGGCCATAATAATAATTTCGTTTTATGTGTTCGAGTTTTCGCCGACACAATTGAAACTTTTCCAAAAACAACTTCATTGTCAATTCAACACTTCATTTCGTGAAAATAACACGATTTGCGCTTATACATAAATTATGTCTTGTATACCTGAGCATCAAATGAGGTTTTAAATTGTACAAAAAGGAAATCAGAATTTAAAAATTAATCAAACCGTTTTAGGTTCGAGAGAGTAGAGCGGCCAGCAAAATGAAACGCTAGGAATTGAATAAACAAAAGTGTGTCAATGTAAATAGAGTTGTCATACAGGTATGTGTTAGAGTATGAGTGGTTGACGAGTGTGTACTCGTAGTGTTGTCAGTGACAACAACAAAATGCGCTAGCATTACAATATAGTGTATGTCGGAGGAGCGGGCGCGGGCGCGGGTACGGCTGCCGGCCGCGTGGCGGGTACGCGGCTCAGAGGAAGCGCGATTTGTATTTGCCATCGTCAGTTTTTCCGCCAGCCGGATGCACTGCGCGCTCAACACTGCCGTCGAACTAACGAACCATTTGCTGCCGAATCATCCAACCGAGATATTTATCCCAATCATTTGTTTAACTTTGCCTTATTTTGCTCTAATCACGATTTGCATCCAGCGTCTGATCTTTAGCCTCGGATTAGTATGTAGAGGTGATATTTTAAAGAGAAATGAATTAATCTTTACTATTGGAATTGCACTATGTAAGTTATATATCGTTAGCAAAATAAAAAAAACTGGCGCAATAAGTAAAACTTGAAAAATATTGGCTAAATTAAAATGTCAACTTCTGGAAATTCAATAAAACTTTGTATTAAAATTATCAGGAAGTTAAAGTGCAAGGTAAATATTTTCAAATGACCTCCAACGTCATGGAAAAGCGTTATCAAACTTTTGGAACGCCCTTTGACATGAAATAAATTCCTCTTTCCGAAACAGGCAAATTTTAATACCGTTCATTTATAAGTTTTTCGGCGTTCAGTAAAATATTCGTTAGACATTAATAACAGTCATTTTTTCCCGTCAAAATATCGCTGAAAAAAAAACAGTTAAGAAACACAATCACGTTTCACCAACTTATTACATTTTCAGTTATTTAGACAGGAGATGACTAAAACTAATGAAGTTGATACTGGTGTAGGTTTGTTTGTAAGGAGTTAGTAATTCATTTGTTTTTATTTAAATCGTCGTATTCGAATTTGAACGTGCCAACTTGTGTCGGCAAAAAAGCAGGTATTTTAAACCGCTTCGCATCCACACGAGCCATTGTAGGTGGCTGAATGCCAAATGAGTTTTGTGATGGAGTCCCCTTGTGAAAAGGCAGATTGTGAACGTGTCTCCTTGGCTAAATAACGCCTCGGTAAAGCACACAGGGACAAAGCTCTAAAGTCTAAGGTATGTTTGCGTTTTGTCACTTTTCAAATTGAGACCCAATTCTTGAAACTAATTATTTCTCTAGCCGCGAATGTAAGGAAAATACTCTTTAGAAACTATACATTCAATTCATGCGTGTTACAGGCGTATTGAGGTTGTATTTCATGAACTTATTAGAAAAAACTCCTGACCTACATAAGATAAAGCGTATTTACGTTATGTACACAAACGATAAAAATTGCAAATAATATTGTATTGAGCGCCTTTTCTATATCGTAACACTTGTTTTATCGTTATTTTCCAGAACATGTGTAGGTTAAAATTCCTTTTTTCTGCTAGGCACATTAATCCCAGCTTTCACTATTGTTGGCCTAGATATCATGGGTTTGAATGTATATCGCATCGAATCCGATCCATCTCACCGAACGGCTGCCTATAAATGGAACGTGCACCAATAACAGACTTCCGTGAAAAGAGCATAATCGCTATCAATATGCATTGAATTCTACGTACAATGGTACCGCAACTCCACAACACGTAGAATTATTTCCACGATTTTTAATTAGCGAAACTGTTAATATTACTACAAAGAAAACCTGAAACTGTACAGCTTAATTATACTAAAACAATATCAAATTACTTAAAATAAAATAAAAAATCAGAATAAAAATTAAACAAACGCTTTCAACCTTGAAGTCTTTTATAGTAAGTCGAGATAATTAATTCATTATAGTTGTAGAACTAATTAAAATGAAATGTAATACAAAGATAATTATTAAAAGCAACATTGTTAAGGGCCGTCAAAATACAAGGATAAATTATTATCAGTTTTCAATTAAGGGCAAAAACTGTAGTGTAAAATGAGGCGATGAGGCGCGGATGGCGCATAACTTTTTTCTCGTTTGTGTCATAAAACGTAGAGGTAATTCCAAGCGGGTGCAATTTATATTTTGCAAGCAACGGTTCCGCATGTCGGACTGAATAAAGCCTTCACCACTTGCATTGCGGCTATTCACTACCATATTTTATAACAGTTGGAAACCAGAGAGATAAGTTTTCATTCGATAATATTTAATGTTTATGAGATTTTTTTTTTGGAATTCGTACTTCAAAGAGAAAATATGGAACCCTTGTAGGATCACTTTTTTATCCGTCTGTCTGTCTGTTTGTCAAGACCCTTTATCTAGATGATCGAGCTATAGATGCATCAAGTTGAAATTAAAACCATAATTATACTCAAGTCTACGGTCCCTTAAAGCTGTGAAAAAAGATACGACGTTCATGTCGTAAAAAACGTATATTTTGACACTCTCACGGGGATCAAGTTCACAAAAATTCATAGGGTATTTCCGTACTTTAATCTAGAAGCCTGTTTGGCATGAAGCAAGGTCTCATAGCCCAAATAAAGGACAAAATCTGAAAACTGTAGATGTGTGTGTGTGTTACAGTACAAAAAAAACTTAATTTGAGATTCGAAAAAAAAATCATAACTCAATTCGGGATTTGAACGGTTTTCGTAAATTTGTACGGTACCATCAGTGCGCGAGTCCGACTCACACTTGCACGGATTTTTTTTTCAATTGCCAGACGCTACAATATATATCAATCAATAAAAAAATGGCTATGGATATACTCAGGAAGTCAGGATGAGAGTCATCGTCTACTATAATTTTCTTGATAGAAATTAGGTGCGTAAAGGTCCCAGTAGCCAACTTCCCCACTGACTGCACGGAATGTTTAAGGAAGATTCAAATTAGTTTCCTGTTTTACTCAATTTGTAATACTTCGGAATTAAATGGTTCTTAAAAGAAAGGAATGAAAAGTTAGGCGTTTAAAAACTTAGAAATTTAACTAAGTAAATTAGGATTTCTCCGTAGTTGTGTATTTGTAAGAATGGAAGTTTACTTTGATTAAGACGAATTCGTTGGATAAAATTTGCCGACTGCGGGAAAAAATAAGCAAGATTTACACGGGAATATAAATTGAGGTGGTAATGCCAAGCGAGCGCAGATTTTATATTATGCATCAGTTACCCACCGAACTATAAAGGCTGTATGTATGTACACTGTATGTTGATTTTTAAAGCGCTGCAGTGAACGCTCCGAACGCTTCCAACGCTTACCAAACTTGGCGAAGTTTGTTTACTCCATTGCAAAACATTCAAAAAGATTAAAATTTAGAACGATGAATAACGTTCCTTCCCGTGCATCTTCGGGACCTTACTCTTTGAGTAAGCCACAAAATTCTAGTTCAAATAAACTAAAATTAATTCCAATACTTTTATAGGTAGTCAGACGCCAAAATGTCTAACAATCCGTCTACCTATGGAGTATCGTATTGCCCAGTAACTGGGTTGTGGAGGTCTGATATACAGTTACTCCATGTAAAGCATGGTTATTCAACCGCAACCGGCTGAACTAGTCGACTCCAAGTTGGGTAACGGCTAGGCAGATGACTTTTATAGATCAATTTGGTATTCTTATTTCTTTTACTCAATTAAAGTTAGTAACTTTAATTAAAACTTTGTAAATAGGATTATTACACTGTAATCGACCGCAACAATTATAACTTATACTATTTTATGAAGTTCCGTACAAAACTCAATATCAAGATGATAAATTACCACTTAACTATTTTTTAACAATTTGTGTCTGTAATAAAATTTAGGTAAATGAACATGAACTCACCTCGTAACAAATTGCCGCTGTCAAATCCTTAAAAGACTATTTGGTACACAAAACACTTGCACAAGTAGAAAGAATGGCACACCTAGTCTTTATTAGCTAAACGATTAGAGACTAATGGGGGCAACAAACAACACATACAAAAGCATTTTATATAGCGCTATCCTAAACAAGAAACACTCAAGACCTATTTTATTATTCGTAATTGACTACGATCAGTTACTGTGTTTTAGCTATTCCGATGATTGTTGCACACTGTCACGCAAATGTCACGTGGCTTGTTATTCACTTGATCGCAGCGGGAACACTGATTTCCTGAAACAATATGAATCATATATTATTTTCGCGAAATTAATTAAGCTTTCTTACTTAATCAACATTTTAGATGTGCAGCTGTATTTATTTATTTATTAAAGCTTTATGCACAAAACTGTACAAAGGCAAACTTAATGCCTTAGGCATTATTTACCAGTCGACCTTTGGGTGGTGCAGAAACATAACATGGCAGGTGCATTGCCAGACTCAACAGTTTTCTTTCTAAAATAAAAACTATATTATACATAGCGCACTATATAAAGCAAACGAGGACAAATCGTATCCCGCACGCTACGGTTCCATACCAACTACCACAATCCGACTTAAATTATGATCGTCTGTGCCGCTGTTCTCAAGACAGTAATTAAATATGACAAACTGGCGGCAAATTGCGGGTTTTACTTTAGCTTTTACTGAACATTGAATAAAAAATATAATATGCTGAAAATCTGGTAACAGCTACTGCGAACAAAAGTCGTAACAGTAAGTAATGTTCCAATACTGCGAATTTGGGAATCTTAGAAGACCGTTAAAGTAAACGTCACGCTCTCTCATCTATAAGAAATTGCTGGGCAGACGGGAAAGTTCGTAACTCTATCATTATTCGAGTTTGGGGTGGGGGTACAAATCCTGTTGACACAAAAGCCTTGTCAACTCGATTTTACGACACGTACATAAACAGCCCTTTTGAAAACCTCACAACCTTCGAAAATGTGTGATCATTGTAGATAGGCAAATAGACTAGACCTAAACTATTCCCGGGCTGTCGTGCGCCGCTACGTTATAATATTTCGTAACGAAGTTACTACGCAGTTAACGCTATAACCGGAATAGGTAGCTGATAAATTCAGTTACCCTTGATACCTCAATTTACATGAAAATGTTTCTAAAAAATATATTTCAGGCAACAAGTCGAGCGTGGGTGACAGTCATTCTAGTATTATCGAGAAAAATATATTTTTTCAGCCACGGGATGGGCTCCACTGGCTAAAAAACTTGTTGAAAAAGTAAGCATTTATTTTAAGTTACACTGGTCGGCTAATATACGGGTATGTAGAGCGTTGTTTAATACGTGCTATCAGTGCAGCAATAACAAAGTTTGTACTTCGTATTCTGTTAGAGCATAACGAGCAAGACAAACTTAGTGCACAATAATCTGGTGGCGAGAACACAGCGCGCGACGCCAGCCGACGGAGTCCCCAGCATTTCCATTATTTACCGTAGCGGTTTGCGCTCGCTTCCACACAAATGAATTGGACAATAAACCGGCAAACATCCGTCAACTTTTCCTTAATGAAACTTTTTGATAATAATGTAGAATAGCACTGGAAAGGCTTTGTCTTTGATCACTTGCCCTTCTTCCAAAATTTTAAGCCTGTAACAATGAAGGTACAGTAAGAACAACAATGCCATCGGGCTAACTTTCTTTTGAAGGGTATTCAATCGAATTAGGACAGCGTTTCTAATATTTCAGGAATAACATGGTAAACGGGGGAAATTAATGATGCAGCCACGGTGAATAGAAATAATTTGATGATAACTTTGATTAGAATTAATGTGAGCTCTGAACACTGTTAATTAATTACTGCGTAATTCATTAACATTATTAATTAATATACTAGGAATTTAATTCTGTGTACTGTTTTAGTATTTCAAATTTATTATTTACTAGCTGCTCCCAGCGGCTTTGCCCGGGTGATAGCAGAAAATTATCCCAAGGGAACATACTTCCGGGACAAAAAGTATTCTATGTCCTATTCCAGGCATGGTATATCCGTGTACCAATTTTCATCAAAATCGGTTTTGCCATTTAGGCGTGAAGACGTAACAAACAAACTCACTTTCGCTTTTATAATATTAGTAAGGATAAGGATAACACGTATATTTTATTACTTTTCCTGTATTATTTACACAATTAGCTTTCAGTTATAATCACCCAGCTCATTCGTATCACCGCTTCAAAGAAATTAATTTACTATGAAATTGATACAAAATTAATTAAAGTGTTCCTTGGGACTCTATCTTCCTTTGAAGTGTCTCTACTTCCCGGTGAGGCTTTGTTGCACGATTTCCGGTAAACTCAGCTACTAAATGCCGCCATAGTTGGCATTTACCTACAAAAGAACAAGTTCAAGCAAAACAATGAACAGACAGCAACAGTATTCTATTAGTACCATCTATCTCGTGTCACCCAGGAGGAAAGACATCAGGAAACGAGGCGACTTCTCAATCAGTACTACTGTCTCAGTACTTCTTAATCACGAGATCCGCGCTACATTATTCAACCTCTTTACCAGGACTACAGTTTAATTTAGAAAACTCGCTGATACAGAACAGCAGCTAGGAACTGTTGAATTTTCTTAGTGAAGATTTGTGTCCCTGTTCATGTGAGTAACATAATGCTCCCCAGTTGCACATTTTGTTTATGCATCAGTGCCTTATATTCACGTAAAACGCGCTGAATTTCAGGTTTAACATTTTGTTTAAGATTCGTGAATACCTCACTATGGTACAGCGGATGAAACCGTTTCTAGTCCCGGCTTAGAGATGATACGTTAAACGCGTATTATCATTTAAGCCTTCGAGCTAGGGATGTAAGTAAGATTCACTTTCGGTTACTGAAAGCTCGGACTTCCGATTACCTGCTTTCCGGTTCGAGTGATATTCTAACGGAGTCCGTTTATCTAGCAACATGGTATTCACAGAAAATGTGGCAAACATCTGAAGTACTAAGTTTTGAATTAATATTAAAGATACCTTGAATGATGAAGACAGATCTTAACTCCAATTCTATAAGTGCAATTTAGCTTCACTTGTTTGTTTGACTGACCGACATTTTGAGAATTCGAAAGTCTTTGATTATTGGACTTAATTGGTCTATTTGAAATAAACATTTCTGATTTCTGAATAAAATCTCATCCGCATTCCTAAAATCATTAGTACGCAATCTGTATTTTATAAAAAAGGTCCTATCAATTACTTTTTGTTTTCATTTGGTATCGACTGTTAGCGAAATGACAATGAGGGAGCAAATGTTATTCATCGGACGATTCGCAAAAATACTTTTATTACACGATTAAAAGTGTTTATTACCCAAGTTTGACAATTACGACCAATTTTATTTTTGTTTGCCATCGCGTTGCTCCAGTTAAGAGCTTCCATAACAGGTCGCGATATTTTATCGTAGGTTTAATGAATACTTGACTAGAGAGTAGAGCATTTACTGATTATACGAGTGCTAAAATCAATCCTCAACAATAAAAGCTTAGATTCACACAATCCTACTTTATATGCCACGCCATGTTCCTCTAAAGTAAACGAGCTAATCAATATAACATAAAGCGGAGTCACATAAGAGTAATAAAATTGTCATAAATTCCACAAAAGCTATAGGCCGTAGGGCCGCCGCTCACGTAAGCGACTCAGAGATAAGAGACAGTCATCAACACGCAAATGAACGAAATATAACCTACGAAGTACGTACCGCATACACATATCGCAAAAGTATATCAACAGTTTTAGATAAATTTACAAGCATAATCAGTCTTATAATGTTCCCATTACTGGAACTCAGATTCCTTTCTATGAAAGAGAATGGCCTATAAAACACCACGTGGTTCCAATGCGGATCGGTGGACGTCACATTCTTCAGAATTTTTAATTTTAGAACATGCCGGTTTCCTCACGACATTTTCCTTCATCGTTTTGAGAGCAGTGGTGATGTAATAAATTACACAGAGTAAAAAGCCTGCCGGTTTTTGAGCCCACGGAGGGCAGGCATAAATAATTAAAAACCTCCCTTATAAATATGAAACTTAATTATAATAAAGTTCCTCTTAGCCACAAAATCATTTAATATCTGCCTACATACAAGTATGTTAACGTATATCAAAGATCCTAGTATGTTAAATTGTCTTTAAACTAACAAATTGCGATTCGTCGTCGAATCAATAAATAACGGAAATTATTATCTCTGCGTTTCTATGATCTCATTTAAGTTGTAGTATTATATTTACGTACCCAATATTGGTATCTGTTTGGGATTCCGTACAAAATATTCTCGAATTTCAATTTCACAGCAAATATCGGCAAATATTAATCCCATTTTGTCTGACAATTCGTGGAAAAATTGGACGGCACGAACGCACTTCTGCGAACGAGAGTGTTGGCCATCGAAATCGTGTGACACATATATATGTGGATGTAAACTTACATGCTATAGTAATGCTTCGTGTAAACTAGTTGTGGGCCGCTTGTTAAAATAATTTATTTATACTCTTGGCAGGAAGGCCTCGGTTACAAATAGGACGATCCTTTACCTCCCATGGGTGTAGTAAGAGGCGACGATCGAAATAGGTACCTACCTCTTATGAATGAGCATGCTCTACACAACATAGAAATAACAAAACCTAACTGCAGCCAAGTATGACAATCTTAGTAAACATGCCTTAAATCCCTTTTATTTACAATAGTGAACCATCGAACCGAAAGGGGATGTTATCCAGCAGTAACAAATTATCTCCACGCACCAACAGCTCGTTTATATTCCGAAAAACACACGCCATAAAAACAATGTCAAAAGTAATATTTTTAGCCCGTTTCCCTTTCACAAGGTGACGTGAGAGAATTGACTTTGCGTAGTCACACTACATACGAACGTGTGTCAACGTGATATAAATATTTACAGATTGGAAGCCATGTCAAGAGGGCATATGTCGGGAAATAGGTGAGCGTGATTCAAAGGACGTTTTATATGTGTGAGGGAGCGTGTTAACGCACGTGACCGCGCGGGCTGCACCTCGCCGGCTCTCCGCTCGACGGCTGCCCGTCACCCTCACCCCTGTCAATCAAATACTTGCAAACTATGTTCCAGTTACATCACTCAAAACAGTAAATAGCTCAGTGAAATTCCTCGTGAATTCCACATAAACTAGGGTGGCATATTAAACCAACATTTGAATGTATTGCATTCCAAGCCCGTTTCGCCGAATGTGAAAATACATAATGTTTGTAAACGATATAATTAATTAAATATACCCGCGATTCTCATGAATCCGAATAAACACAATTTCTTAGCATTTCATGAACGCAAATAAACTTTTGAATGACTTGAATCTTTTGTTAAGTCTCAACGTCTACACATAGCAGTTGTACACATACTTGTCATGAGTGAGAAATGCTAGTAACAAGAAGAAAACAACTGTTCTCTTTTGTGCTTCGTTCGCGAAAGCAAACAATAAGATAATTCCGTTAAACATGTCCCAAAACAAGTTACAGCCACTACGTTATGCTACTGTTGGCAAAAGTTTGGACATTTTTACTGTCTACGGAAATCTTTACTTGAGAAAACACGAAATGGGTAACCGTGTTTCGCGGCTTTATCACGTGGATCTTGACAAACTGCCGACTAGACAATGATAGATGTTTCAATGTACTAGCATCTGTTATCATAATCAACAATTGATGATGAGCACTGGAACAGGTGGGCTTTACAAGTAAACAAAGTTTTTAATCAGCGGAATGGGTACTCAAAATATGATATTCTTGGAAAACTCAATACTGGGTTTCACTTTCAAATTTTGTTTATTGGTGTCAGTTACCTGGCTTATTTGTTTGTTCAATGTGTTTGCCTGGGGCCGATTCGCGGTATTTGGAAAAGTATCAATGAACTTGAACATTAATTTTATAAAATATTGAAAATGAAGTAGGTAAATTATAAATACTGACAGAAACGTTTAATACTTTCTTTCATTGCTAGGAATTGTTATTAAAGAAATACCACACGACTCATTCTAAGAATCTGTACTGTTTTGCAGACACCTTTTCCTGGAGTTTACAAAGAAGCTTAATATCAAGCGAAGGTTTAGTCAATGTACGCTTTGTAGCAAAAAATATGAGGTATTTGAAGGGAAAAGCGCCTCGTCCGCAAGATTATAATTAAACGAAGAGCACCTCTCTTAGAGACTACCGCGCGTACAAAGCTACGAGATCACTCTTGTTAGGGTACACATTTTACTGAAACTGACTCTATGCTAGATTAACTTCCAACTCCTCTTTATAGCTCTACCTAGTATTTTCATATTGTAAAACATCATCCATTCGGGCAACTTATAAAATGGGTTAGTAAATGGGTAGCGAATCCTTTAGAATCAAATTCAAAGAAATCGATAGTACTAACTTTAGCTCCGCTTTATATTTTATCTTAAAAAGCATTTTTGATGGCCGCACAAATCGAGGACTGTTAAAATCAAAATTAATATTTAAAATACATTATAACTAATACTATTAATTATAACACTATTAACTTAACTATTCAAACAAACCATGGTTTAAGTGAAAACGAATCCCATGAGCTTTGGAACGCAAGGCAAAGAAGAAACAAACGAGTGTGTTTTAGTCAGTAAAAGCCTGGTTCGCTTGTCATTAGGTGATTTACCAACTTAAAAAAAAAAACTATTCAAGCGAATGTAAACATGAAATTGCAATAGTCTAATGGATATTAGCTAAGACAAGAAAGTTATGCCACATAAACAGCATATGATTTCGGCAACTTGTGACCGAACTTAGTAGGAGAAAGTTTGACAGAAATAAGATTAGAGACTACGTTGAAGACAAGCTCATTTGTCAATTACTGCTTCTGCACTTATGACTTTCCTGGTAGCTAATTAACTGCATCGTCTACTAACTGCTCCAATTTTGCTTTGTTTTTTATTTGCATGTTTTTTGCATAGTTTTACATGATTTAGACCATACTGACTAACTGCTATAGTGACATTTGTAGACATGATAATTATCTATTCAGATATATTCTTATTCTGTCTGTATTTTATATCCATGTCTTAGCTATGTGTCTAATTACTTAGTACTGTGTTGAATGGGTCTACACTGTTCTATCAATAATTATGTATAATATGTAAATCTACACATTCAACACATAACAAACAATACTGCTATTTAAAGGCTTCTTTTTAATAGCAACACTCGCATCGAAAAATCTACATTGCCTTCGAAATTACTAAGTCAGCCACAATAACGAGCACTGAATGATACTATTTTAGCCACTTAACTTATATGTAAGCCACTTTCTGGGTGATTCTACAAAATAATAACTACTAAGGCTAAGGTGGGTGCTCCGCTTCTGTCCGTGTCGGAGAGCCCCACTATTCCGAGCTCGCTTCGCTTGCTCGTGGACTAAGAATATTTTGATGGCGTTGTAAAAGAGACACATTAGTTTATTAGAGGATATCTCATGTTCTTCCTCAAGGAGGGCGAAAAATACTTAGTACAAAACCTATAGTCATACCATACCTACCAAGTGTACAAAAAAACATTTTAATCGGTCGAGCCGTCTCAGAAAAGTGCAACCACAAACAGCGTGACACAAGAGTTTCATAACATAAATACATTATCTCACAGTCTACCTCAGACTATCCCAGGCAGGGGAACAGAATAACAGAGTTATGTAAAAAGAACGGGATTTGTATACGTTGGCACACACCTTATTAAAGATGGAAATACTATTCAAATTATTTCAAAATAACATCAGACATAAAATAGAAATCTAATTTACGGAAACACGATACGATATTAAAGTTCTCGTAACCATTATACCTACCCAGTAATGTAAATTAATTACATTTCGGAGATGATAACATAGCATGACGTGCTAATTAAACTAATGACTAGAAAATATACAATATCACTGAAAGGTAGAATTACGAAGTATATTTCAACTTCCAGCTTGTCTTTTCATTACAGTGAATTTCAATTAAACAAGAAATACACCGAACATGCAAGTTGTTCGAGGGTAATATGAAAACTGAATGTTATATGCCGCTGTTTAGTGGTTCTAAGTTAGTGGCAAAACACGATAATGAAATATGCTATGCAACTATGTCATTAAAATGCTCTTAGCATTCTTGTTAACTATCCAGTGGCGGATCAAGTCAACGCGGTCTGTAGCAAATTCGACCACGGGGCCCCTGTATAGACCTATTTAGTACTATTATTCTTACTCTCAATAAACCAGTGGATTTTAAGATTGGGTAAGATACGTGGAAATTACGGTAATGAGGGAAATCGTAAGAAATTGACTATCATATTCAATGAAATAATCTGTATTTATATTTGTAAAACACTAACCACCTTGCAGGACTGTATTACTAACATCATAAACTACAACTTTTTTTCTATAACTTTTTACATAACATAATTTATTTACCAAAAACAAATCTTCAAGATTTCGTTGTTCAATCTAATACATTTTAACTCTGTATTTTGCTCTACCTACCTACGTTGGTATGACGCGACGCAAGCGCATCGTGCGCTCACGCCATCTAATTCCCGCTACTCTCCACTATTGTTATATCGCTTGCTTCGCATAGGCTTCGTAATATCGAACGTTCAATTTAAATATTTTTATTTTTATATGCAAATCTGATGAACAAAAATATGATAAATTTTTAAAAGTCATAGAACAAAAGTTGATGTTAATGATGTTAGTCCTGAGAGTTTGCCAGTGTTTTACAAATAACCGTGTATATGCTTTGTCAAAATTTTTTATCGTTCAAGTGCAGGATTCCTGAACACGCGGGGCCCCTGAATACGCGGAGCCTATAGCATTTGCTACTTTTACTACATGGTTAATCCGCCACTGTAACTATCGTTTCTCCAGGAATGTCATAGAACAACCTAAGAAACACTACTTAAGTTTGTGGCCACGGAACTTTTAACTTAAACTCCGGTTGTATTTGAAACTATAGCTGCGTCATTTTAGCGGGGTAATAGCAGTCACTGTTCTTTTTCTAATATATCTTAGTAAGACCCCGTACAATGGAGTAACTTCAACCAAACAAGTAAAAATTGTACATTTTGATACAAGTTTGACGTTGCGACCGACACGGAATCCGCCCGACCCGTAGGTGAGGGTGCTAGTGCTATGGAGCTGAATGCTGAAGTAACCAATTTCCACGTGTATCAGACGACGTTTTTCAATACTTATACAAGTAAATAAATTAATGGGCGTTGACGCGCGACTCATGGGAGTCGCTTTGCGCCCAGTTTGATACGACAAATACAATGATTCATGGGATGGAATGTATGCAATAGTATGGAAAAGATTAAATTACGTGCCTAAAAGCGGTAAGTGTATAGAAAATAACATTTCAAGACAGCTTTATGTCACCTCTCTATTTGGATTAAGAATGTCAATGAATGTCAATAGGTCAATGACCACACTATTGCCATGCTAAAATGTAATTACTATAAACGGTCATACCTGACAGACTCACAAATATTTTCATGGGAATAAATAAACACGAATGTTACTGAAGAAAGATGGTAATCGCCTGAATATTTGTATAACTTTCACTTGTTATTGTATGATTAATATCTCAACGCCGTACTTTATTAAAATCATCTTTCTTTCTATGCTTATATATTATGTTTTGAATGTGCTGTATAATATCTCTTATTTATCATTTTATTTTGCGTGAAATGCGAACATTTTTCATTACAATATTTACGGTACATATTTCAATTATGTGTGTGACTGGGGAGGGGGGGTTATTAATAATTAGCACGAGGATTTATATATAAACGTTGCTTTCAGTTCAGCAATAATTAATTAACGTCAGCTTAAATATACATTTTTAACGATAAAACGTTTAGTGATTTGGTTTTTGTAAGTGGGAAAATCATCCAATGATGTCTCCGTGCCCTTGGGTGGAGCGGTAGATAGTGTCAGACTTTAACTGACTAAAAACCACTCCTGTTCATTCGTTGCATATCGTACTGGGGCCGAATCTTCCTTTCAGAAGCAGATCCTTGCCCCCGTAGGCTTCGACCCTGCTGGGCCGCTACGGTTTACTGACCACTCCTTGAGGCGCGCGTGGAACAATACGCGCCATCGACATGTTGGGCTCGATCCTGATGATTACCAGACAGTCGCCTGACGAGCTACCCATTGCTCACTGTCCGTAAGCCCACGCGCTAGAATGGTAGTAGGGTATGTTAGGACAGGGTTAGATAGGTAATGACAATTCTAGGGTTGTAAATGTTAGGGTTAGGAATAGCCAAGGGCTTTTAGTTTAAACAGCAAGCCATTAAGGGCTGCTCGTGCGAGAGGTCACATTGTGTGGTGTAGCACACCCCAGAAAGGGGAGAAGTGAAATTAGTAGTAGAAAGTGACAGAAAAAAGAATTTAAGGAGAGCACGACCCGGCACGCTGTAAAGACATACGCAGCCACGCAATTGCCGGGAGTGTCTCCAATGGTCCGTATGCCGCAAGGCGGGTAGGACCTACAGTGGTGGGAGGTGGGATTATGTCCGTAAGCCCACGCCTACGGTGGCCTAAAATCGGGATTGGAATCCCGGTTGAGGCTGGAGCGTGAGGGCTATTGCCTCAATCTTGCGGCGTTCTCCTTTGTTAGCATTATTGCTTCGCAAAAGGACATCGTTCGGTGACTTAAAACAACGCTTCCGAATAATCCCAAACATACACACACACAGATAACGTACAAGTAATTGGCACATATTTCGGTGTCATGCATATCTAGACTAATTACGTTAAGAGTTACAAGCCGCAGAAGCAGCCGTGCAAGTGATCTTGTGTGCATTATAAATGCAAGTAGACCGAACTTAAAATCAAGTTGAATCTGGTATGAAACTAAGCTCGGAATATCAAGTAGCGAACGATATGATGCATGCTCGTAACGACTGACTTCATGAGCAGTCTTATTTTGTATGTATAAGGTGAAGATAGATAGGTAGGCAGTAGGCACACTACTAACTAGATGTGAAAACTTTTCTCTTAGAAGATTCTTAGAGCCTGGCTGAACATGTGTTCCTAGGATAGACTATGAATAAAAAACCCGGCCAAGTGCGAGTGGAACTAGCGCACGATAGGTTCTATACCGTCCGTAGTAAAACACGTCAAAGAAATTAAGTCTGTTGTATGGGAGCCCTTAAATATTTATTTTATTCTAGTCTTTTAATAGTTTGTTGTTTACATCGTCTGTGATAATTTGAAAAGTGAGAAAGTTTAACTATCACAGTTCGTGAGATACAGCCTGGTGACAGACAGACAGACGGACGGACAGCGGGGTGTTAGTAATAGGGTGCCGTTTTACCCTGTGCACTACGATTTTTAATGTTAAAACTGTGAACCCAATAGCATAGCTTTGTTATAATTAGGTTTTAAAAATCACTATTTTCTGCAAGCGGCTTCGCCCGTTTTAAAGTGGAATATTATCCCAAGGAAACATATTCTTGGAATTAAAAGTATCCTATGTCTATTCGTGTGCTCATCCAAATCCAATAAGTAAAGAAAAACAATTTATTTGCGCAAAATGACGTAATGTGTTGAAATAAGTGTGTTGAAAAACGTCTGACACACTTTTGTATTTTTCAGGCCCACTTGCGAACAACACTACCTTTCAAAGAAACACTAGTCACACATTTAGATACCTACATTAGTTTCATAACGACCACATGTCTACGTCATGACTCATTCATAAAGATCACCATGACGATGAAAGATTCTAGGAAAAACTGGGAGACAAAGACCTCGCCTAGACCTGAATTCTTCGCTTTCTGGCCTTCATTTTTTCCTACCTCGTGATGTATCACACAGATCAAGGAGAAAGCGAAGGTCGTCGACGGACAAGGTCAAAGAACTGACTCTAAATAGATAGAGGTGGAAAACACCGACAAAAATGTAGCTTTAGGTAAAAGAATAAAAAGGTTTATTAGTGGAGAGCTTTAGTTCGGCGGTTTTATTTTTTCTAAGCGAGATGTAAAAGTGGCTTCTTCTAAAATGTTTTTTTTTTGTGTAGGTAACACAGTGCAAGATATTTTTATTACATTTTCATATCTCGTTAAACTGATGCTGTTTGTTTATAGAAAAAAAATTTAATCTTTATAGGCAACTTTTTTTTATTGTTTATAGGTTCGTTTCGATGGAAAGCGACGATGCGGTCGACGATGGAACACGCTTACCTAGAAGAAACCTATTCACTCTCGACTTAAAGATTCCCAGGTTGTAGCTTTCTCTCAGGAAACACAGACACCGACAAGGCATTCTACTCCTTAACTGCATGCAGAATGAATGTGTTCCCAACACGTTTTTTGCGTGTAGGTAGGGTAGGAGAGATCTACTTTCGGTGTGGATCACAAAAAAAAAAACATAAGCTTCTCTTGAGTCGAACATAGATAAGAATAAATCATACGCATCAAGTCAGATCTTATTAACACTGGCAATACCATCATAAATTGTACCGCTTTGTGCAGCATGTGGCAGAAACGCGTTGGGTCGCTGCCTTTTCTCAAGTTGTGAAGACACTGTGACAAAATTGTGATTTCTCAGTGGTCTCATGATTTATTAGAATCGCTTACAATACTTTAAAGGACTGACACAGAATCAAATGATGCGATTAACATGAAAAACGGTTTAGAATTTAAGTTAAACGCAAATTCTTTTACTTAAATATTTGAACATTTCATAAAACCCGGCTCAGAATCACCGGCTGAAATCTGAGATTTACTGGAATGATTGCCACTGACTGTAAAACCATTTGTATAGTGATCTTGTTTGAATTTTTTTAGTTGTACTATATTGCAATTGAGTTTGAAACTTTATACATAAAAGAATTTTTACTTTTAAACTAAAAACCTCGTCTGTCGTGTTAATCACGTCGCATCTATCACTTTTTTATGTCCTACATTTTTATGGATAACGTTTTTGGAATTGTTTTTTAAATAAAGGGTTTAAACCCTATAATTCGATACCCTACTCAATGGGTTTAGAAGAAAAAATAATTTGAAGCAGCCTTTTTTGGTTTGAGAAATCATCAAATAACTCCTCCCGCTCTGGTTGGAGCGAGAGGAAGCGTCAGACTTTTACGACCTGGTCACGACTACGGTCTTAGCGGCTAGCGGGGTGGCATCGGCAAGCGCGCGCAGGACGCTATGAGCAGCGTCTCGTGGCATGCTTCAAACATTTTCATACTTTGGATCCTACCGCTCACCGCCCCGCGCTTAGCTACCGCTCACAGTGACAAGGTCTTGTGGGGGTAACCGTTACTGACTAGAACCTACTTGTTGTTTAAACGCCTTTTACGTTCCAGGGCTGCGGTGACTCTTTCGAACAGTCTCACAGCCCTAAGATACTTACTTAATTCTTTAAATATATCTAAAGATACCTAAATCAAATACTAGCTGTTAAAATAACAAAAACCTAAAACTTTGCAGAACAGTAGCCACAGGCTCAGCTAGAACAATATCCTGCCATGTATCGAATAGCGAACATAATTAGCCGCACATTTGCAAATTAATTGCACTGCGTCAACGAATATAGGAATGCTAGCACACAAATTCAGAAATATGTTAATTGATCATGTCGATTGAAATGCAAAATCTATGTCATTTCTATGCAAAATTAGAATAAAAGTTATTTATCTGTCTTGTAGTCCGCTTAATTGAAATCGATAAGTTTATAAACTGTAATGATATAATTAATGCAAAGACAAGACTTATAATATTTTTGAATGGGAAATTAAGAGGGTTTAATTTTTTTTTTTTATAGGCTAACCATTGACCACTATATCTCCCGACAGTAAGCAATAATGTAGCTGACGATGAAGCGTGCTTGCTCAAAAGCAACCTATTCACTCCTGGCTAAGCGGTACAGATTCCACGCACAATGATTGTGGTTCTAAAACAATTTGTGCGTATGGGGTGTATGCATTTAAAAAGTTAAGGGGTTACAGGTATAGTACCTATAGCATCAGCCATAAGTACCACTGCCTCGGTAATAAATATTAGTCTAATCATCATCATCAGCCTTTTTAATGATCCCACTGCTGGGACTCAGGCCTCTGAAAGGGAATGGGCCGTAATCTACCACGCAAAACGGTGAAGGAAAACATCGTGAAGAAACCGACATGTCCTAGAAACAAAAATTCGGACACATATGACATTCACCAACCCGTACCGAGCCCGCGTGGTGGATTAGCTTATTACAACAACTAATTACCCTATACATATCGACGACGTGTGTGATTAGAAGCAATATGAAAACTAACAGACATTTGACTGACAAGGTAGTCTACGTCGTTTTTTGCAATTGTCATTTCCATTAATTTTACTGTAAAATACGCATGACAGGTGTATAATAAAAATACAATACAACCACAACAAAGCTGAAATTTTCATATAGCAATAAAGAAAATTCCCTACATAATAATAAATTGAACAGTTGCAAATGGTGCCCATACAATACGAGTTCAATACAATGGCTTGAATGAACTAGAGAAAATGCAATAATATATCGAACATAAAATCCTTATGAATTCGTAATTGTTGAAGTCGTTTTGCTTTTTTTCGCTTTTCTTTATTTGAAAATGAGAAGTTAAAAACGGGGTTGAGGTCACCTGAGAAAATAGGTGAAATCAATTAGCAAATAAAGACCATAACCGGAAAGCTAGGCAAGTACATAACGTCGGTGGAACTCTCTAACGCGTGTCCCTCTGAACACCACAGAGCACACTGTGGCTGAGTAAGAGCGGGCTTGGATTGCACTAACCCTGCCGCCGGGCAGGTAGGAAGAAGACTTGCTTCTTCTTTCACCACCGTTAATCTATAAGCCTCTCTCAATCCACCCAAAGTGTGAGAAGTTTGACAACTTCCCACCAAAAAAAAAGGCAAGTAACTAATATTTGACCAATTGTCCATAAAAGGTGGCAATCACAAATTCCAGACGCAGGAGTATATTGCCCAAAAAATGTTGCTTCTATAGGAATGCGAAAGACCAACAGTTGGCTCACAACTTGACTGAGGCAAAGTGTTGTAACACAGTTAATTTTATGATACCATCTGCAAAGACATTGTAACAATAAAGCTCTGCAGTAAATAAAGGTAGGAACAAAGTTACTCATACAGCAGCTACCGTGATCTGGTGGAGAATGTAACTAATTAAATAATGACATCATTGGTTAAAATTTAATTACCTACCCGCAATTATTGGATCCTAGTTATCTTAAATACATGTTTATTATTACTACTTATAAACAGCTAAATAACTATAATTACAGTAAACTAAAAATAATAATAATAACGATACCGGTGGGACACTATTTTTTATATTTTTAAATGTTTTTTTTATTTTTTATTTAAATATTTAAAAATATAATTTATATGTTTGTATAATGAATAAAGATAATAATAATAATAAAACCCCACGCTGATTACAACTAACTAAAATTTGGCGTCAAATTTTTTTTATGTGGAAGAGTTTTTTACTCTTCCACATAAAAAAATATACTTATTATTGTTATAAACATGAAGAGCTAGAATTTACAGAGCTTGAATGAAGTCCTCGAAAAAATATCTTTATTTTTCCGAACTTTATAAGTTCATACAACAGGACTTACAAAAGACACAAACTCGACGTATAAAAGTTTCAGTTTTTGGCACTCACTCCGTTCTACCTCGCTATGATGTAAAGACAATAAATAAAATAAACTGGATAGTTTTATTGTTTACTACTCTTCAGACTATTTCAACCATTATCTACTCCCGGGTTCCGTAACTTTGTCATGTAAAATAAGCCCACATAGTACCAAGGGGTTTAGGTACTAGATTTAAAATGTAGATTGAGTTATGCAGCGTTTCTTTTAAAAAGAGCGTGTGTAAAAAGAGCCGACTTTGATTAACAGCCTCAACAGAAACCTCACACCTTTTACATTGGATTTCGAGTAAAATAAAAGAGAGATATTAAACTTAAAGAAAAAATGTCTCATGTTGCAGACATGATTTTAGAAGTTTTTTTATTACTATCATAACTCATAGAGTCCTGTCAGATAACCTGAAAGCCTTAGCTGTAATTACTTGAAAATTTAAAACATCAACCGACGTAAAAATTAAGAATCGAGGGCGTACAAGTAACCAAGTTCTAAAGTCCAAAATATGCGGTGACCAAATAAACTAGGTTACTTGGTCCAAAATATGCGGTATATCTAACAAAACAAATAAACTGAACGAGACCAATTCAGATTTGCACTGGCAAAACGCTAGCAATATTCTCGTGGCACGTCTATAGAAACGCACCGGAAGCGCCAATACACTCGGAAATGACGACCGTCTCTCTTCCACTTCTTCGGTTTCAGTACACGGAAGTGAAAATGTCGCCGTTTCCGAATGGGACGTTTTCCCAATCACCTAATCGACTTCAAAGATGTTTTAATCTTTAGAATATATATTATTGAGCGAAAAATTACATATTTAAATATTTATAACGCGTTTGATTTATAACTTTTTCACAAATTACTTCTACTTTCAGACAAGATTTCATCCTAAAAGGACTTAACTATAATTTGATCAGAATTTATTTATTTCTGAAACGAAAATAAATGTGACGAATGTTCAAACGCGCGTTAACTGCTGTGATTGTTTGATTAAATTTTCAACCGACTGTTGACAATGACATCTCTTGCATTTAATTTTTCACATATCGATATTTCATTTTTAGGTGCCAGAGGCCAGACTTTCCAGGACTGCAGGATTTTTCGAAAGATTTACAGTGGCCTTGGAGGACTGAAAGATGTATTTCAGTCAGTAAAAGTCTGACATTCCCTCTAGCTTCACCTAGAGTAATTGGGTTATTTGATAATATTCCACCTAAAAAAAATAAGTTCCACACTTTACTTTCTAGAACATACCACAAAGCTTCTCTAAATAAAAGAAGCATTTTCCCAAATTAAATTCTAACAATAACTAGATCAAAATCGTAAGTTGTGTAAGTAATAACTCGTAGTTAGCGGCGCATGAGCGCGCGGCCACCTAACTTCCTCCCCTGACTTACAACGCGCTCTGTATAACAAACAGCTGCCCGCCATTCTGCTTTCATTCCCACATTAGGGACACGTCAACAAACCATTTTCTTTAAATACAATTTTGATACGTCGTATGTCAAGCACGTGTACCATTTTTTTACTTTGTAAATCTGATCTTAGACATAATTTTCGGACTGTTAAGGAAAACGTTGTGAGAAAATATGGACTTTCTATAACAGCGGAAAATCTAACACGAAGGGAGCAATCGTTATGATCGAGGTTCCTTCCTTCTATGTAGTGTATTTGTGTCTTCTTCCGGGCTTTTGCTCTCTAGATGGAAAATACAGGGCGATATTAGTACAATAACAGTTTTAAAGAGCATGCTTATGATCTGTAACAGTTAGAACGCCGTGATAACACCCACATTTGGCAGGCACAGCGAGTTAAAAGTTGATAACATCACGCCATGCAGTGACAGCTTGCCAGCCCATTGCCTATCTAGCTGTGCAGCAATAATTTCCCCCATTCGGGTTTTACGATAAACGAGGGGCGATAAGTACCTAATATATTCTTTGTTTTGGTCGTATGGTATCCGGAAACGAACATGCTACCTAATATTTTTTTCCTCGGTCTCGTAACGCGATGGAGGTTATGTAAACCTCCTGGGCCCTCATAACAACCTAGCATGGTCGCTAATACGTTTGCAAAGCGTAGTGATTTGGGCAATATTCTCATGAAAACACGTGTATGCCATCTACAACCTAACAACGTGCTGTTATTATCTTTTCGTTGGCTACACTTGGTGTTCATGATGATTTTCTCTTTAACCAGCTCATATTACCAGCCTATACGTCTTTACTTTTATTTTTTTAAAGAATTTTTTGTGTCTTAAAAGTTTATGTATTCCATCCTACACTAAAGCTTTAAAAATCGAAACTTCTTATTGGATCTTACGTCAAAGTAAAACTTTCATCTATTCTAATACTGAGAATAGCAATTTAAAACGAGTCCTTGAATATAAATGTGATCGAGTTTTAGAAGTCGTCAAACCCGGAATAGTTGGCAAGGACGTGAGTGTCTCACTTCTCGGAACAGGGTTGACAGGGGCTGAAGACCTGGTATCAATGTATTATAAAGTTTGCAAGAATTCAGCTTGTCTCAAATGTAAAATACATCATATTGGTGTACCTAGAATACATTTTAAAGAGCTTTGTTGCCGTCACGTCTTTAAAATGTCAATGTGCAGCAATCTATAACATTAGTTATGATCAAAAACATAATATCAGAGTTATTAACAACTTACGGTACGTTTAAGTCTCCAGTCGACAGACTTAGACAAGATTCTATTTTATTAAAGGTGAGGTTACTACTTCTTATCCCACTTTAACAACTGCAGTTAAAAGCAAAGCGGGTATTGTGGTTCTCGACACGGCAGGCAACTGTCACTGCTTTAGCATTATTATTGTGATTTCACCTCGACATTTCCAACAAAGTCCAGCTTAAACTTGAGGTAATCCCAATAGTATTATGCTAGAGATTTTTTTAGTTACTGTAAAAGGATTGGTAAATCCTTGTCGACGACTAAAAGGCTTTGAAAAAACATTACGGCTACGGTAGCTAACGTATTAAGGAATTAAGCGCGTTAGCCAATCTGATGGCTGAACTCCGATTGCGTTAGCCAATCCGACGTGCCAATGGTGCACCGGATTAGTGTCCGTAGTGGAGCCGGATAATGCCTTATAGCTTGCCAATAAGGCTGCTTTATATGTACTTTATGTTTGTTATTGATCAGATTTATACCTATTAAAAATATCATAATTTCAGTTGATAAAATAACATTATCTGAAATCGAAAAATCACACTCCTACTCCTAATTAACAGTATTGAGAGAGTAATTTTGAATCCACCTTCTGTCTCCTTATGGTTAGCGTAGTTGGTAGGTGTTTACATCAGAAACCTATATATGTTAGTGATTTTTATTATTTGTTACATACACTATCATTATTTTCTGTATCAGCACTAAAATTTATTTTTGTTATACTAAAAACTAAAATTGAATATGACTAGTAAAAGTGCGGCAACACTGTCGTGACATTGACACATAAGTCATGACAGATGCATTTAAAATAACGTGCAACGCTGTCCTATTCATTCCGTTTTAGTCATCAAAGGAAGCAACATCTCAATAAATCCTGCAGTTTTTTTTTTTTAATTGATTGGTGATATTTATATAATAATTGTGTACTATCAAAGCAAAATTATACAGGTTGTGTACCCATTTTGGCTGTTTTAATTAAAGTCAAAGTCAAAGTCAAAATATTTTATTTCATATAGGCCTACAAGGGCACTTATAAAACCCTTATTACCCGCAGGTACACTAAATAAGTTTCATATCCAATCTTGCTCTAAAGGTAACATATAGATATATCGTATAATATTTACAAGACCCACATTAGCATTTCATTTATCATCTACAACCACAACCTTATTCTTATAAAATTCTTCCAACAAACGAATTTACCGTTTTGCCGTAAATAAAAAGCATATCTACGAGTGTCTGTCTCAACGCTCTCAGAATATCATAAATGCATACAAATGTTCACTTATTATGACACGAATTAAAATTAAAAACAAAAGAAGCGTTGCAAAATTGCATCCCTCCATTGTCGCATCGCTAGCCGAGCCATTGTATATAAGTGAAAAGCAAAAATGTTTCACAAAAGCCTGGCTACGTTAATTTTTAGCTGACATGACTTTCAAAGCGACAAGGCTTATTTCGCCAAGTTGCACATTTGACAACCCTAGTGGAGGATAAGGCCTTACATTCAATAGCCTCGAAAGCCCACCCAGTAGAAATTGTACTAACAAAAGGAAACGGTTGAATACTTAGATCTAAGATTACTGCTAGGCACATCCTTGAATGTTGGTATCGTATTCAGTGGATAAGTCGTTTTTTAAATAGTTGGTCACTAAACGTTGCCGTATATTTTATTCAAATTCCAAAATAACAAACGGTCTCTTAGACAATAAGTAGGCGCTGTCTACCGGCGAACATGTCTACGCGAAGCATTGCATAAACCATAATTATTATAATGTCATGTCTATTTACTTACATCTGCAGGAGAAGGGTCAAAGACTTTTTTATTTATACTTTGCCCGCATACAATTTATTTCTTTTAATTAATTGTAATTAGCTATGAGCATCGTTGTGCGGAAAAATCTAAGCGCCAATGTAAAATGCAGGCTGCAGTCTTTGTATAGACTTGTTTCAATTTCAACTCTTTCTATTAAATTCATATATTATCTCTTTTTTTTTCCTTTGTTGCTTTTTTCCTGTTTTCTTTCGTTTTCTGATATTCAAATACAAAAGGCTACACCAGTTTCATGTTCTCAATTAATTTGTATATAATTATAAGTTAATTACGAATTTTTAAAACTCATTATTTCTTTTGTTTTGATGTTATTATCGTTTGCATCAACTAAAACCGGAAATGCGTAGAATTTACTTAAAAGCCATTATTTTAAATTAATAAAAAGCATAACAAATTACCATTTTCCTGTTTCCGGTTAAGTTTGGAGGTAATAAAAGTCAAAATTCTTTACGAGAAAAAGGGCAGTTATGATAACCTAATAACCTGAAAAGGTTCAGAGAGCTCCTTTCATGACAAGACGCAATTTCCACATGGAAAGTCAAATGGAAAAGCGTAACCAATCTTAATGTCTTGGCTGCATGCACGTACAGCGGTCGATTGCAAAAATGTTCACACGTGATAATAAATAGAGAATCAGATATCACGAGCAGACCTACAATCATGACGTTAGCTTCATCGACAGCACGCCAGTTCCTGTTCGACAGCCTGATTGTTTTGTCTTGTTTTCTTTTTTTTTTTATATATATTGTATTCATATCAGAAATGACTCCTATTGTATAACGCATTTACAAACATATCAATTCACATACACAAGGCACGCAGAACCGAAATACCTATCTCCTACAGATACTTCCTTATCCTTACAAATATTTTTTTAATACGGGAATCGAACCCGCGACACGCAACGTAGCATTCACCGCACTACTGCGCCAACCG
Source organism: Mythimna lalbum (assembly GCA_949319445.1). Taxonomy (NCBI): domain Eukaryota; kingdom Metazoa; phylum Arthropoda; class Insecta; order Lepidoptera; family Noctuidae; genus Mythimna; species Mythimna lalbum. The sequence continues at coordinate 13,010,376 of OX439350.1, read as the reverse complement.
TCAAAAATTTGCTTTTCCCTTCCTTACTACAAAAAAAAAAGTTTTTTATTTTTTTTTATTGTTGATAGGTTTGCGCTAGACCGGTTTCTCACGTTTAAATTGAATGAAAGATTTAAAAGAATTACACGAAGGTGGAGCCACGGGCGGCAGCTAGTACGAGATAATAAACGGTGTTTACAATAAAAACTGTGCTTACTTAAAGTTAATTTATGAAATTTTCTACACGAGAATTTTTTGTTATTCTCTACCATCAGTATTATTAAATTACCAGCCTGTTCCCCTAAAGAGGCACTGTAATGTCATTACTTATTTTTACACTGAACTTTTCTGGACACTGTTTTTCCTTAAAAAAGTAAGGGTTTCCATGTATGTAGGTATATAACGCATAGACTGAGGCAAATTATACGCCTGCGACTAATGTCAATGCTTTTTACGGTTCATGAGGTTTCTGGAATTGGAGTGTTCTGAGCGTATTTACACAATTCAGGGTAAAAATTTAAAGCAGACCCTGGAGAGGCTGCTGAACATGATCTTCCCTCATGTTTATGAGATAGATATGATCCTTCAAAATCATGATTGAGAGATTGGACCCTTATGATTTCCCCTTTCAAAAACAATAAATAAAAATGTTTTTTTTTTGTTGTACTTTAGTGTACATTGTTGATCAAAGATTTAAATTGTGATATTCTGATTAAAGCTACATTTTGTGATTCTTTTTTTTTCGGTTGGCAAAAATCATCCAATGACAACCCCTGCTCTTGGGTGGAACGGGAGATAGTGTCAGAGTCTTACTGACTAAAAACCCACCCCGTTCCTTCTAGCCTTCATACCGGGGCTCGAGCTCCTAAACATTTTGTGAGTCTAGTGTTTGTTAGTAAGTATAGTTAAGCTAGGTTTTATTCCCCTCAGAGTCCTCTTAAACATATTCCAACCTTTATAAGTAGGCATAGAGTAGTCTGTGCGTATACATTTAACCTAAAGGCTAGTGATAACAAGCACTGCTTTGAACCTCTCAAATAAGGTCTGGAGTTCGTACCCCAGATCGCAAATAATTTGATCAAAATTGTATAGGTAATATTCCTCGACTTGATATTCGAATCATAAATATTATGTAGTACGGGCATAAAAATTGGGACTGCTATTATTAAAATCGGAAAAAACTAGGTACTTTTTTTCAACAATAGCTTGGTAAATTCACCCAGAATTTAATATAATATTATTTTTTTACTATTTTGAACTGAAGAATAAATTGACGTTAAACATATTCTTTTTCTATACAAAAATTGTTAATCCGCAATATTCATTCCTCATGTAAAAGTTAAATCTGATTACAGAAATATCAGTCTATAATGTGATCTACTATGGCAAATGAAGGACCCACTTTTCTCTGATCTCACACGATCCTAAATATAGCCTAGCGATAGGATATCGTTCTACCGTAATCAGTTACTTCTACTTAGAGTTTTCTTCCTATAAACAAACTATTTAACCTTTTGTAATATTAGTCTGAAAGGTAATACCCTCTTATAACAACTCAGCTCTAATTCTTCAACCATCCTTAATACCTCTTAGAAATATAAAAGCTAAGTAGAAAGAAAATAGCCCCAAGCAATAACAAGAGGATGTTTTCATAACTTAAAGTGTTTTATATCGTCGTTAGGTCGCACGTTCTGAAACTATGGATGAACTGTAGATAACTCTGGATATCCATTGTCCCCAACAAAGTAACATGGAAATTACGACCGAAACTGAATGGGTTTTGGGTCGCCTTACTTTATTAACATATTTACGAGTACTACGCAAGTTCGGCGCCAAGGTCGTTGACTCTATGATGCTCGGAAAAATTAATAACGTTCCGTTTTTTACCTACGCACGAGTCTCAGCTACTAATCTTTTTGAGTGGGAATGTTTGTTTCATTGTAATAATTTTTGTATAATCTGCTTATCCGAGAGTACATTTAACGAAGAGAACACGTCTCCTTGACGACACGTGAGGTAATGGCGGTAGTCACCTGGTAAGCCGTTACCACAGAGCCGTCAATTCTCTCGGGTGACACTCCCAGTCACCGATCTGAAATATTTAAGCTGGCAATTTATATAAATACTCGTATTCAGACGCTGTAAGCTGGCTGGTTACTGGCGTGATACAACGTGCGGGGTGACGTTCAGGGAAGTTCGCGATCCCGCGCTTTTCCTTTAGGTACATACGGCCCATAGGCTCATACGTTTGAGCTTGCAGGTAATTTCCCTGCGTGAGTCGCTAACACAACACTGTCAGTTACTGCTACAAGTATGTAACAGGTCTGAAAAGTAGTTGCAAGCGTCAATAAAATTCAGTAATTCCTATTAACGTAATATTTGTTTTGCTTAGATAAATGTTACGAAGGACGAAGAAACCCCACATATTACGCCAGATTGTAATTGCCCACGTTTATTCCAATCTCCATGCAATTCGTATGTATATGCACATATATATACACTATGGTATGCTCTATACTCGTACTAGTCCAGTACCCAAACACAAAGGCAGCTCAATTTGTTATTCGTAGGTATGCAACTATGTCAGTATACCACCTGTCATATTCATGAATTTATCGTAGTAATGGCCTGTCGATGGCCAACTGCAGAACCAACACCACTCCCATGGAAGTTTTTAGTGTAATTGGACGATAGATTCATAAATAACACGGATGCTACGGATCTACGCCGTTACTTTGCCTAAAAGAAAGCTTAATAATCATAAGCATCTTACTTCAACAATGATGGCAAAATACACCTGAAAATGATTCTTAAATATGTTTTGTACAGTAATATAGTATTTGACTTTGATTTATAAAAAAGATTCAATAAATAAATTGAAGAAATGATAAACAAAACTAAACGCAACAAATTAGTAAACTTTCAAAAGAATACTTAATAAGCTCTTACAAATTACAGAATACTTGAAAAGCAACAATTTTCATTTACAAAAAAGTCGTTAGAAACAATGAAAAACTCTGAAAAGTTCTATTTAATGAAAGAAAAACTTTCTTAAAATTAGGCAGTTCTTACGTCAAAAAGCTTGCATACCAGTTTAGTGTCGCGCAACTGACTCAGCTTGTGTCATTTCGGATTTCACGAAACTTATATGGCAACATCCACGTGAGCTCTCAGTTTATGCGACACTTAATTAAATAAACGAGCGTGCAGGGCACGAGTCGTGCTCGGCTGTCGGAGCGACCGCGGCTGCTGCGCGCGACGTTCGCTCGCGGCGGAGTAGCGAGCAGCACTGGCGCGCGCCCCGCGCCCCGCGCCCTTCATCCCTTAAGTTCCTCGCCACAGGGTCCTCGCGAGTCGCGCCGCACCTCCAAGGTGCAGCCTGCCTCGCCGTCAAACTGCTGACTGCTCTGCTCCGCCGCTGAACATCTTATTAGCATACCCGACGCAAATGAAGCTGCACCCCGCACTAAGCCTACATAAGGCGGGTAACTTTTCCGGAACAACTCTCGCTATGCAAACGAAATGCATTTTATCTCGGCACTGTTCTTCTTATCTTTACGCGTACCTTCGCGAATCTCTAGGAAATGTGTATTTGGAAAATGGCTTTTCCTTACTCTAAACCGAAAGCTTGCAGCAGATAGCATCTCATATCTTTAGTAGACGACTTTAACATTTTGTGTCGTTTTACGTTATAACAAGTCACTTGTAAGTACTGCAGTAGCTGCTTACTGTAATTCGAGTTATCTAAACAAACAGAAACTCTTTATCTTGGAAACTAACGCTCGTATTAACATGAAAATAGTACCTACACTATCAATTTAAAAGAACAATGTAAATGTACTTTACACAGGTACAACTTCTTTCTGTACTTTTTCGTAATCAAAAGTGAACAAAGAACTTTCCTAGAAGCATGCACTGTGTTTAGAAAGACCGCCCACCGCGCGGGCGCTCCGCCCGCCCAGCTCTAAAACCTAATATTTTACTCAGCATGTTATGTTAAACATTTTTCTTGGAGATCTATGTACTCTACACGATAAACTGAACAAAACTGAGAGCTTTTCAAAATCCGACACTATATTAATAATTTGTGGTAAAGATTCACAAAGCGCTTAGCTATTTATTGAATGAAATATTTTAATGAATGTGGTGGCTTCGGCGGTAGTTCAAATAGGTGAAACGCAATCGTAATGATATATATTATTTAAGTTACACGGGATATTATTGAGCGTCGTCGGACGTTGACCTACATTGACGCACAGACAAAATAAAATTGAATCGAAGAGTAGGCGAAGTGCACGCGCGCTCGGCCGTACCTAGCGGTACACTCGCGCACCGATATCATACGCGTTCACAGACAATCATAGACGAGCATACAGACGCACGCATCCGTCTATGTGTCAATTAACACACAATACCTAATTCCAAATCATAATCCGTGTGTACATGAACACATTATCACCGTTAATGTACCCATACAATACACACTCGCTACACACAGTAGGTACTTATATCATACTATTATCGTAAAGAGGATTTGGTTGAAATGCTGGCTGGACAGGGAAATAAATTACGCAATTGACATGCAATCAGACAGGTCATTGATTTATAGTGTGTCTGTTATTTTGAAAAGATATTCGTTGTAATGTAATGAATGAGAAAATTTCTAATGATGCCTATCGCCTATCACGTAATTTAATAGTAGATAATTATATAGATAGTAATGCTTTTTTCCCTAATCAATAACAACTGACATTGATAAAATCATTCCTATAGTTAGAATGTGTATCCAGGTAATAATAACCAACGTATCTATTGGAAAACAGAATTACAGCTGAAGGCATTGTTAGAAAAGCTTTCCATTCGGGTCGTTAGTGAGATTCAAAGCGATGATTATTGTGGCCCTACGACATTCAAACAACTGAACGCTACATGACATCAATTAAGGCTTTCAGGTCTGTAATGATAGATTGTTCCGTTCCTTGAACATGGTCAGGGTAACGTCTAATAGGAATATCACACCTGCACAATTATTCACAGCGCTATGGCAAGACATCGGAAGAGAGTTAACTAGGCCGACACGTAGCGCGATACACACGAGCGCATGCTTCGCACCTCACGCAGACACATATTATTAAATCACATAGATTACCTGCCAAAGAATGGATACCATGACAGCTTTTTAAAGCATTAGGTAGGTACAGTTAAATATTCTATAATTCCCCATCTAATGCTTTCACTTGAATCGTAAAAACTGTTCCACTTCTACAATTTAGACGTATTTTATTCGATGCTAACCTGAAGTAATATTCGAGCTCACAAAATTCCAAGTGTACATTTTATTGAGTAGCTTTATAAATTTTTACGACGATTTTTATAGCATTTCGCACAATGAAACATTACCCCGGGAGCGGCGGGCAGAGCCGCTGTAACAGTTTTATGTGAGGTCTACTGCCTGTTTGTTTGTTTGTATAGTTCACTCGTACCGGTCGCCCCGATGTGTTGCAGGACGCTGATGCAGTGAACTGCGCAGCCGTGTGTCACTCGCGGCGCCCGCCAATTCGAGCTATAATGAAAACAAAACGTCTACTAAGAGCTGGCGCGTTACTAAGAAATATGATCAACTTGCTACAACTAAACTTGCTCTATAGTTAGTGAAGCAATCGAATGTGAACATTTGATTCAATTGCTACGCAAAAAACGCATTGTAAACGCATGTCTACTATTAGATTTTAATAAGACTATTGTAGCTGTATCATGATTTTATTTAATACAGCAATTGAGTTAATTAGTTTTTTAAAATATTTTACTAGAATGTCTTAATATCTTCGGCTGCTGTTTAGTAAGCAAAATACTCGTATCAGCCTAAAACACACTCCAATTTTCATAAAACATTATTGATACAGCCCCAACAACCAATAAGGAAATCGGCAACATTTAAATTCAAGAACATACGAGTACCCACACGCGGAGATACTTCACATTCAAATTCTATCTATAATTCATTTTTTCCTGATTCATAAAACGGTCTTTTTACACTTGACCCTACACATACTTAAAATACGGTTGTTCAATAAGTAAGGAAACGTTTTGTCAGGTACTTGGGGCCCTTCTTCGCTGCCCGAAAGGTCGGAAGCCACGATTAGCCTGCGTTTGAAGTCTTTATAGCCAGTCATTTACAGAGTAATGTGCCGCTCAAATTCAAATTTCAAAAGAGCGGTTTTACCAAATATGTCGTTACAGTATATAGCCCTGCCTACCGGTTAAAGACTCACCTTCGGGCATTTTTCAATGAGTTTTAGATTGCCTATAATTTTTTGGGAGGTATCATTACGCTTAATTTGAACATCGCAGAATTGGATACCCCACTTCCGGAAGACGTATTTCGTAACCTTTCGTTAAAGATTTTTGGAAGTAAAAACTGAACCATTGTACAATATTTTTTTCGATTTTCTATCAAAAGTGTGAAAGCGATGCGGTGGTTTTAACACATACGTACATCTATTTAATGTAATAATTTTATTCATGGAGGAAAAGGTCGTGTATATGGATGAATTTTAATAGACGATGATGAGGCTCGGAGCGCGGAAGAGTAATTACGACGGTCATCCGACACAGGCGATACCCGGCCGCGCCTGCCCTATACGTAATGCTATTTACATTTTTTAATTCAAAGCGCTTCACCAATTAGGTTTTTATTGTGCTTATGTGTACATAAAACAAACGGCAGGAGCACGTTCCTAAAACACTTTTTATGTTACCATGTTTCGGTCGGAATTTTCATATTTTGTAGCTACTATTTAATATTTCGGGTAACATTATTTAACGAACGACTTTATGACTTAAAATGACTTGTCAATAAAGTATCAACATAATTGACTTGCGTCGATGGAAAACCGCTCAAAATATGTAACGTGTATCAAAATTTTCCAATAGCGATTTTGGCCGTGCACCTGGGACGGGCATTTGATACAATATCACACAATATTTTAATATTCGCCGGTGACAGCACGCACACAGGCGTCTGTCCGACCGTTCGACGGCCCATGGCGGCCCGAAAGCCTCTGTACTTGATATTTTTATAGCCCTCTCCTCCCCCTCATATTATCATGAGTTACTGCCAAGTAATTTAAATATGAATGCTGGTTTGACAGTTCCATGTGTCCTGTAAGATGAACAGTTCCGATACTCAAACGTAGCGGGTATTTTTTTGCTTTCGAAAGACATAAATTAAGCCACAGTCGTTATAAAAATTATCATATTTGACAAGAAATTAATTAACACGCTAATGTCACAGTCGTTACAAAAGAAAAACCAAATATCTGTCCGGTTCATGTTTTGAGATGAAATGAAGAAAAATATTTTTGGTTACATTTTGTTTTCGTAGTCGCTGTTGTTGTTATTGACAATAAAAATGAGCTCGATCATATTTGTTCGACTGTAAACAATATGCTAATAAAAAGATTCTCTAGTTTGTAATACGTTTCCAAAATAACATTTGTATCCAATATTGATTTAGCTTCGGAGTTATTTTTGCACCGTTAGATATCAAAATACTCGTAACAGTTACAGTAATTACTATGTTGTAAAAAGAACAAACTGAGCTAGTTTATCATATTTTATGCCTACTGAGGACACCTACTTACAGTGCGGAACACCACTGTGCGGACCGCCCAGAAGACACGGTGGAGCTCACAGTAGACATGTGCTCCGCTTGGGCAGAGAACCGCTGTGTTCTCGTGAGGGCCGATCGGTGGCGGTGACCTCTTGCGCCAGGCTCTGGTTCTGGAGCGCGGGGGAATAAACAGCGGTCCCTCCCTTCTGCGAAGCAGTAATACTAGAGAAGGATGCAACCGCACGCGTAAGAAAACGGACACTCTCGCCCCAGCCACCGAGACACCGCCCCGAGTACCAGCCAATTTAGGCGTAGACTTGCGGACGTCATGCAATGGGTAGCTCGCCGTCCAGCAATCCGATAACCGTCGTATTTCCCAAATTGGTAAAAAAAACCTACTTACAGTCGTAATTGGTCAATTAATATGCTGATATTTTCTAAGAGCGAACAGTCACAACTTATAATCATGATTTCAATTTGTTATAACGTAAAATCTAAAGTATTTCTTTTAAATATACCTTATGAGGTTTATTAGAATTAATATTCTAAATAATTTAATCCGTTTTTGCACCTCTAACATACTTTAGTACATTGCGATAAAGGCCGCGGGGAACAATTCCACAACTTCTAACTTTATTGCTTACAACAGTCCTAATTACCTAACTGGAATAACAGACCCTACTTTCAATGTAAGGCGACGGTTGAGCTTCACTAACTCAATGTGAATAACTCTAATGTGTAACGTGTAACTTTTTTTTAGACTAGCCTTTGCCCGCAGCTTCACCCACGTACATTAAACATAGCCTATGTCACTCAGGAATTAAGCAGCTTTCTATCGGTGAAAAAATTTTTGTAATCGGACCCATACTTTCAGAAATTAACTCCTACAAACAAAAAAGCAGTAGAGCAGTAGTGGCCGAGTGGTAATGGCCTAGACTTACGAGTTGTAGGTCGCGGGTTCAAACGCAGCCAGGAGCATTACTTTGTGTAATTTATTTCATCACCACTGCTCTCAAAACGGTGAAGGAAAACTTCGTGAGGAAACCGGCATGTCCTAAAACTAAATTCGCAGACATGACAACCAATTAGAGAAGCAAATTAAAATAAAGTTATAAGCAACATGTACGTACATGTATCAATCTCTCTCACAGTACTTCTGACATGCCAATAAAATCGTCTTCAATTCATCCGCAAACAGAAACAGTACCAGTTTGTGTGTACTCTTTAAATAACTTCTCCCGCTCTAGTTTAGACTGTTATTAACTAACTAAAACGCACCTATGTTCCTTCAGCTGCCCTATGTGTTCCTTTGCGGTAACTTTTCCGAACATACCGCAGAATGTCTTTTACCTAAAACTTCTTCTTACGTAATAATTTTGTGATCTATTAAAAGCGTACATCCGGAAGTCATGACACAACACTATTAACAAGAGCGGTTAGCGTCGAGAGTTATTAAAGTATGTGAAATTCCCATTTTCGTATGTGGCCTTAATTTTGAACATCAAACGAGCGAACAACTTGTGTCGTTTAGGGGAACTTCCCCAAAAATTCCACCACTCTAATTTTGTGCCGTAAAATATTTGACACCGCTTGTCGGCCTCGCGGATTCCGAAAAAACACTCGATAAGATTACAGAGCTGGGAGCATTCTTGCTTTCTTTGTCGTACGATTCGCAATGGATTTATCAAGCTATCAGCGTTTGGTGTCTGCTACGAAATGGCTAATGATTTGGAAGACTAAGTGGTCCTCAAGAAATACTACTTTTTTACTGTATTTTTTGTCCTGATACATGTCTGCCATTAGTAATGTAGGATGCTTGTCCCCGACCAATAAACTAGAGCAATGAAGGCACGACAGCACTAGAACCCGTTGATATAGCCCATGAACTGAAATGAGTAACAATAAACGAGTACACTACGGTACCTTTTATTCGACCCGAGTCAATATAATTTAAGCCGATTCGTATAATTACATTGGTGAGGTGAAATTTAATTAAATATTTAAGGAGATATAAAATGCTATAATTTTATTATTACCTCAGGCTTTAGCTAACGAACACTTAATCAACATTATGGCTATATTAGTCTTTATAATGACGTTATTTTGTTTGGGTTAATTAAAGAACAAAGTTTGTGCATAATACAGATTTTCAATAAATCAATCATAAGTTAGCTGTGTTCCATCTCGTAGCTGAATAGAATCGATAATACCGCCTAGTGCTACTCGTAATCTTCGTCAGCATCCACGATCAGACTACAGACGAGGCTTTTCAAGTAGCAGATCTTTTCCAATGTCTAGAGGAGATTGTTTCTTTTTATGTCAGCAGCTTTTTCTTGATCCCAATCATATCTACATGTTTTTATGTTCGATGCATAAAGTTTGACGAGTATTGTAGTCAAACCTAGATACAACTATCAGATAAGTGAGTTCGCCCTCGCCTATAAAAAGAATTGAGATATTTGTCCTCACTCAAATTTTTTATGGTCGCTACGACAGCCACCAGTTTGCTACGAGCTTGCTATGAGTTTGCTACGACCTTTCTACGAGTTTGCTACGAGCTTGCTATGAGTTCGCTACGAGCTTTTTTTTTATTTGATATAAACTGTACTTGACTGCGATCCCACCTGATGGTAAGCAGTGATGCAATCGTAGATGGTGAGGCGCACTAGTTAATTAAGAGCCTATCCACTCTAGCCTTGAAGACGGCTAAATTATAATCGGACGGAAAGACCGCAGCAGGCAAATTATTCCAGTCCCTCGATGTACGCGTTATAAATGACGAGGCGAAACGCTTAGTTCGGACAGTAGAGATTTCAAAAACGTAAGGGTGGATACTCGCCGTACGTCGGTTTGTCCGATGGTAAAAATGAGATGGCGGAATTAAGTCATGCAATTCCTGTGCACACTCTTCAAAATGCAACCTGTAAAACACCGAAAGGCTGGCTACCCTACGCCTGTGCTCAAGGCTTTCTATGAGTTTGCTACGACCTTGCTACGAATAAGCTAAAGAACCGTCAAGTCGTAGCTCCTCGAACGCGACGTAAAAGACTGCAGAGTACTAACACCTGACCGGTTCATATATTTTACCGCCCGTTATTGGTTAAAATAACTGCCGGACCTAAATGTTAACTTTAATTTAGCGATCTCCACTGGGTATCGTAGTAGGCCTTCGCTGTTAAAATACAATTAAAATTCAATGCGTTGTTTTGACTTTACAATACCTACTTTTTTATTTTAGATATGGGAATATACATGAAATAAAGCAGAGTATTTTACTGTAGGTGATAAACCAGCTATTGGGGCTAATTAGGTTTGCTGAAGATAACATAACTAACATGGATGAAATCAAAAATCTATTTTCTGCTGCATTTTAAGTAAAATTAGAATATCAGATTCAAAATATAAGATAATTAGCTACAGCTAGCGGCCTTTGCCCACGTGATAGTAGAAAATTATCCCAAGAGAACATATTACCGGTAAAAATCCTATAAGTAACCTATGTGCTATTCCAGTACACGGTCTATTTGTGTACCAAGTTTTATCGAAATCTGTTCAGCCGTTTGCGAATGAAGGAACAAACATATACTCTCACACAAACACAAACTTTTGCATTTATACTCGTAATATCAGTATGAAGTATTTAAAATCAAAAAAGTACAACATTTTAGTGGCAATTATGAACCAGCGTCAACAAAGTAAATAACGCAAACTCTGCCAAATCTTGACGGAGATTATCTGACGCATTTCAAATTGTACATTATCGTGTTGACATTTAGCAAGCACACAGCTCGGTAACGGCTAGTGGGCCCGAGTTGTTAAGCCGAAAGGGTTCGTATATTATGATTGTTATGGCCAAAAGGCCCACTTTATTGTACTAATGTTGTGCCTTTTACGTGATCATCATTTAACGCCGATGGGCGGGCAACCCCACGACCCTAACGATGTTATAGTTTGAATACATGATTAAATCATACATCCACACGAATTTGTACAAAGTTTTGCCTGTCATAATTATTTGGAGATATTATATTTATTAATTTAGTTGTTTGTTTTAGAGTTTGCCAAGTCGTGCAGCGAATAACTTGAAACATAATATTGAATTATCAAACTGGTTCTGTCCCTCACAACCAGGGCCCATGTCTGCTATTTTTATAAATTCGTTAATCCAATACAATCCCAGTGTCACTTTTCTAAAAGTTGGTAATTCATAATGATCGATCATTGATCGGTCAATGGTTTCGTAATAGAGGTGTAGTAGAATGACAATATCCAGCTTATTAAAGGTAACGACTGCACAATGACGTTCTAATGGTAGGTCACTGATCAAAGGAACCATAATTTTTTTTGCCGATTAAAAGAAATGGTTGACCATTGGAAAATCAAAATGACGCCATTATAGATAACCAAACTTTTCAAAACCAACAATTATGAAATCAATAACACTATTCTGACACTATTGTAATAGCAGACTGGAGTTCCAGTTGATATGTTCCTAAATAATGTTCGGCCTAAAAGAGGACAGTTACAAATAATCCCCGGCGATTCCGATTCTCAATACTTTCATTAGCCTTTACAAAGCAAACAACAGTGGAATTGTACACGCTAGTCCATTCTGTTGACTCGTATCGATTGGAAAGTTGAAGCCCAATCACTCAACGAGCCCCCACGTACAACGTAATCAACACGGATATATTACTCTAATGTTTACCCAGGGCACCTAACAAACGCTGTGTGTGTAATTTCTATACGCTCTAAATGTATGTTACGCTATCAACAAAATTACTTTCGACTCTGACGAATGTTCCTACATTAATAAGCAATACCTCTTAAGTAATCATCAATTTGTCATCAATCAGCTGGCTGCGACATAATAATAAGCGAATTACTTTCGAAGATACCTACCAGAGTACCTCTCTAAAACATTGAAATAAAATAGCTCATAAAACAGCTGCTCAAGCCGTTATCATTAATCATCCTAACTGGAACGTTCACATTATAGCCTTTCAAGATTTAAACGAATATCGAATTATTTATGTCACGCGATGTCCCGTCATTGAAATGAACAACGATTTTTACAGCAGGACCGAACATAATATTATCAGATGACGCCTCCCGGGGGACAGTAAATATTCGTGGACGCCGCGATTAGCCGTCGCCCGCGGCACACCGACATGCAACACATTTAACGCAGAGCCCACACCACTAACTACATCCACTTACATGGCTATCTGAGAACGTTAATCGACAACAATGAACTCCATACATTACACATTACTAACTCCTGCGAGAGCCGAACAAAGAATCCAATCTATATCCTGGCTCTATTAAAGTTTCGCAACAGGACGCTATCGGCAATAGGAACAATGATTTTTTCCATGTCCTTTGGGGCAACAAGTTGATGAAATATTTGCTCAATCGGTTGTGTAACATAGTTTCATTTATTTCACTTCACCCCAGTCACTCAACTGAAATAACAACACAGTACGGCGGACGTGAATCAGCAATAAATTTCAATGGCGATACATTCACGTATACCTCATAACTGCCGCATTCATATATCATTAATATGTAATACTAACATTTCTTTTCGCCACGCAATTTGACGTCACGGCGTCTCATCAGTTCTACTTTAAAAAAATACAGTTCCGATTCATTATTTTATATTATTCGTAGAGTAATATGTTTTCGTGTAAATTGAACAAATTATACAGACGTAATAACATGTAGTGTATTCGGAACTGTTCCAAATCACATGTTACAAAATGAAGCGCTAATCACGAACCGCGCCTAGCAAATTACCGAAATTAACTAAATGGTTTATGTTAAAACAGAAAACAGTAGCTGTCGGAATATAATTATGTTGATATGGGTTTCTATTTAAGTAATAGTTGCTATGTACCAATAAAATATATTTTTTATAACTTGAATATTACAAGGCTAAAAATAAAACATCTGAGAATAATACTGAAGTCCCAATAGCCATAAAAAACAATCTTCAAAACGGTAAGTAAAGCCTGTTTGGTCGCCGCCTCTACAGAAACCACCCCAGCACTCTTGGGACAAGTAAAAGCCCAGAAAAGGCTCCTTTATTAATACTTCCTATATTTTGAAGCCTAATCTGACTGTTAAATGTGGTTCTGATGAAAATTACTATCCCTGAACGGTTTTTGTTTTTAAAACATAAAGTTTAATTCATGAATCCCCAAGCGACCACCGGTGGCCGCGCATCTATTGTCTTACTATTGTGTCTCTAATTGACGGTATCTGAAGGGTTAATGTAAAAGCAATCTACATACGGGTTTCTTATATTTTAAGGCTTGTATCTGACCACCTTATAGTAAGAAAAAAGAGAGGAAATTCTCCGTTTTAAAAATTCAAAGGCACTAATAAAATACATTTTTGTGAATATGTTTTTTTTTAAATGCAGCACTAGGAATGATTCCTGTAATGATGTATGAAAAATCTGTGATTTTTAAACTCACATGTAGAAGATACCTACTGACTGACCTACTGTTGGTCTAGTAGTTAGTGACCCTGACTGCTATGCCGGAGGTCGTGGGTTCGATTCCCACCCTGGACAAGACGGCGTTGTGTGATAGTTGAGAAATATTATATTATATTATTATTATATTATACACAGACCCCGAACAACTACCTGTAGGCCATACAAATACCTATTCTGTGTTGAAATCGAACCCGCAACACGCAACGAAGCAGCCACTCGCTCATTCACTGCACCAACCATACCGACAATTAAACGGGATGTGATTCAGGTACAGCAACAGCCAAAGTTACCGAGTAGAGCAATGATACACAACAAAGTGCGTATGGCAAGTAATTAAGCAGATGTCAGAGCACAAACTGCGGGATAGGAAACTAAAGTGTCACCCGTCCGGTACATCGGTGGAATTAGCATCGAGCGTCGCCTTCATTCAACAACACGGACCAGCCATTAATCTTACACAATGTGATTGCGGTCCGAATCTCTCTTCATTATTCAATCATCCAACGACGAGTAATCTGAAGGTTCTGATAATCATGTTTCGAATTAAGGAAACATTCCATTCAGCCAGTCCTTGAAACGTCTGAAAACGCTGAAAACAACTTGTTTACTAATGGTCCCAATAAAATTATCGATAAACTTGGGATTCAGATTATGTTTTCCCTTTGCTTCCGCTGCGTACAACCGAACAAGTCATAAAAGTCAATAAAGGATGCTGATATGGGCCAAGGCCGGGAGCTTTTACTACTCGTAATACTACTTACAGCACAATTTACCCTTGCGACTGTACTCATCTTTTAGCTCAACTTCTAATTTATCTGCATGTAAACGTGACTCTCTCGTAGTAACATCAATTCAAATGATATACAGACCTGTTATACGTTACACGAAATTTCTTTAAGAATTTGTTCAAAAGCTGTATGCAAAACTCGCCGCCAAGTATCAGCCTCCCAGTGATACATAATGCATAAACATCGCACCTCGACGTGCACAAGGCTGGAGGCAAGGGCTCTTCATATCTTGAGCATGCCTCCACTTAGCTGCTGCATGCGGCCCGTCCATGTAACACTCACTCGCCACCACTCACCGATCTAATGTATTACAATCAAACCGGTATGCACAACAGTCACCCACCGGAATAGGTTAAACGGTACATACGTACATAAATCACGTATCGTTGGCGATCGTTGTGCACTTGTGCGGATAAATGGATTAGTGTCCATGGATGGATTACAAATAAACTGTGAAATGAAACAGCGTAGAACACATCTATCAACTACTCTTCAAATAATGATTGAATTTATTAGACTGAGAGTTTACTGGTAAAGGAAATTAATATCAATAGAAATGTATTTATAGATAAGTTTGCTTTGTGTACCCAGGACCCATAATTAAATCTTGAATGGCTGCTTTCTAATTTTATACTAAGTACATATTATCGACAGCAACAAGGTCAAAATAAAAAATTATATAAGTTCTTCAAATAAGTGATTACTTCTAAAAACTGACATAAAAATGTAGCCGAAAATTTTCATCATAATACAATAACAAAACTACAGTTTGCACACACTGCATTTCAAAATACAGACGTTATTTCTTCTTTCATACTGCATTTTTTAAACTAGCACAAAATACGAAACAAAAAATTGATTTATCAGAAAAAAAAGAAAACAGCAAAAACGCATTCGATATTCAAATCCAAACAAGCGATGTCTGCGGCTAAATGTAAGTTTCTGAACCGAACTAGAGCATAAACAGTGCGTACTTGAAAAGTGCATGAGCGCGAAGCAGCTGAAGCGTAGAGTGCCCTCGAGTGTTGTAGGGTCGTTAGAAGCCGCACTGCACGCTGCACCTCCTACCAGGATTATTTAGTTAAGCATCTTTTCACTAAACCTTAATGAGACTTCTTCCTTCTTCTACGAATTTTAGAATTTAATTCTGAGACCGGATATAGGAATAAAGTCACAACAAAATTTTAGTTTTTGCTCAGGATAGTTTCCGACAGTTTGTGAGTTGTGAGCGTCTCTCACTCGTGTGCTAAAACGACTTTATCATAAAAGTTACAAAGTAGAACAGGAAGTTACATATTTGACAAATATGGGATCCAAACCCAAAGTATTAACACGACGGACACGTAGGTATTTACAAATATTTATTAGTCGCAGTCCCTTCAATTTGTTAGTTGAAGATTCTAATAACATCATTTCACAACCAGCGAGTATTTCAATAGTAGTAGTTACTCTTGCGCGACTAATCCATCTCCCTCTATCACAATTTTCAATAACAACGTGATTTAAAAAATATAAAACAACATAAAAATATCCATTGCTCATTTACTAGCGCTGTAAAAGTCAACTAAAAGATTGATTCGAAACTCGTTGACGGTCTCACCGCTATAAACTAATGTCTATATTTACTTTTAAATTTGTTGTCGTCACCTATGAAGAATTTTATTTAAAGTACAGCAAAAGATTTGAACGAAAATATTTGTTCAAAGAACATCATTTTTTCCTTTTTAATGGCAGTTGATTTACGCTACTGGCGCGGAAATCTCCTGGACGAGAGTCAAAGAATTCTTTGAACGAGGTTTTCACTGCATCTTCGGTGTCTTTTTGCCCTTTAAAGAGCTCTGTGAATAAAAATAAAATGACCTGATATGTTGATGTCGCTTTGAGTTGAGCTCTATACTTGCTCACCAAGAGTAAAGTGAACATTATCTGAAAACAATTCTGAAAAGTTTGAATAAATATTTTTGGAACGTCGGAGCTGTTAACGAATGTTGTTTTTTCAAATTGGAATACGAAAAAAGTGTAAACTGCATTTGTTACACTCTATAACTAAAATTTTGAACTGTCAAAGTTTTGTAACTACTGGCTTATAATTTTGTGGTTCTCTTCTGCCGTGTCTGTTCGGGTTTCGGGTTGTCACGTAGGTATGACAGATTTACGATAAAATAATTAATGATAATCTCTCAGGCGGACCCCTTGTTAATGAATAATCAGTTCTAAAATCTATTTATGCAAAAGGATATTTTTCATCCCATCATCACGGGCTTGGAAAATATATATGAGAGATAGAACCCACCATGAGTTTGTTAACACGAGATTATGCCTAAAAGCCTCTTTATGGGACGAAATATATGCAAACGGCGTCTGATAGGCTTCAGTAAAAAAATATGAAAAGTCAAAAAATAAGCCCGTGACGTCTTGCGTTCATTTATAAAAATAGAGGCAAGACAGAGTGGTTATTTACTTGTGTATTATTTTAGTTTCAGGTTTTGAGATTACATGATATTTAAGTAGATAGAAACATTGTTTGTGCTCTTTTGTCCTTCAAGGTGAGCGAGTCTATTGAGTTCTCAGTCCTACACGGGTTCAGTCTAATGGAAGACGTTTCTACGTAACATTTACTTACATTGTCTCTCAAAATTGCGAAATTTAAACGAAATTAGTTTTGTATAGTGGTATACTCGTAGTATAGGTTGGCTTAACATGTAATAAATATCTACATATAGGTAATACCATGTTTTTAACAGCAAATTTTTACAATATTATAATTATTTTTAAAGTTTTCCAACAGACCTAACTCGGCCAGTGATACTATTTTAAAACAAAAACAAAAAACTGAACATCGTCAACCTATACTGTTAAGAAATCACAATCTAAGTTGTTGTTGTAAAAACGTATCACAAATAAAGTTCCCCTACAAACGTGCCATCTGAATAAATTAATTGGAATTCGCGGCATTAACATGGGAACCCGGAAAATTCGGATCGCTGACCGTCTTCGACCCAATCCCTTTCGTCACTGTTTAATTTACCCAAAACTACTCCGATTACATTGTTTTTTTTTGTGTCGATAAAAGGTATTTGCTTTATTCGCATGCGGCCGATACGGTTCTTTGACGAGACATCGATTCAAAAAGCCTCTGACGACCGATGACAAAAAGAATATTTGTAGTGGTGACACGTGAAACAGTATCTAGAGCTGACTGAGGTTTATAGATATCCGTAGGTAACAGATTATTATGTAGACATATTTATATAGCTATGTTTAGGTTGGTAGATGCCACAAAAAATACAAAATAATGATAGTTTTCTTATGGTGTTGAAACTAAATGAAATAGGTGGTAGGTACACAACACGGAAAATAAAACTTATTATAAAAAAAAAAATCTTTTAATAACAGAATTAACAACGAAATAATAAATCTACTTTACAATTTGTCTAAATTAAGAGCAGTAAAGAGTACAATTTTGTAAGCAAAAGTAAGTATTATGTGTGAGCAAAATATGCTGCAGCAATAAATATCAATTGTGCGCGCGTGCAATTAAATTACATGGCCCCCACTAATGCTCCACAATTATTTTAGCATTCATTGGTTGCGGGACGGAATAAAATGTACAATATAATTGTTTAATTCCATTATCGCTTTTAAATAAATGTAACATCACTATATTATTCACGTTTGAAGCCAATTAATTTTTTTTTCCATAGATGAGTTTAGAATATTTCATTTTTATTTTAAGCATAATTATATATCAATCATAAATAATATCAATAAGGTTCATTTACTTTATGAGTCACGGCATTTTCTGCAGATTAATTTGTTATTATTATTTTTCTAGAGGGTCTTTTTCTTTCACGTCCGCATATGAATCATAGTTGGTGTTATCTCACGATTATACTTTAATATCAATAATAATTTAACCTCACTATCTTTGTTATTTTTCTATCTAGATCATTACTCACAACTAGGTCCGACTTGTATTAAAATTGATAAATTGCACGTTTTACTTTGAAGCATATTTTCGTCACAAAAATTAGAAAGTTACGTTTTCTGGATCCTCCACGGCTGCTGTCTTTATCACCGTCATCTTCAACACGTCTGTCACAAGGCACTCTTCAGTAAAATGGACTGTATCCAAAAGTTTAATATTTCAGTCTTCCAAGATCTTAGTGCAAAACTTTCTTTTGTTTGAGATCACATTCATTTCATATTTACCAAACGCTAACTATTAGATTTCTTGTCATAGGAACCATCACATTTTATACCACCACTATCAGCGTTATCCTCTGGATCTGAAGAAGAGTCATCGGAATCTGGATTCACCACAAACACTCTCGAAAACCTACTGTCACCCTCCCTAGAGTCATCAGAATCCTCGTCTGACGTAACAGGCTCTTCAGGAACGTCACTTGAAAAGCCGTAACTTCTTCGAGCTATCTCTTGCTCTGAGTCACTTGAATTAGTGGAGTCATTTGAAGCAGGTAATTCTTTCACTGGTTCTAAACGACCTGGCATTTTGTTTGCTGAATAGAAAACAACAATTGAGAATCAACCTCGGCGATCACTTTTATATCGACTGACGGTTCGATAACAACTGACCGTTCAATATCCTCCTTATCTACTGCTGTTATCAATATCGTGGGCTTCAGCGATTGAGCAAAATCTAAGCGATAAGTATGTAAACAAGTGGTTTTAAATTGTGAAAGATAAATAAGACAATAACATCTCATTATTGAACAACGCAATAACAATATGAAACCGATACTTACTCATTTGTGTGTGGCGAACCTTATATATTTTAACGGAACCAAACCCAATCGTATCGCATTTCAACAGAATCTCGCTGAGAAAGAAAATAAAAAACGCACAGTAGACGTTTTGTGATCAGATCACGAACATTCAATTGGGTTATCGTCAAAACATTGGAGTGTAGATATCCGTGACAGAGGCGCAACTAGATACAGCCGGCGAGCCATATCGCGCTATGTCGCCACCTCGGGTGAGCGGTTCATATAGAGATCGGGAGTTCGCGTGAATGTACCCTCTGTAGTATAACCCACAGTATTCGCTGTATCGGGTGTATCGAGAACAATATTCGGTCGTGTATCGGCAGTAATTGGCTGGGAGTGGGCGGATCGATCGCTCGATGTGACACAAATACCTCGTTCCGCGACGCAATCACCCTCAGTAATCCACTACCGACCTAATTGTTTCTTCTAATGACAATTGAGAATCACTTAATACGACAATTATTATCCGATGTTCTGTATCATTGCTCGATTAAACTATGTGTTATTGGATAGACGCCACGTAGACTAGATAGGAGAATTAATATTTAAAATCATTATAATATGTGTCTTTGAAAGTTGAAACATGTACGGTCGTTAGGCCCTCCAAATGGTTTTCGTTATTCTGAGCGTAGCCTGCAGCAATCTCCGAGGATTGCACTTGACCTGCAATGCAAAACGTGCAACAAAAGCCGGCTACAGCGAGCGCTCACAAAACACACGGATCTTTCTGATCTAAAGAACCAAGGTTCTCTCACATACATATGTATATTCTAAGTGTCATAACGTATGCATGTATGTAAGTGTTCTAAGGAAACGCCGGCGGATGAGAATGCAACAAGCATCTGGGTCATTGCACACTGCTCTTTCGGTTCGATATGAGAGGCTTACCATATTTTGCACTTATGCAAATAACACACCCAGGGGCTATCAAGTTCAAAATACATACGATATTTGTACAGTTACCTGAGAGAACCTTAGATCCTTTATTTTAGCAATACTGTAAGCAATGAAATTAATCTTATGCTTATCAGGGCTTTGTAATATCTAACGCGTTCCACTCTTAATAAATTATAATTTGGTTTTAAATAGCTCATAAAGCTTAGGAACATAAAATTAATCCAAGAAACGTAAGTAGCGCGACCCCGTACTAACTTTTTTGCCAATCATGCAGTTTTGTACGCGGTGGCTATTTCAGATTCTTTCAAGAAAATTAATAAAAATGTGTTATTCGACTTGTTGAGTACTTAGTAAAGTACATAACGGAAGTTTGAAGAAAAACACAGGAGCCGTTTCAGACAGTCTTTCTTTTGTTTTTTTTTTCACGATTTCTTATTGTATGCAGACCTTTAAGAAAGTTGGTCGGAGAACCATTAAATGAGCTTGTTTTCCGTTATTAACAAGTAAATGACCAAAATATCTCTAAGCAAACCTCACCTTACTGCTGCTCATATTGACAAACCTTAAACGCGTATTAACTCTGCAAAATCCATTCGCTTCAATTTTTGCAAGATCAGAAGACTTCCTTAATCTTCGAGACGCTCGAAAGCAAAAATGATATATCAAACGGATAAAAAATGAATGTGTGCAGAAAAGGATTATGTGTTAAGGTTTAGCCTAAGGAGCTGAAATTGCATTTATTTCTTTCAATTGGGTTGTGCTACACACGTATGTATCCGCACAATTTGATCAATACCTTTGGATTGGATTGTTCTGCAGAGTGTAGAGGAGCGCGCCGCGGCGGCGCTCGGGCCGTAAACATCGCACGGCTCCATTGAAATGTTGTCTCTGAGGGCTATGTTTTATTGAAAAACTTTTCGCGTTGCTCTTCAATACTCAGAGCGCTCCGCCCGACACGCCGTCGCCAGACTACTAACGTACCTCACCGTCTAGTATGACAATATAACACCACAGGATATCCATTATTCATTCAATTTGGAGATCACGGAAATATCCATCTTTTTGTAACAGGTACAAACAAGAATTAATTCCGCCGTCGTTATCTGCCCAATTCGGCGTGCTTCAATGTAAACAGCGGAGCGGGCGCAAGGTGGTCTGAGTAAATCGCTCCATTAGGCAGTTAAAAGCTCGTCGCTATCGTCGGGACATAACTCAGCCACCCGTCTCCGCGCGGCCCTATAAATTACGCCTTTGTGCGAACGGGGCGTGCCCGCTTAAAATATGTACGACATTGTCTTCCCGGCGAAACTCCCCTTCTCATATCTCCCACTGAAATCCGCTGAAGGTCACCTAACAGTAAATTATCTATTCGTACGTTTTGCCAGCCGGCTGAGCTGCGTTGTACTTAATCCAAAACTTTTATGTAGATCGCGCCCGTGTCAGAATATGTAAGTTATACTTGTAACAGGAAGAGGAAATGAGTTACGGATCTGCCATCACCCCGTATTTGTTGACAGTTTATTTATGGAAGCAAAAATATCATGAAATATGATTAATGAATGCATCAATAATATTGAAAGTTATTTTTCATTTAACTGGCAATCTACTTTTTACGGCAAAACATTTTTTATATTTCATTTTCATCTATTAATCTCTGGAAGAAATCAGATTAATCCGTCTACATAAGCTGTGAACTGATGCGCATAGACAATATGGCTTAAAGCTTCTCCTCCTACCTACCAAATAACGAACATATAGGAGATTAAAACTTGACACAATATGGCATCACGATGCAGGATAAGCGCATTAGCAACATAGAGACTACCTCCAAAATAAGTTCAATGGCTTACGTCACACATAAAAACTACAAACGGAAAAATCTAACAACACAAGCTAGTTTTCGAAACAGTCATTTTAATCCATTCGAATTTAGAATTCTAAATTGACAATAGTTCAGAACAAAATTCCGCATAAAAATTACTTGAAAAATGTGAGTAAAGTATGTGGTTTGTGAAACCAAAAAAACACGAAATAGTCCATAATTTAGGTGGAGGTACGCCTCCGTTCGCGCGCACACAGGACATTTATTAGATCTACGAGGTAGATGATGTCTGTGTTTGATTGCTGGCACGACGTATACCAACTCTTTAGGCTGTACGAAACGTAAATATTTGAACACTCTATTTCAAGTTCTGTGGTGCCTTCTAGAAAATCGAATTGACTTTTTCATCATGACTACTGAAATAAATAATGATATCAAAACTACCCAGGTATATTTGTTTTGTAAGAAAGAGTATTTTACGAGTTTTTCCGCCGTGAACAACATCTAATTAATCCTTCGTCCGTATCCAATATATCGTAAGAGATTAGATACGATACGAAGGAATTGGTCATTTCACCTACATGAACCCAATATTGTAAGTGGCCATAAAAGACGAGCTGACACTAAATTCACTTAAGCCAAGTCACTAAAGAAAAAACAATGACAACGAGCAAACCTAAAATAAATTGTTGATATATTATTACGTGATCCCCTCGAACTATCTCTACAACATAAAGCGCTCACTCGATTATCACCTGAATCATTTCGAGAGCTATCTTAGCACTGAAAGGTACAAATAAGTGGAGATTTCGGTTGTGCTCGTGTCATTAGGCCTTAACAAGGCTTTGGGAGTCGTCGAAGCAGTGATCGAAGCTCGGTCAAGCGCGAGAGATAATACCTCCGGCTGCCCTTCCTAGTAATAACCATTCAGCGATTGAAGCATTCGCGGAGCATTATTATATTTACTTTTTTGTTCCATAATACAAGCCTGTAAAGCTTTACACTATATACATAGATTTTTTCATAAAACAGTTTTACAAAATAGGTAGGACTTTATTTAATTTAATTAGGTAGGTATTGTTTGTGTTTCATGATTGAACCTTATATTTAATTTCAATGCTATTTTTAAACATAAAAATTTACTATACAGACTATAAACTTCCTTTTTTTTTAGGGGAACAGAAATGTAAATGCTTTACTGACATTATGTTTTAATCCAGTATATTTCATTTCAATGCAGTCACAAGTATCATCAAGTTGTAAAAATGAACGAAGGAATACAAATTGTCCTGGCGTTGTTTGTGCAGTGTATTGTTTCCAGCAGTAAATCATTACAGCTGTATAGCTTTGTGAGGGTTGATGCACGAAGGGTAGATGCTATTTGAAATATAACTCACTGTTTTATTTCAAAATGTCAACCAAGTAACATGGATCTTTACTTAGTCACACCGAACAAGAAACAAAATTCACCAAAGTAACATTGTTCATTGAATCTACACTGACTCAGAATATAATAATTCACGATACAATATTTAAAATTATTCAAAAATGCTGGATAGAAATTTTACAAATGAAAATAAAATAGTAATAAACCCTCTATTTTAACGCGCATTATCCTATCCATGATAAATAATAAAAATAGTGATGGCCGAGTACTAACGGCCCCGACTTACCGAGTTATAATTGTGTAATTTATTTCATCACCACTGCTCTCACAACGGTGAAGTAAAATATCGTGAGGAAACCGGCATGTCCTAGAACCAAAGATTCAAAAACGTGACCTTCAGCAACCCGCACTGGGTCCGCGAGATGGATTACAGCCCATTTCCTCTTCTAGAGGCCTCTTGGCCTGATACCCAGCAGTTGGAACATCAAAAAAAAGGTTGATCTATAATTATATTATATTTAAAAATGCACATAATTCCGTTAGTTTCTACTAGAGCCACGTACCTCTAGAATTAATTACTTGTCAAACTGCGAACTGTGCCGAAGTGGTGGCAAGTTGGATCGTAGCAAAGTCGATAGTAGTAACTCTTCGCACGTGGTCTGAGTCGCAAAACCCTGTTAACTAAGATGTCACGATTTGACAATGGCACGAGATAACTTCTGTGTCGTTAATATGAAATGTTTCACCTCCGTCCTTTGAGGTCACGTTTGTAGTAAACATCACTGTAATGGTGAATATTTTGGCTGTAAGATCTCATGAGTGATGTCAGTAAATTATGAGATAAGATGATTTGCTATCACAGTATCTATGTTTGGTTTGCATTCAAGACAATACAAGGTAATTGATGCGTTTTTACTATCACACTAACATTAGTAATCACAATCACACTAAACCTACATAATAATTATATGTATAAAAGCGAGCAGGGGCCCAGCTGGGTCGAAGCCTACTGGAGCCAGAGTTATCTGAAAAGGAACTCGAGGCCCGGTATGAAGGCTAGAAGGAACGGGGTGGGTTTTTAGTCAGTAAGAGTCTGACACTATCTCCCGCTCCACCCAAGAGCGGGGGTTGTCATTGGATGATTTTTGCCCACCAAAAACTAATGTATAAAAGCGAAAGTTTGTATGAATGTGTGCGTGTGTACTTGAATGAAAGAACAATGGCGAAATAATAGCTAATTGAACCGTTAAGCCTCTAGAAAAGTCTTTATTATGAATAAGGACTAATTATATTCAAGACCGTAAGTCTGAAAACAAAATTAATCGTACTAAAAGTGTATTTGATTAATTACTTTCACTATATCCAATACAAGTGGGGTTGCCACGTGTTTTTTAATCTGATAAGACATAAGCCTTTTTGTATTTACATATTTTGTCATTATATTTACGTTTATGAATCACCATGCCCTTTTTTATTTCAAACTAGCTTTTGCCCGCGCGGCTTCGCTCCCGCTCTTCCCTACTCTACCCTACTCTACCGTACTCTACCCTACTCTACCGTACTCTACCCTACTCTACCCTACACTACCCTAATTTTTTTTTCCATAAGAACCTTCTCCTCACAATAACAATCACAACAAAAAAATAATCAGCCAAATCGGTCAAGCCGTTTTCATGCCAAGTCGTGACAACGGAAAACGGGGGTCATTTTTATATATATGTAGATGTAGATAAACCATTTACAGGCACTTTTAAATAGTCAACAAGGTCGGTCGGTCACAAAAGAGGTAAAGCTATTTGCACGTTTCAAATCGTAGATCTTTATGGAGAAAAATGTGCAGGAAACTCCCAAATAAAAGCAAAAAAAAAAGGTTAGTATTTTTTCCAAGCATATTTTTGCTAAAAAAATATCCCAATTAATCTTTTGTTGGGAGTTCACCATTGTTCTTTGGTACACGGTTAGACAATGTCCGGCAGTAGAAAATAGAACATAGTATACTTTTTATCCACAATTAGGCAGTTTTATCCTTTCACGTAGGCGAAGCTACTGGCAGAAGTTAGACTCCTTATACTAGTATATCTTTTCCTTATCTTCCTTAATGCTAACAGTGTACCTAACTACTTACTCATGCCGATAAATACTTATGTTTTCTTTCTGAAACATATTTTTTCTTTTTGTCTCATAAAGCACTGTTTTCAATTCTGGTAAATTTTTTTTTTTTTTCTATAATTTCGGATATTACACACTGTATAATGAAAATAAACTATTGTAGACTGTTGAGTATTGGGAAAAAGCAAAGCTTCTTTGTGTCTAGTAATTACTTAAGTTATCCAAAATCACACAGCATGCTTAGCAATGCTGATCTTTTATCTTTTCTAATACAAACAGCACGCTTTACTTTTGCTTTTTTTATTTTTATTGGAAATTTTTTAGCGATTATGGGAACTACCTTTTCTCAAACTAATTTATTTACACTATTTTTATTATAAGTATAGAAGGACATGAAAAATAAAAACACTTAACTAATTAAAACTATATTTACACAATAACTCTTACATATGGCGTCAAAAAATTCCTCCGCATCGCTGTCGACTGGAAATGCGCCCAGTCTTTTACTGGCGGCGTTGCCACGTTGTATGGCAAAGCTTAATCTCTGACCAAGGTAAAAGCCAGCCTTTGGGTCACGCGAAGTGTCAACAAGGCGTTTGGATAATTGTTTAAAAAGCGCATGAGCACTCGGACCCCACGGGCCAAGAGTTTATTATATTTAAGCAATTATTAATTATTTATTTCATTATTATTATTTTTTTAAAACATTCAGACATAATGTAAATTGTTAATGAATAAATGAAATGAAAAAAAAAACTTATTCATCAACGGCTGAATTCAAGTAGACACGGATAGATAAATCTAAAACTTTGAGTACGTAATAACAAAAAAATACAATTTTTTCTGCTCGGATTTTGATGATAACTAAAAATGCGTCATTGAAAATTTGAACAATGAATATTTTTAACCAGGAATTGAATCCGTTAGTTTAAAAAAAAGTCTCACGCTGTATTTATATATTTATTTATTAGGAGAACCAACAGCTACAACAAAAGAATAACAATAGTATAATACTCGTAAACATACAGACAATTACAATTTTATATTACACTATTCGATGGTATTACTAAACGAGGATAAAATTGGGACGTAATAACATATATGGCCTATCTTAGTAAAAGATACCCACTTGTTTGTGGTAGTTTATTTATCTAGGCTGTTTTATTCTAACAATTTATACTAATTAAGTGGTATACCCAAGCAGTTTCGTGGCGATAGTGGTCCTTGATCTAAGTATCCTTAATATATCTTCGTAGGAACCCGAAAAGTAAACGATATTTCATTTTTCATTAGTGATAATGGGTGGAGGACGACAGATGTCGATTCAGGATGGCTTTAGGTGTATATTTACTAGCTGCTGCCAGTGTCTTCGCCTGCGTTATAGTAGAAAATTATCCCTAGGGAACAAACATTCGGGAAAAGTCCTATGTACTTTTCCAGGACATGGTCCACCCGTGTACCAAGTTTCATCGATATCCGTTCAACCATTAAGAAATAACAAACACACAATTTTTCCGCTTTATGATATCAATGTGATTTCAGTTCTTATTTTAAATGTCAATAGGTGACCAGACCAGGTCACACCTAAATGTGAGGGGTCAATGATCGTTATTGCCGTGGCTAAAAGGAATCTTCTATAGAGACCTAATTGCTTGAAAGTATATAGACATTGTGAGTGAAAGTAATCTTCCTTCATTCGGTTAATAATCATCTTTATTCGCTTCGTATAAAATTCTGTCAAGTCAACAGACTCGACGGCATCGCTTTAATGAGAAAAGTTAAATTTAATAATTCGATACTTTTACGCAGTTTATAGTAATTTGCCCTAATTACACAAGTTTTAACATCGGCGCGGTATTATCCGATAACGATTGTGTTGTCGGCTGCGTACCTGTGTCGTACCTGCGTCGTACCGAACATTACACCGCTTATAGTAACAGTGCCTATCTATAAAGTATTAACGCTCCCTGTAAAGTGAAATTAAGTATTCATTTTTAATCAACACCAGCTTTTATAGGCGGAGCAGATAGTTTGCTGTACCCGTACTCAAGATCGTCTAAAGGGAATGCAAACGATTCGACGTAAACAAACGTCAGAGAAACCTTTCGTGCTTATTTATCGTGATTTAAGTTGCTGTATCACGATCTTTGTTGACAAATCACTGTCTATGTTAATCAGTCAAACAGATGTGTGATGATTTCTTATTTGTAGTACATTTTTTTATGTGTTTAGTTTTTTGGGCGATGTGTGTGTGTGATGTAGGTACTCACTAGGAGGTGGCGAGTATATAAAAGTCCTTGCTGTATAGGTACCTCCAGGTATAATTTCCTCACACACAACACTACAACACAGTTTTATAGAAGGCGCAAAAGCTAGGCACAAGCAGGTAAAATAGCAATGAGTTTACAGTAATATGGAATAGAAAAAGTCCTTAGAATGATAATGACAACTTAGCGCGGGTAGATTGTTCACAATTTATACTATCGGCGCGAATGCACGCATATCTGATAGGCAGCGTGATCGTGACTGGTGAGAAACGAAATGTAACTTGTATGCTACTACTTGACAGTTGGCGGTAGTAGGAAATAACTCGCCGGCGCGTCATCGACAGCGCGCGTGTCCAATGCGTCACGTCAATGTGTAAGTTGTGTTTAGTGTTAGTGAATATGTGTGTTTGTGAACTTGGAAATATATAAATATATATGAATGTATAAATAGACATAACAGATGTGAGTAGGAGAGTAGTAGATGTAGGTAGGTGAGTGTTAATATATGTGAGTCAAAAATCAACAAAAAAATATCTTATGACATCTCCGCCCTTGGGCGAGACAGGAGGGCATCTCAGACTGACTAAAACCACACACTCAACGCAACAGCTAATAGCTCAACGACTCTGCCTACCATACCATCGAAAAAATTATAATTACGACTCCTATATTAATTATCCTAATTACTCCTGTTCTCGTCTTTAGGTCTTTACCAGTTTATACAGTAGGTAGCTCTATACACTGTCTTAGCTGTTTCTTACATCTAAATCTTATCTAAACTACAAAGGTTATATCAAGAAGTTAAGCCCGCTTGGTGGATTACAGCCCATTTCCCAGAGTCCCAGCAGTGGTAATATTATAAGGCTAATTGATAATACTTTGCTATGCTATAAAGTTTGTTTGTTAAATAATAAATATTAAATGCTTATTTAGATTTTGGAGTAACTAGTGTGAGTTTGTTTATGACGTTCGGCGCTTCGATTGGCCCACTCCAAGCTCTTAACCAATCAGAGAAACGAACACGGCAAACTTTTCAAGTGCCTTAACGTAAAAACAACTCGCACTCAGCTCACCGTCTGTAGATAACACTTACAACATACAAAGAGAGCACGCTGTCAAAGAGTGTTGTCAGGACTCCTCCTGACGCACTAAACGCTTTTTCTTCCTCCATTTTTTTAGCCCACTGCTCAACGTGCACCGTGCAGGCGTATCCAGTAGAACAACAGAGTGTCACAGCTGAATCTGAAATGACTCGGCAGTGACGCACTTTGCTTCTTAATTCATGAATCCCCAAGCGACCACCGGTGGCCGCGCATCTATTGTCTTACTATTGTGTCTCTAATTGACGGTATCTGAAGGGTTAATAAGCTTATCTGTGGAAGTACTCTCTGTTTCAAAAATAAGTTTACAGATAGGAAGCTACACTATCTTTAATGCTATAAGCTTTTTTCTCAGAAAATGTTCGCTTTCTGTCGAACAGGCTACTGGAAAAAAGCCGCGGGAAAAATCTAGTTTCATATAAAAATAATAGTTGGTACCCTACGTGACACCTACAGCGGTTACATTTCTTCTATACCTACATATAAACCTATTTTAATATAAATCTACATAGTTACTCAGAACAGTCTAAGCACGATTATCTAAGGGCCTATGCCCCAAAGGTAGGTTAAACTACGCTTAGGTCTACCTACGATTATTGTGGGTGCTATGTACCGCTATAGGTAAATACAAACACTTGTAATACCGACCTGACATGAAATTTACGTTTATCGCGTATGTTTGATTGTAGCACAATTTATTCAACATTGTTATTACGATGAAACACGAACAATAAAGATCCATTCACAGCAAAATGTTGACACGTCCAGCGCACGTTGCAATACATTGTCCGGTTATGAGTTCACTATTATTCAGTCGAACTTTTACAACACCGGCTTTTTGTGAGTTTGTCAAAATATTATTTTTCAACACGCTTACTCGAAATCCTACCGCTAGCGTGATTGCAATGTAGTGGTATTTCGCACGAGTGCAGAAAAATGCGATGGTTTAGCCCCCGCTATAATTTATTATTTTTATTGTATCAAGGGTCGTCGTCTCCCTGACGCTTGGGGGAGGCCTATGTCCAGCAGTGGACGTCTTTCGGCTGATATGATGATGGTGAGGCTGGTTCCACGACAGTGCCCACTGGTAGCGTGGCAGCCCCCACCAAGGCACATAAAATCAATTCACGAGACGTTTCTCACCGTGATTTTTTACTAAATATTACATATGTCAATGAAGTTTTACTTATTCTTATCCAGCTAGTGTGTTGAAAAACGTCCAAGGACAATGTCATTGCAGTTTACCGCTCTCAAATAACCTAGTCTTTCGGCTTAGGCGAATATTCTGCCTCGACCGCAATGAATTTGCCCACTTACATCAAAGTATCTATACCGAAATCAAAATTATTTCGTAACTTCTCTGTGGCTTAAAAAGTAGACAGACTCTCCTGAAATTTCATTCCAAGCAAATTTTACTTCGTGACCTAGCTAATTCTAACTTTTAAAATTGCCCAAAGTTCAACGTTGCAGGTAATATGTAAAAAGAGACCTTAAAACACACAGAAATAAGTTTCCAAGACGCTCCTCATTCCTCATAAAGATACCCAAAATAAAAATGTAGCTTTTCATACGTGCACCCAAGTTGTGCAAGCAGACACATATCCAGCTAATACTTTAACTTTATCAGGCGTCGGCGCACGGATGTAAATAAAGTTGGTGACACAAACGGGAGAAAGTCACGCCATTCGTTACTTTAGAATCTAGAATAGAATGCTACTATTTATGTTTACAGCCGCTGATTTTCAGTGGGCAAAGATAATTTTGTACGGTTTAGTGTTTCGGTTGGAAGTCAGATCAAAAGCGCTCGCTTTTAAGGAAAGTTTGTGATTAAACTCCCACAGTTCGGAACTTACGATCTAAGTTCAGGAATTCCTCTTTACATAGAAACCACATTCACGTTGATATCTGTTGCTGCGTCGAATTCGTCGAGCCGTCGGGCACAGCAAACAATCAACCGTCACTGGCAACAGAAAATGTCTAACAGGAAGTTTTTGGGTAACCTGCTATTTCCCGATATTTCCCTATAGGTTTTTTTAAAGGCATCGTTTTGCACAACACTAGGAATTATTCCAATATCGTGAGTGCGTTCACAAACATGAAATCTCGCATACAAAATATGGGAATGTTTGAAAGAGTTACGTAGCTCTTAAACACAAAGGGTAATAAATTGAAGGTGTGTTTTAGTCAGTAAAAGACTGGCAGGCCATCTCACTCCATCCTAGAGTGGAAGAAAAAATAATTTGATGATGTCTAACCTCAAAAAAACAAATACAAGACACTGATACATTTATGAAGTTAGACTACAAAGAATTTCAGAATTGCGTGTTTCGAATACAATATCCGATTTAACCCCAAAAGTACAAATTCGATTAAACTTAAAACCAGGGTAAAATAAAATAATTACTTTCTTACCAACCCAAGTCAAGACGCAAAAGCGGATAAAAGAACTTTAAACTCTATGACCTTAGTGTTAATAATACGGGTTATTTATATTCAAACTGTAACTAAATAATAATAATAATAAAATCGTTTAATTTATAAAATAGGCCATGTTTACAATAAAATATCTTAACTATTACACAGAACACAATAGCTTATTTGCCTGAACTAGGGTGAACCTGTGCTTCAGGCTAAAAAGTGCTTAAATTTAAAACAATAATTACAAATTAACATTCAATAACTATACCTAATAACGAGACTTAAATAAAAGAATATGCCGTGTTTTATTTACATATAGCATATAGCAAGTAGCAAGTAGGTCTTCTTTCTCTGCATATGTTAAACTTAGAAGAAATTGGACAACAGTCTTTTTACAATTATAATAATTTAATTTGTAAATGCTTAATTTTCTATTTAATCTATTGTATAGAAAAGGTCCTAAAAAAGTAAAAAATCTGTTTACAAAGACAAATTTTGAGGGCGCATTAGAATGGCAAACAATATCATTCCGTCTCTTGTTAGTAATTTCGGCGTTATAGGAAAGCGTGGTGTGCTGTTTTAATACCAAGCGTCGAATAGCGTCGAACAGATAGCAATGACCAGCGTACTGAAACGGAATTCAGCTCAGAGAATGTAGATGAAACCGCAATACCTGTCGAGATCATTGATTTGCGAGTATCAGCCTTATCTTCCGTAAGATTATAATATTAATATAATAAAAGTAAAAGTTTTTATGACTATATGTATGTGTTGTGTATGTTTGTTGCTCTTTCACCTCAAACGGTGGAACGGATTTGAAGCAAAATTCGGCACGCGAGCGAAGCCGAAGGTAAGAGCTACCTATTAGATATATTTCGCGGAAACTACCAATTTCAGATTCTAACTAAGAGATTCCACGAATACTTGCAAATCTGTTTCATAATAAATGAGTAACTTGATAAGTTGCTCAAGTACTCCATAATATATAATATATTCCACAACTATCACACAACGGCGTCTAGTCCCAAGCTAAGCAGAGCTTGTGTTATGGGTACTAGACAACTGATAAACATACTTATATATTTATAAATACATACAAATTATAGACAAATTACACCCAGACACAGAAAAAAGATTATGCTCATCACACTAACATTTCTCCTGGGTGGGAATCGAACCCACGACCTCCGGCATAGCAGTCAGGGTTACTAACCACTAGACTAACAGTTAAAGTCTATACATAAGGGCAACCTATTTTGTAACAACTACGCAATAATTTCGCTCGATAAGGACAGGGGTGAAACATACCTACAGGTCAAACTGCAGGTGCAACATAAGTCTGCATCTCAGAAGTCTGTCAAACAAACCTCTGAGATGCAGACAGTAGCAGGTGGGCACTTCTAAAATGATTTAAATAAAGTCTGATAGAATCGCTTAGCTTCGTTTTTATCAAAGTTTTTCTATTTCGGCTACATATAAGCCTACCATACTACAGGTAGGTTACTACAGGTACGCTATAGGTACTCAGAAGTGGAGAATCCTACTCTATTTACATTTTAACACTATTCTCTTTTTACCCCAATTATTGTTTCTTCTATATTATGTTATTTTAGTGTCTTTGTCTCTAATAAGTTGCCACGTAGGTAGAGCTGGCAGGCCACGGCAAATTATGAACTTAGTGTAATGTTTGGGTTACCAAGACAGTCTGTATTGGTGCCCTTGTTTGGGAACTAGTTTTAAAGGTCACTATTAGATTGATCTTTTTCAAGATTGATACAATAAACTGTATATATTACTATAAATAAAGTATTATTTGTTTAAAAATAATACAATGAAGTTCTAAGAATCCCAGAGAAGCGACGAGAGCGATATCCAAGATCATTGAATATCTTGAATTTCGCTTTAACCCTTCAGATACCGTCAATTAGAGACACAATAGTAAGACAATAGATGCGCGGCCACCGGTGGTCGCTTGGGGATTCATGAATTAATAAACATTAATATTAATAATCCTTACTAATATTATAAAAGCGAAAGTGAGTTTGTTTATTTGTTTGTTTCACCTTACGTCTTCACGCCTAAATGGCAAAGCCGATTTTGATGAAACTTGGTACACGGATAAACCATATCCTGGAATAGGACATAGGATACTTTTTATCTTTTTATGTTCCCTTGGGATAATTTTCTGCTATCACGCGGGCGAAGCCGCTGGTAGCAGCTAGTTAATTATATTCAAGGTAAGGCCCTTTCAAATTAATTGAAGCTTTTATTTACTTAAGTACGTGACCGATCGTACACCAAGCCTAAGCTGAAACTTCAGCCGGACCCGGCGGAAATACGGGCCGCATTTTTTATTTTGTTTTAATAGGTCAAACGGGTGTCATAATTTACACATTCCAACGCCCCTTCGACACAGCTGGCCTGGTGGAGCGGACCAACAGATTTATACCTTAATGTACACAAACATTGCTACTATGTACTTTATCTTTTCCAAAGATTTATAAAATGTGCTGTTAGTGAATTGGTAAACTCAAGATCTAAGTTTGCTTTAGCCCTTCTTATTATCCTAGAAGTAATTGATAGGTAGGTACTGTAGGGATCGTCAGAGATTAAAAAAAGGTTTATTGGCGAACTGGCATATGATTTGTTCCTGAGAATTTTCTAGTTTACAATACATATTAATACTCATCAAGATCATTCCAAAAAGCTCAAACGCGATAAACCTTATTCCGCTTATTACAGAGTTCCTATGGCCATCGTCCAACTCCGTCATCAGATCCTGGTTACCATCTAGCACCAAAGTCCTAACACCAAACACCTTCCGGTTCAATCATCAGATCAGCTCCATGTCATAATTTTGCATTGTCATTGGCAATAAATTTACACGTGCATGCAAAATTTCAACTCAATCGGTAACCGGGAAGTGGATAAAATTTGATTTGAAAGATTTAATTACAGACAAACATCGGGACAGGTGAAACTAAATTTAAATAAAAAAAAATAAAAAAATACTTGCCAGACTCGGCCTGACAGTTTCCAAAATCTCATTTAACAATATCCTTTCTTTAAAACTTACATAACAGATAAACACTTGTTACTATGTGCCATTATTCCTTAAACCATCTAAAGAGGTTCTCACAAAAGAGTAATTACAGTACAGTACTTATGTCAAGCACCTAGGCCGCTTTATATCGGGCTGCGCGATTGTTCGAAAGAGTTACCGTGGTCCTGGAAACGGCCAGCGGTTACCGGCTCGGCCACAGTAGGTGCGGCCTGCGGATAGCGAGCAATAAGTAACTCGCCGTCTGGTCATCCGGCAAGAACCAAGCCTGAGCCGATGGTACGGCGCGGTGTGTTCCACACGCGCCTTATAGAGATGTCAGCAAAATGGGCGGGCCCACCAGGGCCAACGCCTACTGAGCTAAATACTGAATAAACACAGGTGGATTTAGTCAGTAAAAGTCTGACACTACCCCTCGCTTCACCTTGAGCGGTAGGAGTCATTTAATGTAAATGTGTAGTCACCTTCTTCCCTATGACTGTTGACTTGGGTATCGTTTACACAACGGTGTCATAGGACATAAGGGCCTAACTTGAGATTCTTTATATCGTGACCAATCAAATAGTTCCCATGGGAAGAACCAACAAAAACTTTTCCACTTACAAACTGAGAATAGATTGCGGTATTTCAAACAAACTGTCCCACTTTCTTAACTTTCCCAAGTAAGCTACGCTTTATTTAATTTATTGCTGTCAAAAATATAAATAAATATTATCGTTAAATAGGTATTGGAGCAGGTAACTTAGGCATTACTTTAATTATAAGAACAAGAAATATACGCCAGAAATTATTGCAATAAAACTTAGAAGTTTACGGACAAAGAGCCTGCCATGGTCAATGCATAACGGCACCTTAGTCTCAAGGACCATACACAGTCTTAGTCGAAAGTGTCACAGTGTTGTCCTCAGCGTGAAAGTGAACTTAGTCCCTAAAGGACACTAGAGCTCGACCCTACAAAATGCGTCAGTAACGTCGGCATCCTTCTCACACGTAGTGCCGTAGCGAACGTGCTACGAGACCTACGAGTGCTACGGACGTTCGTAGCGGTTTCGTAGACAACCGCATACCACGGTACGTTTTTGTATACGTTTCGGTTAGATTTTGATTAAAGTATTCAAATTCAAATTCAAATTCAAATTCAAAATCACTTATTTCAAATAGACCAAATGTAGGCACTTTTGAATAGTCAAATGTCGGTCAGTCCAAGAAAAGTGAAGCTAAATTGCACGTTCCAAAGCGTAGATCTCTATGGAGAAGAACGTGCAAGAAACTCCATGGACACTCTTTTAAATCATATTATGTGTTACATATAATGTTTGTTTACATTATTTCATGTTGCTTCTATTATGTGAGCACAATGTAGATAATAAAATTAAAATTAAAAATATATTAAAAGATAAAAACTGAATTAAGCTACTGGCAGTTAAGAGATGACCAGTCTCAACTGACGGCACCCGTTCACGAGCATGACGCGTGCATCAGCCCCACTCAGCTCAACCATTTTCAAGGGAACCGAATGACCCAATACACGCGCCACCAGCAGCGAGACATTTAAGTGAGCATGACAAACTCCTAACTGCCATGCTCGTAATGTCAAAAACAAAGAGAATAAAAGTCGTAACCCAATAAGAATGCTTCATGGTACCTCACATTCACAAATAGGAAAAAAAGTGCTTCTACATTAAACAATGCTATGGTTTTCAAAAACAAAAGTAATAAATGATCACAAGTTTAAACTATATTTTCAAATTACAAAAAAAAATAATTATAGTTTCCAAACTAATCAATACACCCTAGTGTGGTAGTGGAGCTGGACCAGCATTGAGCCAAGCATTTTTATCTTGTATATAATCCTCCAACTTATAATATGCCTGCCTGCATAGTGTGCGTTTAATACAAGATTTAAATTTTGTTTCATTGAGTTCTAAAATTTGGGGAGGTATTTTATTATAGCATTTTAAACAGTACCCCATGAAAGAAGAGGCCACTTTTGCCAATCTGAAGCCTGGTTGAACTAACTGGTCCCTATGTCTTGTAACATAGTTATGTCTATCGCCTCTTTTGCTAAAGAGATGAAGATTTTTTCTAACGTACATGATGTTTTCATAGATATATTGACAAGGCACCGTCATGATGTTAATATCCTTAAACAGCTCTCTTAGAGAATCGCACCGGCGGAGATTGTAAATAGCTCTGATTGCTCTTTTCTGTAGTATAAAGATTGAGTCAATGTCTGCAGCCCGTCCCCATAGTAAGATACCGTATGACATGATACTATGAAAATAACTAAAATAGACTAGTCTAGCGGTATCAACATCCGTAAATTGGCGGATTTTTCTAACAGCAAATGCAGCCGAGCTAAGCCGTCCTGCAAGAGATGTTAAGTGAGGACCCCATTGTAGCCTTGAGTCAAGCGTAATCCCCAAGAAAACCGTTTTTTCGACAAATTCTAATTTCTCATTGTTCAATACAATGTCACAATAACTACTTTTGACGTTCGGTAAGGAAAATCTTATACATTTCGTTTTTTTGCCATTAAGAACTAGATTATTAGCAGTGAACCAGTTTTGGACCTGCAGTAAGGCGTTATTTTCATCGTCAAGATTATTAGTCCTTCTATTTATCTTAAATATCAGAGAAGTGTCGTCGGCAAACAACACCATATCAAGTTTATTTTGCAACAAATATGGTAAATCATTAATATAAACTAAAAATAAAAAAGGACCTAAAATTGAACCTTGGGGTACCCCCATTTTCACATTTAATCCCGACGAATTGACACCGTTTATTTGAACTAGTTGCTGTCTGTCATTTAAATAAGATTTTATTAAGCTTAACGCTGTTTTGCCTAGTCCGTAATGCTCAAGTTTCAGGAGTAATGTTTCATGAACCACACAATCAAACGCCTTAGACAGGTCGCAGAAGATGCCAATAGCATCTTGTGCTTCTTCCCACGCATTAAATATGTGTTTTAGCAAGGAGACACCGGCATCAGTTGTACAACGTCCTTTGGTGAAACCGTACTGTTTATCGTGTAAGATGTTATTGGTGTTAAAATGATTAAGCATTTGATTTAACATCACCTTTTCAAATATCTTGCTAAAAACCGGCAAAACGGACACCGGCCTATAATTATTAGTGTCTTTACTGTCCCCGGATTTAAAAAGTGGTATCACTTTACTATATTTCATTAAATCCGGAAAGACTCCTTGATCTATACACAAATTAAATATTAAAGCTAAGTACGGCGCTATTGTCTCAATAATTGAAGTACAAACTTTGATAGACATACCCCATAGATCTTCGGTCAATTTAACCTTGATTTGTTTAAAAGCTTTTATTACTGTTATGGGGTTTATATGCTTAAAATTAAATTCAGTAGAGCAGGCTGCAACATTCGCCTGCAATAAACCATAAGCATGCGATGGGGACGAATTTAGGGCTTCAGTAGTTTTAATTGGTATACTGGTAAAGAAATTTACAAATTCTTCTGCAACTAATTTACTATCACTAATAAGACCATGACGAGTCTCCAATGTGTAATCATTTTTATGTATTTTGTTCCTGTTAGTTTCATTATTTATAATCTTCCAAACCGTTTTTATTTTGTTATCAGCTGATTTAACTTTGTTGCTAATATATAAGGCCTTAGCTGCCTTACAAGTATTTTTAAACATTTTTGAATATGTAGAAACATACTTATTAAATGTTTCAGTGTTAATAATAGGCTTAAGGCCATACAGCTCAAAAAGTCTTTCCCTACTTATCCTGATTCCTTTAGTTGCCCAGTCACTAAATCTAAACTTAGGGCAGATACTTTTAGATTTCTTTTCAAAAGTCTTATTAAATTCGGTTTGAACTATTGAAAAAAAATTGTTATACAAAACATTACCATCGTTCACTTCAAGGTTCCGATCACCCAACCTGCTAGTTAAAGTGCTATTAAATTTGTTTAGCTTACCAGATGTTATTGGTCTGGACTGTATCTGCACTTGTTCTATTGGTAAGTTGGATTCAAAAGTAACCATCAGGCCGCTATGATCAGAAGGCAGATAATTTACAATGGCTTTTTCTAAATAGTTGCAGCAACAAAAAACATTATCTATACATGTAGCAGTAGTTGTCGTTATTCGAGTTGGTTCTAGAAACACATTTGATAAATTAAAAGATTTGAAGAGATTTAATAATCTACTGCTATCTGAATTTTTTTCTAAAATATTAACATTAAAGTCTCCGCAGACGATTACTTGTTTATTACCAATTGAAAGTTTTGCCATAACATCTTCCATGACTGACTCAAAAATAGAGTAGTTTTGATAATTAGGGGGCCTGTAAACGCACACTATGACATGCCTATCCAGCTCAACACACGACACTTCAATGCTATGTTCAATGGACAGTGCAACTATATCTGTGCGAGTTTTAAATTTGATACTATTTTTAATAAGGATTAATGAACCCCCACGTAACATTGACTTCCGGTTAAAACAACTGCCCACATTATAATTATCATAATTAATTAGCATTTCATAATCTTTTAACCAATGCTCAGTAAAACAAATAATGTCAAACATTGTTTTTTCCAAAAATAATTCAATTTCCAATTGTTTTGCAGAAAAACCCTGAATGTTTTGAAGAAACAAATTAAAGGATTTTCGCTTACCCCCTGTTGCTTGAAAGCTAGAAGATACTGTATTGTTATGTTGACATACATTGCCAACAGTACCAACTGTTGTCTTATTACCTAGTTTAAAACATTAGTACTATTACTAATGGTGGGACTAATTACCGGGTACGTCGACATACTACTTATGTCTGAGTAAATATTAAATGCTAATAGCTTCGCTATTTGACGTCTTAAAATAATAGGCAGGTACACAGTATACCTGGTCGAAAAAAGTTTATCAACAAAATAAATATTCATGGCACAAGATCTTAATAACACCTAAAAGCTTAACGATATTTTTTACAAGTTTAGATTGTCTAAATCTCAAGTTGGTAGATGAGATTGATATAAGTACACTGATATATAAAACGCAATACTTACCTAATAATAAAATGTTTTTATTATGTTCAAACTAATTTCAAGACTTTTTTCAAATTTGAGTAATTCGCATTCACATCGCACAGAATTGCCATAGAGACAAAGACACACACAACTTTATCACCTTGTAAGACTCGAGACCAACATTTTAACACTACTTACGTAATTGCCAGAGATCCCATAGCTCTACTCCTATGACTTGAAGGTGCAATCTCTCACACAGGTAGATGACACGTACAAGACGAACACTTAATACAGATAGTAAGGCGAGATGTATCTGTAATGGATTTAGCCGTACTAATGGAAGTGAACCGCAGGCTTAGCGTTGCGGCCGGTTGCGCACACCTCCGCCTGGTGCCACATCCTGCAGAGCAGTGACATGCGTTAAGTAACATTGTACCTCTATGTGCACAATGGAGCGGTTACATTATTAAGTGGGAAGCAAGCAAAGCCACACTCCCAATGATGGGAATACTCTTTGATGTTCCAGTCCTCGAGATTTATGTAGCTTATAAGGCTTCTGTTGAATAACTGGGATAGGTCAGGAGCGTGCTTGATATTTTATTTTATACCTAACTAGTGACCCGCCCCGGCTTTCGTTCGGGTAACAGTATTTCTCCACTATTTAGGTAATGGATGTTATTATACATATAAACCTTCCTCTTGAATCACTTTATCTATTAAAAAAAAAACCGCATCAAAATCCGTTGCGTAGTTTTAAAGATTTAAGCGTACATAGGGATATAGGGACAGAAAAAGCGACTTTGTTTTATCCTATGTAGTGACTTATCAATATAAGATCTTTTTCCTGATCCTTTGACTTGCCCACTTCAAGGATGACTAGCACAAATACAGGTAATTTCTTTGAGGATTGAGAGAGATAAGATGGTTATAAAAATTCGTTAAGATAAACAAATGTTCAATTAATGCGATATTAATCTATCTCTTTTCATTCAGTCCATCCTAAGGTAGTATGTAAGAGATTGCACTGTGCGACAAGACCGCCCACTGTACACTTAGTTTTGTAAATGTTTATCCTGTCCACATTATGAGGTGTACAATAAAGTATATAATAAATAAATAAGCGCTTCTTAGGGTTCTGTCCTGTGTACTGTTTATTTTGTAGAGTCGCGACAATAGGTTCAGTAGTACACAGAATACCTACCTACAGCCTACATAAATATTTAAATAATACCTAGGTTACTTACAACTATCGAATCCCTATCATCATTTTATTATTTCACAGACTGTGTTGTTTAAATAATAATAATGTGTTGGTACGGAACAATTGGGCAAGTCCGACTCGTACTAGTTAGGTACTAGTTCAGTTTTTCATAACTGATATGTATTTGTCGTTTTTTTTTAAGTAGGTTCCCAATTATAATGCTCTGCGTTCAGCTTCGCCAAATGTGCGCCGACCCTAATTGTTTATCCCTTTCAATGGAAACACACAACGCAGTATTCAGTACTTTCGCGACACAAAATTGTTTTTCTAATAAGCCAGACAGAACTAACTAGACAAACTTAGATACCTATCTACGTTAATATTGCAGAAGAGAGAATAGTAGATTATGTGACTAGGGGATAAAGCGTGCGACACTTTGAATTCCGAACGAAGCAAAGGTTGCTAATTTTAATCCCGAACGTTAGTGAAAGATTTATTTAATTAGTTAACTTCCGAGCATTTCGAGGGAGTTAATAAAGAAATCTGAGTGAACTGAGGAATTCAAGCCGCCCAAGACAAAGACAGTTTTAACCCCGTGTTGGCCACTATATATACTATATAAAAAGTAGAGTGGCCAAAAATTGTCTTTAGTCTTTAGATAATTAAAAGACAATTTTTAGTAAAACAAATATTAGACAAATATATGTACATAATTATTAAAAGTTAATCTTAACTATCACTCAACTTGTATAGAGATTTGAAACAAACAAAATTCACTTTTACCTATAGTTTCTATATCGCCCCCGCTCTTTCATTACTTTTTTTTAAACTCGTCAGTAACGTTATACGTATTAATTTTTGAGTCAATTATGAAGTGTCAAAGTTCATGCAAAATAGTAGCATTTCAGAGGTTTTTACTGGATTAGAAATTGATCTCATAGAAGCCTAAATAATATCCATAAGATACTGTTTCCAAAATATCTAATAAAAAATGTATAATAACGTCATAATTGGGTAAGAACGGTTGCGCTTGACCGTATTAGAAAAAGTACTTTGAATTCAGTTTTTTACTTCTTTAATATGCATATCCTATACCTATACACCTAAACTTTCCTTATGAATCAATCTGTCCATAATGTCCATTGGTGAAAACCGTCTGGAAATAATTTCAGTAATTTTTGAGTTCGTCGCGAAGAGATGGACAGATGGCGCAGGACGATAAAGCTATAACGTATTGTTACAGGTACCTAAGTCGATTTTAAACTGATATTTTTAATCTGTTTTATTTTGTTTATGTATCAGTGGGCTTTGTCTGAGGATAGTAGGTATAGGCTATTAAAAAAATATATCAGTGTATATCAGTAGTGATTACTGCGAAATAACTCCTCCAAGTCCTTCTCGTGGCGACTTGAATCAGAACACGTTTCTAGATTATTGGCGACGGCGCTTTCCATCTGTATGCGCAAGAACCCACTGCATGGAAACGTTTGCTCAACTCTTAGTATGCGTGCGGCTGATGTGACCAACCCGTTTCCATTTAACAAATATTTTTGTCCAGTGCAGCGTCTTATTCCGTATTTAATCTGTTCTTTTTACACATAGAAAACTGTGCTCTCTTGGCATATAGAATGAAGACTTTAACTTAAAACTTTCGAGAAAATTAACTAACTTTTCCAGGTGTCACCATTGTGCGGCTTGTCCAAAGGACACGGTAAAACATGCGGTGGAAGTTTGCCCCGCTGCTTGCCATACTACCACCGTGACGTCCACACCGACCCTGTGACGTCCGATCGTTTCAGACCATGGTACCGGGCGAAAGAGAACGGAAGGTGGGCGCACCTCCATCTGTGGAGTAGGAAAGCGTGCACAGGACGCGAAAGCGTAAGATGAAACTAAGCCGGTCACTAAGTTCGTCACTTTGTTGGGACTTCGGTACCAGACTTGCTTTCTTTTTGGGTTGGTAAATCTTAAACCATCAAATAACCCTTCTGGCTCTGGGTGGAACATGATCGTGAACAC
Source organism: Mythimna lalbum (assembly GCA_949319445.1). NCBI lineage: Eukaryota > Metazoa > Arthropoda > Insecta > Lepidoptera > Noctuidae > Mythimna > Mythimna lalbum. The sequence goes on along the minus strand of OX439350.1, from coordinate 12,967,416 downwards.
TTTTTGCATTTCAGGGCCATTGTTACTCTTTTAAACAATCCCACAGCCCACCTATACTTATCTTTGCCATTGCTAAATTTGTATGCCCAGCAGTGGAAATTAAAGCCTTAGATACATCAGGGGACAAAATATTCCCCAACATGGCACATGCTCAATGCTCAATCTCTGACACTGCAGCAGCTGACTAGCAACGGCTTGCCCTCAAAAATTTTATAATGCATTCATATGATGTGGACATATTGGACAAAACAGTCTTGTGTCACACGTTGGAGGACCTTTGTCCCTTAACAACTAAATTCAATAACTTTCAATATTCACTTAATTCTACCAAAAGAAATGTCAAACATCAGAGGTTACTGGCAGCTGTTCAATTCTCTGTTGTCTGCTATTCTGTGTTACATTTTAATTGTCTGTTATTGTTGCCTGAACCTATAAAAACTAAACACTGATAATTAACTCTACAGATACAGACAATCAGAGACACAACAGTAAGAGAATAGATGGGCATTTGCTTGGGGATTCATGAATAACATTTTCAATATCTACTAAGTAATTCCTAATTCCATAACTTAAACCTTTTTTGTTAATAACTAGCCAGGATTTGAAATAGAAACTACAGTAATAGCTTAAACTTAGTGTTTATTCTTGGCTAGCGTCAACATTTTCTGTCTGCAGGCCCTTGATGGAGGCAACTGGTACATAGGTCACAAGCGTGAACAGTTTGTGCGCAGAGTCTTCATCATCATTGCGTCTGCGGGACAGCCTCACGCGGACACGGAAGGGGACATTTCTGAAACAAACATGAGAATATTTTTAGGACTCATACCACTGAACCAACTCTTACGTTAAATAGTCATTTCCCAGTCCCACAAAATAAACATGATACAAGAGGGGTTATTTCTCTGCTATATTTGTCTTGCAGACCTATCACAGAAAACTTTAGTACCAATAACTTTATCATAAACTCAAATAAAAGATGCTACTGTTTCTTTCGAGTATATCAATGATGTAATTTTATTTACTTGTCCTTTAAATAGTTTCTATATTCTGTTCATAGTTTAATTTTGACACTTGGAACTATATGTGATTTCTCTGCCTAATAGTAGTTATCAAAAACATCACAACTTTTAGGTTATGTTCTCAATATTTACTATTTGCTCGAGTCTCTATTACGCTCCAGTAGCTATACTACACTTAAATATTGAATTCTAAAACATTACCAAGTATTGAATTCCTTACCTGACTCCCTTTGACCAAAGGAATTTGTTTAGGCGAGTATCCACACGAACATCGGGAGTTCCCATTTGTTTCTCTGCGAATTTTCGGATTTCCTTGATAGCACGGGGAGCGCGTTTCTTGAAACCTACTCCATGAAGCCGTTTGTGTAAGTTAACCGTGTATTCACGAGTTACAACTTCGTTGATGGCAGATTTGCCTTTCCTCTCTCCCTTAGGTTTTGCCATTGTGATCTGAAATAATATCACAAAATAAGACTCACGGGGCCTAAATAAACTATTAAGAACACTTTCTATAACTAAATCCAGTTATTCCGGCATTGATTTTGTACGATTAATTCGGATTTTTTCATAAATACACACACCTTGGAGCTTCGTGCACCAAACCAAATCAAAAAAGAAACGTCAAAGTCAAGATCTACCTGTCAAGCGATTTTGACAATTATATTGTGGTTAAGGCTAGTCTTCGGTCACCACGATAAACTTTAATATTTATATTTTTTATGAAGGATTCCAGTCAGGTTTCAGATTTTCAAATAAATCAACCTTTTGAATCTCACAATTATTTTGGATATGCTTAAAAATAAAGTGACACAGATTTTAAAATAAAATTATCAATGAACCAGATACATAAATCGAAGCTTACTTCACAAACTAATTATATTCTGCAATAATTTGAAATAAGCGAGACGAGGCTAGAGATGGGATTTTACCCGGAAAAAACCCTAATTTGGGAAAAAACCGGGAAAAAACCCAGGGAAAATTCCCAAATGGGAAAATATTCGGGTTTTTTCATATTTAGCATATGTAACATCTAGGTAATGTGTAGATACATGTATATATCAAATAGTACGTACTATTTAAATACTTACTACTAGTTAGAGCTATTCTAACTTTGTTTGTTCTAATTAAATTAAATGAAATTAAATAAAAAACCTGTCTGTGTATGTTCATCCGCTCTTAGCAACAAGTAGCCCGAAACTACGTACGCGGGTAGGGGGCGGGGAAGCAGGTAGTAACAGTGGCGTACGCGCTAGTGATCTATCTATCTCACACGTTGTTTTGACTTCGTACTGTGCGCACTTGTGTTAATTTGTTGGTTTTATTGACGACTTGGATTTTGTTTTGTGGACTTGTGATTGCCTAGTGATTATAAATGAAGTTTATATGCCATTCAAAGATATTAAGTCTACATTTAATTTTGCATTTCCGGATATATCCATTTTAAATGAGCATCACAAACAAGAGATTACAAATGCTGTAACTAGGCGCACAAATAATTGTTTGAAACCCATTCATTATGCTGCATATTTATTAGATCCAAGGTCGCAAGGCATTGAATTAGAAGAAGAACATGAAGTGGATGCCATGGAGTTTATACACGATGTGAGCCAATCGCTCAATATTGACGTTGGTGTTGATTTAGCTAACTATAGAGCTAAACAGGGTTTATGGAGCAGACCATTTATATGGAAGCATGTCGCCGAAATGGACCCGGTAGTTTGGTGGAGAGGACTCTGTAAGTCCAAATTGCTGAGTAGGGTTGCAGTATGTATTCTAACTGCTCCCTGTACTTCAGCAGGCACTGAACGATCTTTTAGCACGCATGCGCATATACATAGTTACAAACGAAATAGATTGACTACAGACAGGGCAGCAAAAATAGCTTTTATATCATATAATTGGAACCTGTTACACAAACATAAAGATGATGACAATGACGATGTCATCATCGTCATTGTCATCATCTTTATGTTTGTGTTATCTACACCCAGGCAATTGTCAAGTCCGTTGGGTAGCCCAATAAATGAAGAACGACCTTCAACATCTCGTGGAAATACACAAGAAATAGAATTTTGCAATATTAATAATATATTTAATAATGATGACAGTAGCGACAGTGACTAAAAAATTTCAATTGTAAAAAAACGCTTTTGTATCTTTTGTTAAGTATAATAAATAATTGTTAGTAAGTATCTCTTGTTGTTTTATTTATTTTTGGTCAAAAATTATTTAGTCTCTATAGACGTTCTTTATGCAATTAAGTAACATTCCATCACATTGCGCAGAAAAATCTTATGATAAAACAAGAAGACGTCTTTTTGTATTTATAATGAACTGCTGGTTTTATTTTAGTTCCTGAATATAGGTCATTTTGACGTTTCGAACAACAGCTAGTGCCCTTAGTGCCCTATATATGTTGACGCAAAGTATGTGCACATCGCAAAGTACCTATATTTCGCTGCATTAGTTTAAAAAAAAATAAGGTCGTGATAATTACGTTAAATAATGAAAATACCCGTCTATTGGGTTTTTTCCCACATAAATACCTGGTTTTTTCCCAAACGGGAAAAAACCTGGGTTTATTCCCGTTGGGTTTTTTCCCGCTGCCCATCTCTAGACGAGGCACTGACAAATTAAATCCATGTTACTATTTTGTGAAGATCATAATATTACTCTTATGGCGCTGTTATAATATTTACCATTCAATTAAAGTTCATAACAATCTATGAAGGAAATTGTACCATTGCATAAAAATTTGAGTCGTTTTTTGAACCGAATGGAAAAGTGGGACGTCTGTTCCTAGTTAACAATGTAACATTTTGCAGAATTATAAACGTCAAGCCAAATGTCAAATGTGCAAAACAAAAACACGAAACTGAAGCGAACACGTTTTTGTTAGAAAAAATACTCAACATTTTGAAAACGAGAAGTTTTGTGGCTACGTACAATACATAGAGTGATAATCGGAAAAATTATATTTATATCAAGAATATGGCTGAGATATACAAGTGAGTTGTTTTTCTATAATACTATTCACATAATTTAAATGTTTAAACTATCTCAAGCGGCATCTGAAACTTCATGATTATTTATTTTACAGACTCATTCATCCAGTCAAGTATTTCAATGACTATTTGTCGAGAAAGATACGGCCAGACGGACGAGCATTTCATGAACAACGTAACATTAAATTAAATGTCAATTCTATAAAAGCAGCAGATGCTTCGGCGGTAGTCAAATGCGGGAACACTACGGTTGTTTGTGGGATCAAGCTGGTAATTTTTAGTCCATGTGATTATATTATAAGTTTACAAACTTAGTAAAATTCATTGGAACATTATTCTTACTTTGTAGGAACTAGCAACACCAAAAGCTGAAGAGCCAGATGTGGGTTACCTTGTGACTAATGTGGAACTACCGCCATTATGTTCTTCGAAATACAGACCTGGACCACCTACAGACAGCGCTCAAGTCACCAGTACCCTTGTTGCGGACATTATCACAAATTCAAAATGCATTGATTTAAAAGACCTGAGCATAGTACATGATAAGTTAGCATGGGTGCTGTATTGTGATATGGTCTGTATAGACAATGATGGCAGTTTAGTTGACGCTTGTATCATGACACTAATGGCCAGTTTAAAAACATGTAAGTTGAACTATTCACAACAATACAATAAAGTTCTCCAAACTCATAAAAAGCAGACTTAACTCTTCAGATACCGTCAGAGACACAATAGTAAGACAATGACAGCACAAACGCTGGCAATCGCTTGGGGTCTAATGAATTAATATTGTGTATGCATGTTATTTTCAGTAACACTTCCAACTGTGACATATGATCCAGAGACCGAAGAAATCTCTGTAGATACAAGTGTGAGAACAAAGTTAAATGTAAATGGTTTACCAGTGGCAACAAGCTTTGCTCTGTACAAACACGACCAAAGGTAAAATAATTAAATTAGAGTTAAATAAAGATATTTTATAGTAATTCATTTAGATACTTACTGTTTATTTTTTTCAGCAATATTGTTTTAGCAGACCCCTCATCATATGAAGAAGAAATGTGTGGAGGCATTGGTGTTAATTTAATAATGTGCTACAACAAAGGTATTTTGTGCGGCTCTCAAAAGTTTGGTGGTTGTAACCTTTCTATAGAATGTGAGGAAGAGGCTCTTAAAATAGCCAAAGAAAGGGCTCAAGTGGTTGAAGAAGTTGTTGATGTCTGCATCAAAAATTATGAATTAGAAAAAAATAAATGAAGTTACAATATTTGTATTACTTTCATTAAACTCATCCCTGTGTATCCATGTTGTGTATGTCCGTCACAGGTAACGGTACATTATAATTTTTCTGTACTGATGTCCCATTGGCATGGGCAACACGCACAACGGACAGATGACAGAGTGCCATTATCAACTTTAAATTTTTATTTGTTTTTTAAACCTGGGTTATTTTGTATAAGCAAGCTAATACTAAATTTCACGTCACATCACGATTTACGATATATTCCCACATAGATTGCTACCAGGTGGTAATTAGGAATAGCAAACTTAACTTATAAATATTATGTAGAAATTTGATTATATACGACTGATGGCTAGCTTTTGTTAGGTATTTACTATAGTGAGCGGGCGCAACAAGCCGCCGTAATTTATTAGAAGTGAATAATATTTTTTTTTTATTTAATTTCCTATGGCCTCTTTAACGGGGATAACGGTCGTAGAAATACTCATAAAATACTTAATACTCACTCAGATCCTTGAGCGATCATAATGATCGTTCCTAATCCCTAAGATTAAATGCTGTATTCATAATCAAGAATACTATTTTTTTAATAAAATTCAACATAATCACCTAACTAGCTTTTGTCCGCGCGGCTTCGCTGTCGCTCTTCCCTACTCCACCCTACTATACCCAACTCTACTCTACCCTAATTTTTTTTTTACTTAAGAACCTTTTCCTCAAAATAACAATCACAACAAAAAAAGAGTTAGCAAAATCGGTCCAGGCGCTGTTGAGTTGTGCGCTTACCAACACATTTTGCGATTCATTTTTATATTATAGATTATTCAATATGTTTCGAGACGTTTTTAGAGGGATTTCTTCCTGTAAAGTTCATATTCTTAATAGATATTATGATGTAAAAGATGTAGTTTTGTATCTCAAATGTTAGCGAAACAGGATTATACGTGGAATCATTTAAACAGGCCGTCAGGCATGATCTTGGTAAAATCAGTAGACTAGAATTGAAAATATTATTGTAGTGTCATATACCTCAGCGAAGTTTGCTGAGAAGGTTGACTAGATTGATTTGCTATTTAGTAGTAAATCAATCTAGTCACAAATAACAATGTGTACCTCCTCCTCCTCCTCCTCCTTGTAATCTCTATTACAGTACCTAAAAGATTATGTATCCATGATCGAGAAAAAAGTTAAAAAAGAAAGTTTGATATGACAGTAAGATTTATGTATTGGTAACATTCAATTAAAATGTCACCACGTCTCAAAATATCAAATTATGTTATTGAGGTAAACTATTTTACTTTTTATAAACAGCGATCCGTTAAGTTATAAATTTCAACTAAACAAGTGAATAAAATGCCCTCCTTTCATTTCAATCTATACTATTGACATAAAATTATGTAAAAACGTTGTTTAATTACATACGTCATCATCGCAAGTCACACTTATTAAGATTAATATTTTTCAATTTATTGTGCTTTCAAATATCTCCTAATATCGCTGATAATTGTCGTTTTTAGAGGCTGTCTAATATAGACACGAATGAAACTACAGGATGTCTATACGGCCTCATGTACGATGGCACATTGCTTGTGGTTGGACTGAGCTTAGAATTGTTTGAAAATGAGAAGAACACCTATAGGCAGTTGCTCCTCAACCTGCCTGCTGAGATAGAACTATGCGGCGTCGTAAGATTCGGTGAATCTTTGACTACTGGGACTACCATGAAAGAAATATTGCAGGTAACTATTACCTTGTCATTCATATATGCTTTCTCTGGCGATAACTTGTCCCAATGGATTTATTTATAGGCTTTCCGTATTAAAATTGATATTTTATGTTGTTAAGTAAACAGTAAAATTGATTAAATACAATTTAAATTTAGTATGCTCCATGTTTGACCTAATGATTGATTTATATTCTCTGCACCCAATTTATATTGATATGTTTATAACCACATAACTTTTTTTTAGGATGTTGATATAACAGATAATCCTCTGGTAATGATAGTCAATGAAAAGAAAGAAATGAAAACTCATTTCCTGGTCCATGACAAGTTTGAAGAGACAAAATATGAAGTGTTGAGCACTGATGAAATGTGGAAGCAGTTTCTACATGTGCGCTTGAATACCATACTACCTCTGACTTGTGAAGCAACAATATCTGGTGTCAAAAATATCTTGCAGAACAAGAGGAAAAAGGTAATCATACTAATATTATAAATGTGAAAGTTCGTATTTATGGATGTTCTTTCACACAAAAACTACAGAATGGATTTTAATGAAACATCATCAGAATAACATACATCAGAATAATACAGGCTATATTTTATAAAGATAATGTAAGCAACTCACAAGTAATAATCCTATACTGACAAAGTTGTGGGCACAAGGTAGTTGGTCTATTTTAAATTATTATTATTTTATGAACCATTTTATTACATGTTTTTTTGTTTTGGTGGGTAAGAATCATCCAAATGACATCCCCCGGCTTTGGGCGGAGCGGATGATAGTGTCAGACTCTTACTGACTAAAAAACCCACCCTGTTCCTTCTTGCCTTTCATACAGGGGTTGCGCTACCTTTCGGATCTAACTCTGGCTTAGCCAAGCCAGTAAGCTTTGACGAGCTACCCATTGCTTGCCGTCCATAAACCCGCACCCACAGTGGCCGGAAATCGGGTACGGAATCCCGGCGGCGGCTGGGGTGCCGTGAGCGCCGTTGCCTGATACGATCGGTCTCCTCGTTTGCTAGCATTACTGCTTCGCAGAAGGAGGCGACTGCCTGCCACTCCTACTCTCAGCAGACCATGGCCTGTACCAAGGCCTGGCGCGAGAGATCGCCGCCGTGTCGATTGCCCTCACGAGGACACGGCGATGCTCTGCCCAAGTGGGGCACACCTCTACTGTGTGCTCCGTGTCCCCCAGGCATTCCGCACAGTGGCGATACCTGGGCGTCACTTCTGCCCGAATCCGGTGCAGGAACCTCCCGTACTTACCATGTCCGGTGAGAACCTGCGTCATACGGAAGGTGAGGGCGCCGTGTGGTCATTCCTGCCATGCCTAATAGTGGGGCTTTCTGCCATAATTGTGGCGTGCCCTGCACTGGGTTGCGATAGTCGCTGACGCCATTTCACCATGAGATCTCGGCGTTGCATCTTCACGCGCTAATCGTGCATGTGTGCAAGGGCTGTTGCCTCCAGATCCTATGGTGGCAAGCCAGCAAGGAGGCTCGCCGTTTCACTGGAAATGCTCCACGAAGTTCTACCAGCTGTCAAGGACAAGTCCCAGGTTCTTCATCGTCGACCCGACGCCGATGTGAATTCCTCCTACCGTTAATTGGGATTCCGATGGTGGCGCGTTTCGAGGGCCGTGGAAACACATAGCCTCGGACTTGTACAGTGCCACCTCGAGTCCCAACTGCTGGATCCTGTCAACAACTATCGCAACCCCGCGTGTCGCTAGATCGGCCGCCGCCTGGTACGACTCTCCCTGCGCTAGAACCAGCGTGTCGTCTGCGTAGCAGACCACGCTGACCCCGTCAGGAAAGTCGCCGCGCAGCTCGTAGTCGTACCCGATGTTCCACAAGGTTATAGTACCGATCCCTGCAGAACACCGCACGACATCTCTCGGCGTCTCGACTCTTCCGGGTGACCGGGGTAGACTATGTACCTATCCGACAGGCAGGCCTCGACCACTTGACAGAGGTATTCGGACACCCGGTGGTACCGGAGTGCCCTCCGGATCGTACTCCAGGCCGGGAATCAATGGCGTTGGCAATGTCCAAGGACACTGCCACGACACACCTGCCCTGGGACACCGCATCCCCCGTCGTGAGGGCTCGCACGCGCATGATAGCGTCCACCTTGGAGCGAATCCTCGGAAAGTTGACTGGCCATCCGAAAGGTCCGGCCCCACCCGTGTTAGTCGCGCGACGAGGCGGTTTGCAATTACTTTTTCAAAGAGCTTGCCCACCTCGCCGAACAGCACAATGAGCCGGTACGCGGACGGAGAGTCCACAGGGCGGTTTGGCTTCCATCTCTTATTTAACATTTACATTGTTTTTATCACAGATTGCATCAGGCCAAGTGTCATTCCATGTTGATGGAACATCAGTGTACCTGTTTGGTGTTGCCTCAGATGTGGGCCTGACTGGCACCAGCACAGAGGCAACCATAGGAGAATTGGTTGATTCTATGAGCCCAGAGCAGCCTAAGAAGAAGAAGCATAATACAAATACTGTAGTAAGTATGACTTGAAATTATCCAACTCTTCAAATTTTTGGTTCTAGAAAATGCTTGTTTCCCCTTTATGTTTTCTTAACCATATTGAGAGAAAATTGTTTTGATTTTCAAAACATAATAAAAAAACAGGCTTCAGCTGCGTTTATTGTTCATTAACTACTGATCTAATTACTTCCAAAGATTCCTTCACTGAAAGCTACAGTATCGCAGAGTATCAAAGGCTACTCGTAATCTTCTGGGATAGAACCCGTGGGGCAGACTTAGTTTTAGACATCGAAAAGAAATGATGCATAATGAGAAAAGCATGCAACTCTGAATTATTTTTTTATATATTTTGCAGGAAATAGTACCAATAAATCTTGTATTGAAGACAACTAAGGACATTTTGTCAGATAAGCTTGTGAAGACTGCAGTTAAAATGATGACCACTCAAAGAAAACGTGAGAAATAATCTATGGAACTCTGAATTATTTTTTTATATATTTTGCAGGAAATAGTACCAATAAATCTTGTATTGAAGACAACTAAGGACATTTTGTCAGATAAGCTTGTGAAGACTGCTGTTAAAATGATGACCACTCAAAGAAAACGTGAGAAATAATCTATGGAACCTAGATAAATATAAACTGTTAAATTAAAACCCCGGCTAAAATACGCTTTAAATCTTAATCAATGTTTCAGCTGCATTTTGTATCAGTATGCCTTTGAGAATAGATACTTTGGCAATAATACATCGGAACACAAAGTTACTGGAATTGTATACTGTCCTTGTGGAGGCTGCCTGCAGATCGCTCAGATTACTTGAAAGCATCCTAATAGAGCAACTAGGTTTGTATATTTTTATTATATAGTAACTAGTCGAGTGTTTCCGCACGAGGGAAATGAAAATGTTTAGATGGGCTGGATGTGTAACCTGGACAGACAAAGTGCAAAACAAATATTTCAGAAGATCATTTAAGGTGGTACCAATTGTGGTCATTTATTTAGACAAAATGACGACCATCCAGCTCAACTGGGAAAAGAGTTTGACAAAGAAGAAATAATAACCAGTCCAGTGTTTTATTTATGGCAGAAGTGATAAAGCTGACGATCTACAAATCGAAGTTTTTCTAGTTTTAACAGAGAATTCACTTTTCGACTGACCTGTTGGTCTTTTGGTTAGTGACCCTGACTGCTATGCCGGAGGTCGTGGGTTCGATTCGAACCCAGGACAAATGTTTGTGTGATGAGCATGATCATTTGTTCTGTGTCTGGGTGTAATTTATCTATAATATGTATGTATTTAGAAATATATAAGTATGTTTATCAGTTGTCTAGTACCCATAACACAAGCTCTGCTTAGCTTGGGACTAGAAGGCGTTGTGTGATAGTTGTGGAATATTATTATATTATTATTATAAACTTTGCTTCCCTCGGTGTGTGAATGAGTTTACGAAGTTAGTTAGATTTTTAAGGTTTCGTTTTAAGTTAATCTTGTTCGTGACAAGGCTGATTGTGCTTGTTCGAAGTGCTTTTACACTAGAAGGGCCAATCGCCACCAATTTGACGGTTTAGCAAAAGTACCTAATCCCACATATCGTTTTACCGGTTTATTATACCTATGTCATGACTTTTGTTAAAATATGATTTTAAAATGTTTGTAAAGAAATTCAATTTATGCTTTCTATTTGTATTTCTAGTGTGAACGTCCGCGTTCTGAGTATCGGTATTATATTATGAGTAACGATTATTCAAAGTCATCTAAATAAATATTTACTTTAGGACAAGAAGGCATCGGAGATGGTGCTGGGCTACGTTTACCTGAAACTTTCCACTTCCTGCCACAAGAACTGGGACATTTCGTCACTAGAGTAGTACCTAAAGCTATACCAGATGAAAGCATGGGTAAGTTTTTATTTTTGCGTTTGTGACTACTCATTTCACTAATTAGTTTATGTAATAATAATAATAATTAATTGAGTGTGCAAGTGACCCCCTGCCTTTTATCGATGAATATTAATGACATTGTTCAGGCAGGGGCCATAGTCTTAACATAGTTCCATGATACCAGTCCACTTAAGACTCCAAAAACCATAGCCCTATTATTTTGTTTTTTCCATATTGTATCGCAATACTTTTTCAAACCGGGGGTTATCCTTGGATGCACTAGCATACAGGGATACAGGGATAATCGCCGGTTGCTACCACAATCCATCATAAAAGCATCTAAAAGGGCCTCTGCGAGTTGGTTTCGGCTCCTCGTACGCCTTCCAAAGGTCCAGGACCTTAGGGTCCTGAGATAAATGAATATATAAAAATAATAATTATGTGATTCATAAAATGTTTTTGTATATTTACAGAAAAAGAACGGCGTTTGTTGCATGAACAGTTAGGTTTGCCCCTGAATAGGCCCTTATTCCGTAGAGGTAATGCATATTCCGACAAAACCGGCGGACGTTTGGTGAACCCTCACGAAGGTATACCACAGCAGCCACTGAAGCCCGACGTGACGGTGGCACTCGTGCGAGGCCGGTACTCCTACCACCACTACATGCAGGACAACTTCAATGATGACGGATGGGGTTGCGCCTACCGCTCCATGCAAACTATATTTTCGTGGTTCAGGTAAGTTTTTCTATTTCGAAGCATACGTTGATCATTCTTTTTTTTTTTTACCGACAATCACAATTTGTACCCTCGAAAAACAATGAAATTATCGTATTTTCTCTGCAATTCTCAATTTTCTATTAATACTATATTCAAAAGCTTTAAATTGGAATTGGATATTTTTTTTGTTTTTTCATTTGCGTAGTAGAGTGTCACACTATTGTACCGGTTGGTTCTCGATAGAAAAGAAAACATCTCGTCTATCGTTCTATTAAAACGATCATTTTAGAATATTTATTTTAATACTTTCAGGTTCCAGGGATACACAACCGTTGACATACCAACTCACAGAGATATTCAACAGTGCCTTGTTAACATCGGTGATAAGCAACCTTCGTTCTTAGGGTCCAAACAATGGATAGGTTCCACAGAAGTGATGTTTTGTTTAGAAACACTTCTTAGTGTTCAATCAAGGATTATATTCGCGAATACCGGAGCTGAATTACAGAGTTATGCTCATGACCTAGTTCATCACTTCCAGACACATGGGAGTCCAATTATGATAGGTAAGTTTCTCATATTTTTATATTCGAAGCTCTTCAAGCGTCAACTAGTACCATAATTTTCATCAAATTAAATCATTTATTTACTCAAATAAATAGTCTGATTTTGATTCTATCGAAACGAATCATCATAATTTCAGCCGAAACGAATACCTACTTATATTTTTTTTTAATTACAACTGAAGACCAATGTTTAAAAACGTTCTTTATAGAACTTTGTTCTGTGGTTCTATTTACGTATTAAAAACGAGTACTTGTTTTATAGGTGGCGGAGTACTGGCGCACACAATTCTGGGGGTGGAATACAACTCAGCGACTAATGACATCCGCTATCTAATCTTAGATCCCCACTACACGGGCGCAGAAGACTTGTCCACCGTCGTCAGCAAGGGCTGGTGCGGCTGGAAGAATTCCGACTTCTGGAATAAAACTGCTCACTATAATCTTTGTCTGCCACAAACAAAACCTGCTATTTAAGAACTCAGTCGTATTATAAACAATTCAAAATAATGTCTTTGAACATAATAATTTTCCCATTATTCTGTTCGTAGTTGTCAATAGTTAGAACTATGTTTCAAAAGCTGTGATAATCGGCTTCTATGAGCCCTTAGATTCCAACACATGCATTTTTTTACAGATACCGCCAAGGTGTAAGGATATTACTTTTTCATGTTCAAATGCTTATTAAAAATATGGACCCAGATGTCTTCCTATTTTGTCAAAAACTTTGTATTTCACGACTTTGAAACCAAAAAAACAAAAGACTAACATAAGCTCAACTCGAATGGAAAACTATAATTGATCAAAAGTTGATAATTATCTAGGATTAGGTTACACTAAGCATGTTTTTATACTTGTTCAAATGTTTGGATGTTTGTTAGTTTCCGTCATTTTGATTAGCTGCTATTATTATTTAAAGTCGTCGCCACAAATTATCAACTACGTAAACAACATTGGATTTTAAATGATTTTTATACTTATTCCGTATTTAAATATCTACGCGAGTCTTTTAATTTGCTTAACGTCACTTTATTATCGTGGTTAAATATCAAGCATGTAAGTTAAATGGAATTGTTATATTTTATAATAAATAAAGTATAAATAAAAATGTAATTTTACTAGCACTTCAATACCAGTCATCCTTAGGCTGTGTTCAAACCAAACTGACTGAGCCGCCGAAAGTGAGTGAACGTTATGCAGTTTATTGTATTACCATACATATTCACTTTTCGTTCACATCTAACTGACGATACGTTATTATGCTATGGGTAGACGCTGTGACGCTTACATTCGGTAGCAGATTAATATAGCGTGTCACTACGCTCCGCGGACGCGTATTGTATATTGTATAGCGTATTTTCAGCATACTGTGAACGAAAAATACCGTTTCTTTTCACGTTTACACTGGGCCTGGCAGTCTTAGCGGCGAGTGGGTCGTCATCGGTAAGCGGGCGCGGGGCTCTATGAGCGGCGTTTCGTGGCGTGCTTCAAACATTTTCATACTTATGATCTTACTGCTCGCCGCTCTGCGCTTAACTACCGTTTACATCGACAAGGTCGTGAACGGGCCGTTATAATAGCACAAAATATATAGGTACAGATTTCAATCTACATACAAAACACTTGCTTATATATATATTTTGTATGTATGTATATGTGTATCTATTTTAGTATTAAGTTTTTGTTTTGTTTACTTTTATTTTTTGCACCAAATGCAACCCCATTTTGTGTCCAGGCAATCTCTGTCCATTCTAGGTTGCCTGGAAGAAATCTATATATAATATATGGTTTCTTATTGTAAATTTTTATTCTTAATGTGCAATAAAGAATATATAAATAAATAAATAAAACGCGCTCGAGCAACGCACACAGACATCGCTCACGGACACGATATCTCGGAATAGTTCCGGCTCATATGCTTATTAGTGTACGTCCACCGAGCGTAGGTATAAAAAAAGAAGTACCTACATGACATGAGATTGTCTTCTGCACCTATCTATTTTGTGGTTATAGTCTGGGTCGGTGCCTCAGTTTCTAACAACTAGTGTTTTCTATCCGCTTAACAAGCAAGGGTAGGTATAGGTTGTCCCGCAGAACCCAAGAATAATACACCTATTGCCTACATGATTGTTGACGGTTTGTATACTCATACATAAGCCCAGGAGCCTTACCATGATGTGTTAAAATGTCAGTCGTGCGTGCGAGAACTTTTAATAGTTCAGGTTAGGTCGTCAAATAGATCGCGTTAAAAGCTCGTGGTAGCGCCTCTGAAACCAAAAATGAATCTGCACATTGAGAGTAACTCAATTGTTTGGCTCTCAAAATGGATGTACCTAAGTATGGGTCCAGCGTCACTAAGAAGCTATTCCTCAGTGATTTGCCAATACACCGTGGTTCGTCGATCGCGCAAGGATTTCCGACATGCTGGATTGATTAGATTACCTATACGGCCTCCACGGCTCTATGTCACATAGGTAAGTTGTTTTTATTGGTGTTGTTGGAATTGTACAAAATAAACGCATGCTCCTTCGTCGAGTCATATAGGTATGTATGAGACATGGAAGACCGTCCTTCGCTATCCAGGATGTCGACCAGAATCAATAGAATGACAAGCTTATATAGGGAAATATGTTTATTCAGGGATTAAGTCTAGTAAGTTCCACGGATTAAGTCAGTCTTTAGGCCTGTTCTATCGTTTGCGAAGAGGTGATCACCCGAAACTTTACTCCCAACAATATGCAACTGATGGAGCTACTGAAGGTAACTGAAAGTTTCAGTAGTACCTTGAAGATGGAATTTGTTCTCTAATAATCTCCCGTCGCTTTACATCTACGACTACCCCCCATGCATGTAAAGCGAGGGGAGACTTGAATCCGAGGAGATCCAACTCTCAGATTCCATACACCAGTGTCCCCGCACACGGGCCACAAAAAAGCCGCTTCAAGCTTTTTTGAGGTGGAATTTTTTGTGGCGGCTAAAATGCCATGCCATTCGCGCATTTAATCCTTCTTCGTCAGAGTCCGTATTGATACTGCACGCTTGGCTACAACTTACAAGCCATCGCGCGCTTCGGCTTTTTTTGTGGCCGCTTCTAGCTTTTTTTGTGGCCCGTGTGCGGGAACACTTAGGACAAAGTTTTTCAAATTTTAATAATACCAACCTACAGTAGTAAAGACTGGGTCATACGCTTGAAAAACCCATTTGAAAATGGAATTTTAATTTCATAATGGATTTAATATAAGTAGTTAAAATAAACACAAAATAAATATAAGTATAACAGTTTATTTACACTAAGACAGAACATACGGGGCTTACAACTTTTACTTTTACGCCTATAGAGTAGGTACTTACTTCACTATAGATTAAATACATAAAATACATTCCTAGATCACAGAGAAATACAACAATTAAATCAGGAATCTAAGTTTGAGACTAATGAAAATCAAGGCACACTGATTCAATAAAAGTGGAGAAACACTACGCCTACGGGTTTAAGAAGCGATTGATTTTCTGGAATGTCTTCCAATCTAGCTTTTACAAATGGTACCATTTAAACATGCTAAGATTTATCTTCAATCATTCCAAATCATTGTGTAGATAATATCATTCAGTTAGCAGGCAACTTTGTCTTTAAAGACAGTTTTAATTTTCACTGCCCCATATTAAAGGAATTTATATAGACTAGCTTCCTGAAAGCAAATACATTGCAAACGAGATACGAGCGCCCACCATAATAGAGAGTAGATCAAAATATGCTATACTATACCTAGTCCAAGCGAGCCAAGAAAAAGCCAATTAATAAATACCAAACCTACCTCTTAAAACATTAAGGGCTGCCAACAATGGTATGATTTAGACGGAAAAATCTGAATTCACTGTATAAGTAGATGTAACGAACCTTTTTGGCGCAGCCGTGAGGCCCACACAATGTTATTGTTTTTATTTAATTTAGTTGTGTGATACTGGTGACTGTCGCCAAATAAATATTTCTTTTTTCTATTTAATTTATACAGGTCATAGATTTTCATTTAGCACCATTGCTCCAAATCTATTATATTTATATGTTTAGCAAAATTAAGCTGTACATGGTACCAAAGCAGTTTCTAACACTCCTATGATTTTTTTATAAGTATACTTATTACTTGGCGTTTTACTCATTAGCGTTAAAGTCCTCGCAATTTGATGTTGTTATTGATTTTAAGCGTGATGTGCACATACTAAGTTCATATTATCTGTACCTATGGTTTTTGATCAAACTGATTAAAGCAGGTCAATACTACTTAATAGGGCTTTTTGCGGGGATTTTTTTCTGTTTGACTAGTTTACAGCTCTTATTTTGTGATACATTATCGTGTTATTAAATTTTAAAGTATTTCTAAATCACAGTGCCGAACTTGCGGAAACTTTTTCTGAAAATAAAATAAATTTCAAACTATTATTATTATCAAAAATACCTAAGTTAGTTTTGAAAAATATGGCAATGTTTCTTACCCGTAGTTTTAATTCTATTCTGTCGATCTCTCCGCCCAGCATATCAACAATATTTTCACCATGTTTTAGTAAGAATGCTTCAACGTCATCAATAGTTTTCACTTTTTGCATGTCCTGTAACAATTATATCGCAAATGAAACGAGTGAATTTTGTTTTATATGATATACTAACTTTTGCCAGCGACTTAACCTGCGTGAATATAGGTTTCTCCATACAAACTTTAAACCCCCGATTCATCCCGTCAGGGGCAGAATTTTGGAAAATCCTACGTCATAAAAGGAAGCCTTGTGAAAAAAATTACGCTCCTAGTTTAACTATTGGTAATTTTGGCTGTGCGTTGATATGTCAGTCAGTTTCTCCTTTTATAAGTATAAAAATATATAATATAGAAAACAATTTTTTCAAGAATGGATAGATGGAAAAGAATGTATCCGTGTATCCAGATTGAAATATTTCAAAAATAAATTAATCACACTAATACTATAAAGGCGAAATTTTGTGATTAGTGGGATTAATAGATTTATGTTTGTTACTTCTTTACATTCAAGCGGCTGAACAAAAGTGGATGAAATTTGGCATACGGCATACATCCCGGGATTATGTCCCCTTGGAACCAATTTCTACTTTAACGCGGGTTAAGTCGCTGTATGACCAAGTATAAAATTAAATTGCTTTATTATTATATAAGTGCATTGTCATTGCCTGGTAGGTATATTACCTCACAATGACAATGCACTTACATAATACATACACTCATACACGTATGTACTTGGTTTCCAGTAAATATTATTCAAATAAATAACATAAATTATTCATAAGGAGTGATTTTCCAAACAACTTAAAAATAGCATCCATCAAGATCAGACCCTCACCTCTATTAATGCGTTCAAGTCGTGTTTCTCTAAATATGACCTTGTTAGTGCTCTGCCGTCGAAATCAACTTCAGCCTGAAAAGAAAGGTTTACTGTAGTAAAAACCAGGACCTGACATCTTTAAACATTAACAATAAAGATTATTTACCTTATATCTTATTAGATTACTGCCTATATCTATGCCCTTGACATCGTGAATAGCTCTTATCATAAAATCTCGTTCCAAAACACTGTTTATTTCATCCAATTGCTCTTGTGGTATTGATCTGTTCAAAAAAAGTGATATTAAAAAAAATTACAATGGCTGATTATTACCGCGATGTATCAATAATTACCTGCCAACCAGAGCTCCGACGTTCGTAAGAATGATAAAAGACGCGACTCCACCGAGCAAAGTTCCTACTAATAAACAACCAACAGCATCATACAGTGGGTTCCCGGTGTACTGTGATAAAGCCATACAGCCCGCAGCTAATATCACGCCTGCTACGGCTGCCGTATCTTCCAACAGAACCACATTTACTGATGGATCTGAGCTACGCATTACTGAAAAAAAAAAATTACAATTTCGAAATTTCATTGCAAGAAAAGGAGCCGATATATATATATTTTTAGGTTAACATTACTAAACTTTAATTATTCAGTTGAACAAACATTTTTTATGGCTTTGAAATTTATCAAGTTCTTACTGTATTCATATAACGACGTGTTGGCTTCCTTAGCGCCTTTCCTAATAGCATTTAAAGCCACCATCAAGGTAGCACCTTCCGACACGACAGCGCCACCAAGAACAAAATAGGCCTGAAAAGAAATTATAGGTATTACAGAAAAAAAAACTGGGCAAGTGCGAGTCGGACGCGCGCACTCAGGGTTCTAAAGATTTTTCTTAATTGCAAAATTATATTTTTTTGTGACATTGGTAACAACAAATTTTCAGATCTATTCCTGAACTTGTGCTATAAGACCTTGCTTTATTCCAAATTTCGATCTTTGAGAGTATCAAAATATACATTTTGTTGCGACATAAAATATACGTTTTTTTGCGACATAAACGGCCGTATCTTTTTTATTCGTTACTTAACTTAAAAGTTTGATTTCTTCACAGCGAGTATACGGTTTTAATTTCAACTGGATACCTTCACGCGTTCTCGAGATAAAGGGTCCTGACAGAGAGACAGACAGACGGACAGACAACAAAGTGATCCAATAAGGGTTTCGTTTTTTCCTTTTGAGGTATTTTTAAGTAGAATGTTTCACTTATGAGCCACCCTCCCTTCATTCTCTCCCCGATGTAGTCCGACACGGTCGCGCGTTTTCATCGATACAGACGACGTTAGTAGCGCGTAAGCTTCGCTTCTGCAGCGCGTTGCAAATGCGATTAACGAGCGTTAGTAGATATGCGGTCGTGTGTGCGGTCGTTTACGAAACGCGCGACAGCATCGCGACAAAAAAATCGCCATGGGCGAGCGAGGGCCCTAAGGTCCTGCACAAAATGATTTTACCAAAACGTCTTGAAAAAGATCTTGCACAGATAAATGACATGTCTTTAGTTGTGTTATGTTAGAACCAGAAAATTTATACTCACCCAGAAAAAATCATGGAGGGGTTGGGGGTCCAAAATACCAGTAACTCCATGATAGAAAGATAAGCCACATCCTACACAAAATATTCCAACGCCAGAAATGAGGGAAGAGACATATCTCATGTTTGTATACCCATACGGATGAGCAGAATCTGCCATCTGAAATAATCGTAACATAAACATTATCATAATGTCAATTATTTAAGGTATTGCCAGTCATAAATAATTTGTCAAGGTTGCCAATAAATAAACAATTAAATAATATAAAAATATGACAAAGTATATTATTAATAAGTACGTAAATGATCAACCTACTTGCACGGATTTATGTATACCATACACAAGGATCAGTTGATTCACAGTATCTGCAAGAGAATGTATGCACTCCGAGAATAGACTGTGGGACCCAGTATACAACCATGCACAGAGTTTGAACAGAAAATTGCAGCCATTTCTGAAAATCAATATAAATATTATGTTCTTTTGAAATATTAGGAGCATTTTTGTGTGGCATGGTTCATAATATTTTCTTAAATAGTTGATTACTCAATTTTTTTTTAAATTAGTAATTTTGTATGAAGTTCATGTTTGAAAACATTCTTATATACTTTTTATTTAAACATGATTACTTACATCCCCACAGCTGTGAGTACAACCCTTCCAGATCTAGTTTTTAACCCCTGTTCTTCCACGCCGTGTCTAAGACGTTTGTGGCTCATTTCCCTTCTGTAATTCCTTAGTCGCCTTTTCACGGTAAACACATCTGCAATACAATAGTTTTAAAACACTTTCGCCACGTTTTGATTGTGCCATAATATTATTTTTCAGAAATCGGAAGAAGATATATACTATATTCTAGTTTCACGCGGATGAAACCGGTGGCAAAAGTTAATGCTTATTTATACATTAAACTTCCGACAAAACGACACATTGCCAATTGGTCACAATTTAAATAGTTTTTTTTTGTGGAACCCTAATTCTTTAGAACATCAGCCATCTACCTGTGAAAGTCGCGCCAAAATCCGTCATGCCATAAGTATAATCTAAGGGCATTTACAATTTTACGGTGACTTATGGAGTGTATAGTATAGGTATAGATTAATTATTATAGATTTATATTAGTCTTGGGCTAAAGGAACATTTAAAAAAAAATGTAATCATTTGCATAATCGTCACTGGGTTGATTTGCAATTTAATACCAGTATCTTTTTGCACAGAATTACTGTTTCTGTCCTCAAAAACATAGTTATTGATTATCACAATTCCACTCTTGCTAATGAAAACCTTCCCCAATCACCAAAGAAAGTTTCTTAAAAATTAGGTATAACTCAAAATATTATAATACCTTGTTCATATCTTCTTCTGTCTAGTTCTCTTCTCAACAGTTCCTTTTCAAGAGCTTCTTTTGATCCCCATACCTAAAGGATGTATAAAGTCGAGTTATTACAGTTTTTATTATTGCACAAGTAACCATGGTCATTTTGTAAGGGTCAGCCCACAGATGCACGCATAAAACTTAATTCTATACAAAATATAGGACCACCACACCCATTGTATCAAATTCAAGCATAATGTTAACATTACAATTCTCTCATTTCGTATGATAAACCTTATTGGGTAGATACTTAAAAAAAGTGTTTTCTTTAATCTCCCGCTCCACCCAAGAGCGGGGGTTGTTATTGGATGATTTTTGCCCACCATAAATAAAAGCCAATTTAAGCAAAATCCAGATTGAAGTTGCCAATCTTGATCTCACTTTGACCAACAGGCTCGCGGACGGCGAGCTATGGGTAGCTCGCTGTCCGATGGTCCAGTAATGGACCGAGTCTAAGACGTCGACGGCGCGCACTGTTCCCGCGCGCCTCAAGGAGTTGTCAGCAGCAGGAGGGGCCCAGCTGGGTCGAAGCCTACTGGGGACAGGGTTGTCCGAAAGGGAGCTCGTGCCCCGGTATGAAGGCTAGAAGGAACGGCGCGGGGTTTTTAGTCAGTAAGAGTCTGACACTGTCTCCCGCTCCACCCAAGAGCGGGTTTCGTCAAAGATGATTTTCCCCGTCGAGAAAAAAAAAAAAAAAAAAAAACCAATGTTTTATTTGATTAAAAAGAAAGCTAATTCTTTCACCAAAAAACAATAGTGCGTATTTACTGTTTATACTGCATAACTGAATTGGTTGCATATTTATTGCCAACTAGCTTTTGCCTGCGCGGCTTCGCTACCGCTCGTCTCTACTCCACCCTACTCTACTCTAATCTACCCTACTCTACCTTACTCTACCCTACTCTACCCTACACTACTCTAATTTTATTTTTTTTCCATAAGAACCTTATCCTCACAATAACAATAACAACAAAAAAAAATCAGCCAAATTGGTCAAGCCGTTTTCATGCTATGTCGTGACAACGGAAAACGGGTTTTCATTTTTATATATACAACGTGTAACAAAAAGGGTATATACATCAAAAAGCCCTGAAGTTTACTGGTGGTATAGAATCTCTACACAAAGTTTCAGCTCAAAATAAATTACTCAAAGAATTGATACCAAATTCTTGGTATCCTTGGTATCGTATGATTCTCGAATTCAAATCATAACAAACGTGTCACGACACTACGAGGGTCAATAACATTCCACGTCACTTGCTAATACTAATAAAGACTTCTTCTGTAAATCTGATCGCCTAGTACCTCTCTTCCTAATTCTACCTAATTTCGATACGCGCGGCGCGTGTGTGAATGAAACGCTGTTTGCCTAGTACCTGCCTACTTAAAATTTTGCCTCAAAAAAGCAGAAGGTCACGCGAGGCAAAATATCTGCAGGTGTCAGTTCCTGGATGCGACGGAAGAGGTGCTGACCTTCATTCTGCAACACTCGCCATACCTACTTGCATATGGTTAGAGGTATACAGCGCTAATGCAGCTCGCCGAGTGCGCTAGTACCTACGTGGGTTATTTTCAAAATGCTCGAGTACGGCCTCCTCAAATTCTGGATCGATAGTGTTTGGGCGACCCCCTAAACCAGAAGCGTGGAACCAGTTTGTTGCAGACGATGTACCTTTCAGTACCTATGTTACAAAGTACTCTGTGAATGTACCTACCTACTATCCGATGGAAGCCCGCCACCGAAGAAACTGTCGGCGCTCAGCTCCTTCTAGGTACCCGCGATAAATCGAGGACGATAAAGTTCGCGAGCAGCTCGCACATTACCGGCCGTCCTCTCTTCTGACACACAACATCATCTCATAATATTCACTATTACTTAACACCATCACCATAGAAATGCCACACACAACACACGATTATCACAACTGCAATAAAATAATGTTTAAAATCCAAATCACAAACACCGGAACGGATAATTATGCTATACGACTGCATCGTAAGATTATTGGTCATCCACTAATGCAAAATTATATTTATTTATTTACCTAAATTTGACTTTCGGCGCGTACAAAGACGCCGCCAGTACCGCCAAAGAGAGTAGCCGAACGGACGACGACAACATTGCCATCTCTCTCACATTAAACACGCAGGCGGCGCGTGCGACTGGGACAAAACTATTTTATCGTGTTCAATAACATTTGAGCTTCTCAAAGGAATTTTTTTAGGGATCTGTGAACCGTTTTTTAAAATTATCAATAACAATTCTCGTTTCTTATGGACTCCTAGTACTTTCGCATGTTTTTTATTTATTTTAAAATGATAAATTAAGACTAAACTGTGCTACTACTGGTAATGTTTTTGTAGAAAAGGCAAAAAGTTACGCAAAGACCTAATTGTGCGCAAACGTATAGTTTTTTTAGAAATAAACGCGAAAGATTTGTTGATTTGATTATAATCTCGGGGTAAAATTAAACTCACACGCATTCACGCGGGGTCGTGAATGCGCACACTACATCTAAATAATTAATTTCTTGTTAACTAAGTACATATCCTATGTATAGCAACCGACATAAAAAGAATTAGGTACGTAAGAAAATTCATCTCGATCCTGCAAAAAGTGACAACTTATTGAAGTCCTCTAATTAAATTAAATTCAAGAACGGAACCCACTGGGAGTTTATTTGTACCAGGAGGCACATAAGTTGCTTAGAAATGATATTTGGGTTCATTTTAACAGATATGAAATCCTTTTTCGCAGCGTCTAACGCCGAGTACAACGTTCGTTTAGATTTTACGTAGGTAGGTACTTCGTTTAAATTTTTCGTAAATTAAGTATTTGTTACTATCCTATCTACGAAAACAATAAAAAAGTATGTAGATATTTCTTATTGTTTCACGTAAATACCAGATAGGTACCTAATTATTCCATATCCTTACGAATACCCTTATCTAATTAGTCTCCTCTAAAAGCGGCGTGAGTCGCACGAAAAATAATATGCGCTGCGTGCTAACGAACACGGGCCTACGCGGCGCGCAGGTTTTTCGATGGCCAACGCACGCACTCGCTCTAGTTTTTGGCTTGGTTTGTTGTACACAAACATAATCTTAGTCTTTGTAGGAAAAACTTATTTCTTCTTAAAACAATTTTTGTAAAAAAAAATGTTAGAAAAAATAAACATGCGGAACCCTTTATCCACTGTTTGAAGAAATACCAGGAGTAAGAGGTTTGTTTTTAGTCATAAACAGTTCAATGACACCGATCAGCTGACTTTTTGCTAGTGATGTATTGGTTTCAGTCTGAAATGTTCGGTTTCTGGTATCATATGTATGGAATAAATCACAACTTCCTACCATGTAAACATAAGGTTAGAAAACCCTTTCCGTATCGTTTGTTATCTTATCAAGAGGCCTTGCACTTGGTATGTATACCCCCTTTTTGTTACACGTTGTATAGATAAATAGGACACATGAATCAATAATCTATGTGGTGGCTGACAAATGATTTGTTGTGGTTCTTTGAAGTAGATGATGATGCTTTGTATTCACAAGAAAACCAATTTATTTCAAAACTCTTAAGCACTGATATGAAATACATTTAATATATTCTGGTTTTAATTTTAAATTGTAAATATGTTTAAAATTAAAACCAGATTACATTATCATGCAAGTTAAAAAAAATTTGGCCATACCTCAAACGCTTTTGCTTCAACATCCCTACGGTAATACACAGTTATTGGAGGTTCCGCTTCATACGGAGATCTTCTAAGAACTTTTGGTAGAGACTCCAAATCAGTCTGCTTCAGTAAATATTCTGTCATAGCTCTCATTGGAGTTATGAAGTTACGCTCCGTGTAAGAGGCAGAAAAGTCAATCAGAAGCCTTTTCTTAACTGAAAAGTTTAAAAATTATCAGTTACTGGCACTTTTAAAAGAAATCAAATTGTAGTTACTTCATTCATGTCTTGTTAATAAGCTAAGGTGTGCAATAAAAATATAAATAATAATATTAATGCACATTTAAAACAGATTATGTAATCTTCTTTTTAATTTACTAAACTTGCCTCTGAAATCTTTTATATGACTGATACCAGAAGAAACCATTAATGTTTACTCATATTCCATTTTGTTTTTTAGAAGCATCACAAATATTTAAATGAAATTTGAAGAGTGCAAATGTTATATAAAACTATGACAATTAAACATAAACAACCACAATTCAAACTAAATCAGAATAATATAAAAGTAACCTGGTTGAGGTTGAACTTTTTCAGCTGGTTTATCTGGTGGTTTGGTTTTCTCAATTGTAACTTTAGTGACAACTTTGTTGTCATCAGTTTCAGTCTTAACTATGATGTCTCCAGTTACACTCTGTTTTATTATTTTATTGGCACTTTCGCCAGAAGATGACTCTTTTTCTTTCTGCAGGGCATTTTTGGATGTAGGTTTATCCAATAGGTACACCGACGTATGCACGCATCTTAATAATTCCTTGCTTTCGTGGAAAATGTCTTGCCGGAATATCCTGGGTGCAGCAAAGCATAATGAATGCAAGTATTTTATTTCAATTGAATGTCTACTTATATTTCTGTAGAAACACTTAGCGGCTATTGAAGGCAACATGATAGTTTGATACGAAAAGTTCAACCTTGAAGGTAATAATGTCACATGAATTTGAGAAAAACTAGAGCCCTTCGTTCTGTTTAAATATACATTATATACTTAAAGTTTACGTAAGATTACCGACTAACAACTATTATTAACGATAACATAATTATTTTATTTTAGATAATCAATTCAAGGGAGAGTCGTAAGCTGATGACATCAGACCGATCTGACAGCTGGTATGTCAGAAACCGCTGGTAGTGACAGATCTCACAAATTTTTTTAAAGACTTGTCTTGATTACAACTAGTCTTTTAGGCATGTCTAATTTTTTAGTTTATTTTAAAACATTAATTAATATTTGTAAAAAAACACATTTAGTCGTTATTTTCTTTATTTATATATGCATTATTTTACAAGTATAAAATATTTCTACAATTTAACCTTGTTCAAATATATGCACAGCTGTTATGATTAGAGATGGGCGGTGGGTAAAAACCCATCGGGTATTTACCGGGTAAATACCCAATTTGGGTATAAACAGGGTTTTTACCCGGTAAATACCCAAAACCATGGGTTTAACACATTTTGGGATGATTTATTAAATAAAGTTTAGTTGAATTTTATATCGTTTACATGTTTTGAACACGTCCATGTTTTAAATTCGGCTTCTTTCGTATATTTTTACGTTTCAACGCCTAATTATTATTTTTGTTAAATGAAATTTAACTGTAACTTTTATATAAATGTAAAATTTCAACTGATTTTCAAGTTTGTAACAAAAATAACTTATACAATGTTATTGTAATTTTTTTTATTCTTGTTTTGTTTTTAATTTTAATTTTATCTTAAGTGTTCTACATGTTGTTTCTTAATTTTGTATATCTGTGTAAGAGTCCCAAATAAAAAACAGACGTAAAATATTTAAAAAATACGTTCGTGCAATTTTTACATGATTTGTACAGTAGAAAACTATTCTTTGCCGACACACGATGAACATTACATTACACAACGACATTTGATGAACATTTTTTTATTATACAAACAAAAAGTAAATACCCACCATTTGGGTATTTACCCGGTTTTTACCGGGTAGAAACCTATCTCTAGTTATGATTAACAAATATCGAAATGTAAACAAAAATTGAGGCGACTGTATATTATATACAGTCAGTACAACCACTTACGTATGACGAAACCGAAAAACTTCTGGAACACGTTGGGTAGCCGATACAAGTCCATTCATCGAGCATATCACACTATACTACACCGCATCACACACACCACACCACACCACACCACACCACACCATACCACACCACACCACACCACACTACAATACATCATACCACGCCACGCCACACCACACCACACCACACATCAATATAATATACTTACCAATTCGATTTTTAAGATATTCTTGTAGTAATTTAACTAATTAAGAACCAGTTTACTTATTTTCCTACTTTATTTATTAATTTATTTTTTTCGTGTGTCACAGCACAAAAGTTTTTGTAACCTTTAGTTTATGTAGAGTACGGCAATGATATGGAAGCGCGGAGTCTCCTAATACAGGCACTGTTATGCTTAAAAGGAAGCTCCAAATACTTGTAAATATGTTATGGCTAATTGTGACAATAAACCATTTTGTATTTTGTATTTGTATGTAATTAGCTCTTGATTTTGATTTGATTACTCATAATTAAATACCAAGTATCGATTATTTTCTAATAAAATGGCGATATTTTTACCTGCCTAGCCTGTCGTTCAATTCATTCAATTTGACAATTTCATTTCATTCAATCAAGTTGACACATTTCTGTATAGGTACTCTCTGTAATCTGTGGTTCGCATCGTCCTTAGAAAAACAGAACAGCTACACTACACTGTTCTACCACTAAATAAAACTTGAAAAGTTACAAAATCATTGACCTGTATAAATGAACAGATAGTTTGGTTCATTTGGTTTGCTGTGCTGTAACATTTAGCTGAGACTCATCCATATCTCCCCTACAAAACAAAACGATCTGGAAAATGCCGGCGAGCAACATCGGATCATACCTGCAGGACGCTAGAAATAATTTTGATGCCGTGCGACCCGCCCCAATTTTCACTGATGCCAATCAATCAATAGGCCAATGTCAAAATGTGCATATATCGACGAATTGCTACTATGGCTATCACGACCTGAAAAAACCAGAAAACAACCACGTTGACACTGATTGCGAAATGGTCGAATTAGAATTCCCTGACGGAACGCTTTCCAAAACAACCTCAAGAAAGCGGAGCGCTGATGATGAAGATCTTCCTCAAAGAAAGCGTCTTAGAGAAGGTACGTTTAATTATGAAAAACTTACTGAATTCGTAACATTTTCAAGGTTGTTTTTAAAAATGCAATTCAGTGAGGTTTCATAACCTAACATGCAAAAATATGCTTATGTCACAACTTATTGCATAAAGTTACCCAAGTGGAGCAACAAGATTGTTCTGTAGTATTATGCTTTGTAGGAAGTCTCCCATTGCCATGTTATATGCAGATGGTACCTACCGCCTATAGTTCATTGTTTATAGTTTTGTTGCAGTTTCACAAATGCTTGATTGTTATTACTGTGTAAATTATGTTGAAGTAGCACCTTTATTCTTTGATTGCTTACTTGTAAAACTATTGAGTATTTATGAAGATTTTTATTTACCATTTTTGTTAGATAAGTAAAGTGAAAACACCAACATAACATTCACCAGCTAGTGCAAATCTTCATAAAATACTTGTTAGCAATAAAAACTATTTATTTTTCTTGTCTTTAGTATATTGACCAATAATATTACAGGATAATATTTAAGATATAATCAGAGTATATTATAATAACACAACTCTAGAGCTGTACCCGCTCCAGGCCCGTCATCCACCATCTGTCTGTCGGAAGACAGAGAGAGAAAGTCCTCTTATACGAACATTGATTGACAGATCTGGAGTGGGTACGGCAACAAAGTTGCGTGACAAAAAAATTGTTTATCATTATGCTTTATTGTATAAATTTAAATAGTGTTTGCCCTGAAGTCCATCCAAACTTCCTTTTGTGACAATAATGATTTCTTAACTTTTACTTAGGCATTATTAGTCGGCCTCGTCATGCTTTACCACTTTTCACCAAAACTGCTAGTAAACTGAACCTACCACAATCAAAATAAGATATATTTTTTTTAATAAGATGTTTTATAATATTCAAAAGAGTTATTCTACTTTAAAGGTAAAGCATTATAAGGTTGGCTATACAACCTGCAACCACCGAAAGTTGCAAACCACTGAAAGTTAGTCACAGGACTGAGAAAAAAAAATTAAAGGGGGTTGATATCTTGATTAAAACATCCACATTAATTCAATAAACCTCAAGCAAACGCCGAAGTTCAACCTGTCATTGTCTTTTTATTGTCTGTATTTGAAAGGTTAATGCCATACTTTGCTTAGGATTTTTGATGTAGTAAGTTGTTGTTAGTGGCTTTGCCCGCATAGTATTTAAGAAAATATGAATTCAAAATTATCCCTAGAGAATATACTCCCTGTATAAAAAGAACCCTATTCCATGGACTGTCCATGAGCCAAATTTCATACAAATCTGTTTACCCATTTGAATATGAAGTAATAAAACATACATACAATTATATAAATATTAGTGTGAAAATGATATCTACATAATTTTGTTCTAAAACAAAATTGAGTCTTGTAAACATTTGATCCAATAGTTTTTGTACATTCATCATCATCATCAGCCTTTCTAATGTTCCCACTGCTGGGACTCAGGCCTCCTCTCTAGGACAGGGAATGGGCCGTAATCCACCACGCGTTTAGAAAAGCATTTTCCCTCCATCTTGGCCACCGTGACTAACCCAAAGAAACCGTACATTTTTACAGGATTGAATTTTCGTAATCGGATTAGTATTTCCAGGATTACCACTTTGCAACTTTAAATAGACCAATATATGCTTCAACACCATGCCAGCATGTGACTCATGCCAACATGTGACTCATGCTGCCATAACATAAGGCAGTATGATTGTTTGCCGAAGAGGAACGATTTATGTCCTGTACCCATAAGTAGATCGTAAAGGACATCATAACCATGGTCATGGATATTTTAGTATTATATTGAAAACTGTTAAAACAACCATTCAATTAGGTTTACGGACCGATGTGGTCCATAAACCTAATTGAATGGTTTTTCGAGCTATGGTATGCTGCACAGAGAGTCACCTCTATTGAAAAGGGAGTGGCTGTGGGCCGAGAGATGATTTCATGCTGTTGTATATAATATTTTCAAATCGCGCAAAGAACTCTAAGGGCTAATGCTGCGTTAAGCTGGCGCACACGCGATCCCATACTAAAGTGCTCCGACGCGGGAAGTCGCGCTCCGCGCCCGTTTTGCTGTGTAATAATATATCAAAGTTATCCATTGATATGACTACATGCACACCGTTAAAGTTGAAATAGCGACATTGCGCAGATAATAATCCGGTTTCCGCTACGAGGACCGTCGCACACGAAACGCGCGACGGGTGCCCGCTTAATGCAGGTTTAGCTCTAATTGCGCGATGCAGAATTTCAAGTTAATTTTTAGGCTAAATGTAAAATTTCTAGGAATTAATTAAATAATTACCTTTCTGCACGGAATCTAAGTAGTTGCAACTAAAAGTCACGTATAAAAGCAGGCTAGTTAGGACTGGGGTTGAGCACGGACTAAGCCTATTTGTTACGGTCGGAAAATCATATATTAATATGAATGTAAAATTTGACACTGACCTGCAATATAAAAAAATTGAGTTTCGCTGGCTACCCTAGCGCGTTCACCTTAACGCTTTATTTGACCACTGAGGCTGAGGTGGCTCTATTATATTATCATAAACATGCAATATTACAATAATTGTATAATTATTTTATTTAAATAGAATGTACGTCCTATAGGCTAAGCTCATATAAATTATGTACTTTGATTTCAGTGAGACAGGTAACACTAGAGGAAGAATATAACAATGTATCAATTTATTAATATTATTTATATTTTTTTAGCATAATTTTTACAAAGATTGAATTAAGATACCGTAATAAACTGTTTATTAATTTGTTCCTCTGATCTTGCCTGTGTCAGTATTACTAAGAAAATTTGATGCTGACCGCACATTGGAGACCGCACAACGGATTCTTGGCTGTATGGAATGTAAGGAGGGACGGACTACATCACCGCTCAGCGATGGAGCATATAGAACGTAAATCCCAGATTTACTAATTACGTTTATAGCATAGCTCAAATGTGTCAACATTTCGATTAAGCGTTAGAGCACACTGGTGGTGCGCTGCAACTGCGATGCGTGTTTTATTGTTAGCCAAAAAGAATCTTGTTGCAAAATAACTATCTTTACGAAAAATTTACAGGACAGTTGATGCGTGACATGTGTATTGATTACCTGTGATGTCACCAAATAGTGCCGCGCATGAAAACTTCTAGATGGAATAAGATGAAGATTCTTTTTTACAAGATACACCAAGCAGTATCGCGCATAAATCACCCCTGGTACAACGGAATAAGGTCTTGGCAACCTTACCGCCAGTGAGCACGCAACGTTACTGCGTTCAATGAGCGGTCAGCCTGAATTGAAGACATAAAAAAACTTGTATATGAAGATCATATTTTAAATGAGCTTATTCTTGGGACAAAAGATATTTATAAGCTTGATCATTATAAAATCATGATATGCAGAAAGTTGAAACAGCAACAAAACTGGCTTGGAGGCTTCCTGTCAGAAACTTGAGGCCCAGTGTGATGAGGTTCGAATTTATTTCAGAGGGTATGGTGCCATCGACTTCCAACTACAATCCATGTTTACTACGTCCAACACACAACAATCCAGACATATCTCGTTGTCTCATGGTCCATATGATCTAATCTCTACTGCATTGTCTCCAAAGACAAAAATAATATAGAAAATTATCATTTTATCTGCAGAAGTACAAACAGAGAAAAACATTGAACCTGAGACAAATGAGACAGTGAAATTGGACTCGAGTACTGAAGATGTCATGGAATCTTTATATTGGAACATTCATGGAGGAAATATTTATCATTTAATACAGTGTCTGTGACTCTTAATTTGTGATGTTTTTTAAAAGTGATTGGGACCTTAAGAAATATGCAAGCAAATTTTGTACACTTTTAATGAAATAATTATGTGCATAATATTCTTAGTAATAATAGTGTAAGGTTTTCTAATAAAAATATAATAGGCAAAAGGAGGGTGTTTTTTTAAATATAAACGTATTTGTTTAAGATAATTTATTAATATATACTATATATATTAAACAAAGTATTTATGTAAAGAATAGGAGTAATTGAATAATAATAATGGGATACAACAATAACATCCAATAATACTAAAGTCATCAGGGGATCATCAAACTTCTCAGTTCAATCTGGAAAAAAAGAAAACACTAATTATTTCAATTTACTTTGTTTTTCTGTTCCAGGTGCAGTTAAAGAAGCTTTAATTGTTGTATTTCCATTTCAGTAAATACTCAAACGATAAAAAGCCTAAAATGGTTCAGTTTGGGTTTTTGCTCTACTTTTACAGTGTAATAACTTCACCTTTCTGTTTTTCAGATGATTCTTCCATGTGCAGCCTTGTTGGCACACGGTCAAGTCCAAGCCACTCAGCTTCCGCCTTTAATGCAAACATACCAACAATTTACAGTTTGTCTTTAACATACAAATTGGTAGTTAGTGTGCAGGTGTTATACTACTAAAACTATAGGTTAGATCCAAGAACACTCTTTGTCTGTGATATTTGTTAATGATAATTATGTCACTGTACCTGATATTGTATTAAATTCTTTTATTTCAATTTGTGTTTTATTTTTAATGTTGGTGGTTCTCCTCAGAAGTAAAAAGCGTTTGTAAATATTTCAGTTTATTACCAGTCCCATATTACAAAATATAAAAATTAGTTATATTAAACACGTGACAAATATGGATTATTAAATTCACATAATAAAGTGCATAGAATACAGAATAGAACAAGTGAAGCTTAGGCCACTAAGATACCGAGACGCCAAATAGTGGTAAGGTTAAATTTAGAAATAATACATATTAAAATTATGCACCAATATAAGCAACCGTCACCATAGAGCCACAATATAAGGTTCTGGACCGTTGAAGAGAAATAATTTAATGTCTTAGAATAAATACACAGGTGGTCTGAAAAGTTTCTGACCTAACAAAGACGAGATATTTTTTCTAACAATTTTTTGTTTTTTTTTTTACACAGTCTCATTGTGACTCTACACACATATCCCAGCAATGCCCCCATCTCTTTAACTAACCCGTCCAAATAGGCTGGTTTTAGATTCAAACTGACAGCCGAAACGTATGGACTTCTAGGAAGCGTTTTAGAATAACGCGTAGCTAGCAGCGTGTACGTTGGTTAGCGGCTGTACGCGTCACGCGTCGGCGAATTTTGTTTTGTTAGCCCTCAAAGTGCCGTATAACATGACATATTTTCCTGCGAAGGCTCTGCTCAACTAATGGATGAACATGAAGTCTTCGTAATTTGTCCTTTTTTTATTAGGTAGTACAAAGCAGCAATTATTAATGCCCTTCGCGTTTCTGTGCGGCTGTACTCCACAGTGATCAGCACGATACTGAAACGTCTCGCGCTGAACCTCAGCGCTGATAAGCTACGCGCTGAGCTGTCAGCGCCAATGGTCAGCGTAACTCTAAAACCAGCCATAGTAGTTGGCGTTAATTATTCAAGAAGTTGGTCTCCGCATTTGACGAAAATCTCTATCCTCCGAGAGCAATTTATTAGGTCAGGGAACATAAAAAAGTTGCTTGGGGCTAGATCTGGCGAGTAAGGCGGATGACCAAGCAATTCAAACCGTAATTGGTAAATTTTCGCCATGGCGCAGATATGTACGTGTAACTGCATTATTTTCAATCTTAAACGAATGCAAGTGCCATATCCATACAAATGCATAAATACTTCGAACCACAGAACAACCATCACACATCGAACCTAAGTTAGTTAAAAAAAATGTATGAATGAAAAATATTTTTTTCATAACAACCTTTTATTCGGCGTTATAATACCGTCGTCAAGACCATTTCAAAAATCTCAAATCTAGTTGCGCTCAATAATTTTTATAGCCAATATCCGACTTCATCATTAGGTCAGCCCCATGGTGGGTATTTAGCATACATAAGTAGCTCAAAATTTACTTATTTGCAAGATTTGCTCTAAAAGAACATACGAATGAGGTGGGAAGTACCTACAAAGAGTTCTCCCGCTCTAGGGTGGAGCATAAGTGTGTTAGACTTTTGCTGACTTAAACCGACTTGACTTGTTGACTTTTTTTATGGTGGGCAAAAATCATCCTATGACAAACCCAGCTCTTGGGCGAAGCGGGAAATAGTGCCAGACTCTTACTGAATAAAAACCCACCCTGTTCCTTCTAGCCTTCATACTGGGGCTCGAGCTACCTTTCGGATAACCCCACGAGGGCACGGCGATGCTCCGCCTAAGCAGGGCACACCTTAACTGTGTGCTCCTCCGACGTTCCGCACAGTGGCGACACCTTGGCGTCTCTTCCGTACGAATCCGGTGCAGGAACCTCCCGTACGCGGCATGGCCGGTGAGGACCTGCGTCATACGGAATGTAAGGACGCCATGAGGTCTTTCCAGGCACGCCTCAAAGGGGGGACTTACCGCTATAATTGTGGCGTACCCATGACTTGGTTGTCACACAGCGACCCGGAATAACTTTTTCAATCGCTGCTGATTTCCACAATAAGGGGTGCTGCACCCGATGTTCTCTGCACAACTGGCATGTGTCGGTGCCTATTTACGAGTTTGCGTGTCCAGTAGGTATCACGCCGACAAGGCCGTGACGTGTCGGAACTTCTCATCTTCTGATTGTGGGTTGACTGCTGGTGGACAACTCCAGATAGACTAAAAGAGCTTTCTACGAACTACAAAACCTACCCAAGACGGTCCATCTAAGAACAAAAGGAAGAGCGGTAACCACCACCTCATAAAATCTTTAACCCCAAGGAATACTTTCCTCTCAGTCGTGGACGATTGCAGTGGTCAATATGGTAAGCTCGGAACCGATTGCGTACCCAAGTAGGCCGTTACAAAATAATATAACTTGGCGAAAAGGAGGATTATTGACACCTCAAACGCTTAGTGCGAGTGCAAACTGTTCAGACCACCCTGAGCAACGCTCCCGTACGTCAATGCAATATTAAATTGATATAACTTTAAAGCAATAACACCGAACGTATTGCAAATCAGACATTGCTATATGGACACTACGAATCGTGAATTTATTTTTCACCGTGATGTTTAGGTAATTAGAAATTATTTTGACAAAAATTAAAGATCTAAATGGCATACGCTTTTATGTTTAGTTAAATGTGTGTGTATGTAATGGACCAAATTATCAATAAGGCTGAGTTCCAGAACTCGAAGACGAAGCATAGCTGGACTACAATCTTAAGATGTTTGAGTATATAATGGACGGTTAGTAACATGTTATTAATCAGAGACTAAACTAATGTTAAATACAAAATCCTGTAACGATTTAGAACCATATGATTAATAAGAAAACGTTTTGGAATAAAACCCATTAAAGACTTGGTACATAACATACTATAAAATGTTAGATAAAGGTGAAGTACTTATTCATTGCGATTAGCACAATTGATTAATGGCAGGCATCTACAATACAATACGTGTTGCATTACCTCAGTTGGGGTGACCTCTTCAGTGTCCACCACGTCGGGTAAAGCCTCGGCATTAGCTGCAGTTTCGTCATGTCCGTTAGCACCACTGTCTTCCACCTCAGCGTGACATGTTTGATCAGCTTCGGCTAAATCTCCGTTATGCATTTCGGAACAATTTATGAGATCGACTTTTCCTTCTTGACTAGAACGTGGACTGTTGTCGTTCATGTCCGAAGTCTCAATATCCATATGGACGTGCCCCGGCCACAAATCGTAAGGACAAGCATTTAGCTGATGCAACTGGCTTTCGCTTGAACTAAATAAATTTAAAGAACCAGCGACATCTTGCAAAATGGAAGACTCGGGCAGCTCATTCGGCAATTGAGTAGGTTCACTTTCGTTACTGGTCGGTAAGAGTACAGGCAAATTCTCAATAATGTCTCCTGAAACGTCACAAACTCGCATACCCTCGTATTTAGAAAGCAATTCCAATAGCCTCCTCTTGGCCTGTTGAGTATACCTTCCATCAGCGGCATTACTTAATATAAGAGATACTAAGGTCTCTAAAAACTCTGCAGTGCACGTCTCATCACTCTTTAATAACAAAAAGCGAACTATTTTATTATCAAGTTGAAGAGCATTTCCACACATATTTTGCATCGCTAATGAATTACAGTCATTATATGCGCTAGGTTCACCTGATGTTGTTGAAGCTGATTCCTGTCTATTTTCTTCATGGGCACTTTCATTACTTTGACTCTCAATAATAGAACTGTACTGAGACAGTACATTACGTATTGATTGTAATACTTTTTGTCGTAAAGCATCAGAACTAATTAATTGCAGCTCTCGAAACAGTTGTATCAAAAAATCAGGGTGAGATTCATTCACATCAATGAGAGCTGTCACTTCAGAATACACATTTTCTCTGAGCAGATCGAATAACTTTGAGGTAGCCTTATCTTGAACTTCACGGCTTGTTGATGCCAAATTAGGATTAGGCATTTCGGATGTACTAGCAATATTAATATTGCTCATTTGTGAATAGTCCAATGAGTAATTTCTTCGATTAGTTGAATTCTTAGCTGGTAATTTTGATGATGATTTCTTTTTACTATTAGCAGATGTGTTTAAATTATTTGCATGGGCTTGTATAATCTCAGGAATTGGATTTGTAATATTTAAGTTTCTAAAAGAGTTTGATGGAGCTTCTTGGCGATTAATATTGATGTTACAAACGTTAGTAACATTGTTTTCGTCTATATTCCTTGAGTGGCAAGCTGACGTCGCGTCGGTGTCTGGATTCTGATTCACGTTCAGTACGTCGGGCGCAGATGAGAATGAAAGGGATCTTTCGTAGGCAACGTTTCGTCGCGTATGTCTATTGGGTATGTCATCGTTATTTGCTTGAGACGATTGCGCGGCGTTGTGTGAGGAGCTAGCAGCGTTGGTATTTCTCTTAGGTGTGATGCAGGGAGGAGTGGCCGAGGGGGTACGATGAAGTGTGTTATGAGATCTTTCGACTAATGGATGGGGATTATGAGCGGGCCCAACTCCTAAGTGCCCATCAGCGTTTGCCTTGTTATTGGCGGAGAGAAGATTTTGACGGGAATAACTGAAAAGGAAAAATGTAACCTTTTTAGTTTTTATTTATTTTTAGTGATATGATAAAACAAGCCGAATTCAATACCACTGTAATGTTAGTAATAAAACGTCATATAAGAGTATTTTATAATAACACACAGGCACGTATGGATTAGTCTTATTACAAAGCATAAAATATAAAAAAGATTGCAAACGAAAAAAAGTCTAGGGCAAACATTATTCTCACCCTTAGATATTTTTGGACTGAAGTATATAATTAAATACATAAATACGGTGTATGTACTAACATAATTAAATATTAATTATAATAAGTCAAAATATAATGCGTGTTTCTTAATATCTGAAAAAAGAAAAGCAAAGTAAATAAATACTTTTCATTAAAAATCTTATGCAGCTCTCCTACATTTTTACAAAGCTTGTAATAGCGATAAATGTTACCTGCGGAAGTTATCCCAATAGTTGTTGGCTCTGTTCCCCGGGGGTACTTGGTTATTTAGCGTATGTGATGCTGTTTCAGCACGCCAGCGCTCTTCCATCTACATCAAATTAATAGAATATGTCATTTTATTTTATATGTTATTTATCTATACTAATATTATAAAGAGGTAAAATTTGTAAGTTTGTATGTAAGGTAATCTCTCGAAGTACTGGTCCGATTGCTAAAATTTTTTCACCGATAGAAAGCTGCTTTATTGCTGAGTGACATAGGCTATATTTTATGTACGCGGGCGAAGCCGATGGCAAAAGCTGGTGTACTATAATTATGACCAAATATCACTGTACTGTACTGACGAAACATTAGTTTTATTAAATCTTGAATGGATCACGAAAAGTGGTTGTCAGCGTGGACACAGCACATAGCTAATTGGACTAAGACAGTCATACTACTTTTTAAAGTTGTTCCGTTTTAGCATTACAATAGCGGTCAATGCCCTTTTTCTTATATCTCTTCGTAGTACTCCTACAACAAACCATGTATCGATTTTTGTTAGTAAAAAATGTCAGGGATTACGATTTATGTCGACTCAGGACAGCTTTATTTTCGTTCTTTTCATTAATTATATCTATGATCGCTATTGACTTGTTAAAATGGAACATCTATGCGACTTACAAGCGTTTTCAATATCAAATTGGGCTATAAAATTATATAAATATAATTCTTACATGATTGAGTTGGTCCCTGAGCTGGTGTATCTCTCGTTGCTGCATGACGAGCTGCTGCCAGCACCACGCGCCCCAGAAGCCGCAGCCACAACTGCAACCACCTACCATGCCTGAGGGTTAACAGACAACTCTATAGCAGTCAAATATATCTGTAAAAAGGTGTAGTCAATCAAACGATTGTGTTAGGATTGACAATTTGGCGATTGCTTAACAATTTTTTTTTTTTATATGACATAAAGTAGTGCTTGACTGCCCAAATGTAAATGATGCAATCGTTGATGATGAGACGCGCTAGTTTATCCGGTGCCTAAATTGAACGAGACGTCCCCATATTCGCATAATGATCGATTTGTATAACGACGAAGCGTCATCTAACCGTTTTATAAGGTGCCAGTAATATTTCGGCAACTAAATTAATTACAAGGCAATTATATCATGACCGTCCGGTAACTGTCCGGACCGAGCCCAAGACGTCGACGGCGCGCACTGTTCCCGTGCGCCTCAAGGAGTTGTCAGCGACAGGACGGGCCCAGCTGGGTCGAAGCCTACTGGGGCCAGAGTTATCCAAAAGGAAATCGAGCCTCGGTATGAAGGCAAGAAGGAACGGGGTGTGGTTTTTAGTCAGTAAGAGTCTGACACTATCTCCCGCTCCACCCAAGAGCGGGGGTTGTCATAAAATGATTTTTGCCCACCGAAAAAAAAAAGGCAATTGCATCATGTGCAGTGCAACTAATAAAGTGTGACTGCGCTCAAAAACAAACTATCCATCAGCATCAGCATTAATTTATATTGATTAGTAATGAAACACATGATTACTTACTGTAAGGCATCATCATGTTGAACGGCATCGACGGCGGGTATGACAGTTGTGGTGTGCCCATCAGACGCTCCATAGTCTGAGAGTGACTATTCTGAGTGAATTGGTTACGCATGTCCTGAAACAATACAAACTTGAAGTCACAGCTTTTAGTATTTCGATTAGACAATCTTATAATAGTTAAAGAGGGTCGGAGTCATAACGCAGTAAGGAGGCGTCGTCAACGAGGGAGGTCTAGGATATGCTAGTGTGATGGCTTAAAAGCGTTTAAGGGAGTTTTGCCAGAAAACGAAAACCACCAAGAACACTGGAGGAGAAAAGTAGAAACAAAGATGTCAAACTCATAAATCGGCTACTATAGAATCATGCAAGTAGATAAATCATTCGTTTTGACGGGGTTTAATCCATCTGATCTATCATAATGTTATAAGAGTCGTAACAAATCTTGACTACTTTACCTGGTTGGATTTATTGTTAGTGTTCCAGCCAGGGGGTGGCAGGTGCGGGTACGGCATATTTCCAGGATTTTCGCCAGCTGAAACAACGACAAGGATAAATTAAACGACCAACTGCAATAACAATTATATAAAGTCAATGAACATAGTTGTCTATCGCCTTGGCCACTACCTTCACGAGAGTGTTTCGCATACGTATTATGGTCCTGTCTAGTGGTGGTTAATATAACATATAGCGTCAAAACTATAACACGCTATTTGTTCATAGCGCATAGCGTTTGCTAAATCGACTCTGGCTTCGTGCTATAAAATAACGTCTTGTTCAACAAAACGCCAATAGCGGGGCCAAAACGGGATAGTGACCATAGCGCGATAGGGCCGTCCGTAGCGCGTCGGGTGTGATTGTTGCGCCCGTTTAGCACGTTGCAGATTAAAATGATAACGCGTTCAGACTACTGTCGAGTGTTATTATAACGTGTTATAATTATAGCGTATAAATTAGCGCGCTATAAAAATATATTCAATAGTCTATAGTGCGTCTATAGTTTGTAGCGGAATTGAACATCACTAGTCCTGTCACTTCATTGTATATAAAAACTATGGACGTATCTCCGGTCAAGGTGATATTATCGTGGCGATTCAGCTCGGTCAATTTAACTCACAATGACGATCACAACGTCGACAACTCGCCACGTGCTCAGCCACGAGACACGTTGTACTCGCACTTGCGCGAGTGCAACGATTGTTTGTGGACATGTGGGAATTCATCGGGACCCATAATGAGTTCTTACGACAAAACGCTACCAATATAATAAAGAAGTCTTACGACAAAATGCTACCAATATAATAAAGAAGTCTTACGACAAAACGCTACTAAAATTATTAACGTCTTGTGGAGATTAACCAACAATAGCAAGGCAGATTTTTTTTTTCTATTTCGAGCAGGTGGTGCTCATGGGCGTATGTCGTACACCATAATAAACATTCGTGAACGTGTTACCTATAAATTAACATTCTTGACTTTCTTTTCAAACAGTACTTAAAATAACTTACAGTTTTGGGAAATTGGTGGAACCATATTCACGTTCGAAGATTCCACTCTAGGCTCGTGACGGATATTTTGATTCGTATTATTCGACTGAGACATCTGAAAAAGAGATATAAATAGGTTACTAATAATAAATTAAAGCGGCATGCATCATATTTTAAATAAATAAAAAGAACGAACACTGCTCTCATCTGGCTGTCTCTCTTGGGGCTGTCTCCGTCGCACCCGATTTCTTTGATTCGATTTATTTCTGGAAGCGCTGTAAAATATAAAAACAATCATAGAACCAAATCTAACAATCAATGCCTCTTGGAAAGATATCAGTAACATAGTATGATCAAATGCATTAATCTCGTATTCGCAGCAGCGAGTTTCGAGTTCAATCTTGCGCCTGATCTCTGCCCGGTTGTGTCAGTTTGCCGTTATATCGGACTATGAGAGTAAAACAACAGATTGTATCTATGTTTGCACACACGCTTGTACACTATAATATCTCCTGTGTATTTGGCTGATCTCCGTTGAGTTCGGTCACCGTGATTGAAATTGGTTGTGACGACTATATGTACTAAGTCGACAGATAATGCGAGCTGTCCCTTAGTTCTTTGTTCATAGTTACCTGTCCGTATCGCTTCCATAAGCGCTGCTCATGTGAGCCGGTAAAGCCGCAGCTGATCGTACGCCCATAGCGCTGTCTCCACCACCCTGCACGTAAAATACACCATTAAAATACAATAAGTGCCTCGCCCAAGCTTTACTTTTGTGTAAATTTCACACATAAACCTTTCTCGTTTATTGGTTTTCTACTAGTGAAAATAGCATTAAAATCCATTGCGTAGTTTAGAAAAAATTTAAACGTATAAACGCTAAAAAAACGCGTATAAATGCTCTGAGTTGGAATGGATAAATAAGAATTGAATTAACACGAGAAGCGAATTCGTTTTATTTTTTGTAAAGAAAAGTGGTAGGAGTAGAGGGAGACTTATGATCAGAAGTGACATAGATAATCTAACAAAAAAAAAACTTTTTGAACCCCAATGCTGTGCTATACAGCCACAGTACGCAGAACATATGGCGAAAGGGCGTTTTGGTCTAAACTCAAACTACTTCAGTACAGTTGGGTAAATAAAACTTAGTAAAATGATGAACAAAATATGTAATTGACAGAAATACAGTGGCCTAACTATCAATTGTTAGACTTACCCTGAAGTTTTCAGTTTCTCTAGAGTCCTGGGAATCTAAAAGTATTTGCTCAGATCTGGACTCGGGTTCACTGATTCGATCTTGCTCACTGGAATAGAACATTGTTTTTATAAATGATTTCCTGAACCTATTTGGTTTAATAGTTTTATTACTCAAGTTTAAAAATGAACAACCTTCTTTATAAAACTCTCTAATTATAATATTTATCCTTAGTTTAATGCTGATTAATTAGTGAATTTTAAACTCTAGAATCCTAAAAATTCGAATTTAGATCCTGCTAAAATAATCAAGGTTACTTTTTAAATAAGGCTAAGCCAGTGAAACATACCTATTGTATGATTGGTTGACGACTGAAGCGCTGCGTGATTCTGATTTCATATTCTGAGGTTCAGGATTCGAACATAGCACTTTCTGCAACAAAAATTACACCTTTATGAGATATTTGATTCAAGAGACGCAGATCGCACTGAAGGCACCGCTGCTCCAAGGCGTTTGTGGTGCTAGTCCTGAACATTTTTTTGCCTCTCATGTTGAAGGAAGGCGTGCCGCTGGGCGTGGTGTTCCGTTGCTTCCGCGGACAGGTGTCAGTAGAACAGCACGAAATGAACAGTGCAGAGGCGATCGCCTGCCATTCGCCGCAATCTATCGCTCCCACAAGGACACGGCGTTGCACTGTGCAACCGGGCACACCTCCACCGGATGCTACATCATGTCCTTCGGGCGGTCCAAACAATTATGATACCCGGGTGTTTCTTCCACACGAATCAGGTGACGGAACCTCTTGAACTTACCATATCCAGTGAGGACCTGCGTCATGCGGAAGGTGAGGATGCCGTGACGTCTTTTCAGCCACGCCTCAAAGAGGGGACATACCGCCACGATTATGGTGTACCCAGTCATCTGTGTCCTTGACACACGCCAATGCCACGCAACGTACGAAAGTCTTGCTTACTAACGATTGTCTATTGT
The DNA here is from genome assembly GCA_949319445.1 of Mythimna lalbum. Lineage (NCBI taxonomy): Eukaryota > Metazoa > Arthropoda > Insecta > Lepidoptera > Noctuidae > Mythimna > Mythimna lalbum. The sequence goes on along the minus strand of OX439350.1, from coordinate 12,924,816 downwards.
TATATGCTCAGGATCACTTGACGAGTTTACGTGAAGTGTCTACTGCCCACTACAACTCGCGCTGCACTGTGACCGCAAAAGAATATGTATTTAAGTGTGTAGCATGTATTCTGAATTAGAATGACCTCTTTGTTGAGTAGCGCTTCCAGTTCGCGCTGCTTGTCGGCCAGCAGCGCGCGCAGCTGCATCTGGCGCCGCTCGGCCGGCCCGGGCTGGCCGCTGGGTCCAGCCCGAACTTCTTCGTTCACTTTCTTCTGTTTACGGCTCACTTCTGAGATATAACGATTTCATATTTAGTACTTATTTGATTTAACAATAGTTAATGATTAAAACATCGTCAATAATTCATTGAACAAATCAGAATCTGAGATAGTTATCAAGATTACCATAAATACAAGTCGTTGAAATTTCAGTACAACCAATACCAATTGCAGAAAATTTGATCTCTCAAAAATCGACTGTGATAACGATGAAATTTTAATTATTTAAAATACTCAAGTTTGAGTGACATACGAAAATTAATTCTAGCGCAAAGATTAAACTCATCGAAGCGTCAAATTCCTCACAATTAAAGCGAAGTTGCTCGCGCGCACCAATCAGTGTTGGTCGCACGCAGACCCGCGTATTCGCTAAGTGCGCACGCACGAATTCACGCGTCTTTTTTATTCTAAATTTGTTTCAGCAGAAAGACCACCATAAAAAGCAATACAGAAATACTTAGATAAAGGTGAAATTGCTACTATAACTTTTAGATTAATGTTGCGATTTGCTTCAACTCAAAAATGAAGTTGTAATAATCCTCAACATAACTAAACAAAAATAAAACAAATATATTAAAACTATTAAGGGATTTCAATATGACGCGAGGATTCCAAAATCAGAGCTAACAAATAAGACAAATCTAAAGAAAGCTGCCTACGTGAATAAATTGGTATTTTTAAGAGCAAAATAAATTACCCTTGTTAGAGATCATGTCCTTGATGCGTGCACGCTCGCCCATAATCTTCTCAGTTTCCATGCGAAGCTCTTGAGCTAACTCTTGTAATGTTGCTATGTTTTCTTCATGACCTAAGAAAAATATTTGTATCGTTTAATATAGCTTGTTCAGAATCAGTAACTTAATCGATTCCAATAATTTTTACACCATGTTATATTTTGCCCAGAAATATTTAAAAAAAGTCACCAGTTGGACACCACCGATACTAAGAACAAAACCGGTCATACCAGGTCATAGGGGGCATGAGGCGCCAGCGCACAGCTGGATGCGGAAGCAAAATAACACTTTAGTCGCCCGGGTAGCCCGGTGACCATGTATTTATGTCACCAACTAAGTATCATAACTGGCTTTTGAAATGTACTTCTTTACATAAAAATACTAAACAGTTATTTCAGGTTTTGTATTTACTAAAAATAAGGTTGTTATACGACCATGTCATCTTTTTATCCAGCAGTCATTGAATTTATAAACATTTATGAAGCAATAATTAAAGAATTTCCTGCAAAATACTTAGAATTTGGGATTTAATGTTGTGTTACTCTGTTATGGTGCAGTTATACATCAGCTAAATTACAATAGAATGACTTCGGTGGGCAGCTTCAGGTATCAGACGTGTTTAACAAAGTTCGATGTCGAAAGAGATGGACGCTGAAACGTACTTTGTTGTTGTTGCGCGTGATGCTGAGGCTGAGCATGGTGTTGCTGTTGCGCATGATGCTGAAGCACATGTTGCTGTGCTTGCGCGTGGTGTTGCTGTTGCTGTGCTTGCGCGTGGTGTTGCTGTTGCTGTGCTTGCGCGTGGTGTTGCTGTTGCTGCGCATGTTGCTGATGCGCATGTTGTTGCTGCGCATGTTGCTGTTGCGCGTGTTGTTGCTGAGCATGTTGTTGCTGCGCATGTTGCTGTTGAGCATGTTGCTGTTGCGCATGGAGTTGCTGTGAATGCTGTTGCGAGTGTTGTTCGTTGGTGAACTTATGCCGCTGCGGCAATGAGTTCCGTACACGACACATACTGCCATCGTTAGACCAACCACCCATGCTTCCACCGCCTTCGGATTTACTGTAAAATTACAATGAACCTTTGCAATCTTTTTTATATTATATATGATTTTATTTTAATTAAATATTTAAGTTCCTCTTACTTGTCATGGATGTTCGAATGAGTTGATAACTCTCTGAATGAATCGTCGTGAGCGGACGAAAGATGTTCAGCTTCGTAGGTTTCCACCGATCTCATCAAATCTATAAAAACGTAAATCAAATCAAATCTATAAAGTTATAAAAATTAACGTTTGACTTAATAGAATCAGATTAGTAATTAAACTACCTTTTGTCTTTTGAAGAGCAGTCTTGATGGCCTTAATTTCCATTAGTTTGAAAGGATCTTCATTTTTGTTGTTGCTTCCGGGTTTATTACCTGTAAGAAAATAGGAGTAAGAAATAGCATAATTTCAGTAGATCAAAATAATGTTCACAACAATTAAACGTAATTACATTTCCGTGGCAATTCTTCTTCGCCACTGTCTTCACCAGAACTAGAATATGTATTGCGACCGGACTCGAGGTGTGTAGCCATCTGCAGCTTTTGGAATTCTTGGACCTGTAAGTAAAAAAGTAGAATAATAATTTAACTTCAACTCATTGGATCTACAAGAAAGTCGAATAAATAAATAGATGTGTGCTCACCAAATTTTCCATGTGTTGTTTCTTCATGTGCAACTCTCTCAGTTTAAGTTGTAGAATACGGCTACGCTCATTTAGCAGCACTTCGTCTTCATCTACTTCGCTGTCTCGTCCGGCACCGGCCGCCTCCTAATACATTAAAAGATCGTTAATTGGTACCACAATTTTGCTTACAATCTTATTCACACATTCTGATTTTGGTGGCTACTGTAAGTCTTCATAACTCACCTCACTACCAGTAGTAACATTCGTATCACGATGCGAGAACCTGTCATCTTGGCTATGTGTCGAATGGGCAGAGTGTCCGAGGTCAGTGTCTACGCTAGCCGCCATGTTCTGTGGTACATGCAGAACTTCTGACGAATGTGGCAAAGTTGTTGCAACGCCTATTTGTTGATTGGCGGCATATATTCGATTCGCATGGTGGTAATTACCGCTCAGTGATTGGTTCTGAAAGTTACAATAATAAATATAATGTTGCCCAGAAATATACAAATAGAAAACTAAGTGTTTTTCGTGATATTTACTTGTGCAGAACCAAAATTCTCATGTGAAGTAGATGGCTGTACTTCTTGGGCTTGTCTCTCCCTTTCCCTTTCTCTATTCATTTCTTCCAATTGATGCTTAGCTTCTTCCTGTAATTTATATAGTAGTGTCATACGCAAGTTTGGTAAGAAATTCCGGATTTTAGCAGTTAAGAATTGTTTTTAAACTCACCTGATATTTCAGAAGTCTTCTTTGTTGTTGTTTCAAAGCTGCCAAACGCATTTGCGACAGTTCCATTTTATTTTTAATTTCATTTTGCCACAGTTCATTGTCACTGTATGTAGAGCCATTGCTTTGTGCAGACACCGGTCGCGTTACTACGTCCTGCCGAAAATGATAGGACTAAAGAAACCATTGAACCAGAAAAGATTAATAAACACTAAAACAGATCTATTGGAAGGGTAACACAAAAACAAACAAATGTGTAGTATGTTTTCAAAGATTTCTATGATTCTTAAATAGTTTGGTCTTTAATAGTATTCTATTAAAGATCAAATTTGTTTACGAATGTAATGTGTGAGGTAAAACTGCAGATATGGCCGAAATTGCACATGTTGTGTAGCCATGTCGGCAAATGCGGATTTTTACCCGCTGATATGCATGTGATTTGCTATAATTATGTTTAGGTGTCTAAATGAACACCTTTACAAAATTTATTATCATATTATGTTAAAATGTGTATATTTATTATCCTTAATAATTCCTAGTTCGGTCTAGTAGGAAAATTCGCCTCTAACATGCACAAACTGTACAATGATGATTATTATAATGTTACAATATATTCACATAAAACAGCAGTAACACTATGAGTACAAATCAAAGCTGAAAGTCTAAGTAAAGCTAGAAAGCAGCTTTGCCACAATAGAAAGTATCAAATGACATTTGGCGAATATGGTAATAGGTATTAGAGACGGTTATTTGCTGCTCCAAGATTGCATCCATTTCATGCTATGGATCTTATGGCTCACAACATAGGGACACACTCCATAGTTCACAGTAACAAACAAAAACCTGATTGCTGGTATTGGGATCTTTCTTTTTCGTTTTCATTTCCTCTATTCGCGTTATTTTCTCCACACAAGAAAGTATGTTCTTTCGCAACATATCTTTTAGTTCTTGGTCATCCTTTCTTGTTTCGCTCTGATCAAGGGCTTGTATTTTATTATCTGTATTGGTTTCTTCTGCTCCTCCTAAATTGCTAGGAGGCCCTGATAAGTGCTGTACATTTTCCGTAACACCTTCATTGTTATTTTCTTCTTGAATTTGACTATCTTCCTCATTTCTAATGTTTTGCATGGATTTATTTATCTGTTCATTTTCAATGTTAGTAACTTTTTTCGTCAAGTTATTGTTTATGACGTCGGGCGCATTTTTAACATTAGAAACTGGGGTCAGATTAGTTTCAGAGGAAGGATCAGATTTATCCTCATCATTATCACCTGTTGCTGGTATCTCTACAATAATAACCCCATCTGTTTCCTCAGCAGGAACTTCTACATTTTCTGGTGTGTTATCCACTAACATGTGTTCCAGTTTAGTTTCACTTTCCTTTAACTTCATTACCATCTCTACCAGTTCATCATATTCTTCTTTAGTGTGTTCGATAAAAGCCTAAATTAGAAATAATATCAACCTTTTTTTTACATGATCTTATACCTATTTTTTAAACATATTGAAATGATGCACATACCTCCTCTTCGGAGTTACGCATTGTATCAACGAGAGACGAAGTCACTCGTATGTACTCTCGTATCTGTCCGAGCCGACGTTCTACAGCTGCTGCGTCAGGACAGGCTGCAGCTATTGCCTCTCCTAAGGCTCGGGCCGACTCTCGGTGAACCTAAACGTAGCCAAAGAATACCGCCATTTTTTTTTTTTGTGAAAATATAGCTTGGGCTCAAGATGTAATAAACAATATCAATTAGATAATATACTATTGTAAGAACACAAGTATATTTGTGGTAACTACTTACATGATTACTGTCATTGAGATTATTGAAACTTCCTTGTCCCTGTTCATACATGTTGTTAATTAGATTGACAGTTTTTGTCCCAGTCCGAGAATTAGATATTGGAGGTGTAGTATTATTGTTGCTTGCGTGGCTTCCTTCGAAATTATTTCGAGAAGGATTCAAGTTCCTTGTTAGATTGTTTCTGTTTTGATTAGGCGCCTAAAAATTGAATAAATTATTAGTAAACAAAATGAAGGCTTTTCAATTATCACCAAATAATTGGCAAAAATACTTACATTAAATGGTTGAGACACATTGCCTGTAACAGCATTGGGTGTAGTTGGATTAACTATCATTACAGCAGCAGACGCATGGTTGGAGTGAGGAATTAGGCCTAAAAATAATTAACAAAATGAATATTTTTTATCCAAACAAATGCTTCTAATCAAGTAATTAAATTGAATAGAAGTTAAAAAAAAAACAGTTTTACAAGTATTGCGGTGTCAACTAAATAAAAGAACACTACATGTCTTTGAACAGTTATACATGAACAACTACATATCCTTGAAGAAAATAGTAATTAATTGTTTACCATTCTGCATCTGATGCACATAGGGGTGCAAAGTGTGTCCAGAAATTGACGAACCAGCGCCGTCGTCATTTTGTTCAGCCGATATACTCTCGCGATTCTGCACGTTGAGAGGCAATGCGCGTGGCTGAGGTCTCACAGGAACAAATCTTCCAAACCCACTCTCAAATGACACGGAATTGTCTAGAAAAACACACATTTAAATTCCAGGAACTGAAATCTAAATTTGTTCATATGGATATGGATAAATTTAGCTTACCCAAATCTGTCAGTTCGTGATCTGAAGTATTATTTGTTGGTTTTCTTGATTGACTGTAGTTAGTGCGACTGTTGTATTCAGAGACAGGCACCCAATCAAGAGATGTCTAAAAAATAATTGTTTTCAAAGATCACATGTCGCACAAGTTCTTAAAATATGTTGTACAATAACTGAGCACAGAACACACCTTAGGTGCACTAAATTTAGAAAAACAACCTCCCATAAGGTATTTAAATAAATGCTAATTTATATCACTATTCAGGATACTCTACACAATATCTTTAACATTAATCTACTCAGAATAAAAGGTACAGAACTGTTTTCTGTTCAATATTATCTGTGTCACAAACCATAGCAGCTTGGCACTGATTCAAATACATGAATCTTTCAGGTTTCCAAAAATAAACTCATACGAACTTCACATGTGTTCAAGCTTTGCTAAGAACCACACCAGTTGTTATTAATTTTCATTACATTGTTGGAATAATTTGGTCATAAAAATTGAGTGTGCATAGTTCTTACATATTCCAGGGAAAATAAATAACATATACAATTTATTATTTATGTCCTCCGAGGAAAAATTAAACTTGTTTTTGTTTAATTTGCATAATTTGACATAACATACTGCTGCTCATTACAAAACGAAACTAAGTACTGTGGGTAGAAAAAAAAATGTTGTGAAATTGTAAGGAGAATTTATATTTCAATGATATAATGGTGGCATTTATTATTATAATTAAGGACTATAAGTGAAAGTGAATTGTATTATTATTCTTTTAAAGCATCAGTCATAAATACCTTAGATAAAGTGATACATGGACATCTAGTAGATTTATACTTTAGTAAGTTTTTGTGGAAAGACAAATAAAAATAATATTCCACAACTATCACACAACACTGTCTAGTTCCAAGCTAAGCAGAGCTTGTGTTATGGGTACTAGCCAAGACTGATAAAAATACTTAAATATTTCTAAAAACATACATATTATAGATAAATCACACCCAGACAAAAAGAAATCTTTAAGACTTACGGATTTAAAGCACTGCGGTCTAGTATTACAGGAAATATTGAGGGTTACCTGATATTATTTGTGTATGGTGGTGGTAATCAAGTTGAAAGAACAGTTTTGGTTAATTACCATAATATTTAACCCTTCAGATACCGTCAATTAGAGACACAATAGTAAGACAATAGATGCGCGGCCACCGGTGGTCGCTTGGGGATTCATGAATTAAACATAAAATTGTAAGGCCTTTATATAAATATTAAAATGAAAGTATGACATATACCTTTAATTTTCTAGCAAATGATGTCCGTTCTTACAAAGGTATTTAGCACATTGTGCTGGCATATCAGTAATATGTTAGTATGCCCCTTGCAGCTAAGTCAATTAGGAGTAGATATTGTACTGATACATGTGGGTAGAAAACTTATCAGGATAATAGAAAGACAAGAAAATGTTGGTGGCATATAAATTGTGCAAAAATGTGTTATGAAACTAGTTTCGTTATGTAGTAGGTAGTTCTCACCGTTACTAGATTGGTCGTCATGTCTCTCCTTGTTGGGGTAACTGCTTCTTGTGGAACATTACAATTATTTCTCACTTTTGTCTTGGGTATAGTTCCCGTATGACCTGGATGCCGCTCATTGTTACCAGGAGCCATAACATTCAGTTTTTATTTGCTGCATTCGGTTATAAGATTCATAGCAATATGAAACTGTGTTTTGCAATAAAATGTCGAGCAAATAAAGCGATTTAGTAAATTAGTTCTAAGCGAAGGTAATATTGAAAACTGTTACAATTCACAAAGCTTTAAAAACCCTACACTCACTTGCCAATAAATTATATTATTATTTCTTGGATTGAATTATTTTTCGTAAATTACTGCAGTAGAATCTTTTACAAGTTTTTTTTTTATTATATTTTTTTTCTAGTTTTGCACGATTGGCGAAACAAGAAAGTATTTTATTGGCTGGCCAACCAACTATTGCCGGGGGCTGCCAGTTTTCAAATTAAGTTTAACTATAAAAACCAAAAAAGGCTATTGTCTACTCTTTTTTATTTTGGTTGAAATAACTTGCTCAGCGATCGTACTTGCAATAGACATGAAATATTTATATCAATTTAAATGGGCTATTCCAACGGTTACCTAAGCTAACAAGTAACACATCGGACTGGGATGCCAAATAGATTTCTGGGCATAATTAGAAACAGCCTAACAAATCCTACGAATCTTTCGTGATATAAGCAAATTCTCAGAAAGAAGTTTAAGTTTAATTAAAACATCAATTACTCAACTCAAATATTTCAACAGCAACATGTCAATTATTATTCCACACACGTATTACCACAGATACATGGTAATTTCAATAGACTGGTAACCCTGGCGCTGCCATTACAATTTTTTTTTGAACACGCAATGTGACTACGAGGCTTTTGACTTTTGTAATTAACGCATGGCGAATGCTAGAATCTAGATCTTGATGATTGGGCCAGGGCCAGCCAGTTAAAACATACCTACATTTTTCTTTTATGTCTCAACTTGCATATGTCGTGCAAAAATTGCTATTCTCAAATAATAAATACTAGCTGCCATTATGACACCTTATTACCATGTTACAGAGTTAGATGGGACAATTTTCACCGATGGGTTTAGGGTTAATTCACACCGAGATGCGACGCAAGCGCAACGCGTCGATACAGGAGGAAGCCAGTGATATCATACATGAGGAAGGTATACAATATATTGGAGAAAAACCGAGAAATTCCAAAACTTATAACACATGTGTGAAACTGGGGCATGCCGCTAGATTAAAATAAAGAGTCGGTGCTAGACATTACCACATTTCATTCAAACAAAAAAGATTCTTGCATTATTTTTCGCCTTTCAGTCTATTCCTTTTTTCGTCGGTTTATTTTGTTTGCTAAAAAGTTTTTATTTAAAATCAGAGTTACTTCGGTTGAGTTTGGTGCGGTCTGCATTGTGACTTTGTGACTCACAGGTTCGATTCCCTTTTCGTATGGAACTGTACTATAGATCGGTGTTTAACGTTCTATGCTTGTGACATCGCCGAACATTAAAATAATTGTTATATAAAGAAGTATAATAAATATAATAAGTCAATGAGGGTTCTAATCCTAAATGACCCAAGTCACTCGTACTACTGAGATTTACCTATTAATTTTATTTATTTTTTTACAAACTGTTCTAATCGAACAGTACTTGGGCACTTAACTGATCAATGTATTAAAGTTGGTACTTATAGTCACCTATGTCGTAAAGCGAAACAAGGAGTAAAGATGGCAAACGTTAATCACGACCTTGCTAGGCCTGGGTTCTTTACATTAGGTAGGTATTCCAATCCTTCAATTTCCATTTCCGTGATTGATAAAGTTATATTTAAAAGATATTGACGCAGCCGGTGAATTGCATGTCAAACCTTCACCAACAATGTAGGGCGACCAAGCGTGTCGCGCAGTGAAATGACGCCATGGCATGTTGGCCCAGATTGGCACTTCAAAAGAGTCCATTGCTTATTATGAACTACTTTAATGCTGTGCACGAATATGAACTAAGCAATGGACGTGTATATTTCAATGAATGTTGGTCCCCGTCGTTCGGCCAGTGCGTAGAGGCAGCATAGCATTTTCGTTTGGCTCATATTGGACTTGGAGTCGTTCTCGTTCGTAGTTTAGTTTAGTACGCGTTTGACCCGCCGACTGGCCGCGCTGTTTCTCTGTATGTGACCGTACGGTATGCGCGAACAATACTTTGCGAACTTTGGTATAACTGGATTCTGCTACTCATCGGACGTTGAATTAATGTGTTGAGTGTAATGAATATAGCGAAATTAAAATAAAAGTGTAGTTAAGTGAATGAAAGTTGTCAATTAAAAACATTTATCGTTCTTGTACTCAGGTAAATACATTATGTATTATTTTGTTTTCATTTTTTATGTGCGTACTATAACGACAATAGCTTTAAAAAAGTTTTGTGCGTAAGGTTTTTATGTAGTGAATGAACGTGTTCTTTTAGTTTTGTTGAACATGTTAGGCTTATTTTAAAAGCTGGTTTATTGGCAGGTGGGAAACTGTAATTAAACACACCAGTTACCCATTAGGAGTAAGTTGAAATACAAACATCCGAGGAACCTTTAGGGTGTAAAAGTACATAATAGGTAGGTACATAATCCTTTATACTTTATAGAGACAGGAGACTAAAAATTATAGATAGGTACCTATAGAAAGAAAATGCTCATCAGCTCATGTATATTTTTTGCCTTTTCTGCAAATACTTATTAAAGTTGTTCCAAAGTTTACGTTTGCAGATATCTATACGTAAAGTTTACGTACACTATTTCAAGGCTCTACTGAATCATGTCTAAATACCATGTTTCTAAATTCATTTTCTACTGTTTAGGGATAAAGCAGAGTTCTATGAAAAGTTCACAAGCTTCATATGAGGCGAGCTTGAAACTACAGAATAATGCCAATTGAAGTTTTTTTTTATAATTAGTTATTCATAAATGATATCACCATTATTTGATGACTAAATTAATAGCGTCAAGTTGAGAATGACTCGTAAACACAAACCCAGACATTCCGAAACACACCTCTTTCTGCGGAGCAGTAAGTTGAGAGCAAAGGAGGAGACAATCGTCCCCTGGTTAAGACGCCCAGTTTGTCGGGATTTGTTTGTAGGGCGATTCCTTGCAACCGCAGGAGCGGACGGCGAGCAATAGGTAGCTCGCCAGGGGCGACGACGCGTTGTTGCCCGCGCGCCTCGAAAGTGCTGTCAGCAAGATTGACGGAGGACGTAGCTGTAAGGTCCGATACCTGCCAGGGCTGCCGGATTGTTGGCAAGAGTTACTGTAGACCTCACAATGGATATATAACTGAAGGAACGCTGTGGGTTTATGTTAGTAAAAGACTCAGAGTGGGAAAAGTCATATAGCACGAAACATAAGTAGGCAACAAGTAGGCTAGCTCACATCATACAATAATCCTTATTCTATGATGTGAGTTCGGCTACTTGCAAGATTCTAGTAATTGTACTTTTGCGCAATGTCCTTTACAAACTCTCAAGCTGCAAAATAAATTATGATGACTCTCTCACGGTAGATACCTAGTTCGGTACCTTCTAATTTTGTGAAGACATTTAAAAGACAAACAAATAAATATATAGGTAGATATAAAGATAAATTGACCTGCGGAAAAACCGGTAACAAACCCACTCCACGTCATTTTAAAATACTTATGTATCTTAAATAGGTCTCTAAAATTGTCTCTAGACTAGACTGCAGAGGAAGCGGTGAATAATAAAACCCGTAACAGGTTTTGTAACATGAAATAACATTATATGTACTTACATACTTATTTATAACAGCAAATGTTCCAGTTGGCTGTTAGTCAGCAGCTTTAGTTGCGTCTACATAAATTAAATGTTTTGAATATAGTCTGAACCAATAGAAAAAGACATTAACCTGATTATAATTATAGACGATTTTTACTCAAATACCTGTTGCGTTAAAATTATCTAGTTCTGTCTCGCGGCTTACACTGGACAGTGCATGGCCCAAAAACCATGTATTTTTTAAAAATAACGCACACTAAGGTACCGCGATAGTGCAGCTTTCCATCAGTGAAAGAATGATTGACCGATCAGCACTTTTAAAAGATATCCTATAATCCCTGAAAATACTAGTCCGATAGTTAAAATTTTTTCACCGACAGAAAGCTGCTTTATTCCTGAGTGATTTAGGCTATATTTTTTGAACGCAGGTGAAGCGGCGGGCATAAACTAGTTATTTATATATAAACAAACAATTTTACTTCTTTGGATGACCCATGCATCCGCCAAGCGAGAATTTTCTAAACATTTCTATTGGAATACAACTGCAGAAAACTTCATACAGCCTTGTATTTTCCGCGTCAAATCCTCTGATTTAAGCTGCTTGGTGTGTCAATCAAGGCTTTCAAGAAATTCAACTGGATATAAACGATAGGGATTCAAAAAAACTATTAAGCTATTTATTTACCGCTACGTATCTACCTGGTAATTGGCATGAATGATGTCTAAAAGCCAAAGACATTAAACATATCTAAAAGCTACCCGCCTAATGACTCCAGATTTATTTTGTTCTGATAGGATTATAAATTATTCTGCGCCTGCAGGTCAACTTTATACCTGCCTGTCTCATATCCCATTTCTCAGAATAATTAAAGATGCATTAGACTCGCTCTGGTATTTGTTAGAAATAAGTAATATTGACTTTCAAAGCAAAATGTTGCTTGAGGCATTTGTTACAAGACAATTCTTGTTGTTCGAAGCCTGACCAAAAATACAAAGTAATTGAGAACCTCCTTTCTTTTTTGAAATCAGTTGATAAAGTAAGTTTTTGGCATTTTTATTTTATGTCGTGATAACATCCTTGTATATTAGTGATCGATGCGTTGAATGCAGTACCTAATTGCTTTGATACAACCATTCCAGTATGGTCTTTTTTTATTTTACAATTTGGAAAAACTTCTCAGTTCTCACTGACCTTATTTAACCCATCTTATAAAAATTAATACCATTTTCTCTAAACGGAGTTGTTTTCATTGGTGACTTGCAGGTGCCTAGAGGGCTCAGAACTATATTCCAATGTTTCTAAAAGAATCACAAACTCTCGCATAACTGGGGTCAAACAGTATGCGGCTCATAATACCTAACCTAGGTACTGTAAAATTAATAGACTGCAGTATTTAATTAATTATAACAGTACCGTACCTAGGAATAATAACACTTTTATGATTATTATAGAATCTCATATAAGTTTTGATGGTGGGGAGGGCGGTACCAGCGGTGGCAGTTCCATAGGGTTGGGCCTTACCACCTCGGTTGGCCGTAGGTGCGCCGACCTAGATACCAGATTTTGTGTTGACGGTTGATGACAGTTTAATTAATAAAAACTAGGTGGTGGAAGGCCACACCTTGTACGAGTATTACGAGTAACTACACCCGCTATATTAAGTTGCTTAATTACATGTGGGAATGTTTCAGTGACTGCGGGTAAATAGCATAAGTATTATTCACAACTGTGCACCTACATGAATGTTTAAAACGACTCTCTTTCCCTCGACTCGTCAGTTAATTACGCGACAGGTTGCACAATTAACTAAAAATAAAACAATTAAACAGTCTCATTAAACTTTCATTTTAATCTTGATGTTAAAATATCAGACAGACATAAGTATATGAAGTTGCCTAACCTATTATTAATTCATGAATCCCCAAGCGACCACCGGTGGCCGCGCATCTATTGTCTTACTATTGTGTCTCTAATTGACGGTATCTGAAGGGTTAAATCAAAATTTAATGCAACATCTTTGAAAAAGAGGTATCTGACGAAGTTTAGCGTCTTTTTTCAAGTCATTTCAGTGTCGTTTTAAATATTTACTTCTAAACCTCGTGGTTGTTCATTTAAAATGTCCTTCCAGCAGCACCAACTTTCATTATTTTTATGGAATTGGCGTATGGTGATGTCAGTGATGACGTCATATTCGTACCACGAACTAACCGGTTCCGCGGCTGCGGCTGCCGACCTCCAATTATGCTAATACCGATGCCGTTCCAGTCCACTCCTCAGCCAAACATGTCGTAAACAGATACATATATCTAAATTGGGTCTGACGAGCCCGTGAGGTCATCTATGTCCATCTCAATTTGAGAGAATTTGACTACTTTGTACTGTTGCTAGTGCAGCATTATCCAATAAACAAAAATAGCTAGAACCGTTTTCGAAAATTATATTCATCCCTCGGATTTGTTAGAGTTAACACGTGTTAAGTTTCACACGGCTACCATATTTGAGTCGATTGATTAAAAAAATATATCCACCACATTTTGTGTAGTAATGGCATCACGCACGACTTCCGTTCAATGTGCTAATAAAAACTTCGGCGGTTACTACTGCCACCGTAACCACCATGCCATGGCACAGTCATATATACAATGTGCTATACCTATGTTATGTAACTGAGCACGTGGTTCGCAAGTTCTGCGACTTATCGCTGCTAAATTCAAATATCGCCTATAAGTCACTCATGTCTTTTATTAACATGCGTTTCATTTCATCCGTCTTCTTCACATGACCATACCAGGGTAAAAATAATTACCTTTCAACTTTTCAGTCACTTGTTCTTTTATATTCTCGTACACATTTCTCACTTTATCCATTCTCGTATCGTCTCGTCGATTTGATTATCTAATAATCTCCAAATTTTATTAAACTGAAGAGTGAATGAAGCAGTAAAAGTGGAGTACTCAAGCATAGATAGACTGGCAGTGGCGTCCACTGCCAGTCTGTGTCGCGACTCTATGCAATTTGGCGATTTACCAACATTCCTGCTAAGTCTTCCGCATGCACCCGTTACTCTTTTAATCAAAGGACACCATTTCATTCGTTACGAATAAAACTATTTTAATTTCAGTGTTAGCAGCTTTGATTTAAATTATTTATACATATATAATTATGTACGTCATATTTATTTATCCAGTAAAGTAAAGGTTATCTTCAACAGTTGGAAAATTGGTCAAAATAGGCCAAAAACAACTACCTAAATAATATTTAATAGGTATAGTGAGCCATGACTCTGCCACATGGAGGGAAAGTACCTTAAATACTGTAAAAAGATTTAAAAAAATACTGAATGAAAACTTCATTTTTATTTAAAAAATACAGAATACGAACTGCATTCAAAGTATTTTAAATAATCATCGGTCTAAACCGGGAATCGAATTCGCTAAATATGTAAAAAAGAATTAGTAATTTTATGATATTGTAAATAAATTAGTGTCAATCAATGAAGTTATTAAAAGGGTTAAAATTTTATAAATTAAATTGGTTATAGAAATGGAAAAATGGTCTACTATTTATATCAGATGCTAATTTATGTTATTTAGAAGGAATACGGCGCGCGAAATATAAAAAAAACAGTTTAGCGAATTCGATTCTCGGTTTAGTCAGGCTATTATTTAAAACTCTTTGAATGCAATTAGTTTTATCTTTAAGACGTATAGGTAGGCAGGTACGTTCCTTCCATGTGGCCCTGTACCTATACTGTGAGTGAAAATATACAGTTTCTTTGGTGTCAATCAGATTCGCTACAGCGGAAGACGACTGTAATTAAAATAAATGAATGGGAAACATGAATTGGCAGTTCGTTGAACTGTCATGTCCGGTGGAACCGAGACGCTATACATACTATAATGCCCAGGGGAGAGAGTAGGTGGGCGCGTCTTTGCACCGATAAGAACCCGCCGTCACGCCGCGAACAACTAGGCCATACGTCGCATTGTTTTACCAACAACTACTTAGGTACAAAGAAAAGCTGACAGTGCTAAGCAAGGCTCTCCAGAGATCTAGTTTTTAAATACAATGCAATTCTAAAATCACAAGGCGCTAGAGCACATTCTTTTAATTCAATCTCCTTCAGAAACTGTCGTCTTGCAACATTTCATTACGGTTTCAATAACAATTAAGTAGGTACCAACTCATCGTGGGTGTCCAAGATAATCACGTTATTACTCAACAGCATCATTGTTATTTTAGTAACACATGGTTCGTTTATTGGAGACGAAAAGAAAACGACTAACATTCAACATTGTTATGAATGCAAGTGATTCATTTGGTAAGTTCTCTGTATCAGTAAGACGCTGACAACTTACACCAGGATTTATTATTTCGATTTGTATGATACAAATAGCTCTTATTGTGATGGATTGAGTGATATGGTAATGGTACTTAGAAAATGTCTTCATATAAAATTGTATTCGATCAGTCAGATTTGTGCACTAGCTTCTGATGTTTTATAAGTGCCCATGTAGGCATATGTGAAATAAAAACTTTTGACTTTGACTTTCCTTAGTATGAATATTTTTTCCTGAGATAGTATAAGCACAACAACAAGTGAAAATTGGTGAGGCGAAACCAAGGGAATCTCATATTAGGCTCTTATGTATTAATCTCATATTAGATGTTTCATACTTTTCAAATCTTTCCTCAAAGTTGTAAGTTTCTAAATGGGATATTCCATATTATGCGACATGCATAAACCTAAGCTTTCATAATATTGTCGCAAAGTAATTCAAAGAATAGAAGTCAATTTGTGCTATTGAATGTGATATAGGTACTTATGTGGATGAGTGGAGAGGAGAGGGAGATTAAGTCAAAGAAAAGGTGGATGTATTTTTTATGAGGAGTAAAGCAAAAATATAGTTTTAAAAAAACTACTCGAGTACCCCATACTCGATTTACAAAAAATGTGGCACAAAGCGCCCCACGCTTTTATCACAATAATATTTTTCGTTTATTATTATTGTTTTTTAGTTATTTTTTCAAGTATATTTATTTTTAACTGTTTTAGTGAATAGTTTTTCAAATAATTTTTTATTTTATTTTAATTTCTTATTTAATTTATTTAAATATTTTTTTAATCCTGGCGAATCTAATAAGGATAATCGAATATTTTAATCGGATTCTTGTATTGTCATCGCCGAGTCATCGGTCATTGATGGGTGTGCAAAGTGAAAAAAAAAATGTGATTGTCTAAAGTTGGGCAAAATCGAGCTTAAAGGCGGTGGTTACAACCAAACAAACAAGCAAGCAAACATACAGGTGAAGCTAAAAAAAGCCTGTTAAAAACTGTTGCGCTGACTCCAAATAACACAGGACGGGGGCAAGAAGGTGATGACTGATACTCATATCAACTGTAGAGGTCGTTTGGAATTCAAACAAACCTGCCCAGATATTTCTGTTTTGCATTTCATTTTGAGTATTTTATTCTGAATGAAATAGCCTAAAGAACAGCTAAGGAGTAGTTAGATACACTACAGTGTTCTTTTGATGCTAAAGGTTATCATTATCGGATACACTTATAAATTATTATGTAGGTAATTGCATTATATTATGTAGAAAGGCGTCATTATAGAGACTGCTAGAGATATCAATTTCTTATGAAATATTGAACCGTAAAGTGCATTTTTGTCCCTAAAGAGGTCCATCTACCTTCACTTAGTACCAGACTATGGCAATGAGAAACGTGAGTTGAAATTAAATAATCAATCAATAGCGTTATGTATCGTAATAAGCTATTTGAATGCACACGTCGGAGAATTGCAGCTCTGTTAGCCAAACATTTAGCTCGTTAGTTTGTTTATCAATGAAGGTTCTTAAGTGTAGCAGAAAATCGAAAGTAGGATTTACGTTTCACTTTCCGCCCTTCGCTAGCAATTGACAGCGTGAGTGCAATGAGAATGTTGTCATAGTTTATAAATGGCCATTTGTATCAGAGCTGTTTACATCATAATTGTATTCTGTGATGTGATGATATTTGTGAAGCGCCTCGCGGACCGCGCAGGCGTCACCGTCGCGTTCGGGCACAAGGCAACAGACCTTCGCCGATTATAGCGGTGACGCCATCGGGTCCGGCACAACAGACTATAATATAACAAGTCACCACACAGCATGCCCTAAGCCTGTTGCCGTAAGCCTCTGCTCCTTAAACCTGTCCTTATTCAGCCGGTCAAGGCACGTTCAAGGTGCTGTACTTGATATTGTATTGTGTGTAAGTAATACTTGGAACTGCTTTAATATTACGATTGTTTCTCGAATGATGCTATCGTTATATTTTAATAAATACATTATTTATTTATTCAAAAGACTCATTCACATTAGGACATAAGGTGTAAATAACTTACACTCCATATACATATAACATAACCTACCTACTCATTTCCACCAACCTGCACTGGGCCCGCGTGGTTGATTACGGCCCATTTCCTCTCCTAGAGAGGTCTGAGTCCCAGCAGCGGGAACATTAAAAAGGCTGATTGATAGATAGATAGACCTACTCATTCAATTTTTTTTATTCACATCAGTAATCCGGTGTATTTTGGTAGACGGTTCGCCATTTTTATGGGTACATTATAAAGTACATTATTATTCACCCAACTGAAACCTAAAAATAACGGTGAACCGCGTTTAACTTGTTTTTATTATTTTTGAGCATGAATCCATAATTACAAACAAATGTTGCTCCAGTCGTTACATTCGGCTCATGGAAGCTAAAAATATTAATAACCGACCACTGAAAAGAATAAATTAGCACGGTTGGTTGGTCCATGATGTCCATTACAAACTTTTGTCTGAGTTATAGGCAGATATACGTTATTGTCTATGAGAGTGTTATACACACTCTAAACACACTCCAATGTATATTATTAGATACATCCTTGACATTTCGCAGTTTGATTGCACTCAAAAACTAGCGTAAGCACGTTTTTCTAACTTAACAAATCGTAGGTAATAAACATATGGAACGTTACTAGTTACCTATTTATTATATAATGTGAAGGTTCATTAACCCGTCTGCTACAGCCGAGATCAACGCGGGGCTTAGTAGTGAACCTTGGGGAACGCCAAGCTAAGCCTAGAACTGTTTATCAAAAATTGCATTTTTTCTTTGAATAGCATAAACGGGAACCATTTTGGTCTATACGAACGTATGTAATGACAAAAATAGTCGCGTATGTTGCTACTTTCAATATGTTATACTTAAGTAACTTTTATTTAGATTTGGCATTTGGTTATAAGGCGATAGGGCAAATACATAATTATTATGTGTCTATGTATATGCTGTTGCATCTATTCAAAAGCTATAAAACTCAAGAATGGTTAAATAAAATCCAAAATTTTCCAACCCCTGCTCATAGAGCGATTTATGTGGATTTGAAATAATATCTTTGCGATGATGTGATTGAGACATGCGATCAAACTTTCATTTATTGCGTAGGTCAATCAAGTTTTTGATTGCAAACGATGAATATTTACTATGATATATTTTACTGTTGGTTGTAAAGATAGTTCCCAACAGATTTCTTTTTGATGATCAAATTTTATCGAAGACTTCCCTTGTTACGAGCTACCCAATGTTTGAATTAGCGTTGTTTTTAGATCTTGAATTAAATATACCTACGTAATACAAAAGGTTGGGAACTTATTCTATAACCTTTCATAACATTTAGTATTGTTGTATAAAAAGGTAGGCCCTATATTTAGTAACAACTTACAGCAAAGTCAAAGTGTGGTGTTCCAGTTTCTATCGCTTACTTTATCGATTTTTCCTTCCACTTCGCATAATGGTGTGGCCGCTACGAACATAAGTCTATGTAGACATAAGTCACAATTCAACTGGCGATGTATAAACAAGTGGCTGGCCAGACTACAGTGAATTAAATTGGTCCGACAACTGTGACATCTCCGCTCAATCAATTACAGTGACCTAAGTATATCTTCTTATATCACGCATCGGGTGAATGAACAGTGGCCGTTTGTAGCTGATGTTACTGTAGGCAGGCATAGGTTTATCAATCATAGTAACGCTCTCCATCACGAAAGAAAGATCTCCAATCCTTATTTGCCCCATCATGGCCCCATCACATTCAGACCCAGCTGCATTGAGATTTTTATTATGAAATACTTATTCAAATACAAAAGTCGATTATTTGTGTTTATAAACAGTAATTTTTTTAACCATACCTTTAAAGATAGAGATATTACAGACTTAAAACATAGTATTTTATAAATAAATAACTTCCATGCATTTCTTTATTGATATTTATAAATATTAATATATTTTGATTATATTTTAAGAGAAATATTTAATTACTTGATTGTTGTCTGAAAAAGTAGAGGTAAATAAAAACCTACTCTCTCATTATTCAGCTGATTTTAAATATGGGGTTAACAGAAAAAGTTATCTTGAAACTGTATCAAGATGAGAAGAAGCTGATATTATATGCGCTTGTTCTGTTGCTCTCGGGAAACAATTTAGAAATAGCATCATATATTCGTAACGATTCTTGTTGTTTAGCTTTTATTTCCTTTGAACGCATTTAAATTGTTAATGTAATAGTAACATTGACTCATGTATAGCGTAAACATTGCCTCTACTCTAACAGCTCTACTTTTAGCACTGCTGTTTCTATAAGCCCTTTGTAACTATCAGCAAAAAAGTTGTTGGTAGAAAGCTTCTGGCTTACTATAACAATGGATATGTGCATAAAAAATGCTTAATAATAATAATAAAAAAATCGTATCACAAACAGCAGCTGTGTCGTGACAGTCGGTTACGGTGACTAGTCATGATTGCAGTCTGTTTTTATGCGTCGGTAACGCCAACTCGCCACAGTTCTGCTGACAAACCGCAATCCATGAATAACGAACATTCTAATGTTAATTTAGTTCTAAGTGTCACATTCACATGTTTCGTATTATTTTAAACACATTAATTTCGCAATGTCTGTGAATTTTGCAGAATTTCGGCCATCGACCGCTGCCGTGCCCTCTCGGTGCTTAAATTATCTTAAACAACCTTCTGACACGCAAACAGAAATGCCTAGCTTTATTGTTACAATGTAGGACTAGAATAAATTTAGCAGGATGTCAATAATAATTATGCTACCTTTAATTTCTTTTGATAGAAATGAGTCAGATGTGTGACCTCAACTTGGTATTATGAGTAATTACATTAGGCATCTACCTACTGCAACAAATTACCTACATGAAAAATAATTATTAAAATCCTGTTCATTGAATGACAATTTATTAGGAAAACTAAATAATTTAAATTAAATTCAATATCAGTTACAAATTCCATTCCGAATTGGCGGTGTGCCACCGGCAAAACATCTGTCGTGTGAGAAAGTATGGGTCGGTCGTGTTTATGTTTACGCGATCGTAACCCAGTTACACACACACACACATAGTGATAATACGATACCCTCCGGCCGGTAAGAAGGCGTCGCAATAATCATGAACCCAAACAGTCGACGTTTGACCCTCTTGAACCTTCGTCGTTTACGAAATCATGGAAGAAAAATTCCGCCAATGTTTTATATTCAACTAATGGTTTTCTAATATGCCTGCCTCTATTGGTTTCAGTAAGTGCTTGCTCTCTGACTCTGAGTTCACGCTCATTTAGTTTTATTTACCTACTCAGAATGAGATTGAGGTATGCAAGTTGGAATGTAGGGACTATGACTGGGAGGGCGAGAGAGTTAGCGGATGTATTAAAAAGAAGACGGATAAATATAGCATGCTTGCAGGAGACTAAATGGAGAGGAACAAAAGCGAGAGAAATTGGTGAGGGATACAAGTTCTACTACTGTGGAAGCGATGGAAAAAGAAATGGTGTTGGAATAGTGTTAGACAGTAAGTTGAAAGAAAGCGTGATGGAAGTACAAAGGATTAGTGATAGATTTATAGTTGTGAAAGTTATGTTAGAGAATGTGATGTTGAATGTAGTTAGTGTGTATGCTCCACAAGTAGGATGTGATGAAACGGTGAAAGAGAAGTTTTGGGGGGATTTTGATAGAGCTTTAATGAACATTCCTGTTCATGAAGAATTGATAGTTGGAGGTGATTTTAATGGACATGTGGGAAGAATGAAAGGTGTTTATGAAAGAGTGCATGGGGGATGGGGTTTCGGTAGTCCGAACAGTGAAGGAGAGACGCTGCTGCAATCCGCTACTGCATTTGACCTGGCAGTAGCCAATACGTGGTTCCAGAAACGAGAAGAACACATTATAACGTACAAAAGTGGTAATCATATGACCCAAATCGACTACTTTCTAGTTCGGCGCAACAACCTAAAACATATCAAAGACTGCAAAATACTGCCAGGAGAAGACCTAGTCTCACAGCACAGACTCCTGGTTATGACATCAGTCGTCAAAATACTGTCTCACAAAAACAAAGAGCGTCCTCCCCCAAAAATAAAATGGCATATGTTAGAGAGGAATGATTGTGCGAATAAGTTTAGGGAGCGAGTGGTGGACAGAATGATAGAGATGGGTGACATGAATGATCGAAGTATAAATGAAATCTGGAATGAGATGGCTGGGTGTATCAGGCATGCAGCGAAAGATATTTTGGGAGAGACGAGAGGAAAGGGCATAATAGATAGGGATACATGGTGGTGGTCGACAGAAGTTCAGAATGTATTGAAAGAAAAGAAGATGAAATTCAAGGAATGGCAGCGTGTAGAGCCTGAAAACGCTAGTTTAAAAGCTGAAAAAAAGAGTGAGTATGACATTTTTAAGAAGAAAGCAAAGAAAGCCGTGGCAATAGCAAAGTCAAAATCCCAGGATAAATTATATGACACACTGGACAGTCCTGCAGGCCAAAAAGAACTATACCGGCTTACTAGAATAAGAGAGAGAAAGACGAGAGATGTTTGCCAGGTAAGATGTATAAGAGATGAAACTGGAATGGTTATATCAGACGATGAGAAAATCAAAAAGAGGTGGAAGGACTATTTTGAAAGACTGATGAATGAGGAAAATAATTGGAGTAACGTGTTAGAGAATAAACCAGTGAATGTAGGATTAGTGAGAATGGTTAGTATGGATGAAGTTAGGATAGCAGTAAGTGGAATGAAGAATGGTAAAGCCATTGGTCCAGACGGAATACCAGTTGAAGTTTGGAAGTTATTGCGAGTGGATGGATGGACGTGGTTAGCTTTATTCTTCAATAAGTTGTTGCAGGAAGAAGCCATACCTGATGAGTGGTGTAACAGTTCCTTGGTGCCCATTTTTAAAAACAAAGGTGATGTGCTTGAGTGCAACAATTTTAGAGGAATAAAGCTAATGTCACATACTATGAAAGCCTGGGAGAAAGTTATTGAAAGGCGACTGAGAGAAGAGAGTGAAATTTCACAGAACCAATTCGGTTTTATGCCAGGTCGGGGTACAACGGATGCCATTTTTGCTATACGCCAGCTGTGCGAAAAATACAGAGGTGCGCATAAAAACCTGCACATGGTATTCGTTGACCTCGAAAAGGCATACGACCGGGTACCTCGTGAGGTTCTGTGGTGGGCCCTTAAGGAGAAATGTGTGCCTGGGAAGTATGTGCAGTTGATCCGAGCGATGTACAGTCGGTGCAGTACCCAAGTCCGGTCTACAGTGGGCACTACTGGCAGCTTCAATGTGGCTGTCGGCTTACACCAAGGGTCGGCTCTTAGCCCTTACCTCTTCCTGATGATAATGGACGCTCTGACGTCGGACATTCAGGAAGAGGCTCCCTGGTGTATGTTGTTTGCCGATGACATTGTGCTGGTTGCCGAGAGTGGCCTAGAGGTCCAGAACAGATTGGAGGTGTGGTGGCACAGACTGGAAAGTGTTGGCCTGAAATTGAGTAGAACCAAAACGGAGTACTTGTTCTGCGATTTCGGCGGTCTCTCCACTCCAGTGCCTTTAGCTCTCGCCGGAACGCCCATACCGATCTGTTCCGACTTTCGGTATCTCGGGTCGCTCGTCCAAGGGGATGGTGAGGTAGACCGGGACGTAACTCATCGGATCAACGCAGGATGGATGAAATGGCGACAGGTCACGGGAACAACTTGTGATCCACGGATGCCCCTCAAGTTGAAGGGTAAAATCTACAAATCCGTGATAAGGCCTGTCATACTGTATGGATCAGAATGTTGGGCTGTGAAAAAGACGG
The DNA here is from genome assembly GCA_949319445.1 of Mythimna lalbum. Taxonomy (NCBI): domain Eukaryota; kingdom Metazoa; phylum Arthropoda; class Insecta; order Lepidoptera; family Noctuidae; genus Mythimna; species Mythimna lalbum. The sequence goes on along the minus strand of OX439350.1, from coordinate 12,901,239 downwards.
ATGAAAAAAGATTGCATGTTGCGGAGATGAGAATGTTGAGATGGATGTGTGGTGTGACGAGAATGGATAAAGTGAGAAATGAGTATATTAGGGGAAGTTTGAAAGTGGCGCCAGTGACTGAAAAGTTGAAAGGAAATCGTTTGTCTTGGTATGGTCATGTAAAGAGGAGAGATGAAACACATGTTGTTAAAAGGGTTATGAATTTACATGTGGATGGATGGAGAGGGAGAGGGAGGCCAAAGAAAAGATGGATGGATTGTGTGAGAAGTGATATGAATGAAAAAGGAGTTAGTGATAGCGTGACGAGTGACAGGACAGAATGGAAGAAAAAAACATGTTGCGCCGACCCCAAATAAAACGGGATAAGGGCAGGAAGATGATGATGGTTTTCTAATATGCCTGCCTCTATTGGTTTCAGTAAGTGCTTGCTCTCTGACTCTGAGTTCACGCTCATTTAGTTTTATTTACCTACTCAGCGTATGACTTCAAAGCTTCGTGTGGTTGTTTATAAGAAAAATGGGCCTCCTATATGGTGACAAAAATTGTATGATGGACAAGAAACATTCTCATTAAAATTGCTATGAATAGGCATAGGAGGCTATTTGTGTTTCTTATGGAATGATTGAAGTACCCAATTACTTAACATTTTTTGTTATAAATATATAATATCGGACAACATAAACACCGATAACCTCGAATACTTAAATAACGGCTCGGAAACTTTTTAATAGTAAGAAGTGGGAGATCAAAAATGACTAATTTAATGCTGTTTTTAAAACGGTGATGTAATTCTCATACCAGCTAAGTTGGATGGAACTGCAATTAATTGCGTGTCTAGTCCTATCGATGACATGGCAACTAAAAAATTAATCTTTCAATAAGTAGAACTAAAAATGCGGCATTCTATTTTAAAATCAAATAAATTTAGCATAAGGTTAACCGATAAGGAATAATGATTAACAAAATACTTAATTTGGGAGTGCAAGAAGAGAAATGCAACGGCTTGGCAACCCATTCATCTTTCAAGACCACTCTATCATTATGCTCTGCTTTCGCCGCCTTAATTGAGAACATAAAAGTGTTGTGTTACTAGAAAGTTACAAACTGATACGTTTTAAATACTGATGGGATAAGAAATATGAATATGACAAGGTCTTTGATTACATCAGCCCGCATATTAATGGCCCTATAGGTAGGTAGGTTCAATGAGTATCCGGTCGCACGCCATGCTTAGCGAACTTTTTACGAGCCCGTTTGTCCAGTGTTGTGTTCAGGATGAGATCACTGCAACAGTCATCTCATGGCATCTATTTTAATGCTATAACAGTTGGCATTGGTTGTGTCACTACGAGACGCCGGTGATGTAGGCGTTTAAATAAGTGGCCATGGCCCCGATTTACTAGACGCGTTGCATCGATTGTTTGAGTTTTTTTCCAGTTTTTGCTATCTAAAAAAAATTATTATTATTATTCTGTCTATTCACGCGTCACATGGTAAGTAGGTAAGCGTTGAAATAACATTACTGAAGGCATAATATGAAACCTAGCTGTATCACTTCCTTGTCGTGAGATACAAGGAAAAGGAAACTAATTAGCATCTTACGACTATGATGTTTCATGGAGAAAAAACCTAGATCTTTAAATGCCAATCTGTTTTCTAATATGATATAGATAATTTGGGTTCTATCGATCTATTGAAACATTACTTAGTAAGCATTATTTTTGTTCCAGATGCAAGATGCCTGAATAACTCAACCGCTACAGACAAGAAAAGCTGTAAAAATGAAGCAACTCATCAATAAGAACCTCATAACGCTAAAATGCGTTCTCTTCTGTTTTCTCGCGGGTAAGTTTCATAGGACTTTTCGAGTTAATTCTTAAATTGGAGGTTTTTGGCGGGATATTTCGAGAGTGGCTGTATATTATTGTAAATTTTTTGTCGGAAGATTGAAATAATATCGAACTAATAAGTAATTCAAGTGCATTATACCTACTTAGTCGAGGTGTACGTCACACACACACAGACATGTCATTAATTAATCAAGTGTTGCAGTTGAATATTTTTAGCCAATGAACTAAATTTTCATTTACGATCTTGGAGATCTCGTTATTGGGAGCCTCCAAGACAAAAACCTAACAGGTTTTATTACAGTGCTCGGATAAAATCTTGCCTTGTAAATCACTTCGCAGTACTAATAAATAAACCACACATGGTTACTCCTTTCTTGGGCAACAAAATAAGAACAAGACTGTCTCAAGTCACAGTTGGTTCACCTATAAAAAGTGGTCCAAGTCATCACGGACGAGGTACATACGGCCAATAATTCAAGTCGCTCTGTTGCAAGCTGCCTTCTAAGGAGCGGCGACTGCTACCTATCGAATGATTTAGGGACCGTTCACCTCGGTCTTGCCACTGCATTGCGACCAGTATGACCCATATGCTCCCACTTATTTCTTACAACTCCTTCATTGAGATGTTTGCGCGCACGCAATTTAATACTTAAAAGTTCTTCAGCGCCGGATTATTACTCATACCATTTTGTATTATTAGTGGCGGTCTCTTCAATTAAATTCGATTAACTTACGTCATCTTTTCGTCACAATGATGTATGTCTCTTTATTTAGGTATTGGCTGCATTTTTCCGTTTCTGCCAATGCACATGTTAGCTGTGGGTCTAGACAAGGGAGAAGCTCGGCTGATATCAGCTGTCGCACCATGTATTGCGCTACTCGGCCCTGCCGTGTTGGGGCCTCTCATTGATAAGTAAGTATTATGGTCATCTATTGTTCCTTTATTAGGCAAAGAGATCAAGGTTTGCCTTGTGACAAATTGCTGTCGCGTGCTTTTGATCTATTCGCCTGTTGTGGGTAATTTTGCTGATACAACAATGTTTTTTTTTAATCTGGTCTGCAGCACCCTCTTCGCCCTTTTTCAGTTCTAATATTACTCTTTCGCGTACAGACTATCAGTGGGACGAGGGACAACTGGTGGTGGCGCCGTTCCGAGTGGATCCGGGCGGCTGCTACGCGTTATCACGGCTGCATGCCTCATCCTCAGTGCTATATTCTACACGCTGCTCCTCGCTGTGCCATATACGGAGCGACAAGAGGTATCAACAGTGCATTTCCATGATTTCAGTTTATCTAGAACGTAATGCAAAACCCTATTGTGTAAACTTAACATTGTAGTCCATTGTAATCGCCATTAATCCTTAAGGATTAACATTGGTGGTGTTATGTGTGTGACTAACCTACCTGTCTGGCTTCATTGTAAAACCAGTAATGTGATTCTGATATACTACAGACAGGTCCTCTAGCCACAATATTAAAAAAGGAACTTTTTTACATTTCAAAGATAGGTTTGGCTTTATTAGACGCATGGTGTCTGAGTCATTCAATTTGTTTACTTACGCTGTAATAGTTACCTAAGATTCCCACACAAGTTAGTATTCTAAATTAATGAAATAGTTACCACCTACATTCAAAAACTCTAAATGTATGAACTGCATCTCACAGGCTCGACGACCTCAAGTCCTGTTCATGTGCGATGAAGACAGCGCTTACGTCATGCAAGAAGTGTGCCAGGACATGCGCTGTAACCGCTGGCCCGGTGAGAAGGTCAGTAGATATGAATTCACCCAGGTATTTTTTTTTACAAAGATAACAATCCATCCTTGTCATGCATTCAGTGTGTTTACAATTTTATTGTACTCTCATACGATAGAGTTCCGAAATTTGCTCCAAATCTGCTAATCCAATCCAGTTGAAAATTGGTAAGTATCTACACATCTGTGACACGAACACGTACCTAAATAAATAAGATATTCTGAATAGTTAGTAGTTACTTTGAGATGGTAAACAATAGAAAATTAAAAACAAGTTTTTTTTAACTATACTTAACCCTTCAGATACCGTCAATTAGAGACACAATAGTAAGACAATAGATGCGCGGCCACCGGTGGTCGCTTGGGGATTCATGAATTAATGTGCGGCTAATCAAACTAAGGTACATTTTGATACAAGTGCAGAAAGTTTGTCATTGCGAACGAGGCGGAATTCGCACGAGCCGAGGACTGCAGTGACCAATTTTGCACGTGTATCAAGCGACGTTTTTCAATCCACTTCGAAGAAATACTCTTTCTGAAATTATGGCTTACGACGCATTTTTGTTCATGTGCACTGAAGAAAATTTTCCAAAGTTGCCATACATTTTAGTTATGATTTAGATGGCAGCATTCAGCAGACTATCGCAAGTATTTTTTACCTTAATTTAAACTTCAATGCCATTGATTTAAACATCAATGCTTTAATCACAATATCAGGCGGCGGCGATATACCATCTAAATAATGCTCTTTAAATCTTTTTTCATAAATAAATTACACAAATATACAATACAAATAATATGTAAGCCTTTTTTCTCGCGCTTTACCTTTGCAGGTTGAAGGAGATGCAAAGGTATCAAACCGTTGTACATCCTACTTATTACTAAAAATAAAAATTCAAATATTTTTGAATTTAGAACAGAGATATTTGTTAATTTAACAAATTATTGTGTAAATAATCTTATTTATTTATGATATTTTGTTCATAAACACAATTTAAATTTCCATTAAATACTTATCACTCTATACTTATACTTATCTCTTATCTTACTTATCAGATTTACCTTAAGCATTTGCGCTCTTTGCTTTAAAAAAAAGATCACCGTTGACCGTGACAAAATGGGAAAGAAAAAAGCCCTTGTTGCGATAAATTAAAAAAAAAAACGAGGATGATATAGATGGCTTATTGAACCTAATCGTAGTGTGATGTGATATGAGTCTCGAGTTCTCGAGGAAGTGTATTGAAAAAGAAATTTTAGACTCAATAACTTTAAAAGGCTTTCTGAAACATACAGAGCCACTTTTTGTATTTTGTAAAAATACAGAAAGCGTTCCTTTAGTTATAAATTAAAGGAGAATCTACAAGATGGCTATGATTTTTAAATTACATGTATAAAAATTCGAGTAGATGGTACGGTTGGTACGGTATTTGTAAGAATTTCCAATGCTTCTTCAGATTTACCTTATTTTTTTCCCAGTCAGGAGTGTTGGCGGTGACGGCATGCGAGTACGGCTGTGCGGACGAGAACATGACGTGGGTTAGACAGCCCTTCACCACAACTTCTACCACCACCACCCTCAGTCCCATGTACCTCAACGTGGCCAACGCCACAGTAAGTAATTCAATGCAACATGCGCAACTACAACTTGTTTTGTAGGTGACAGTTACCCACTACTTTTGAACTTAGCCTTCATTATTTAAGGACTAACTTTGGAATAACCTGGACGTTAGAAGATGTGCTTCAAGAGAGACTATCCATAGTGCATCATTGGGATTTACACGTTCATTCTAATAAAAGGCAATAAAATTCAGAACAGCTTCACTTACAATATGATAACGATGTTAATTTATTGTGTTCACACATCAATGTTTCACACATGGTTTACACCGATGCGTTGTTAAATAATAACGAAAGAGATTCATCAATAGACTGTAGACCTGCACTCCTGCAGTATTACCACTTATTTAGATTAAAAACTAACTACAATCGTTTCAATTTTAAATCAAATTAAATGTGACTCTAAACTTCTCTAGACTTTGGAGCCACCAGTAACGGAAGATGAGGATGCGATGCCATTCGAGGTGAACCCTCCCCACTTCTGCTACAACGGCCAGTGCCTGGTCTACATGCAGCATCAGGCAAGGCTCCGTGTGCCTCTCACTCTATTAGCACCAGAATTACCTGAAGACAACAGCACTGTTGACTCAAATTGGTGCACTTATAGGACAGGTAATGAACAAGCAATTATTCTCCATTTAAGAAGTGCTAAAGATATCCGTTTTCTCATATTTCCGTTACTTCTTGACATGCATTTAAAGTTAACCCACTTCTAGGTAAATACTAAAAACCTGAAAAGACATCGATCTCGTGTGTATTAAACTGTTAACTTTATATTTCAGCGGGACCGTCCAACTGCCAGGTTCCACCGAATCGTTTGGCAGAGGTAACAGATGACGAGGAGTGCAGGCCAGCAGTGCGCTGTCAAGTCCTCGACCCGTACGACGAACCCGACGGCGTGTTAGCCGATGCTGAATGCCGATTTATCATTGGAGACCCTAGTTATACATTCTGGACCTACTTGGTTATCAGGTCAGTTTATCGTATCTTCTTAGCATAACTATTGACGGCAAAATTAGTTCAATTCCTTGTCTCATGTCTGGCCCCGTTAATACTTTTTGTTGTAGGAAGGTATTGAAGCCGGAAAAGTCATTCATATTACGAGATCACTAATTCATTTATTGGCACGTTTAGGTCCTACATACTAAGCATTTTGACGCGAGCGTCAATTAAGTATCATACCGAATGGAAAATTATGTCATGCCAATAAAGTTTAATTCTGAAAAACTGAATGACGCACTTGTATCTAAAATCGCACTGAAGTTTAGCTATCGCAACGACTGGATTGTAGCAATATTAATTATTGTATAAATCACCTATCAGTTATTTCCTCTGGGAATCAGTGATGACTAGCGCCAGTATGTACTATATCTATCTAGGTAGTTATACCTACCTAGATAATAATTGGTGTATAGATTTATGTAGGTACAGATTAATAGCGAGTGATTATAAAATAGTGTATGAAATTCTAGTTATAAATGCGGCAGCCAAAGTTATTTTTTGTTTTTTTTTTTACTTTCAGAATTCTAGCGGACATCTGGCCAACAGCAGGGCTAGCTCTCCTTGGCACGGCCTGTGTGATTGCGACTAGAGAAACTTCGCTAGGACGAGGAGACGTCGGCAGACAATTAGCATTTGGCACCCTTGGCCTGGCTATCTTCCCCCCACTTGCTGGTCTGGCCGCAGGGTCGAACCCTGAGACTTCATACCTTATTCCGTTCATTCTGCACGCCGTGTTCATGGGCATTGGAGCTGTTATTCTACTATTCGATAGGTGCGTGACATATAAACTACTTTGTCAACAGTTTAAAGCTGTTTACGACAGTTAAAATTAGACTGTAAAATGTAATAGGAATTTCAAGAGCAAAGCGTTATGTATTATTTGCATGAACCTGCTTATAGTCAATGTAGGTACTTTTATTTATAAGTATGAATCATTAAATGCCTTCGATACTTCGATGTGTAGTAATGATTTGCTTCATTGCAAACTTTTGAATGATTCATACCTACTACACTTTATGGTCAAACTGCATTTATGCAAATTACTTATACATTGTTTTATTATTCACTAATGTAATACATAAACAATTGTTTATTTATGCAGGGCGTGAAGTCGATCAGGCATATAGATCACTGATTGAACCATTCATACGCTTGATCAATGGACTATTAATTAAGAAGGCCTATTACCTACATATTAATTTTATATACAATACCTGTAGATTGCCTATCTCAGATTTGATCTTTACGTGTTGGTCAGTCACAAACGCGGAAACATGATTGCTGAGCTCGGCCTTGATTAATGGGCAGTCTTCTTTGGTGTTGCCTAAGTATAGAAATTCCTCAGTAGCTCCCCATAGTGCACTACGGGCTGCTGAGTCTATTCATTTAAACTATAGAGTAGTGGTATGCTCATAGACTCTAACTTGCCTAATGAAATGAAATGTACTGTAGCATAAAAAGCATAGGTGATATTCGAAGATGCCTACCGTTTGGTGGACATAGGCTTTATGTTTGTTTAATGATAAGTTACTAGACTAAAGTTTAAAAGGCGGATATAGATTTTGCGACGCATGCGCCATGCACGGCGCATAGCCAACGCTTCGCAAGCACATGCCTCCCCACAAACCAGCAGACAAATGAAGCATTTGCTTCGCACGCCATATCTCGACCCGAGTATATGTAGGTACATAGCACACAACACGCACACTTCAAGTAGAGGCATTCGCTGTGTGTCAATCGCGGCGCATGCCTCGCAAAGTATTTTTGTGTAAAAGCATCGTGGTAAAAGCTTCGTAATACTGAAAAAATTAAACTAATTACAGTCACATGCCCCTGTCAACACCGGAATGGTGGTGGCACACCGCGACCGGCGTGCTGGCCATGCCGATGAACACAGTGCGACGCTACGGCGCCGAGACTGCTGCCGTGTTCGCCGTTGTCGCACTGCTGGGTACGCTGTGGAGCGGCATCGACGCCTATCTGCCTTGGTAAGAAAATTGCTTCAACCTTGGGGTCTCAGACTTTTGGAAGGGCTTTGACTAGTGACGGCGGCAAGTCTTCCACTGAAAATGTAACTATTGCAATAATGCAACTCAAGATCCGGTAGGCTCTGAACCTGTAGTTTGTCCTTTCTATTCTTACTATTTATCTGCAGTCAATAAACTCTGAAGCCATAAACAGTGATAGCTGTTTAATACTTTTATGTACATATTCCATAGCCTGTATATAGTTACAAATTACAACTTGGATGTGGCCAATTGTTAGGGCAACGGAAATGAAATCAGAAATTAGAAACGAACGAAGCGCCACAGACGCATGCACTCTGCATTCTCTATCTCATGGCAAGTGACCCGGATCAGATCTATTGTGTTGTTTTCTGAGCGAAGTCACAAAGACTGTCTTGTTTTATTATAACTTAGATTAGGTAGCTACAATTAAACTTTATAAGTTAGTAGGTACAAACATTTACCTACACTTACAAAGTGTTAAATCAAGCGTTGTTTGTAACAATGTGTAATATGAATAGATAGTTCATTCCTATCAAGATGTTAAAATAATTTCTATAGTAGAAGGCGAAGGAGGAGGTCGCGTGTTAGGGTATCTATGTGTTCTGTATCTAATGATAATAAAATTGTAAGTTGGACAAAATAAAAGTGAACCAGCTGGTTGCCATTGACAGTATGTAGAGGTCACGGCTAGGTTACCTCGGTTACCTGTTGCTATTGCTACCAAGGAGCAACCGGTAACCGACCTACAAGACAAATATATTTTAATCCAATCCAATTAGTAAGTATAGATTATATTATCAATGTGTAACCTGATTTCAGGACGGTAGACGAGCTGAACGGCACGGTGACAGAAATGGGTCTGACACTAACAGCCGGAGCCCTGCCCGCAGTGCCCGCTTTGTGGTGGGCAGAAGCCCTAGTGGACTACATCGGACATTCCAACGTCTTCATCATGGCCTTCACCTTTTACGGCATTAGATATACAGGTATGTTTATGTTGATTCTATCGAGTTGTGTGATTTACTACTGGTTATGTAAAGAACATGGTCAAATATGACTATTACTCGTTATTTAAGTGATGTACGTTGGTACCGAATATAAAATTAAGTCCATTAGCAATAGGTAGGTATTTTCATCTACCGGTTTTTATGATGATATTGTAGATTGTCATTATATCTAAATCACTGTTGTATTGGGTCTAGCCTATAAAGATAGTGTGTAAATAAATAAACAAATGTCGTACATATTTTTACAACGTGGTCCTGGGTTCAATTCCCATTTCGGACAGGGCGGGTCGTGGCAGACTGGAATACTGGGAATCTGTCTCGCCTCTTGTTAGGTACATAAGGATGCGAATGTATACTGTGTATAGTCTAGTAGTAGATACAGGTACCTACCTACTTGGGTGATGCGACTATGCGAGTTTATAAAAAAAAAGACTCAATTAATAACGCGCATATTTTAACTTCCAGGTTTGGCGTACAGCACTGACTACACATGGGTAGTAGTCTGCGAGATATTGGAAGTGTTCACGCTGAGCTTAGTGTGGGTGACAGCAGTGTTGTACTTCCGTCACTTGGTACCGCGAAAGTACACAGCTACCGGCCAAGCTCTACCAGTCATTGCTCACTTTTGTATCGGTAAGTATAATAAAATATAATGGACAACTGTGTTTGTAGTTCGGTGGCGCAAGATAATAAAATAATAATATTCCACAACTAACACACAATGCCGTCTAGTCCCAAGCTAAGCAGAGCTTGTGTTATTGGGTACTAGACAACTGATAACATACTTATATATTTCTAAATACATAGGCATATTATAGATAAATTACACATAGATACAGAACAAATGATTTATGACAAACATTTGTCCTGGATGGGAATCGAACCCACACGACCTCCGGCATAGCAGTCAGGGCCTTACCACTAGACCAAGACAGATTTAGGTTCTTTTAGATTCTTGCGAATGGTAAATGACGATGAAATCACAGTTGATAATTGGGAATTCCAGATTCCATAACATTTGTAGTGTTTGTTGTATTTAAAATTGTATTATTATTATAATCTACTTATACATTACCTACATGCTTCATTTTGAATGACATATATTTTTCTTTCAGGTCGTTGCATAGGCGCTATAATCGGTGGCATGGTGACGCTGGAGCTGCCGCTGGAGTCAGCCCGCAGCGTGTACCGCGGCCTGGGCGTGGCGGCGCTGCTGACGGCCGCGGTGTACCTCGCACTGTACCACCTGCTTCTGGCACCCAGATGTGCTTCGCCGGCTGTATCACCACCTAATCACCTTCTTCAAGGTAAGCACGGTAGAAAGTATTTGTGATTATGTTGGCGTGTGTAAGTGTGAAACGCACCAGAGTGTAGTACTATAATGTTACAAGAGTTGTTTGCCGTGACCCTGGAACTCAAAGGGCAACTGATGGAACACAGACCAGATGGATTTCAGTCAGTAAAAGTCTGACATTTGCTCTCACTCTGCCCAGTGCGAGTTTACTTATTTGATGATTTCCCACAAAAACAGTACCTTTATATAAAAAGGCGTTGCTCGCTATGGTAAAGCTCAACAATATGCCTAAAAGGTACCTATTGCATAGTTCTCATAAAAAAAGTTTCGGTTTGTATGCTAATGTTTTCGTTTTATCTATTTCTAAAAGCTTGCTCTATTGATGGACAGCTTAACGCTAAAGGTACGATGTAGTATTTACCAGCACCAGCACTATAAACAATATTTCAGTTATGAAACACCCATTTGCACGGCAAAGGCCTCTTATGAATGTTTGTGTATGTCTAATGGTCTAACCCGATTTAGGCAATCGTAAAGGCGTAGGTAAGGGCTTTTTTTGTGACAACCATCATGAATTTGTTGTATAGAAGAGATACTGCAGTTCGTTCTGTACGTATAGGTCTCTATTCTACATTTCCCACGCTTGAACATTTCAATGTAAGGTCCCTGAATCTGTTCTTTTTCGTGAAATTACCGAATCAATTGAATACGTAGCAGCGTACCTACTAGAGTTAAAGCAGAATAAATTAACCGTTGTTTGAATTTCAGGTTTAAATACAAATGGAGCATCAAATGGCAACTACTCGCCCATGCGAGTCTACCACGAGGAACGTTCTCGGAAAGGACAATTCCGTTACTAAGGAATTTAGGTCTTTATTTGTAAAAATAAAGCCTAACTAGAAACCAATACCGAGTGGTACCTGCATCACTTATGGTACAACTCAAATCACAAACCATGCGAATGCATTGAGTCGGAAGTGACAATATAATGAAAACGAATTCTTTTTTTAAGTGTTCCCGTATTGTAACTGTCAATGCAAATTGTTTCTCTTTTTATAAGTGTTTTCTATGTAATTCCTGTGCCTAGCATAATATTTTTAAATAATGTAAATGTGTCTGTCATAATAAATATTTAGATGTATCGGTTCTTATCCCGCAAGCTTTAAAAGCAAACAGCGGGATGAATTCGAAAGACAGTACAGTGCGTTTCACTTAAGACGTTCCTTTGGCGTAATGTTGGCTCCCCTGTCTGTCTACACAAAAAAGAAGGGAAAAAGGAAAGAGTTGCCTACTCTACCAAAAGGGCGCTGGGCTCCATTCCGATCGACTTGCAATTCTTTCAAATACCGAAAACGCCATGCCACAATATCGTATCTCTCTATAACAACGTCCTTTTAGACCTGCTTTTTTAAAATAAAATCCCATTCCTCTCATAATTCTCCAAAAAGTGCTGCAACTACCGTTAAAATCGATTTCGTTGCGCATTTCGGGGAACAATTTTGGTAGAGTAGGCAACTCTTTCCTTTTTCCCTTCTCTTTTGTGTAGACAGACAGGGGAGCCAACATTACGCCAAAGGAACGTCTTAAGTGAAACCAAAGATTTTATATATCCTAGTACTAGATTGACTACGACAACCTCAAAAGCGTACCTGATAAGGAAAGTCAGAAAGAGTCCTGTCATCTCGTTCTACTAGTGTGTCCATACACTAGCTACATACTACGGGACAATTTTGCTCAAAAGTTAGTTAAAGATATTTATGATACATTAAAATAGACATGCAAGTTCAAAAACAATTAATATGTATAATAAGCTACCAAAAGGGAACTGTGAGTTGTCTCTGTAATGACTAGGAAATAGCTGATATCCGTATAGTATATATAATAGCAATATCCTCTTATGCGAGTATGAAATACCTACACTGATAAAAAAAATGCCTAATGTGTGTGTACCTACGTAAGACGATCACTTCTGAACGGCTGCACCTATCAGAATAAGGTTTGTCTGAAAGAAAAAACTAGTTAGTTTATAATAAAACTAAATTAAAAATAGACTGATGCGTGACATTTTTTTATTACGTTAAATTGCACTTATTAACTAACAAATAAATAATACATTAAATAAATAATCCTCGACTGGTTTATAAATTTATTTATAATAACTACTACTACTACTAATTATTGCCGATGCCCGTTAGCGCCACAGGGAATTTCCGAAAGGGATACCACGGTCCTGGAACACAAAGGGCAACTGAAGGACACGGGTAGGTATATTCAGTATAAACCTCAAATAACTTATCCCGCTCTAAGATGGAGCGTAAGGCGCTCTACCTTAGAGCAGGATAAGTTATTGAAAATTTTAGCACATCAAAAAAAGTCTCCCACTATGTTTGTTTATCTATATCTGTTTGCAATCAACTCAAAAACTACTGAACAGATTTTTAACAACTAGATGGAATAGAATTAGGTTTTAGTGTTGATTTAACTTTATGAACTATTACATCTTCAGACTACAAATAAAACTGTTGCTGAAAAAAAAAATTTAATGGCACAACTTCAAAGCCATTGTTGCCGATGGTTCTCGTTTATTGGAAATCTACAACAAAACATAAAAAATAATATATTACTAGTAGTTAACGGTTAAGCCACATACGTGCAGCATTGCGTGCGGCATTTATTAGGGACCTACCTCAGGACTAAACTTAAAGACAAGTAGACTATGATTTAAAATGAATATAATTCCGAATGTACTATATCGATGTGGAGAAGATTTTGGAGTGCACGCGCGTCGTTTTAAGAACTGGTCACAGATAACTATATACTGAATTGGTCCGAAGACACGTCCCGCATGCCGCACCTCTGGCCGCCGCTGCTCGCCGCTTTTCGTTGTGTCACGAGAGCAGCCGAAGATTGCCGAGCGGCCAAAGGCGCCCGATCAACAAAAAAGATAAAATTAGTAAAATTGGTACGCGCTTGATTTATTAAAAAAAAAAAATTATTGAGCCTCCTCAGATATTTAGAAATTTGCTTATAATAATATAAAACTTGAACAGTAGACAACAAAATTTTATAAAATTTAGCACCCAGTCCGTCTTCTGAATCGTTTATGATGCCCCTTCTCTATGTATTTTTACAGGCAGTTAATATGTTTTAATTCCCGCATGAAATTCAAAACGATGTTTGTTGTCACCCTACATAAATATTTTGTAAACAAAACAGAAAACTTACCAAAAAAAAACTAAATTCCACAACCAGGATACTCATCACTATTGCGAAACTTTACACAGCAACGTTTTGAACATCTTGCACACTTTATACTTTACTAAATATTGAGATAAAAACTTGTAACAATTAAAAATACAACTTTGGCCCTATGAAGCATCAGCCATATTGGTTATTGATGTCAAATTCTGTCAAATTGAAACCTCCTAAATGTTGCCTTTCATAATTTTAAAATTACTACGGATAGCTACTATATCTAAATGAAATCATCATTAAATACAAGAAGAATGCGTATAAAATTTCAAGAAGCATTATTTGAAATAAAACATTTAGTTGCAATTCATTGTATGTTGCATAAACCTATCAAAATGCATGAACACGGACTATTTAACGATAACTGGAACAATCTAAAAACTACCATCTGTTTCTTATTTTTTTCTGGTATTATGTGAGAAAGGGACAGAGAGGATTTATCTTAGTGTCTTGCTCCAGGCCATTTTTCCCTTTTGAGTGTCAATAACACACATGAACTTAATGCTAATGAGAATAAAGAACACTTTAAAGACTGTCATATTTCTTCGTAGTCAATCTAGTCTACTCTAGTAGAATATATAAAATCTTTGCGACAACCTCAAAAGCGTACCTGAAAAGGAAAGTCAGAAAGAGTCCTGTCATCTCGTTCTACTAGTGTGTCCATACACTAGCTACATACTGCGGGACAATTTTGCTCTAAAGTTAGTTAAAGATATTTTTGATACATCAAAATAGACATGCACTTACCAAAAGGGAACAGAGTTTTCTCTGTAATGACTAGGAAATAGCTGATGTCCGTATATATTATAATAGCAATATCCTCTTATGCGAGTATGAAATACCTACACTGATATAAAAATGCCTAATGTGTGTGTACCTACGTAAGAAGATCACTTCTGAACAGCTACACCTATCAGAATAAGGTTTGTCTGAAAGAAAAAACTAGTTAGTTTATAATAAAACTAATATTATTATTTTATTTTTACTTTATTAAAAATAGGCTGATGCGTGACATAAAATTGTACATTTTTTATTACGTCAAATTGCACGTATTAACTAAAAAATAAACAATAAATAATACATTAACGCGCCACAGGGAATTTCCAAAAGGGAAACCATGGTCCGGGAACACAAAAGGCAACTGAAGGACACGGGTAGATTTATTCAGTATAATAATAATAATAAATCAAATAACTTGTCCCGCTCTAGGATGGAGCGTAAGGCGCTCTACCTTAGAGCAGGATAAGTTATTGGAGATTTTACCACATCAAAAAAAGTCTCCTACTATGTTCGTTTGTCTATATCTGTTTGCAATCAACTCAAAAACTACTGAATGGATTTTTTAAAACGGATGAACTTACAAAAGGGTATATAGATGGAATAGAATTACGTTTTAGTGTTGATTTAACTTTACATCTTCAGACTTAATGTGGCAACCACAAATAAAACTGTTGCTGAAAAAAAAATGTTTAAATGTCACAACTTCAAAGCCACTGTTACTGATGGTTCTCGTTTCTTGGAAATCTACAACAAAACATAAAAAATAATATATTACTAGTAGTTAACGGTTAAGCTACATACATGCAGCATTGCGTGCGGCATTTATTAGGGACCTACCTAAGGACTAAAGTTATAGACAGTAGACTATGATTTAAAATGAATATAATTCTCGAATGTACTATATCGATGTGGAGAAGATTTTGGAGCGCACGCGCGTCGTTTTAAGAAGTGGTCACAGATAACTAATACTGAATTGATTCGAAGACACGTCCCGCATGCCACACCTCTAGCCGCCGCTGCTCGCCGCTTTCCGTTGTGTCATGAGAGCAGCCGAAGATCGCCGAGCGGCCAAAGGCGCCCGATCAACAGAAAAGATAAAATTAGTAAAATTGGTGCGCGCTTAATATATTAAAAAAAAAAATGAGCCTTCTCAGATATTTAGAAATTTGCTTATAATAATATAAAACTTGAACAGTAGACAATCAAATTTTATAAAATTTTTCACCTAATCAAAAAAAATTCAAAACGATGTTTGTTGTCACCCTACATAAATATTTTGTAAACAAAACAGAAAACTTACCAAAAAAAATGAAATTCCACAACCAGGATACCCATCGCTATTGCGAAACTTTACACAGCATCGTTTTGAACATCTTGCACACTTTATACTTTACTAAACATTGAGATAAAAACTTGTAACAATTAAAAATACAACTTTAGTCCTATGAAGCATCAGCCATATTGTTTATTGATGTCAAATTCTGTCAAATTGAAACCTCCTAAATGTTGCCTTTTATAATTTGAAAATTACTACGAATAGCTACTAAATCTAAATGAAATCATCATTAAATACAAGAAGAATGCGTATAAAATTTCAAGAAGCAATATTTAAAATAAAATATTTAGTTGCAATTCATTTTATGTTGCATAAACCTATCAAAATGCATGAACACGGACTATTTAACGATAACTGGAACAATCTAAAAACTACCATCTGTTTCTTATTTTTTTCTGGTAGTATGTGAGAAAGGGACAGAGAGGATTTATCTCAGTGTCTTACTCCAGGCCATTTTTCCCTTTTGCGTGTCAATAACACACATGAACTTAATGCTAATGAGAATAAAGAACACTTTAGACAGTGTAATATTTCTTCGTAGTCAATCTAGTCTACTCTAGTAGGATATATAAAATCTTTGAGTGAAACGCACTGTAGGTTTGATCGAAATTGACCAGGTGTAAGACATAGTGCGCACTGGTGACTTGTCACGGTGACAATAATTTTTTTACACAACTGTCACGTCTTCAAGTGCTACATGTTGAGTTCATAAGCACGGTGACTTTTTTGTCTAAAGTAACGGTGACAAAGTCACCAGTGCGCGCTATGTCGTATTAATCGCCTCAAAACATATATAATCGATGTCTGACCTATGCATCACAAGCGAAACTTCATCGATCGAGACTTCGAGACCATTCGACACCAATTCATAACTAGCATGTCACCACAGCTAGGTAGATAAATTTATGTGCTTATGTTTCAATAAAATTTATTAGTAATACAATTTTACCAATATATTGGTTGGTTTTAATCTGCAGTTTAAGTATATCCAGATAGGCAGCTATTTCTCATGACAATTGTGTATGTGGATGAGATTGTTTTCTATTAAAAACATAACTGTCATTTTTATTGACGAACCAATATTTATCTACACGTCTAGAATATCTACCGTAAGTTTTTAAGTGCAGAATTGTGATATTATAAGTACTTTTATAAAAACATTCATTTTCGATATTGCTGTCATATGGTGTATTTATAAAATTGTTATCAAACAAATCCTTCTATTTGTATTCGTATCTACTTTTTTGTAAAATAATTTAAAGATAAGTTTTTTTTATTAATACAATGAAGTCACTGCCTTTGTCCTTATTTTATTTCGTTATTGAAATGCACTTCATTTCGTGCAGCAATCACAATACCACTGGCAATTAAAATAGGTACCTACTTATACTAATTGCAACGTATACGAAATGAATTTTTCAAGTAGACAAGGAAGGCCAAATACAAATCAATGAAGAGTAGTAGGTCTTTTGCGTGTAATCAAAATTTAAAAGTAACAAAAAATCTTACTTTTAACTAAATGTTCTAAAAAGAATAACATTTACCTGTATGATAAAAGCTTGTCGCAAATCTTAAGTAGGTACAAGAATGTACTAAATTTTACCTTTTTTTTATCTACAAAGATAAATCTCTCTATTTTACTTTTTAATTAGTTATACAAGGTGATTGGCAGATGGGTGCAAAGCTTTAAGGCGAATACAGTACAGACAATTTAGAACCCCTTCAGCCATGGTTGTCTTAGACGAAGTCTTACCAATTTTTTTTAACCTAATTTTTGAATTTTATTTCGGAAATTCCCAAAATTTTATGTAAAATGCTTATTTATGGCCAAATGGAATGATAGATGAATTCATTTTTATTTTATTTTAATAAAGTAATGTGTAAGCAATACAGCAAAACATGTTTTAGGCAACTGTGTCATTAGAAAATTTCCTTACAGACATTTAAAGTTCAGAAAAAAAATTAAGTTTTTATCAATACTATTTCAAAACTTTATTTAAAAAAAAACTTAGGGTGTTTTTTTTATTCAAACCATTTTGGAAATATGCCTCATAATCGTTCTTTCTTTTGAGATATCATTTACGTGGATATCTTACAAATGATTGAAGTTAGGACTTACAAACCAATATGAGAGAGAAATTTAAAATTTTGGGCAATCTACCAAAAACTGAATTTTTGTATAAAAGAATACTTTGTGTTCGAAATGATAACATAGTTCAATCCTAAGAATTTTTTGCACATGCAGGAGCCTCTATGCGCGGTGCGACGGCGTTTCCAGGAAGAACGTCCAGTGAATAGAGAAAAGCGATAAGAGTTGGTTTTTACAGCAAAATGATGGGATACACTGTGTGGTACCTGGAGTCAACCCAGGCAGACACAAAACTGCCATCGAAGAAGACATTTTGGCAGCATTTAGCCAGAACAGTAGCTCGAAATCTAAACATTTCACAATGAAAGGTGTGGCATACAATGCACCAAAATGATAAGTATCCGTTTCATGGCAGGAGTGTGCAAGGTCTAGAAGAGCAGTATCTCCAAAGAACAATTCAGTTTTGCCGTTTCCTCACCAATAGTGACATCGAAGATGCATGGTTTCTGAAATCAATCTTGTGGACGGATGAAAGCAAATTGTCAAGGGAGGGTACTACAAACTTTCACAACATCCATAAATGGGCCGACAAAGACAACAATCCACATTTTAAGAAGCACAGCAGAAGTCGTTTCAGAGAAAATTCTCTGTCAACGTATGGGCTGGAATAATTGGCTGAACGTTGATTGGGCCCCGCTTTTTACCGAATCCTTTGAATGGCGAAAATGATTTACAATTTCTGTAAATTGATTTACCACTGCTGATTGAGGAATCAGATGTCACTATCTTCGAAAGAGACCGAACAGTAATTTTTCAACCAGACGGCTGTTCAGCGCAGTTAACGTTAAATGTAAGGAGACCCCTTAATAATTACTTTCCTGACAGCTGGATTGGTAGGGATGGACCCATCCCTTGGCCGGCTCGCTCACCAGATCTGACCCCGTTAGAATTTTTGGTGTGGAGCCGGGCCAAGGAACTGGTGTACACACATGAAGAAATAAATACTAGGGAAAAATTGATACAGAGAATAAATTCAGCGTTTGAAATAATGAAACAGAAGATGATGTTGAAAATAACAACTACAGAAGTTAGAAGACGGAGTTGAGCTTGTATTAGGAATCACGGCCGTCATTTTGAACATGAAAAATAAATAATTTTGATTCAAATGTTTGTTTTAATTAGTCTGCCTAAAATTTAAAATTTCTCCCTCAAATTGGTTTGTAAGTCCTAACTTCAATAATTTGTAAGATATCCACGTAAATGATACCTCGAAAGAAAGAACGATTATCAGGCATATTTTCAAAATGGTTTGAATAAAAAAAGCACCCTAAGTTTTTTTTTAAATAAAGTTTTGAAAAAGTATTGATAAAAACTTTAACCTTTTTCTGAACTTTAAATATCTGTAAAAATAATGTCTAAGAACACAGTTGCCTAAAACATGTTTTGCTGTATTGCTTACACATTACTTTATTAAAATAAAATAAAAATAAATTCATCTATCATTCCATTTGGCCATAAATAAGCAGTTTACATGAGATTTTGGGAATTTCCGAAATACAACATAAAAATTAGGTTAAAAAAAATTGGCAAGACTTCGTCTAAGACAACCATGGCTGAAGGGGTTCTAAATTGTCTGTACTGTATTCGCCTCAAAGCTTTGCACCCATCTGCCAATCACCTTGTATTTTCTTCTTTAGGTCACATTCGTAGGTATTCATAAAAAAAAAACAAGCTGATTATTTCAACATTCGTGTCACTACTTAAAATAACATTCTGAATGACATCTATTATGATAAACTAAAAACAGGTCTTTTTTTTTCAAAATGCTGTTATATTTCGTTACGTTACCTAAAAAAAAAATTAGATAGTAAAGACATTAAGTGTTAACTCCCGAGCAAACGAGGAGCTAAGAAGCCTGAGTATAGTGAGGGAATCAAGCTAGCCCAAGACGAAGGCAACTTTATTCCCGAGAAGAGTACCGACTCTACTTTTCACATCTACTGTGAGAAAATAAAAAACCAAAAGTATCAAAACCATAGCATATAGGTACTAAAGTTGAAGTTACAGTTAGGAAATTGACTTATTGTTTACAATAAATAAATAAAAATTCCAATGAAAAAATGGTGAATATTTTGCTCAGATCTATGTTGAGTTATTGAGAAATAGTTGAAAGTAAATTATAATAAAGTCATTAAAAAAATCGTTTTTGTTTTAATATTTATCTGTTAGTTTTTCTTTTTTTATTGCGATGAAATTGATTGGCTGTATAAAAATACATACAGCCAAACATAGAACGCCCCTCTTTTTAAAGTCGGTTAAAAAGTTGGGACATGTTCACAAGAACTAGTTTTTTTTAATAATTTGACCGCTGTCTGTTAAAAACGATTGTCCCTAGGGTTTAAAAGTACAAATTTCAGTCCGCTTCGTATGCAACTTCAGACTTACTTTCCGAGTATGAGGAATGAAGAAGACCTTAAATACTTTGAAAACGAATAAAATTCATCAATATCCTTTAAGTTGGCCAATAGGATATAAGAAATATTAAATATTCCTACATCCAATAAGTGACGTTTAGTTTTTATCAAAATCAGGCCTGAGAATACTTTGTAGTATCTTTCGCTACTTCTCTTTATTTTGGATTTGGCCATCCACGCCGGCTTGAATTTACTATATATTAAAAATAATACAATGCTTTTCTAATTCCACTACACTAGGATTTCAAATATTTTAAAAGACATGGGAAAGAGTGAATTATTAAAATGAACAAATAATATTACAACAGCTTTGTATTTCTTATCGATTAACAGTTTGTATCGAGCTACCGACAGGTCGGAACTGAGCGCATACCGATTATCACAATAACTTAATATTAAAGATAAAACAAACAAAAAACCCTTTCTATAGGTATCTAAATGGGTTACATAGATTGATACAGGTTTATATTTACATAACCTAACAAAGTTTCTGTATTCTAAAATAATGAATGCAGTATATTAGGTTAAACAACAGACATAGTACCTACTTTAGGGCAGTACCGTAGTAACCTACCTACACATGATCAATCTATACTATGAGGCCAACAGCTTGAAAAAGTGAAAAAAAATTTGGAGCTGCATAAAAAACAGCTGCTCCAGAAACTTTTCTATTCACATTTCAAGGTAGGTCCGACGATATAAATAACAGTAGTTTCACGAGTCCTTCTCTTAAAGTTAACCTAACATACTTTTTAAAAGCGATGAATTTAGAAACTATTTACGAAATATCCTATAAATAATACTTAGAAATTGTTTTCACTTTAATGCCTTAAAAATATATATATAGTATCATCACCCCGATCACATAATTAACTTATAGAAATAATATGCCAGAAGCCATACAAATAAAAACGTAAATTAAGAGGGTAGGTACCTAATAAATCCGAACTCCGAACGAGATTCAACTTTCAATGCCGTTTCATCAACGTCAAACATCAAGGCATGGATATAGAAGGCAAATTCATAGTAACAGTGTGCAAGTTTTTTCAATACACTTACTCGAAAACCCGCTCCTACCCCTACCTCTTTTAGGCACGCAATATTCGATTTTTCGCACTAGTGCGAAAAATTGCGCCAATCTAGTGTTATTTATCCTATCAGGCTAGTCGCCAAGCACCGACGAGCCACCGGATCGCCCCCGTTCATTTAATTCACGGGAAGTGTATTGAAAAAGTCGTTACGACACATACACACGGGAATTTGTCACTGTAGCACTCTGCTCCATTAACACCCTCGCATACGGCTCGAAAACACACAGTTTCTCCACTTGTATCAAAATTTACTACTATTGCATAATCTCTTCGACCATTCGAAAATATGCACGTTCTGAAACTTTTTGTTCAAGTCTTATGACAGTTTATTGTAATGGTGCTCCCACATTGCCGTTAGAAAATGTTTGTACACATTTTCTAACATAAAAACATTTACTAACAAATGTCGTCAATTGTTACATTTTATTAGGAACTGTTACATGTTATAAGTACTCCTACACTAATAGAAAATGTTTACTAGCATTTAATAACATTTAAATTTTGCGTTCTGAGGGCGTCTACACGAAAATGGAAGTGGATTTACTCATTGGAATAGCTTTAATTTATTTTTTGTTTTGTTATAATTTGTTAACTAACGTTACTAAACAATTTCTAACTTGAAAGATTTTTTATATTCGTGATCAAATGTTTATTAAAGTTACTAAACATTTTCGAACGGCAATGTGGGAGCACCTTTACATTACAAACGAAGCCTACCTTTAAAAAAAATCACGATATTACGAATATTTTTGTAGTAAAAAGCAAGCAAGTTGATAAAACTTAGGAACTGACCATGGCTTATGGCTATTCTCCTCACCACAGCCCACACCGAAACGTGACGAGATGACGATACAGTCCGTGACTACCATCGCCATTTGCTTCTTTTAGTAAGTACCTAATTTGTACCAACTTGAAATCTAGGTACTTTAGAAGTTTAACCCTTCAGATACCGTCAATTAGAGACACAATAGTAAGACAATAGATGCGCGGCCACCGGTGGTCGCTTGGGGATTCATGAATTAAGAGAAAATCGAATTCGTAAATTAAACAAGCCACAATGGCAGTAGGTAGTCGGAGGCGCTACCTCACTTTCCGCCTGATGAAGGTCTTCACCAGACATGAGTGTTTCGGGAGTGTTACCATTGTGCGAATCACCGGGAGAAATCGGTTGAAACTTGATCCTCCAAGCAGTAATGCGAGCGAAGGAGGTAGCCCATACCGAGAGGGAGAGGATGCCCCAGCTAGCTCCATGTGAGACCCCAGGCGTCAGGAGTTGAGGGTGATTCCCGGATACCGTAGACGCGGGTATACGGAGCTTTCCATTGCTCGCCGTTCGGTCGTTCGGTAAGAACCGTGCCGAATCGACAGCGCGGCAAAGAGCAAGTGAACGAACAAGTAGGTTTTAGTTAAGAATTTAGCATATTAAAGGAACTACTGGAGCACTTTGTTTTAGTTATAATTTTTTTATGAAATAAATTACACACAAAGGTACTAATTTACAAACAGCTGTAATAATCTACCTTTTTTGACGTTCAAGGTAGTTCTGCGGACGGGGATGTAAGTACTATCTCATCTACGAAGTTGTTTTCGAGAAAATATTCTTGAAAACTTCCAAGGTACTAAATTAGTTGGGCCAATTGAGCGAATGATCAAAAAAAGTACGCATTAGTAGTGATTTGTAGTATGTAGTTGCATATATATTTCGTGAAGCGTAGTGTCACGCAACGTCGCAGCATCTATCTGCACCTTCAGAGTCCGAATCTTTATGTAAACTGACCGAAAAGAGCAAAATGTGTTGAAGCGCAACGTTACTGGCAAACAAATATTGAAATAAATTATTATTAAATAATCGAGTTCAAAATAAATAACCTGTAGCATGCTAATAAGTTCATGAGCGAGGGTAGCAGGAATGTTCTTTTATAATTTTTGATCAGCTACGAACCTTCTTGAAACGATTAAAATATTCAATGAAGATTTACCATAATTTAATTATATGAAATATAAATTCAACATACACGACTATCATATATTATTTTAATGTCCTGAGATTTGTGCCATCAATATTACCTATTACAATAGACATTTTCTTATTTATAGTTTTTTTCCTTTTTAGTCATATGTTTTAAATCAGTTTTGGGATAATATAAAGAGAAACTAAAATGTACTACATGACGTTAAAACACTAATGAACTCAAGGTATCTTATAGTATTTTTTTTATTATACTTTTATTGTATCTGTACTTAAAGTAACGCAAATATAACAAAAATAATTAATATTGAACAAAATGCATTACAGGCTAGCTCTACTTCCGTATTACTGGCAGTAAATACGGTTTTCAAATGTTGATAAACATATAGTTTGCTTAGTATAAATTTCTATTATTCTATAAAACAAGATTACTAGTATCTAATATAACTAGGCAATTATGAATTTGGAAATTATCATAAATCAATACGGCAGAACTAGCGTCAATAAGGGCCTACACAGACCAGGACGGCACGACAAAGTATTTTGCCAGATTACACTTAAATATCGTGGCAATGCAGTGCCTTGTCACGTCGAAATATGCCTCGGCAGGTTCTGCTGCCCAATACACATTTCAGTCATAAGTAGATCATATCCTACAGCGGCGCGCCACAGGAGCGGACGCGTCTTTCTAATGCCGTGCATTGCTATCTCTTTTCGATGCCACTGGATTATTTTAAAGTATAGGAATGTATGTCGTATTTCTTTTCTGTTGTGTTATCGACACGTGTGAATATCCACAGGTAAAAATTTAAATTCTTTGCTATGCCTTCCCAGTCTGTGTAGGCTTTAATGCTACTGTTATACTTGTATCGCGAAAATTACCACTTAATAAAACAATGCGCAGACGTGGGCGATAGCTTGTTTATTAACATATTGAAATTATTAATGACGACACCCCCGAAATGATATTTAATATAATATAATAATAATATAATCCACAACTATCACACAACGCCGTCTAGTCCCAAGCTAAGCAGAGCTTGTGTTATGGGTACTAGACAACTGATAAACGTACTTAAATATTTCTAAATACATACATATTATAGATAAATTACACCCAGACACAGAACAAATGATTATGTTCATCACACAAACATTTGTCCTGGGTGGGAATCGAACCCACGACCTCCGGCATAGCAGTCAGGGTCACTAACCACTATACCATCAGGCCAGTCTGTCAATTTGGGGTGGCGTTGGTTTTTTCGAGGTTTTAGGACGTTGAATAAAGCACCAAATGACGTAGACTTAAACGTGCTGTGGTGCTCTAAAACCAGAGTAAAGAAAACAAACAACAGCAGCATCACCTACATCCACTTAAGCGGTGTTATCGCACTAATTTAGTACAACTTTTTGGAGCTGAACCACGCTAAAGTAGCCACTTGTATGAGGTCTATTTTTGAAGACATACTTAACGTGTAGTATGGCTCAATTTTATAGTTATTAACGCAGGTGTAGCAGAGCATAACCAAAACATGCATCTTTGTACACCATTAACAAAATGTATTCAATAAGTATAAAAATATTATCTATATTGGTAATTGTTGAACTGCCGTCTGAAGTTGTTAGAAGTATTACCTACTTATTAGTACCAAAGTCCAAATTATTCCCATAATTGAATGAAGTCAGAACATAGACCCCTGGTATCAAAAAGCGCGGTGTAAAATTATGCCGAACTTATACTGATTCTAATGTTAATCCGTGCTTAGATTCTCTATACTTATGATATCATAAGTTTACTTTTATTTGTACCTACATTGTATGTATCCATTGTATGTGCTGAGTCAGACTTTACAGATTATTCTTCTGTGCATTTTAATTATTTTAACTTAGTAGATGACAAACAAATCACACATTGATGCAAGACAGTTACATTTTCGTACGCCAGGCATATAATTGCATGGTTTCACGAACTAGTTAACAAACAATGGAACACCAATTGATAACAGAAAAGACGAAACATTTGCAAGTATTAAACATGTTCTTTTAAGATAATCGCAAACATATAAGCATTGCATTGGGTCAGTATTGTCTTACACGCCATTCAGAATTATTTCTAATAAACAATATATTTTAATGCACACATACCAGCATCGAGATGGCATCGTCTCGGCCTGGGATCAGCTATTTAACGCCCAGAGGCGTTGTCCGGCTTAGCTGAGAGGTGTCCGCTAAGCGCTGGGCGACCTTTGGGATGACGCCTGGTTGATGGAAAGCCGATGAGATAAGAGGTGATGTCGATCCAGCGTAATGCTTATATGTAATGTAACCTTGAATAGCTTCATTTACAAACCAGCATTCTTATAGTACGATCTATATATTTTATTATAAATTTTGTTTGGGTTGCTTTAATATCTTGACCGGTTTTATTTCTGCACTTATCTAACTATCTTATATTGTATTTAGTACATATTTATCTTAACTAAAACAAGATATAAAATGTTTACTATTTAGGTTTCTTGTAGTACTTCTTCTGAAACATCCATACTTTTTAAATTAGATGCAGATTCATCCCCGACATTATCATCTTTCAACAATGTTTCAATCATCTCTTCACTCATTTCACCATCTCGCAATTTATCATCACTATCTTGACTATCAGCCTTATCATTTAAATCTTTACTATTCATACTATCTTCTGATTCTTCGATTTTAGCTGGTTTTTCTTGACTTGGTTCTGCCATTACATCATTTTCTTTGTCAGCTGTTTCATTGCATTTCAAATCATCCACGGGCGGCGTTACGGGCACATTTTCCGCCTCATCAATAGTTGTTTCATTTTGTTGTGTTTTGGTATCAGTTTCATTTGGGTCAGTGTCTACTTCCATATTTTTTACGTTTTCTTTTTCCTCAACTTGCTTCTCAGTTTCATTTTTGCTGGGTTTGCCATTGGTTGTACATTCATTAATATTGATATCTGGTTCTGTTTCGTCTTCATTGTTTTCAGTTTTATTTTCTTCAATTTTTTTATCAGTTTCATTATCAATTATATCACTTTCAGTTACATTATCCTTTTTCTCCGTTCGATCGTCTTTAACATCATCGCTTTCAGATTTGTCCTTCTTATTACGAACTTTGTTGGTAATTTGATTAGCAGCCTCATCTTCAAAAGTTTTATTGTGACGTATAACAGCTAGTACATCACTATGTACACTGATTTCACTGTCATTTATAGAAGCATTTAGTGGATCAATGTCACTTTTGTCCTTAGTATTTTCGCTACTATCATTGTATTCGCTACTACCAGCGCCTGTTAAATCAACCTCGTGACTTTCATTACCATTCATAGTTGATTCTACTGAATTTTCGTCTATAAATATTGGATCATCATTCTCTTCCATGTCTGGCAATATTTCTACATCGTCATCGTCTTCACTATTTTCACCACCCGATTTTCGTAATACATACTGTTTAAGTCCTTTATTGAGATTTTCGCGGATTTCACCAAATCGACTAGCGGAGGTACCCAATAACCGCTCCAATGTTCGATGAAGGTTTCGCATTTCGTTAACCGTTCGTGTACGTAAGTATACAGTAGTGGCTTCTTTTTTCAATTTATGAAGCCTTGAGAGAGCATATTCCAAAGCGTCCACAGCGTCAATCAAATTGTATCTATACCACTCTACAGGAACATTTAAATCACAATCCCTAGCTGGTGTTTCAGATGTTTTTGCTGGCTTAACAGGCTTTGGCGTACTTCGTTTCAAAATGCGAGGCGTATACCGATTTGCTTTAAGAGTAGCAGCGGGCAACGTCGAAACTGCGCTAAGCTTAGCTGCATACGTTGCGCCTTTAGGTGCTGCTGCTTTACCAGTCGGTTCTGTAACTGCTACAATGGTAGCTGAATATCCGCCAGGCATATTTGGATTGGCATTAATAGCAAATATGCGTCCGTCAGGTAGGCGGTACATTTTATTTGATGACAAAGTTTGCGGATCCACTCGAAATTTCAATCCTCCAGTAGATACATTTACAGTTACGTCATTGTCTGTCATTTGAACGATATTGTCTGATGTTATTTCAGCAACTGACGTATTTGTAGATCGAGGTACTAAGGGAGGAGGATTAGTAATCTTGGGAGGTGCAACTGGACCTGGTGTGATACACTCCACATCATCATCATTGTCTTCAGTAACCTTAAAGAAATAACCAAATGTAAGTTTCATATTTTATATTTCAGCTTTTTATGCAGTTCTTGATGAAACCTTTATTTACCTCACATACAGGTTCCAAGGGGAAATCTGGAGTACACACTACATCATCATCTTGATTATTTTGAGCTAAAGAAGCAACTGCTGACATGTCTAATCCCTGTAAACGCAACACAACCTTTTATAGAGATGTATTATAAAAATAAAATAGTATTACTAACCATTAACAATATTATTTACGACACATTTCGAGATGGCATCACAGACACAACAAACAAAGATAATCTGATTTATCAACAGGTTTGGTAAGCAGAAACAATAGTTGAAAAGTTAGATTTTTATTCCAATGAGCCACATAATGTGGCTCTTTGGAATAAGAATTATTTAATATCAAACTAAAAACTGTTTATAAATATTTACCTGTGTTAAACTTTCTAATGATAAATTGATGTTATCAGCAATCGAGTTGTAAACGTTGGCTCCATAGCCTGGGCCAGAGTTAAAGCCATTGAAACTACAATTGGCAATGCCCATTGGAAGTTGAGGTGGCTTAGGTCGAATACGAGCATAAGTAGAAATATTATTTTGTTTCTTGTCATTTACAAAACGTAAAGGTGCCATCATAGGAGAATTAGGTATCTGAAACAGTATTAAAAAATATTAATTGAAATTTTTTACAGTAAAATTTTGGTTTAAGGGATGTTGACTGCTACTGGGAAAATAAGACAGGGGGGAGCTAACATTACGGCAAAGGAACCTCTTAAGTGAAACGCACTTATGTATCTCAGACATTTAAATTGTTAAAGCCGTTACTTTCTTTGTGTTAATAGGGATGTTCCTATTAATACAAAGAAAGTAACTGTTAATTTGTTCTATAGAATGAGTATATTATGTTACAATAGGAAAAGCTTTATGAAATATTTAATTAAAAATATTTTATTTCACATAAGCCAACATAAGCCAAAGTGAAATAAAGTATTTTGAGTGCCCACATGGGCACTTATAAAACGCCAGAAGGATGTGTAATGTGACATAGAATTAATTTAAAAAAATCATACCCTCATCTTTTTCAATGGTGGTACACTAATTGGATTCATTACTTTTGTACATGGTGCTATAGAAATAGGGTTCTTCACATAGATTGCTTTATTTTTAGGGCTTGAAGACCTCTTTTGGGCCTTCTTGTCTTGTTTTATGTCGTCCACATTCACAGCAGCAAACTTTTTAACCTACAATAAATCATTTATTTATTTATTTATGTACACACAAACACTTAAAAAAGAAAAGAACAAATAAGAATAGAAGAGTACAAAGGATCTGCTTATCTCTAACGAAATTTCTTCCAGCAGACCTGTGACAGGACAGTTATCGAATAAAATTCACAATTAGCAATGTAATTTTGTCATCGAAGATTTTCTCAAGGTATACAGGCTTATTTGTAAAACACTAGCAATCTCTTAGGACTATGTTAATAAAATCATAAACAACAACTTTTGTTCTCCGACTTTTAAAATTTTATCATATTTTAGTTCGTCAGATGTACGTCAAATTGAACGTTTTAAATATTACGAAGTCTATGCGAAGCAAGCGATAGTAAAATAACGGAGGGGGGAACATGAACTTAACCTATTTACGACCACCCTCACTAGTCGGTCGGTCGCCTTGAAGCGCATGCGTCGCGTCATACGTGTTCTTGTAGCGAAATTCGGCAGTACGGATGTAATTATCTTTACATGATGTTGTATTATTCTACTGTCGAGTACACGGAAATGGTGAGAATACTTGCTAGATGTAATTAGAATGTTTCGGAAGCCTGCTTACTATTATTAATAGAACGGTGAGTCGAAGCCGAAGTAAATACAGCAAAATACAGAGTTGAAATGTTTCTTTTTGGTAAATGTGTTGTTTTGTAAAGTCATGGAACAAAAATTGTTGTTTATGATGTTAGTAATACAGTCCTGCAAGGTTGTTAAGTGTTTTACAAATAACCCTGTATAAGTGCAGTCAAATGTGATAGGAAAGAATGAGCAAATCTATCTAATGACTAAATCGGCGGTAGCCCAGGGCCCCTTTGATATCAATTCGCCTGAGCTCCATTGCAAAAATAGATAAGGGTTAGTCAATTGTAATATCCGACTGAACTTTCGGTTTCGCCCGAGATTTGCCAAAAATATAGTTTCTGCTTAGTTTGGGCGTCCATCTACCCGATACTATTTATTACTTAATAAATTAGTACTCACATAAAGTTTATTATGAGAGATGAAAATGTACTAAAATGTTGATTATCCTACGAATTGCGGTAGTTACTCGGCGGCAAACAGCAATATCAGCAGCGGCGCGCTGTGCGGAGGGAACAAACTGCGGCGACTAGTCAAAGAATCCGTTTAAAATTTTAAACGGATTCGTAGCGGAAGACTACTAGGCTTACGTGAAAAGTATCGATCGCAGAATCTGTTGATAGATGCCGGCGATGCCGCTAAAAGAAGTAGCGGCCAAGCCATTTGGGACGAGTCACCATCATCATCATTTTCAGCCGATAGACGTCCACTGTTGGACATAGGCCTCCCCCAAGTACGGCGACGCAATGGGCCGAGTACAGCGACGTCAATACCACAAAACACTAATGTACAGAAGTCAATCTACATACAAAGCGCGCTCGAGCAACGCACACAGAGACACCGCTCAGGGAAACGATATCTCTGATCAAATCTGTCCAGTGCGAGCGCGTGTGCATCCGCCTGAGACAAGCATCTGTGAAATTTTTAGTGTAATTTTTGACCGTGAAAAAAAATAGTTAACTTTTCATTGAACAGTTGTTTAAATTAGATGGTGAATTATCGTTTTTTAAGCTACCTGTTGTTTCAGAGAGGCGCTTAATTATTGGCTATAATAATTTGCTTGTATTGTAATGAACCAGAATAGTTAGGTGTTTGGTGAGCCGGCCGGCCACCCAGGCAGCCGCCGAACACGGGCGCGGCAACCCTAGCGCGAACGCCAAGCGTATTTATGAAAAGTAAAGTACATACATGAGATTGACTTCTGATAAAATAGATAGGTATATTTTGTGTTAGTACTAAGATGGTACAATGTACCAGGGCCTCTAACACTGTTGAGAGCAACAGTGTTGGCAAACAAAAAAAAATACCTGTATTGTAGATGGGATTTTAGATATTATATTATTAGCAGCCGTCTTTGCATCTACAGTAGGTTTTGCATCAACTTCTTTCTTTATTTCCTTCTTTTTCGCATCTATCTTAGAAGATCGCCTGTTTGATTTATTTTTGCAGCACTCTGAGTAATCTATAGAGCAGTCCTTTTTGTAAGCTTCTTTCAATTGAGGATCTTGACATTGGTATGCCATTCTGTAAATAATGAGCAAGTATAATAGGGAGGGTGTGTGAGATGTTGGAAATAGTAGTTTATAATAGGATTATGTCCAAATCCTGTACTGTAAATTTTCTGGTAATATATTAATGTTACCACTTATGTGGATAAATCAGTAAATCAATTAGATTATCTCATTATTTGTAATATTGTTGGGTATATGGGATTTTTCATTAGAAATCCTGGGAAGATCCATATTAGTATCAACATTTCAATGCAAATACATGAATATCTTTATCTAATTCCAACCTATGATAATAATAGAAAATTGAGAAAAGATAAAAATTACTTGTTTTTAAGATCGCAGAAGCGCAAGACAGCCCAGCACAGTGCACGTAGATCCCACAGACATTTAGTGTTGCACTTGAAACATTTCCAATCATCTGCATTTTCAATTTCTTTGATTTTGGGATTTCCCAAATTGCGTTTTATGCATTTCTGTTAAAATAAAAACAGTTGATCACTAATCAATTGAAGACATGTGCAAAATGTTATATCACATTTTGTAGATATTTGGTCTCTCTTATTAATCAAAGTTTCAATATGTCTAGAAATGAAAATATGAAAATAACTAGCGAATGAAACTGTTGTGTAAATAAATGTGTTATGATGATCAAATAACACCTTAATATTTAACAAAAAAATAAATTATTTAATTTTTCATATATCTACTTAGATAAACTATAGAAGACTCCAAGGTTTTTTATTCATTTCTTTTCAAAAATTTGTTTTTTCAACAACCCACAGCACAAAATTTCACCAAAATATTAGCAACTTATTAGATAAATTTGCAAAATAAGAATAAAGCCCAGTAGAATTTCAATTTTGTAACATAGCATCTTCATTAATTTGCATCTTCAAAAACATTTTTAACCTTTCGCATTCCGTAATTAGAGACACAATAGAAAGACAATGAGAGAGTGAACGCCGGTGTTCATGTTTGGGGCTTATGTTTATTTAGACTAATCAAAAACATTTAAACTAATCATAAAATGTTAAATATAAATTTATTATTATTACCGCACAAAAGACATGAGGGCAGTCAGAGCAACAGTATACTTGACCACCTTGGCCACACCATCTGCAGTATAGTTCTGAGCCATCATCACCCTTTTCAAATTCTCCACTGTTGTAAAAAACATGACAATTGTGACACACTAAAGTGCGTAGCATTGGATGAGCTCGCATACGAACTTCATTGCGTGCTGAACATCCTAGATGACGATCACAAGCTGTACAATGTAATCTCATATCCTTTATAGAGTTCAGATCTGAAATAAGGACATAATGGCTTAAAAACATTTCATTTGTGATGATAACTTTATACATTTAGCATGAGTACAAACTCATGGTGTTAGCGATCTTCCTAAAAATATTAAAGCAGCAAGTGTTCTACTGCTAACCTATTACTACAAAAAAGACTTTCTTGTCAGAATTTAGGGGATTCACATGACTTCGGTTAAATAGTTAAAATGGATCATTTTAAATGTTCACATAAATATTACATGTACAGTAGAAGAGATGGCAATTGGCGTTGTATACACTGATCTGTTTTTATTTTGATTTCCCACTTTTGGGAATTTTTGCGATCAACTCTGAAAGATTGAGTACCCATAACAAAGCATGCGAATTGGAAATGTTGCTAGTGAGTGTGTACCTTTAAAAACTGTTTTGTAGTGAATTCTTTCTTCTTCCGCAATATCATCGTCGAAATCTTCATCTTTAGGATCTAAAAGTGAATGAGGTATTTAGTATGTTAGTTTAAGTGGTGCAAGTATCAGATGTCTGGGATAATGCATACCTGGGAAGGGCGGGAATTGAACACCATCGTTCTGAACCGGCTTCTCCGATTCAGAAGTTGCTTCACTGTTGGCAGTTTCGCTCATTGTGAAAGTTGTTAAACATTCACATTAGTAGAGCTCTTCAATAGAAATTATGTCATATACAAAAATTATGTTTTTAGATATCTAACGAACCTAAAACGTAACGCGATAACTTGGAATTCAACACTTCAACAGAATGTTAGAAATCGAAGTTACGAGTCCGCCATCTTGCACGGTCCTTTATTTTACCTGTATCTATCTGTTCTGTGTGTTTTCAATAGTGATGTACTCGGTACTACTCTATTTATAGTGTGGATACTCTGATCCTAAGTGAAAATATTTATTGCTAAATAATTAAAACGATTTGTTTTATGTTTAGCAATAATTTCAAAAACATGCGTAGAGCTCAATGTGAAAGCTCTACGTCCCATAAACAGGTGCCAATACAATTGACCAATTGACATTGTAAGGAAAAAAGGCAGAAGATATGCAATTGGATAAAACGCTAAGATCCGATCGCACTGATATGAAAAAGTATTTAGTCTGTTTCTAGCCTTAAAATATCCGCAGGCGAAGAAACTCAATTAAGCTATATTGCCATAGGAAAAATAGACCAGAAAAGCATAGAGTTTTACAACTATAGAGTATTTATCAAGTTTATGTTATGAATGTGAAGTTTGTGAAGTAAATTGACTGAAGTTCATTCATTCCAATTCATTGTGATTAGAGACCGTGTTTGCTAGTGTGGCTGAGGTGCGAATAAAATTATTATTCTCATTGTAACGTGATAATGTGAGTGAGACACAACTTGTGTGTTACGAACTATAAATAAAATTCATAATTTTAACGAATATAAATCAATAATTTATATATTTTGAATAGTTATGTAAATAAAATTTATTTATTTTCGTTTATTTACAAGTACGATGTTGTGTTTAGTGAAAGTCGAACAATGATTTGTTTATTTAAAAAGCTTAAAAAACTGTTTTGATTTTGCCGATCAAAAGATAATTATTAAATCTATTTCTGTGATATTTCATAATTAGTAAACATAAGTGAAAACAAACAATGACCGTAACATATACCGGTGAAGTAGCAACATGTCGCGGATTCGGCACATTCCTAAAAGTTTTATACAGGTAAGTTATGCATGTAAACTAAGTTGGTACATATAATACAGCCATAAAATATTCGTTTTGTTTGAGTTTTTGTTTATGTAAATAGTGTAAATAACACTATTGTATTGTCTCATAAAAAATATTCTCTAGAGATTTATATGTAATTATAGCACTTATTGTACTGTTTACAAGGTTGAAAATTCATACCAATACATCGGAAAAAAAAACATTATTTTTCAAAGACGAAGCACAATTCTCTAAGTTTTGCCACTCAGTGAGTTAATTTTGAGTTTTGACCGCAAGAATAAGTTTTTATCTACATATTTCATCGTATTTTGCAAATAAACTAAGTAGGAAAAACAAAGTGAAAAACGAGGAGATTTCAGCCGAAAGACGTCCACTGTTGGACTTATGTCCAACAGCGGACGTCTGAGACGCAGCATTGTCGAGTGTCGTCTTAAAGACCGGTCACCGGCACCTTCGTCCCGGTCATCGGTCTAACTTGTGGGAGGCCTTCCAACGCTGCGTCTTCCGGTACATGGTCGCCACTCCAGAATTTTTTATCCCCATCGACCTTTTGTGGAGAGAAGCGCTTAACTCACCAAAAACCTGATTGTTAACAAAAAGTTACTTATATTTTCAATTTATAAGATAAATAAAGTTTATCACTTTATCTATCCCATTTTAGAATTGATATTGGTAGGTACCTATGTTCGCCGTACGTGCCACCTTTAATTATTTTGTTTTGTTAATTTTGTGCACCATGTTCAATGTTGCACAGAACACTCCCAGAGTCCACATAACTCTTTGGAATAATCCCGCAATCCTGGCATGGTCTTCGAATCGGGCTTGGTCCTTGCCGGACGGCGAGCTACCCAATGTTCACCGTCCGCAAGCCCGCAGGCAGAGCGTATACCCTCCTTTGCTCGCCTTACTGTTTCGCTGAAGGGTGACAAAAGTGGACGCCCAATCCCTCTTGGTCCGTACCAGGGCCGGTTGCAAGAAATCACCGTCGTCAACAGCAGTGCTCCACCTAAACGAGGTGCTCAGCCTTAAAGCGGAAAAACTCATTGGATGATTAACACCTCAAAAAAAGCCATAACAATAGCACAATAACTGAGAAAAGCTTGATACTTTACGAAGAGTCGAAAGGGCCTGAAAGTAAGTCTTGCCTACGTAGTGGGTAGAAGAAATTAGGAATATACGTAAACTTTTTCTGAAACGGTAACAAGAAACTTGTATTTTGATCTGATATTATAAGCAGTCAGACTTGTACCCAAAGCTATTAGCACATTTTGAAGTCACATGAAAATTAACATCACGTGAAATACTTTATTCTGCAGCTCAATGACACAATGTTTTCTGTATTATAAATCACTGGAGCTTGTTGTTACAAGCTGATCTAATAGAACTACTGAATGTACCTACGTAGACAATTCCTGAAAAGATATAATAATATACATTATTTTCCTTGTTTGGGTTTTCCCATATATAATATAAAAAGGAAATCACCATTCATTCTCTAAAAATCTACGCCCTAGAGTAAAAACTAATTTATTTACTATACTAGTATAC
This sequence comes from Mythimna lalbum, assembly GCA_949319445.1. Lineage (NCBI taxonomy): Eukaryota > Metazoa > Arthropoda > Insecta > Lepidoptera > Noctuidae > Mythimna > Mythimna lalbum. The sequence goes on along the minus strand of OX439350.1, from coordinate 12,865,607 downwards.
CTATATTAACGATAGCTTAAAATTATTACGATGATTACGCTGACCCTTATCGCTAAAAATATGCAACTTAAATAATTCGTTTCATGGGTACCTATTCGTATAAATTGTATGACCAATGGCTTAGGTTTATGATTCTAGGATTTTAAGGTGGACGATCTGTTAGTTGAAAACTTGTCCCAATTCTGAAACCGTTTTATTGAACCCTTTCACGTGCTACTAGCGGGTTGCGGGATTGTTTGAAAGAGTTACGCGTACCGCGGCCCTGGAACGCAAAGAGTAATTGGAGGAACACGGGTGGGTTTTCGTCAGTAAAAGTTATATAAGCGCTCCAACGAGAGCGGGAGAAGTTGTTTGATGAACCCAAAAAAAGGAGTGATAAATATTGTGCAAAGATGTTATTAAAAAATATACCTGAAAAAATTAGGCTCTGAATACGTGCATGCCTTGTTATGTGAGCTATTTACATGCCGTCTACCCCGCTAAGGTCGCATGTTTGTTTCGTCAATGGAAACTACCGCGGTGTTTGCTTACTGAACACTGACGCTCTGTTTGCATGATCTTACTGAAAACCTTGCGAGTCAATGAGATTTTTATCAAATGACACAAACTAATAACTCTTTGAAACATTTGATACTCAAGACATAAAACTAAAGTGGCAATTGTGCTGAAATGAGTATTTAAAGTAATTTTATCTGTATTCTGTAGCATTACGCAACTCATTGCGAATGCCTAATTACACTGCGACGTTGTTTAAATACATAGTGAGAGGAGTTTACTCAGAACCATCTGGGCTCATCCTGAAGCTGACTCATCAACACCAGATCAATCATTACCAACACAACCTTGTTAGTCATAAGAATAACAAGAGAAGTTGTATTTACTCTAAATAAGATCATCAATCTCTCTGCCGTTTTCTCAAAAAGTCCTGAAATTAGGGGTGTTTCAGAAATGTTTGAAAGTGCAGAGTAAAAAGAAGAGAGAGAGAAGAGAGAAGAGAAGAGTGTGTTTTCATAGAGGTCATCGCTCTTGCGGATCGATACATCGTCGCCGCAACTGACTCCTGAACTATACGCATAATATGACTTCGTCTCATTCTCTCGCACATAACCAGTGTAAAAATTAGATTATCAATTACGATCTAAATAGAAAACTTCAACGACGTAATGCTGCGTTTCAGTCGTTGGTCGTCTGTTCCGCTCCGTTGCAAATGACTAATGTTTGCGTTGCTCTCATACATTTTGTCATGTGTCACACGAAAAATGAACATTATCATGACTGGCTTGACTTGGGTTTGTCTGGTAAATATAGCAATGCAAGCAGGTGAGGCAGCTCCGTCATCATAGGTAGCTTGGTTTCACCATTATTTATAAATTTCTAATGTAGATAAGACTAATCGTTTTTTGTATAGCTATCTTTATTGAATGCTAAAACCTGTTGAATATGATCATTATTAAATATCAGCGTTACTAAACACAAGATTGTCATAAATGTTGTCCATTCGATAATTTCTGCATGTGCTAATCTAGTTTAATTTCGCTAGCAGGTTAAGTGGAAATTAGTACCTATTGTAACAGTGGGACCGGAAAAAAAACCATTACTTTTAATAACTACTTGACACTTGGACTAAAATAAAACTTATCTGCTATCAAGTCAACATGACTATCAAGTCTTGATTAAAATCTCTGTGTTAAGGAGATGTGGAGACGATGGAGAAGATCAAGATATGGTATAAAACGCTACCTTTATTTTGTAAACAGTGTGGTGGTAAATAATTACACTATTCATAATAATAAGAAACAATAAAAAAAAATACAGAAAAAAAGATTCGGCCACGGTACGAAAGGCAACGAAGGAACAGGAGTGGGTTTTCAGTTAGTAAAAGTCTAACACTATCTTCCGCTCCATCCAAAAGCGGGTGATGTCATTGGATGATTTTCGAACCTAGAAAAAAACAATTTGTACATATTTAGTAATACTTACTTTAATTCATGAATCCCCAAGCGACCACCGGTGGCCGCGCATCTATTGTCTTACTATTGTGTCTCTAATTGACGGTATGTGAAGGGTTAATACTTACTTTTAGTAATACTTACTTCATAGTATGACTATCATGCATCTTACAAAAATTTTGTACATTGTGACAGTGTCGTCCTCCTTTGTCTAAATTTATGTTCTTGCTCAGGAGACCATAAAAAGCATGAGAGTTGGAGGTATGGATGATTTCAGATGTTCTATTTCCATATTATTTGCTGCTGTCTTTACGGTAGACCACTTTCAGTTTCTCGGTCAGTTATTTAAGATAAATAGTAAACGGTAATTATTGTTATTTTGTACCTTTTTAATTGAACATAATTAAGTTGATGCGGCAAAAATGAATTATCATCGGTACCGCGCGCCTATTTATCTAGTCCACATTTTTTTAAGTCAGACAGTAAGTCTTCTGCGAAAAGCAATTTAAAAATTGACTTAAAATGGGTACGCAGGTTTTAATCATTATTTAAGTAATTAAAAATGCAGTAAATTATTAGTGAGTATATTCTTACCTACCTAATTTTATTATCTAATGATTTAGTGAGCCTTTAAAACAAGGTTGTTCCCAAAGGTTGGAGGAAAATAAACATTTAAATAAAAACAACGTTTTCCTTTAATTTAGCTTAGTATGTACCTATAATTAGAAACACAACATTTACCTACAAAATGACAAAGCTGTACAAACAGATGCGAGGGAGAGTAATGCGTGAGTCAACGATGTTCCGAAGAATTAATAAAATGCTAGATAAATTATAACAAAGAAAAAAGATCAGATACTACAAGGAATTTTTATATAATCCTACGTAATAACTATTTTTATTGAGTTAACATTTCTATTTTTGACATCTATTGTAACAGCATTTTTTTTTTTGGCTGCGCGTGGCTTGTGCTTGTAGCCAGTGTCAAGTTTAGAAAGTATTGAGTTGTTACAGTCACTTTGAGTTCCATTAGAATGCGGATGTAACACATTCAAATATTTTTGCAGTAGGCAGCAGATGTGTTGAATCCGCTTTCTTGGCGACCTTCGCTGAGGTAGTCGTTACTACAATTAAATTATAAGCTCAGTTTTACCGAGAAAGCGTTTGTTTAAACTATTATAAATATTGTCCAGTTGTCTGCACAACTGGACAATATATGAAATTGGATTAAATTGGTGTAGATTTCTATCTCAAGTGTCCACTTGAGAAACAAATCTACACCACTTTAACATCGGCTTAAAACTCTTGTAACGTTTTTGTCACTATTATTATTCAAATTATATTTTTACTTTTGACATTTATTTGACATAGCCATACATATAACAGGGGAATTGCAAAATGATAAATTTTTCCCCAACAACAAAATTCCCCCTTTTCAAAAAACTTTGTGCAAAAAATCATGTTCCTAGTCCCAGTAGTTTCAGTTGTGTGTTGATATGTCAGTCAATCAGTTTCAGTTGTATACTGTAAGACATTTCTATACAATGTTAATGAAATAAATATGTAATATTATCAAACTGGCTCCTTGATTTGGAATATCTATATAGGTATTCCAAATCAAGGAGCAGAAAATATTATCCAAATCATAAAATTTTAATCATATTCATTACAAACACTAACTCACACATACATTATACATTACACACACATTTCAATAAAAATATCACTTTTCCTTTAAACTTAACATGTTATTTTACAAATCTCTCCCGCTCATAATCTTACAGACATAAGATTCATGTTTATGTGCCGCAAAATGCGATTATGTTTAAATTGTGGAACCCTGGAGATCTGTTATATACAGGTCCCGAACCTAGTTCAGACTCCAGCTCTCACAAGAGTTTTTAGTCTTAGGCAAAATGTAGAAATAAACTTCTGGTAAAATATAAATACCTTTTTGAGAGAAATAAAATCATATTTACAATATAATTTTCCATAATTGTGTTATTCCCATAATAACCGCACATAATTATGAGGAAACAAATGTTAAGTATAATTTATTACCTATCAATGTATATTTAAACGTCAAACAAAGTAATTTATGCACGCAAATTAACTTAATATCGACGCCGATAAATAAAAATATTTGCACTATTCACTACACCCGCTTACCGCAACGAATACCTAAATATAATTCACGATACTATTGTTAGAAAACCGCTATAACTACCCTGAAAACTACACACGGTGAACCAATAACTAACATATCGGCCCATAGGAAAGTAGCGTGAAATTCTAGTAACCATCCAAGTTCCAAGCGTTTCCGACGTATCGAGGAAATCAATTGCCATACAAAATGGTTTACTTCGTGGTTGCCAGGCAAGGGACATTTATTATTCAGTGGACCCCACACTGCACTTTCCAGCCCCACTTTCGTAACGTACATTGCACCTATGCTTTAACCAGACAAGCTTGGCATCGATCGTGCACTCTAGATTTCTTTGTTCCATTGAATTAAGCTATACGTGTTTAGTTTTGACATACCGATTTAATATTAAATATCTGGCACCTCACCGACATTATAATTCGGCATTTGTTCATGTTGAATGAAATTTCTTTGGCTGTTTGACAAAAATGGTAAATTGAAACGGGTCAAATCTGTATAATTTATCTCTTTTGTGTTGTAATTGTTTTGGATCTTTCATACCATTTTATCATAATATATTATTTTGATACCATTTTGTTTCTTACGTAAATATATTATCATCAGTCTTTTTAATGTTCCCACTGCTGGGAATCAGGCGTCCTCACCAGGAGAGGGAATCGGCCGTAATCCACCACTCGGGCCCAGTGTGGGTTGGTGAATGTCACATGTCTTCCAATTTTTGGTTGTAGGACATACCGGTTTCCGATGTTTTCCTTCTACGTTTCGAGAGTAGTAGTGATGAAATAAATCCAGCTTATGATTATTTGAATAATGATTCTAGATGTGAATCTAAAATATTCGTGAGAATATCATGCGCGGATATCTTAGAAAAAACTATAAACTAATTTAAAACAATTCTCCCGTTATTTTTTTTCTTATAACAAGTTTTCTTGCAACTAACCAGATCCAGTAAAGTTTCCATGTCAAAAATTCTTTTTATCTATATATATAAAAATGACCCCCGTTTTCCGTTGTCACGACTTGGCATGAAAACGGCTTGACCGATTTGGCTGATTTTTTTTTGTTGTGATTGTTATTGTGAGGAGAAGGTTCTTATGGAAAAAAAAATTAGGGTAGTGTAGGGTAGAGTAGGGTAGAGTAGGGTAGAGTAGAGACGAGCGGGAGCGAAGCCGCGCGGGCAAAAGCTAGTTGTTAAAAAAAATGTGGAGTAATTCCTAGTGTACACGGACACTTTTAATTACTCCTACAAGCCATACAAATATTTTTTCCTTGCGGTAATTGAACCTGCGACTCGTCAATAGGTTGGTCACTACGCTAAACGTGTCTTCAAAGAAAAAAAGTTCACATTTTCGAGATTTTGCGCTGTATCTACTATATAACACAACATAGCGTACTACTCATTGCCTATGCTCTGGGCTACAAATGCATACGCTTTATACTAGACAGCGTAACGTGCACACACAACATGCTATGCTTATCACTATGCTATACAGCGTCTCCGCCGTAGCGTGCTACACAACGTGCTATGCTACACAGCGCCTACGCGCCGTAGAGTACTACACAGTACCTACGCAGCGTAACGAGCTACACAGTACCTACGTAGCGTAGCGTGCTACACAGTGCCTACGCAGCGTAGCGTGCTACACAGTGCTTACGCAGCGTAGCGTGCTACACAGTGCCTACGAAGCGTAGCGTACTAGGCAGCGTCTACGCAGCGTAGCGTACTAGGCAGCGCCTACGAGGTGTAGAGTGCTAAGCAGTGCCTACGCAGCGTAGCGTGCTACGCAGTGCCTACGCAGCGTAGCGTGCTACGCAGTGCCTACGCAGCGCCTACGCTGTATCGAGTGCTACGTAGCGTGATACGCAACGCCTACCGTGCACATGTATCTTTGCTGCGTTACCCTTGCGAAATTATGCACCAAATATTTAGATAAATTAAACAATAAAATAAAATTATATTTCTGTTTTTTGACCGCCTCTTCCAGCATCCATTCATGGCAAAATATCCATTTTCGCAGCAATTTCCTCGCTGGAGGTTTTTATTATTGTAAAATGAGTAATTATGGTTATGACGGCAACTCTCGCGTTGTGCGTGGGTTGAAAACTGACCTCAACTGTTGTTATTGCTACAAGGCTTTTTACACCAAGAACATAATTTTGGAGCAAGGATAGGTTTAGAGTAAACATAATTGTTTGTGGAAATGTTGTTTTACAACTTCCAAAGTGTTCGGATCCACCGGTATCAGTACCTGGTCTTGACTGGTAATTACACGCTCGCATCAGTAATGAGTATTTGAACACTACAAAATTTATAATTCCGGCTTCCAATCCAAAATATTAAGAGTAAAAAAAAGAAGATAACTACTCAACATAAAGAACGAAACAAATGACGCTCCCATGTTTTACCTTGAGCCGAAAACAAGCACACACAGGAGTGTCAGACAACATTTGGTGCGCAGGCTACATTAGCCAGTTCTGTTTGTGCCGAAGTACCTATCTTTCATAGTCACTGTGTACATATTACTGTGTGTGAAGACTGACAGCGTACGATTTGTTACTCTATTTTATAGAGCAATTTTCTATTTTTCCTCAATATACAAATTGATGAATAATGTTGCTTGCTAACTATCTGCACTAATATTATAAAGAGGTTAAGTTTTTGTTTATAGGAGGTAATCTCTAGAAGTACTGACCCGATTGCTAAAATTTTTTCACTAAAATATCTTTCATGCTGCTTTATTCCTGATTGTATGTCTTAAGCATTCCAAATGAGAATAGGATTGTGGTGTTTTGTCGTGACGTCGTACTGTCAAATCGAAGAAATTTTGGCAAAATTCAAGAACTTAGATGAGTAAAATTGAAGAAATGGTGTCTGATTAAACTTTTTTCGTTTACAGTTTGTAAATAATATAAAGTTTGAACATTTCTTTCCTCGATTTGACAGTAAATCGTGACGTTAAAACATGGCAATCGATGCTATTCTCATTTGGAACGCATTGTACGGGCGAAGCCGCGGGCAAAAGCTAGTTACGAATATATTGCAAAAAGTAGGGAGATGTATTCTTTCTTATTTATTTTTTATTCTCATCACGTTGCGATATGATTGTAATCACAGAATGCATCAAGAAACGATAATCGATCAACGGCTTGACTTTAAATAACCTTTCCTGTCTTTGTTCTCGTTTGATAAAAGTAGCAATGGCAATTTATAAAGTTGGCAAATATGTGAGTGGGATTCAATTACTATCTCAAATACTTTTTTAAATGAGGGTTCTGTACCCAAAGGGTAAAATGGAACCCTATTACTAACACTCCGTCTGTCACCAGGCTGTATCTCAAAAACTGTGATAGTTACAGTTGAAATTTGTACCGATAATGTGTTTCTTTTGCCGCTATAATAACTAATACTAAAAACAGCATAAAATAAATATGTGAGTAGGGCTCCCATACAACAAAATTTTTTTATTTCGTTTTGCGTTACGTACGGTACGGAACACTTCATACGCGAGTCCGTCTCGTACTTGGCTGGTTTTCTTAATTATGAATCCGTCTTAAAAATAAATGATTCGTCAAGATTAGTTTCTTGGGTATGTTGTCTCACTGTCGATACTTATGCAGCGGTTGTCTAGACTAATATTATAAAAAAGATAAGTTTGATTTTTTTTTTGTTTGTATGTTACAATTTAACTCAAAAACTACTGGACCGATGTTAAACATTCTTTCAGCATTAGAAAGATACATTTTCACTAAATAACATAAACAATTTTGTTATTTCTACGCAGGTGAAACCTCTGGAAAATCCTAGTTGCTTAATAAAACGGTAGAGTTGTATTTCTATTTACTACGAAACATTAAAAAGCACAAGTGAACAATGACCGGTTTTTCGGTTCGTAAACAATTCAAATAGGCAACAAGTGAAGTGTGGTGCAGTTATCACGCGAATATGCTGGTAATAACCGATTTCAAAATATGCTGCACTGGTTTAAATTAAATACCTATATTTATTAGGTTAACAAGAAAAATTGTGTGAAATATTCTCATTTATCACACTTCACGGTAATTTTATAAAAGCGAAAGTTTGTATGTATGTGCCTGTGTATGTTTGTGTTTCACGCTTAAACGGCTGAATGGGTTTGTATGAAATTTGTCTCAAGAGTAGACCGTGTATTGGAATAGCACATAGGATACAGTTTATCCTGAGAGTATGTCATCTAAAACTATAAAATTTTTTAGTTGAGCACGCATCACGTGAAACATTGAAAATCGATGTTTTATTTAATATGTATAAATGATACAGAAACACTAACTTTTATACATCTTGATTACTTAGTTATGTTTCATCGTAATCGGTTGACTATATCGAAAGTTGTAGGTACTACATTCTTTGATTGTTAGCTGGTACGAAGATCGCCGGGGCAGCTAGTCTTGGAATAATTTTGTTCTTTCGCATGGGAAAAATCGCTGCCAGAATCTAGGAAGTATGTTCTTTAGACACGTTTGATCCAGTGCATCAAGGAACAGGCACCTAATTAGATGGACGTTACTACTGTTGATCAGGCACGATAAACGTATCAGCTTGGATAGCAGATAGATACCTGCGATGCTCAGTTATTTGATTTTTTTGGGTTTAATATAGATGACCATACTCCATAGGCGATCGTGTTCTCGAATTATTAATTAGCCTTTTTTGAGGTGGAAAATTGTTAAATAGCTCCTCCCGCTCTGGGTGGAGCGAGAAGGAGTGTCAGACTTTTACTGACCAAAACTCACCTATCCAGCTTTATATCTTTTGCTACCCTTTGCGTTATAGGACCATGATAACTCTTTAAACCAATCCAGCAAGCAAAACAATCCATAGTAAATATCGTACGTCGTATAATACTAAACCAACTGTTTGTTTTTGTTTGTATAAAACCAATGTTAGAACTATAACTGACTGATTGGCAAGTACATTAGCGTGCATAACAATCCTCAATCCCTGAGTCCTGATTTTAACTTTAACAAAAGCCATTTACATCGATCACAGTGGCGGTTAGCGTGTTGCTAAAGCCTTGATTATGGTCTGAGTCATTCTTGGAGGATGTTCCATTTAAATGTGTAACGCGATTGTGATACTAACCAACCAACGCATTTGACAACAACATGTCAAGGAGATTCAGCAATTAACACTGTGCAGTTTTGGGTTTTCCATTCCTTTTAACCAGGCAGCTTCAATTATGACGACATCGGTGAATGATTCCTAAACTGTAAAGATAACTCTACAGCTCTACTGCTAATTCCGGTCCACCCACAATGCGGCAAAAACTAAAAGCGTGGCGCAGGATGACGTAATATCCTGTCTGTGTATGAGTTTTTGTTGACCTCAGAACTTGCTAATATTCAGATAGTGTAGCAGACTGACAGTAATTAGATAAGTCTGCGTCTAAATTAGATATCGGGATTTACATTTTAACGTTAAATATTCATTAACCCTTCAGATACCGTCAATTAGAGACACAATAGTAAGACAATAGATGCGCGGCCACCGGTGGTCGCTTGGGGATTCATGAATTAACTGCGGGTTCGATGAGCTGGTGACATAGAGCCTCCGAAGTGACAAAAATAAAATACCTGTACCTATTAGTGGTACCTATTTGTTTGTGGAGTCTGTGTTCATTGTAACGCATTGTGTTTTTAATGAATGCAATCTGGTGATCTTTGTGAATGCTACAAATGGTATGATTCAGTACATGCCTACCCACTACATTAACTTGTTACGTAGCGTTTCAAAGCGTTGATACAGTGAGTTAAGTCGGCCTCCGACTCTGAACAGAACGCGACAGTGAGTTGCGCTCGCGTGACTTTTTTCTCGCGAACAATATCTAAGTGGACCTCAATTCATGTCATAGTCAGTACACACAAAGTTTTGAGACGGCATGGCGTGGCGTGAAACTGAAGAGACGTTTTATGATGCTTTATCATATAAAGTGAAACATTCGAAACGAGTTTTCTTCCTAGTGTAAGTTTTCAGTTGCTGTGTTTTAATTCAACTAAAAAGCTTCGTGGGCACTAACTTGAAATTCAATATTTTTCCAAATTTATTTCCTGTGAAACTGCACGTGGAAACTGCATAGAAAATAAGCGTGTTTATTCAAAACAACTGACAACTAATTTATTATTTAGATTATATATTGCTAACCATAAAATGTAATGCACATTATACTAATTATGTAAAGTAGCTCACGTTATTGCTAACATAAACGATTAGAATGATGTTTATTAAAACTTTAGAGGATAATATTCCTCTTAATTAGCAATACAAAAAAGCTATTCATCTTACTCGGCACAGTCGCAACGATGAGATACGATCTCATGTGTCAATTGATTATTTTGGCACAAACAATCGCAAGGCAGACAATGTGTATCACATACGGACGTGTTTAGTAGTGGTCGCGTGCTGCACGACTAACACAAACACAACAGCTGTATGCTGTATCTTCGCAGTCAAGGTCAAACTTAACTCCAACGCGATTATTAGACAGATACAATTGAAACTTATTGTTGTTGTAAAGACTTAGCGATAAATTAAACCATTGTCATGTAAGTGGCTAATCTGTATCGCAGAGCTTGACCAATCGAGAGTTCTGTGTGCATCTAGCAATATAGTGTGTTCCTTCTAAGAAACAATAAAGCAAATACGGCAAAGAGGTTTCCTATTCGACAAACGACGTTTCGAAGAATTTTGATGTTTAACAAATATTATTTCGTGGTTCTTCCCATAATTCCGATTTAAAGAAACAGACAAAAAACAACGTATAGTATATTGAGCAATTATAGAATAAGTATTTAAAAGTTTAAAGGTACAAAACATGAATATTTAATTGCTTACATATTTTTTCTTTGATTTTAACAATTCGCTCAAGTAATAAGGGCTAATAGCAATTCAATATATTTTGCGGTTTTACATAGAGTAACTACTTTGCTAGACTAATAATTCCCATACTCATATGTTAACAATAAATAATTTAAAACGTAAAAACAACAAACTATACTCTTAGGAAGACCTGACTTCTTCCTAAGTAAGTTTCCATCCTGGAATACAACAAATCCGTTCAGGCGTTTTAATATTCACACTGAATAGTAAATCGGCATACAAATATGGAATTTCATCCTTAAGGCTATGCCATTTCTCTCAATTTATTGGTCGTTCCCCAATCACAATCTCGAATGACGTAATACTAGCTCAAATGTGCGAGGCTATAAAACAGCTATACGCATACTAATAAACGTACGAATGTCATAAAACCAGCATGCGTGGAGTAGAATACAGTTATTATAGCCTCTTCACAAACGTTGAAATAAGTGCATCTTTAAAGGCATAAAACTTTGCGTATGTCTGTTTGTTCGCCAATTCTACGGAAACCACGCAACGGTTTAAACACAATTTTCACTAATAGAAAGAACAATTAAGTGTGAAGCGGGGGCGGGTCTGTAGTAAATAATCTTAGATTTTTATTATCTATGCACTTATAACACTACTGTATTTTTCATCTTCATGTACCTGCATATTTGTAACTATCTATTTTTTTAAGTTCCTTGTGATTAGAATTTAGACATAAACACATCATGAAAAGTTTGCATTCAATTTTATTAAGTACATTTTACAGTTATGACATAATATTAGGTCTTTATCTTTATACCTATTAAGTTCACCTTTTTTTAAATTGGATCTCTGAGCTATGATGACTCCGGGTTGACTTGCAATGAAATAAAAATTCAATTAAGTAGTTCAAATTAACTATATACTAAGGACATTTGTTACTTTTCCTGTAATATCGTCAGAATTTTCTGTGAAAACTCGTGTTTGTTTTAGAATAATATGAGATTTTAAATAATAAAAAAAACTACGCGTCTACCTAATATCGATTCGGACATTTGCACATTGTCGTATTAGGTGGAATAATGATTGGAGCTAGAACTTGTTTCATTCTTTAGTAAGACAAGTTTTAGATTTTTTTGGTTTTAATGACATTAAATTTCTAATGCTTAAAATTTGAATTCAAAAATATTCACCATAAACAATTATCTATTTTTTTAAAGCGAATCATAAACTTTTTATGATACCTATGTATAGATTCGTATTAAAGTATTACGTTTGTGATTAAATTATTTCATTTCAATTTCAATAGGAACATACTACATAACACAAGTGGTTGTAGATGTACTATCGCATCGTGTACTTATTTCTTTGATAAGGCTTTCGAACGTTTATGTAATACTGAAATTAACCTATTGTTTTATTTACAGATGGCGGGGAAGTATATACAAATTAGTGTGGCTGGACCTTCTAATGTTCCTGCTTTTATACTATGTACTCAATTTGATTTATCGGCTGTTACTGGATGAACCTTCTAAAAGGTGAGACTGAAATAATTAATGACATTATGCAATTACGAGTGACCAATATAAAACTATGTTTAAAATTTTGAACCCCTTTCGAATGTTTATCAGAGCATGATGTAAACACTGGTTTTTGGTTAGCTTTTACTGAAACTACTCGTATTAACATAAATAACATTTGTATGATATTTTGGACTATTAGCCTATAACTTATTTTTGAAGGACGTCTTAGTTTATCGCTCTCAAAGCTCTGGGCTTCCGAGTGTTTCATGAACAAAGTTAGAGACATACTTATTACGGGTCATGTTCGCATCTCCCCCTTTCACTCATTTCTTCAACCCGTACCTACCAATTGCTTGCCGAAGTAAGGTCATAGTGTGATTAGGCTGTTATAGCCAGCTCTGTATCTCTGCTTGTTACATCTTCCTATCACGTCTATTATTCTGTCTACTGCATAATGATATGCATATATAGCGCTAAAGCACCACCACCATTATCATTGTTGTGTTCTAAATAAAACAAAACAAGCCACTCTTACTCTCCAAATTAAAAAAAAAAAATGAAACGAAAGTTTTGAATAGAAATCGTGCCTGAAATTAAAATAATTGAAATAGGTACTTCGAAATCTACGTGTAGGAAGGTCATTACAATATTTTATCGTGAATCGGTATAATTTACTGCCATTCGCAGTTGTAACGAACTATATGCACGCTGCGCTGATATTGTAAATTCTTCCAATAATTGGTACCCACATTTGTATTGACAGGGTACAATGTACAACGTACTTAAATTGCTGTGCAATACACAAGTAAAAAAATACTTGTAATTTTTCTCGCAGGGTGTTCGAGGGCGTTGTAAACTACTGCAGTTTTCACGGGAATGTGATCCCTCTGTCGTTCGTGCTAGGTTTCTACGTCACCGTGGTGATGAACCGCTGGTGGAATCAGTACACAACCATTCCTTGGCCCGACTCCATCGCTGTCTTCGTCTCCGCCAGTATACATGGACAGGTATGTACAAGACTGATTGTCAACCTGGAGGCGTTATTACAATGCTATTTTGTAATTACGTCAATAATTACTAATAGCTATGCTGGTCATAATTTTTTCTCCTATATTGTCTGATTTGCTCCATCCTACGCAATGTTGGTAGCTACATATGTAAATTACATTGTATAGCTAGTTGTCTCTACTTGATATAGGTAGGTTCTTCCGGTAATTGTTAGGTTGGGCTTGTCAGGAATTTGTCGCGCTCTCCTGTGCAAGAGTACCTAGGTACTTAGGTTCATTCCAGTTTCCTGATTAGTATAAACTTCATTCATGTTGTACAGGTATAACAATTTTATAAAGTTCACTTACCTTTTGACCTTTACGGACCGCATAGTACTTACACATAAACAAACTTGACGCAGTTTGATGATATCGGTTTGCAGGTGGATTAGATCTCTGGCACCGTTCGCCAGTCAGCAAAGTGATGTAAACCCAGCATTTAAGATAAGAAAAAAGTGCTCCCCGGTAATAAATGTGTTAGTAGCTTAGTTCAGTAAATCAGTAGTACTAGTGGTCGTTAGTACCTAGCCATATGACATAATACACCTAATAGTATGCTACATAGTTGTTGTTCCTACGCCCCTTAATGTGTCAACAAAACATCCGCATGTCTAACTTATTACCTATTCATTATTCTTCCATTCAGTTTCTCACAAGACGACGTACATTATGTTATATTTGCAATCTTGAGTCAGTAATCTTATCTCTTCATGTAACATTACGTAAACCTATGAATGCGTAATAATGTGAGTGATGTGATAGCTTGCTTTTTGGTGATACCAAATTACAAATACGATGACGGAAATAGTAAAAACAATCAGCTGATAAATAAAATTTGAGGAAATGTTCTAATCATATCAGACTATCATTTATCAGAAATTATTATTTGCACCGATAAGGAATTTAATTGGAGTGCCAAGGTTTTCTCGATTTGTTTGATCCGTTAGCCGATAACCATTTTAAACAAGACTTAATTGAATTAAAATAAATAGTAGTAAAAATAGATCGCTCTCGCGGTGCGCTGTAGCCGGAGCAAAAATAAAGTATGCACAAAAAAAAAGGAAACATATGCTCGTCCAATCCGTTTCGCTTTATTAACACCGACAAAAGTTTATCTTACAACAAAGCAAGATTCTAAGTAATTCATATAAATAGATAAGTACGAAGAAATACAATTAGTCTGCTCGATGTTAGAAGTGATATAGCCTTGAGATCGAAATTCAGTTCAGCGACAGAGCACTCAGGGTAGGACAAAAACGCGATGACGTGTTATCAAGTTGATTCCGGAATTACTCGTGTTGTATTTTAATGTGATTGAACATAATTTAGTAATTTGACGCTTGGTTATCGCGAAAAGTCAACACTATACTATATAATCCAATATATAAATAATCACTAAATAAAACCGAATCCATAAAAAATGGCGTTGCAAATTAGTTGGGCATTATTTAATAATGCTTACATAGCATGATTGTAGGTTAACCCTGGGGATTAATTTGGTATTCATTCACTACAATTATTAAAGTAACGATATTAAACTCTTGTTATGTGAAATATTATGGAAGGCAGTAGGAATTTGTTTGTAAACTAAGTATTGTTGTAATGCAACACTTGCAGTGTGTCGTAGACAGGACATATTTAGTTAATCATTGCTATTTGAGGACAGGACGAGCGCGGGCGTCTCATGCGGCGGACCATTCTCCGCTACGTCTGTCTGTGCCTTACGATGGTGCTCACGATGATCTCACCCCGAGTCAAGAAACGGTTCCCTACGCTCATCAACTTCGTGGATGCTGGACTTCTACTAGAAAATGAAAAGACGATCCTCGATAATCTGAATGACAAGTTTCCTAAGCCCTCGAAACATTGGTATGAGATTTTTTTCTTGTCATCAGAAAACTTCCATTTGACTTCCATAGATGATCTAATCCTAGATCGTAGATACGTTTGTTTTGCAGTTAGTGACATGAATATCAATTCCTGTTAGTCATCCTAGTGCGTAAGATTCTTATAAGGTTATCAGTTAGCAGTGTTAGCAATTTACCGATAAATGGTCGAACGATTTAATCATCAACTATTTTATTATAAAGTACTGGTTGATTTTCATGTAAATACAAAAAAGGCCTGAGCATAATGATCATGCGCTAAAATTCGCTGTGATTTCAGGTTACCTATAGTTTGGGCGACTAGCATAGTAACCAGAGCCCGTAAAGAGGGCCGGATAAGAGACGATTTCGCAGTGAAGACGATTATAGATGAGCTGAACAAATTCAGAGGGCAAGCTGGACTTCTTCTCAGTTACGATACTATAAGTGTGCCTCTAGTATATACTCAGGTTTGTACTCCTTTCTAAAAGATGCTCGACATGCCATTGATGACTTAAAATCTACATAATATGTTTATCATTTTTCATTTACCTTTCAGGTAGTTACCATAGCCGTATACTCATATTTTATAACATCTGCCTTGGGCAGTCAATGGGTCGATAATAAGTTACAGAAACACGATTCAGCCAACATTAGTAATATTGACCTCTACTTTCCTATATTTACTACGCTAGAATTCTTCTTTTATATGGGCTGGCTGAAAGTGGCCGAGTCACTTATCAACCCTTTCGGTGAAGATGACGATGACTTTGAAGTGAACTGGTTGATTGACAGAGATTTGCAGGTAAGGCGGATTTGGAAATAATTAGCATCGTTGGCCAATTAAAATGTTCGATTAAAACTGATAAAGCATGCATGCGTGTCTGATTAGGTTTCGTACATGATCGTGGACGAGATGCACCACGAGCATCCGGAACTGATAAAGGATCAGTACTGGGACGAGGTGTTCCCGTCGGAGCTGCCGTACACGATCGCCACGGAGAACAACCGCGAGGAGCACCCGGAGCCCAGCACGGCGCGCGTGGCCGTGCCGGTGCGCCAGCGCAGCATGGTGCTGTCGGCGCCCTCGCAAGTCAAGATCGACGAGATGAACCCCTCCAACACCGTGAGTTACAAGTTCGACCCCCCAGAGGTTAGATTCGACCAAAATTATAAGCATGCTGCACGCCCGGAATATATGGAGCTTCGCAGTGTGTCGGTGTTCAGGTTGCAGGTCATATTCAATCTTACGTACTTACATGTTCTCCTTGGTACATTTCGTCACACTTAACGTAGGTTTGCTGAGCCTAACTCAGGATGGTTTGAGGATAATTAATGTTGTTTCATTAACAAATTATTAGTTCTTTGAGCCCAGGTTATAAGTTCGGGTGATATTAAATATTATAAATTATTATTATTATATCCCGTGTAATACTAAAACATTCGTACATAATCATGATACACCATCAATAACGATAAAACTGAATGATAATATTATTTATAACAATACTAAGAAATCTGCTTTTTTAGAATGACTAACATATTAACGTGACCTTTAGATAGGTTTCTTTCAACTCTTTCCTTAATAAAATTAATAATTTCCATGTTGTGATGTAAATTACTAATCTTTATTTAGCTAGATATTCTATATTACTAACTGCCTTGATTAGTTTTGTTTATACGGTGTGTATGTAAATTATTTTATTTTAATTTATCACTAATGGATTTTTGCATAAAGTAATTACATTATGTAGGTACTTATGCATGAATTGTTTAGGCAGATTATAAATGTAACAATACAGTGTTTTGACGTTACATAAATATGATTCATAGAACCATGGAATCTAAATTATTATCGAAAGCCATGGTCATATAAAATAACAATATTATTTTACTGAACATGAATGTTTGTGTCGATACTTTATATCGCCTTGTGTGACGAATTCATGCTATCTAAACTTTCTTAATTGTGTGTAGGTACTTGACGATGTCAATGTTATGTTACCTTCTACTTGTCCATTGAGTAATCTACCTAGGTACATAGGTCCTTAGTTTTTTCTATCGCATTATTTGTGGCTGTATATAATACGCATTATGTATTTTGTTTATTTTATTTCTTTGACAAAGATTAACTATTATCCAGTTACAATCTTATCTCTATTAAGCATAGTGTCGCCGAAAAAGATTGATAACATCTGTCTTCCTGAAATAACATAGTCAATTTTATGTGCCTTCTTCATGTACAAATTAATGTTACATTATGTGTCCTGGAATATTATTTAACATAATTTTATGGTAACAGCAACTACAAATGAATGACGACGCAGTGTCGGGCATCCACTTCATCGTGAACCGCGGCAGTAAGCGCGGCAAACGTGACGACAGGAACTCTATGGGCTCCACAAACTCTATGGCCTCTCTGCAACAGACCACAACACCGATGGCGCGAACCGCCTCCGTCACCTCAATGCTAAAGAGATTGTTCTCGAAGGAGGACACGAGAGGCTCGTCGGCATCACAGACTGATGGTGGTATGTTACGGCTGTTGAAACATGATGGTAACTCCTAATGCACAATTTCCCGTAGCTCGAACATATAGCACATTAGAATGTAGTTGATTTCCTTTGGCTAGTGACATATTTGAACTCAAAGGATGCATTGTTAAAAATGTTAGAGGGTCACATTCACTTTGCTTAAACTTGAGTTTCAATCGAAGACTGACGCTTCAAGGACATCATCTACACCTATTGCCTATCAGTATCACTATGTTCATCTATCATTATAAGAACCTATCTTTGTCTCAATAAGACAGAACGTTAAATAAATAAAAAACTGGGTTAAGCAAATAAGAAAATAAATGTGCCGTTGAAAACAAATAGTAGAGTGTCTTGGATGGTCCTCGTAGCGAGATAATGTTGGGAGTTTAAGCCGGCATTTGTTTGCAAAAATTTCGGTCGATACGTTCGATTATGACAATTGTCACTCCGTTTGCTAAGCACTCAGTGAGTTTCTTATCCATCCAATACGTGCAACATCTTCGATAATGCATTCTGTTAATCAGTTGTTTAAGTCGTTACTGATTAAATCAACATTACAGGTTCGCGGTTTACGATATCTGCGAGTAATCCGACACTGAACAAGCCTGCCACGGCCGGCGGGGGCAGTATGAAGATCGCCAACGATATTATAGAGGAGGTCGACGAGCAGCAGACCATCACTAGCATGGGACTGGGCAAACGACCCGACACCAGGTGCGTGTACGACACATTGACATTATTTACACTTGATTAAAACCTTATTATGAGGGATTCCAACGTTAGAAAATTATTACCTTCTGTTATAATAAACAGACAGGATGAAGGAAACACAATAAATAGATACCAAGGTCCAAGATGATGCTTATTTATTTCTGTAGAAGTCTTTCCAGCTGTAGAGCTCTAGGAGATGCTTTCTAAATCTTTTATATATACGTCGTTGGTGTTCCGAACGATAACTAAATATTACAAATACGATTAAAATATGTTTAAAATAAACAAAATAATCCATATTTATATTAAACTATGCTGAAATGAAAAATTAGTGTTCTTATAGAAACTGCAAGTCTGGCAGTCCCTGGTATCAGGCGGTAGCGAGTTTCACAACCGTTAAGTATGCGTCCTCAGTGTCCTAAAGTAGCAGGAATATAAATTGGTAGAGTGGGAAAGGGATTGAAGATTCCTAAAACGCACCCTGTAAAGCGTTTTAAAAGAATGTGAATAGGAGAAGCTTTCCTGAAAATATTAAAATTAAAAATACAACACTTAGTTTGTCAACCCTATTGAGTGACTTTGTTTATGAAATAGCCACCATTCATTATAATTCCGTAAATAAATACGTGTTACAATCACACACCATATTTTAATCACCATACAATTTAAAACTGACAAGCAAAATACATAAAGAATTTTACGCAGCACCCTGGCGAAGAGCTCTTGATTGGGAGCCACTTGAGTTCTTTGCGAAATGCGTTATTACATATCACTACATAGTATAAAACAAAGTCGCTTTTTCTGTCCCTATATCCCTATGTACGCTTAAATCTTTCAAACAACGCATCGGATTTTGATGCGGATTTTTTTAATAGATAGATTGATTCAAGAGGAAGGTTTATATGTATAATAACATCCATTAAATAGTGGAGAAACACCCGAGCGAAGCCGGGGTGGGTCGCTAGTTAGATATAAGATATACTGTGCAAGTACTACTAGCTAATTAATTAGGTATCTTCTTCATAAGTACATTTATCTTGTAACTTTGGTTGGTAACTAGCTAGATGACACCTAAAGTAAAAATCCCGTATGCCGTGTGCATACCTACTTACGTTCTATTGAAAATTATGAACGACAACAAAGACATTGTGCACTCCATATTAGATCGTGAATCAGTTGTAAGCGTCAAACATTTTCTTGTAACGGTCTCTTGTTATCAGTATGTGATGTATAGGACCAATGATAATGAACTTACGTCATGAACTCACGACGAACGGAAGAAGATACTTCGGTACTTAAAAATGTTAGTATCTACTTAACTCACTATTGTTTCTTATCAAATTAGAGAGGTTAGAGAAGTACTTGATAAATCAGCAACGAATACAGGTGTTTATTTATTTATTAAAATCCCATGCAACACAAAGTTACAAGGACTTAATGTCTTAGGTGAAGAGAAAATATGGTAGGTGCATAAAAAAATAAAATATTAATATGAAAACAAGGGAACAAATGTATATGTATAAAAAATTTAGGCATTGCATAGGCTGGATTTAAAATAGGCAGACATTTTAAATACCTATAAGATTTTTTAAATAAAGAGTTTCAAAACTGAACCCAAATAATTTAATACTAATGACTTCAATCATGACCGATATAGGTACTTACGATATCCTACTAATATTATAAATGCGAAAGTTTGTATGCATGTATGGATGTTTGTTACTCTTTCACGCAAAAACTACCGAACGAATCTCGATGAAACTTGGTACACGAGTAGACCATATCCCAGAATAACACATAGGATACTTTTTATCCTGGGATTATGTACGCGGGTGGAGCCGCGGGCAAAAGCTAGTAATATTATACGATCAAGGTGAAACGCATGTTTTGTTTTGTTAAGTAATCTTTATACGAAAATATAAACACGGTTTTAGTGGCATATATTATGTTATTTTATTAAACCAATTTTTTTTTGGATACCGTACCTTAGTCCGCAGTGTGGCCTGCACTTCAGTGTCAACTTACGAGTGTTGAACTCGTCAACTGACCTCTAAATGATAAAAGTTATCGATGTCTTGTAGTTGTAGAATGTTACCAGCTAACTGGATTACATCGCTGAAAGTGGTCCCTACCACAGCATCATCGATTAGATTAACTACGAGTAATATAAAATTAATAATTGTACCTTTTCTGGTGATCAGCAGCGAGTGACAGTGTAGTGTAATAATGTTGTTTAAAATTTAATTTTCAGACCCACAGCGATGAGTTTATTCACACAAGCACCTCAAACCCCGAGCGACCCAGTTGATGTCCCTTCAAGAAACTCAAACCACACGAAGTCTAGTGAGAAATCCACTTTTATTGTTATGTTTTCCTGTTGTTTGTTACTGTGTTGTACAATTGAACGTAACCACTGTAATTAGTATTTAATGACCTTATCATTTTCTGATTAATGTGTTCACGCTCGATTCCTGAAAATACTTTTTCATCGACATAGGCTCATAATTTGTAACTAATTGCTTACAAAGTAAACAATAAATCTCATCTTTCATACAATAAAACGTAACTCATTCAGTTGTTAAATTGGTACAAGGCAACATGCGATGCAGTTTCCATACTAAATACTAATTAATAGTGTTAATGAGAAATAATTTATGATATCATCACTATCTCGGCACTGAATAAGTTTCTAAGTAACGAACACAGCATACCAAATACCAATTACACTACGTAACATTTTCATATTTTGTACATTTTATTTCATATTTTCTCGGGAAAAGGCGTGAGTTTATGTATGTACCTACCTACTAAATTTCTTATTTTCACTGAACTTAGTTAGGATATTTATTAATTATTATTTACACGCTGCACCAATAAAATTTTATCATATTTCTACACAAGGTTCTGAAAATTGCATGGTTTTAGATTTTAATAATAATTTTTCAGCATCTTTTGAATAGTCGCCAACCTTTTTTGTCATAGTTAGTTACTCATAAAATCTGTGTAATTATAGACACTCGTCTGTCATCATCGGCGCCGACGCCGTGGGGCGTGCGGCCCAGCGAGCGAGGGGACCTGAGTCCCGCGGCGCAGTCGCTCACCACACAAGACTCCTTCAGTTTGCCCAACGAGCGACCACGACTTGACAGCGATGTTGGCCCCTCACTGAGCGCCGCTGGGAGCCAGACTTTGTGTATGTCGTTTTATTATCAAACTACTTTAGCCCGCGTACATAGAATATAGCCTATGTCACTCAAGAATGAATCGGCTTCCTATCGGTAAAAACATTTTAGCAATCGGACCATTACTTGCAGATATTACCTCCTACAAACAAAAAAATAAAAATCTTTACCTCTATATAATATTAGAGTAGATTAAACTTTATTTGGAAGGGTGTAAGATTCCGCATTGGACAGGATGGTTTGTATTAAAACCGCACGCAACGTTTTTCCTTGAATGTTACCGGAATCCTTTACTAGCTGATTCCCTCCTTTCGTCTACGGAGGCCTTTGTAGGGTATTGAACTATTGTGATTTCCTACTACTTTGCTTGTGCTCTATTTTGTCACACGGTGATCAGTTTCGACGGTAATAAAACAATTAGCAACTGCGTATCATGTCATCTTTGTGTCGAGCTATTCCCCTATGTAGGGAAGAGTGGGGCAATCATGGACAAGTAACGCTTTTGGTGTTACTTAAAAAAATGCATTTATTTTAAAAATCGTTCGACTATAATATATAATCTGTCACTATATATATACTAATATTATCATGATTAATGGCAGCTCTATAGTGATTTTTCATTTTAACTATTCGACTAAATGTGAAAAAGAAAAGAACTTGGTAATATTATCCTATATTATATATTTTAATGTTCTCTTGATTTTTCTTGTAAAGCAAAGCAAAAGCAATACAATTTTTTGGCCTAGGCACCTTTTTGGCTCCTTGGCAAGACAATGGTTGACTTTGTGCTTTTGAGAGTAATGATAGCAGTATACCACGTATCATCATCATCATTTCAGCTGAAGGACGTCCACTGTTGGACATAGGCCTCCCCCAAGTGTCCCTATTACTGTAAACATAAAATTAATTAGAATTTTATTTTTTTCAATAATATGAGAATTATTTTAAATTTTCTTTAAGTTTATGCAATTACCCCATTCTCCTCTATCAATACTGTACGTAAATTTTAAATTGGCTTAAATTGGTTATCTGACTAACTTTTGTCGTCTTCCGTTTTCAGTGGATGAAGGCGATGGTGGTGAGGATCAGGAACTGGACGACTTCGATCGTTTGAGGAGTATACGTGAGCAACATCGGAGAGAAAAATATCTACAGAAACTCATGGCCCGTTCTGTCAGTGCGCAACAGGTAAAATATGCTGCTTTAATGAAAGAACGAAATTTTAGGCTATGAGATAATTTTGAAGTTTATATCATCTGAATTTCTAGATTAGTGTAACTATTTATAATAAGGTTTTTTTGTGGGAAATAATCCAATGTCATATCTGGTCCTTGGGGAGAGCGGGAGGGCGTGTCAGACTTTTATTGACTAAAACCAGTGAGAACAAACGAGTGCGTTTGTTCCTTCTTTGCCTTTGTTCTTGGGACTCGAGGTTCTCATTTGCACAACCCATGGACCCAGTAGGCTTCGACCCTGCTGGGCTTCTACGGTTTTGCTGACATCTCATTGAGGCGTGCGTGGAACACTACCCGCCGTCGATGACTTGGGCTCGGCCGGACGGCGAGCTAACCATTGCTCGCCATCCGCAACCCTACGCCTAATTTACAATAAACTTAAGCGATGATAGATGAATGCCTCAAAATATTAAATCCTTCATTTATATTCTAGAGAACGGGTAGTACGGAGTTGATGGACAACGATTTATTATTAGAAGATCTGCTGTCTCAGTCAGCAGCCCTGAAAAAAGACGAGAAATCAAAGAGTGACGACCCCAAAGATAACACTACTTGACATAGCAGAAGCTTTATATTTCCGTGGGAAGGCGCGGAATTCTGAACGACTTAGCACAGTTCAGTATTAGCAAATTGTGATACTTTTTATTGGTGCATTGGATTTGATATTAAAAGTTGTAAATATAGAAATGATTTTCACCATATTCGTTGTTGTTTTAATTTGAACCCAATAATTACCATATTTAGGATCAAATTCAATTAGGCTAGTGAAAATTCTCTGACAAAATTGATATCTAAACGTGATACGAATAATTACGGAAATAATATAAAATGAAAATGGAAAGCGATGGACAAGAACACGTCCGTTTCCGAAGAAGAACACAAATTCAAAATGTGAGTTTCAAACTTTGTAGGACATTTTTAGGATTGGTAAAAACTCGAACGAGTCGCGCGGATGCCCGCGGTGCCGCTGGAATTCCATCCGCGTGACTCGTTCGAGTTTCTCATGCTATACCTAATAAGTATTAAAGTAATGAAAATAAAGTTAAAATTCAGATGACACTGAAACTGGTCTCTTTTGGTGTGAGTTGACCCTAAATGGACGTTTCATAGCGTATCTGTCATGTACCTATAGTCTATGATGTAAGTCAGCGTCCAACCGCTTCGGAAGTGCTGATGTAGAGATGAGCTCGGTGTCGTGGTCATCCGCTCAACATGGCTCTGCACCTAACTGTACTTACGACGCGGCAAATTTCCGGAATCAGGGTCACGAGTAACGCTGTAGGTACTGTAGCAATGTGGCGAGAGACCCATACTCTGTCCTGAAACCAACTTATCCTGATTTTCACATAAGATTAAAATAGCAGTTCTTTAGGTAATTCAAGTCACAATTATGTCTCGGCTCCAGGCATGGGACCTTCGCCAAGACCTGCCTTTATCCATTTGCAAGTGGTACATTCCATAACATAGAAATAATTAAAGCTAAAATAATAGTAAATTATAATAACACACACACATACATATATAAATTGTGATTCATACATACATTGTGATTAAGTGTGTAATGTTAGTGATTACCGTTAGGGCGGTATTTAGACCCGAGCCATTGCGAGGGTCTTAAGAGAGCCGAGAATAGTAATCAATAATTAGTCACGAGTATCATATGACGTTTTTCAATACCTACATTTGTAAAGAAAATAACTGTAAAACTAATAAACTTTTGTGGCGGTAAAAATCGTGGGGGTTGACCTGCGCCCATCCTGATACGATAAATGTAATAAAATTATGGCTGGGGAAAGGTTGAACAGTAAGGTTTTAACCACATTATAGCACTAGTGCGTAATGGTAATAAAAATGTGTTTGGTAACAAGGGCCATTATATACCTAAGTACAGTGCAATAAGAGTCACTTGAAGAAAGAGCAAGTGTATTGAAAAAGTACTTTATAAAAATCATTGTTTGGTTCCTTGTTAAATAAGTTAAATTCTTAACCCTCCCTTCTGGGCTTCGGTAGTTTACTCGTTGTTTTATTTCGTACTAGCTTCTGCCAGCGGCTTCGCCTGCGTCAAAGTAGGTTTCTCCATACAAACTTTGGACCCCCGTTTCAAACCTTTAGGGCTATATTTCACCGAGACACCACGGCGGCGCGATCCGCTCTATAGTTAGTCCGATTGGTTGCGCGACCAGCTTAGATGTAGGTATGGCGACTCTGGTGTCTAATTTGGTAGCTTAGAACAGCTATATTTCACCGGAACACCATGGCGGCGTAACCAGTGTCCCGGTGAAATATAGTCCTTAGGGGTTGAATTTTAGAAAATTCTCTCTTACGTCATAAAAGGAAACCCGCAGTACCCGTGCGAAATTTCACGCTCCTAGTCCCGGTAGTTTCGGTTGTGCGTTTATATGTCAGTCAGTTTTTCCTTTTCTAAATAGATTTGACATGTTGCGAGTTAGCGCTCCGAGTTTTATTCATTTGACGTTTCTGCCTCTGCCTCCGATTCCGCCAAACTAAATAAACACCACTTCCGAATTTATTTTCGATATAACCACTTCTGTAATATCCTAGTTTATATATATCGGATAATATTCGGATATATATAATATCGGATAATATAATCTATATATATAAAAATGACCCCCGTTTTCCGTTGTCACGACTTGGCATGAAAACGGCTTGACCGCAAGGCTCGGAACCGGTTTAAAAAATACCGGTTTATTTCGGTTTTCCTCCGAACTTTTCTTAAGAACGTGAACGTTTTAAGAACTTTATTTTAACCTAAATTAACTGGTTTATTCGGCGAACGGCATGTCGGTAAACTTACTACTGAATAAAATCTGAACTGCGCGCGTCGTTTCTTTATTGTGCGTCCGTATTAACCGGTTTTTATTGCTCTAAACCGTTTAATCCGAAAAAACCTTTATATAAATACTCTTCCAAATATCGGTTTAAAAAACCGGTATATGCGAACGAAACCTAATGTAAAAGGTTTTGCGTCAAGTACATAATAACGGTTTGAAAATTTAACCGGTATCCGAGCCTTGCTTGACCGATTTGGCTGATTTTTTTTTTTTGTTGTGATTGTTATTGTGAGGAGAAGGTTCTTATGGAAAAAAAAAATAGGTTAGTGTAGGGTAGAGTAAGGTAGAGTAGGGTGGAGTAGGGAAGAGCGGGAGCGAAGCCGCGCGGGCAAAGCTAGTATTATTTATATATATCGGAGAATACAGACAGACCAACCTAATGCAATTTTACTTATTTCCTAAATACCAGTTATAGGCACCTCCTACAACTTATTTATACAAAATTTGAACAGAACCGTGCAGCAGTACCTACAGACATGATGAAAACAGTGCGAAAACATCACTTCACATTGCTAATGTAAAAATACCTACCTATGTAGGCAATAAATAAAACTGGTCAGTTTAGTATGTCAGATTGCAAGTGATCAGTACTTATTCTCATCTATGAATGCTTGTTTGGGCATATCCAATCAGGCATTCCACTCTGGAGTGGTCATTGAGAGGCAATGAGTCCCTTCTGTGTGCTGTGTAGTGATTACTGTGGTTGTTTTAGTGAGGCGATCTTACCTTCCCTAGAGTTATCAAGTCTGGGCGTCTTTGAAGGTTCCCCTCACTATAAAAGGACCAGTGAATTTGTAAATTATATCCATTTTAATGTAGGTATACTTAATGTGTTATGTTAGGTATGAAATAATATAAACAAAAATTAAGATGTTAAGGGAATTTATTTAGCTTAAAAACTGTTATACTATAAGCCTCAAGCTTACAACTTGAGCTTAGTCCTCCTCCAGTGACGCCTCTTAGCGTTGTAGCTGAAAAGAAAGAAAAACAATGTCATTGACTGCTAGTCTAACTTGATGGATTGTTAGGTTAGTGAACTCCTCTAATTGTCCATCTAATGTGTTTTTAATTCATGAATCCCCAAGCGACCACCGGTGGCCGCGCATCTATTGTCTTACTATTGTGTCTCTAATTGACGGTATCTGAAGGGTTAATTACATTACTCAATAAGTTAAAAGGTGTTGCTTATTGGTCCTTTTGCACTACTCATTATAAAGCCTCATTTCCACATGCAAGTTGTGTTATATTATGTGGGCAATCACATAATATGTGATCAATTGGTTGATCATGTTTTCTGCTTTGCCAAATCAATTGCTCATGCGAGTTGCTTGCAGTTGAAAATGCAGCTAAATAACAGTATGCACAGCATGTTTAATAAATTTGGTAAGTTGAAATGCACAACTTCAAGGATGCACATTTACACAAGTGGTAAATGTACATCTGTTCAAGAATGAATTAATTTCAAACGGCAATGTAACTCAAGGTTTGCATTGCAATACAATTGAACAATTATTAATATATATCATTAACCTTTAAAATACCGTAATAAGAGACAAAATAGGAGGGCAATAAGAGAGTGAAGCTGGCCTTTGCTTGGGGTTTAATGAATTAAGTGCAATTCTTAATAAATACTC
Source organism: Mythimna lalbum (assembly GCA_949319445.1). Taxonomy (NCBI): domain Eukaryota; kingdom Metazoa; phylum Arthropoda; class Insecta; order Lepidoptera; family Noctuidae; genus Mythimna; species Mythimna lalbum. The sequence goes on along the minus strand of OX439350.1, from coordinate 12,838,047 downwards.
ATGTTATTGAAAATGAGTTTTTGCACAGCCTAATAACAGGTCAAGCATCATTTATGAACTTAATTACCAACATTAGCATTTGTTATCGTAAGAGGATGATTATTATGTACTGATTATGTTTTAGTTCAGTCGAGTCAAAACATCAGATTAATGTTAACAGTTGGTTATTTATTACTGTCTAACATATAAAGGTGCAAGGGCCATTTGCTGTTGTTGGTTGTATCACCTTACATCAATATAAATTGGTCTCTACTTTCAGATTGATAGAACACAAACATTTGTTAGTTTAATGAAGATTCGATACTTTAGCTGTTTATTAAGTACCAAATGCTTAAAAACACTCAAAATATAATTATCTAACATTTCAGTGCTTATTAGTAAATCCATACTGTCTCGCTATAAAATAACGTTACTAGAGAATGTCATAATTATTCTTAGGCAAGGTAATTTACAATTAATTTACTTGGAATTCCGGAACCAGAGTAATTAGCGGATAAGAAGAATATTCGGATATATTCTAAGAATAGGTATTCGGGGCTTGTGATAAAATAAACTAAAAGAACTTACCGGATTGTATTCCCAGTGCGCATTCTGACCCATTGTGGAATAGGCCTGTTTTGTTTCAGCTTTTTGGCAAGCTTGCGCTTGATAATAAATGTCTTGTGTGCCGACTGAAATATAAATAAATGAATTAGTTAATAAACATTTATTTTCTGATATAAGATTGAATTAATATTTTGAGATTTTCAGAAACAAAATATCACACACCATTTTGCCGATCACAGTCAAAACAAAGTGACAGAATTTAGCTTTTTACAACTGGTAGTTAGCTTATCAAGTTGGAGTATGAGGCTTTTAACACTCGCAATCAGTGTGACCTTTTAAAAAATATTTCATTTTACCCATGGACCCCTAAAAGAGACCTTTTTTTTAGGTTCATGTTCTATTTTGCTAGAGATTGTGCAATTTATAATTTTGTGATATTTTTATTCGTATCCTGGAAAAAAAAAACTTGTGAACGGTTATTCAGTTTCGTCTACTGAGCAAGCCTTTAAAGTTTACGGAGGGCTGTCCCTTACACCCTGTATAGTTGCAAGATAATTAACTAAGTATTATCAAATCATGCTAATAGCTAGTACATCAGATTTTTTACGATGATAAATAAAATAATCATGGCATAGCTTTTTTTTGCTAGCTTGGCTTTTGGTTAATTAAACTAAATTCTTAATATTGATACTAATATAAATCTTTGTCAAGTAACATAATATGCTTTGCATTATGTATTTATAATAAATACTTAGGAAATACATTTCCGTATTAGATACTAAACATAAAAATAATTGTTTGCACTTAAAATACAGTGGTTAAAATCAAAGAGCATGTCTGAATGACACAATGTGACAATGTCACTACAATAAATACAATATCGAGAATCACATCACCAGTAAAAAGCATGGCATTAGAACTTTCAACTGCCATCCAGCTTGACGACTTTTAGAAACAGAAAACATGACATTTCAACTTGTCGTTCGTTCAAAAATCCGTTTAAATTCATAAGGAGGATTTACGTAGGTATTGGCAAGTCCCCTCTCTGAGGCGTGGCTGGAAAGCCCTCACGGCGTCTTTACCTTCCGCATGACGCAGGTCCTTTTCCTCTATGGCGATAAGTCCCCTCTTTGAGGCGTGGCTGAAAAGACCTCACGGCGTCCTTACCTTCCGCATGACGCAGGTCCTCACCGGACATGGCAAGTTCGGGAGGTTCCTGCATCGGATTTAAGCGGAAGAGACGCCCGGGTGCCGCCACTGTGCGGAACGCCCGGAGGACACGGTGGAGCACACCGTCGTGGTGTGCCCTGCTTGGGCGGAGCAACGACGTGCCCTCGTGGGGGCGATCGGCGGCGGAGACCTCTCGCGCTGGGCCCTGGTCGAGGCCATGGTCCGGAGTGAAGAGGAGTGGCAGGCGGTCGCCTCCTTCTGCGAAGCAGTAATGCTAGCAAAGGAGGAGGCCGACCGCTCCAAGCGCCCTCACCGCCGCCGCCGCCGGGGTTCCAGCCCCGATTTCCAGCCACCGTAGACGCGGGCTCGTGGACAGCGAGCCATGGGTAGCTCGCTGTCCGATCGTCCGGTAACTGATCGGACCGAGCCAAGGCATCGACGGCGCGCACTGTTCCAGCGCGCCTCAAGGAATTGTCAGCAACAGGAGGGGCCCATCTGGGTCGAAGCCTGCCGGGGTCGGGGTTACCCGAAAGGAAACTAGAGCCCCGGTATGAATGCTAGAAGGAACGGCGCGGGGTTTTTAGTCAGTAAGAGTCTGACACTATCTCCCGCTCCACCCAATAGCGGGTTTTGTCAATGATGATTTTCCCCGTCGACAGAAAAAAAAAGGTCCTTGTCCTCACCGGACATGATCGGACATGGCAAGTTTGGCGCAGGTATTATTGCCGTAATAAAACAACTCTTATATAAATTGTTTGGTTAATCTGTGTACTTTTGTATATTTTTCATCAGTTGACGCTAAAAAAATATGCCTTCTTCGCCATCATCATTTAATAGTCGTAAAATATAAGGGCTATTGGGCGAGGCTTATGTCCATTAGTAGACGTCTATCGGCTGAAAGGATGATGATGATGGTAATGGCTATAAAGTAATATTTGTGACGTTGCGCGTTGGTTGGATTTGCAATATTATCGCTTTTGCCACAATTCGGAACGCAGGGTAAGTGACTATCAAAGATGACAAAGAGCTGGTCGAAAAGCGCGGGAAACTTCCAACTTGGCGGGCGCGTATTTTTTGGTTTAAAACTCAAAACAAATTTTTATAATATTTATTGGGAAAAACTTTAAATTTATATATAAGATTAGTAGTAGTAGTAGTAGTTTAGAGTTACTATTTAGTTTTGTGCATTCTTCGGTAGTGGTAAGTTTCTTCAATTATTTAGTTTTTAACGTTAAGGATGAAAGATCCGCCCGACCCGGGGGACTTTGTTCCCCCGGCCAGCGTTTTTGTCACAGTTCAATCCAATAATGAATCAGGTATGGACACTGATGGATCGTCTTCATCTCGGAATTTAAAAAGAAGTCGCATGCATGTCTGTAAGCACTGTAATAAGCGTCGTCGTATCCGAAAACACCACGATGGTTCCGAGTCTTCGGGTTGTGGTTGTATGGAGTTACACTCTGCTCAAGCTGTGGAATCTGCACCTATCCATTCTGAAAATGTGTCTAATGTATTGCCTAATGATATTCCTGCTCCTTCCATGGTTATTCCCGCTCAGATTGGTAGAAAAACCTACGATAAAACGGACAGCGCGCCTTTTGTAATACATGTACAAAAAATAATAACTTCACCAGATGATGGTACGACATTGCACCCAATCACATTTGGGAAGTTTTTAAAACACAACAACTTCCAAAATATTATTAATGGTAGCGTCAAAAAAATCGGACGCAATAAGATTTCATTATCCTTTTCTAGTTTCCTGGACGCGAATTCTTTTATTACACACAATAGTCTAGAAAAACACAACTTTAAAGCTTTTATACCTACTTTTAACGTTACTAGGATGGGACTAGTACGTGGTGTTCCTGCAGAATGGTCTCCGGAGGAAGTTTTAGATAATATAACAGTACCGATTGGTTGCGGTCCAATTTTAAAAGTCAGACGTCTTAATTTTAAAACCATTGTTGATGGTTCAACTATTTGGAAACCATCTCAATCCATAGTTGTTACATTTGATGGGCAGGTCTTACCAAAAAGAATTTTTATGTGTTATAATGCTTTACCTGTAGAGTTATATATTTTCCCTACCATACAGTGCTTCAATTGTTGTAGGTTTGGTCACACTAGAATTCAGTGCAGGTCTAAACCCCGTTGCTATAAATGTGGCCAAGGCCATACTGGGGACAGTTGCGATAGAGAACAAGAAAGTACATCTTGCTGCCTTTGCTCTGGGGCCCATTTTGCTATTAATAAGTCTTGCCCAGAATTCTGTAGGCAAAAATTAATTAAAACATACATGGCACAAAGTTCTGTTTCATATGCTGAAGCTGCAAAAGTTTATCCTCCAGTAACAAAATCATATGCTGATGCACTTTTATCTTCTCCCTCCAAAAACTCTGCTAATATTCCTCCAGTTCCTTCGCCTAATAATACACCTGTTCGAAGTAGCTATAAAAAGACTGTCTTTCTCAAACCTCATTCCCCTCCTAAATCTGTACAAGGTTATAATAAAGAGGCTCATAATACCATCATTAAAGATTGGAATATTCCCCAGCCATCAAATGGTTGTGTTATTTCTAACAATCATAATAATGACTTTAAAGACACAAATTTTTCTGTAAATGATTTTCTTTCCGCACTACATAATCTTCTCTCTCAGTTTAATTTCTCACCGTCCAACGCAGCCCCATCTTGCAATACATCTCAATCAATACATAATGGACAACACCAAAATAATCCAGTGGAACTGCCGCAGTCTCATTAACAAAAAAAGTGAAGTTATACATCTTCTAAACAAATATGATCCATTTGTCTTTGCCTTGGCAGAGACTTGGCTCAAACCAAGTAACATTTTTAAAATAAATGGTTATTTAACCATTCGAGAGGATAGATCTGATGGGTATGGTGGAGTAGCTATACTTATCAAGAATTCTATCCCATTTTCTAATATTAGGTTGCCTCATCACAGTGAGGAAATTTCAATTGTAGCCATTAAACTTCAACATATTTGCCTTGTTTCCATTTATGTTCCTCACCCTTCTGCTCCAGTTCTGCAAGAAATAAAAAACCTTTTTTCCTTTCTTCCAAAGCCACTTTTAATATTAGGTGATCTTAATTGCCATCACCAATCATGGGGTTGTTCAACTTCTACATATTATGGGGATGAATTACTAGATATAATAGATTTTCATAATTTATGCATCTTAAACACAGGAACTGCTACACGTCGCTGTGGTCCCAATCAGAACCAAAGTGCGATTGACCTATCTATCTGTTCACCAAGCTTAGCCTCTTCATTGACTTGGGATATTCTAACCTCTACATATGGTAGTGACCATTTCCCAATAGTTATATCTTATCCTCTTTCCAATGCAAAGGCACCAATAAGGAGATCAAACTTAAAACATAAACTACCTGATAGAAATAATAATGACTGGGACAAATTTAGAAACATTGTTGACAGTAAACTTTGCTCCTTGCCTGTTATTTCTGATGGTAATGAAAATAGTTGTGCTGAAGCTTTAGCACACATATTAATTGCAGCAGCGGATGAAGTTTTCCCTGTAAAAAATAACAGCAGGAGCACAATTCCTTCGCCTCCATGGTGGGACTCTGAGTGCACAGAATTGATTAAAAAACGTAGAGAGGCTGAATTCAGTTATAACCGTGATATGTCGGATATTAATTTTGTAACCCTTACTAACTTAAATAAGGAAATTTCTAAAGTATTTAAGAAGAAAAAATTTGATTCCTGGCGTAACTTTTGCTCAACAATTTCACCGAATACTCACCCTACGATTGTCTGGCGCAATATTCGTAGATTTAGGTCCATTTATCATAATTCTTCTCCTATTCCTGACTCATTAGCAAGCGAATTTTTAGACAATTTGGCTCCTCCTTGGGTTCCTGAGGCTATTAACCTTAACCTATCTCCCTTAACCAATAACCAAGTCACTTCAAGTTCAGACACACATACGACGCTAGATCTCCCATTCTCTCTCACTGAATTAAAGGGTGTTATTCATAGAACAAAGGATTCTGCCCCGGGCATTGATGGCATCCCGTATTCCTTTTTTGCTAATTTAAATGACAATGTCCTCAATTATTATTTAGATCTTATTAATTCTATTATGAAAACAGGAAATATCCCTGTTGAATGGAAACATCAAATGGTGTTGCCATTCCTTAAACCAAATAAAACTCCATCTGATGCTTCCTCGTACCGGCCCATAGTTTTGTCTTCAATTCTGATGAAACTAGCTGAACACCTAATAAAGAATCGACTAGAATGGTATGTTGAAAGTAAGGGTCTTTTGGCGGAATCACAATATGGATTTAGAAAAGGTAAAAGCACCACTGACTGCTTAAGTATTTTTTCATCGGATATTCGGTTATCGTTTTCTAATAACCAATCCACCATTGCAGTTTTCCTAGATATTAATGCAGCTTATGATAATGTCGTATTATCAGTTTTACAAAATAAATTAAAAGCCTTAGGGGTTCCCTTGAATTTAACTAATTTCATTATTAACATCCTGACTGAACGCTCTGTTAACATGTTAATAGGAGATCGTGATGTCTCCCATCTTGTATGGAGAGGTCTGCCACAGGGTTCTGTACTTAGTCCCCTTCTGTACAATATTTACACTTTTGATTTGGACTCTTCTATAACTAATCATGTCAAGGTTCTTCAATACGCTGACGATTTATTATTATATTCTTCAAGTCAATCTATTGAACAAGCTAGCGATGTTATTAATTCTGCTTTGTGTACTTTAGAGTCATGGCTATATTTAAACGGTTTGGACTTGTCTGCGTCTAAAAGTGCGGCTGTTTTATTCACCAGGAAGAGAAATATTCCCTTAGTTAACCTATTCTACAAGGGAACACTTATTCCAGTTGAAGATAAATTCAAATATCTAGGTGTAATATTTGACTCAAAATTAAACTGTGTTCCTCATTGTGACTATATTGTTAATAAATGTGAAAATCACTTAAACATGCTCAGATGCCTCTCAGGTGTGTGGTGGGGTGCACATCCCTTTTCATTAAAACTGATTTACAACGCAATCATCAGAAGCACTCTGGACTATGGATTGTTCGTTTTAGAACCTGGTAGTGTTATGGCTTTTAAAAAATTGGATCTGATCCAGTCAAAAGCATTGCGCATTATTTCGGGTGCCATGAAGTCTAGTCCTATTAATGCACTGCAAATTGAATGCGGGGAAGCTCCTTTAAACCTTAGAAGACAATTCCTGTCTGACAAATATTTATTCCGGATTCTTCAGTTCTCAAATCACCCTCTCATTCCAAAACTGGAATCTTTAATGTTACAAATTGAATCTTCAGCTTACTGGTCCCATAAACGTACTCCTTGTTTGGTTGAAAGCTATAAAAAATTCCTCTCGATTTCTTCGCCAATTCACCGTTCAAATAAATTACCCCTTTTTAATAATAGTTATGAGAGTTTACTGTTCATCCCCAATATTAAATTTAATTGTGTAAATAAATCAGATCCCGATTGCCATTTATGTTTTAATATATTTCTGATTGAACATTCAGACTTCCACCATATTTTTACGGACGCTGCCAAGCATTCCTCGACGAGTTGTGTTGGTATTGGTACCTACCATACTCAATACAACATCGTTCAAAAAATAAAACTGCCCCCGGAGACTTCCGTTTTTACGGGCGAATGTTTTGGAATTCTAAAAGCTTTAGAATATGCACGTATTTTTAAGCTCAAAAAATGTTTAATTTTTACCGATTCACAGAGTGCTCTTCTAGCCATAAATAAATCCCCTTTCGAACACAAAGTACAGTCCCCTATAATTTATGCAATAAGAGAATTGGCGTTCAGAACCATTTCCGAGGGTAACACACTGCAATTTGCCTGGATTCCGGGCCATTCTGGAATCCATGGCAATGTTGTAGCTGATGCACTCGCTGGTGATGCGGTGCAATGTGGGGACTTAGTTCCTTATAAGAACTTTGGCTATGACCTTGAGACGTTGCCAAGGAATTTTCTTCGGGATACTTGGAAGGTAGCTTGGGATATCAGCAGCAAATCCAAGGGCCGATACTTTTCTCTTATTCAACCTGAGATTCCGGAAAAACCGTGGTTTGGCAAGGCAAAGTTTGGTAAGGTGGAGACCTCTATTTTAATAAGGTTGAGACTGGGCCATGTTTGCTCTCCAGTCCATCTTGCTAAACTACACATCATAGACGACCCCATTTGCTCGTGTGGCACAGACCTTGGTGACTTAAACCACATATTTTTCTCCTGCCCTTTACTTGATCATTCCTCCTTTCTCTGTAACCTCTTGTCCCTTCGTATCCCTTTTCCTACCTCAATACTTTCTTTACTTTGTACAAATAGCTTTCCAGTATATAAATGTATAGTCTCATTCATCATCCTAAATAACATTAAACTGTAATTTTTGTCATTGTAATTTGCTCATTATCTACATGTTATTATCACCGTTAAAACTGATCCTATATATCTTATCTTTTTCTAAATCCCGCTCAATTTAATATTTTTATTTTTATATTTTGGTTTCCCTAACTTTGATTTATAATAAGTACATTCGAAAAGTAACGAAATACAACCTGACGTGACATTGGCTGAATGCACAAACCGTGCGAAGCCAAAGAAGAAGAAAAAAAAAAAAAAAAAAGAGCTGGTCGAAAAAAGCGCGGGAAACTTCCAACTTGGCGGGCGCGTATTTTTTGGTTTAAAACTCAAAACAAATTTTTATAATATTTATTGGGAAAAACTTTAAATTTATATATAAGATTAGTAGTAGTAGTAGTAGTTTAGAGTTAATATTTAGTTTTGTGCATTCTTCGGTAGTGGTAAGTTTCTTCAATTATTTAGTTTTTAACGTTAAGGATGAAAGATCCGCCCGACCCGGGGGACTTTGTTCCCCCGGCCAGCGTTTTTGTCACAGTTCAATCCAATAATGAATCAGGTATGGACACTGATGGATCGTCTTCATCTCGGAATTTAAAAAGAAGTCGCATGCATGTCTGTAAGCACTGTAATAAGCGTCGTCGTATCCGAAAACACCACGATGGTTCCGAGTCTTCGGGTTGTGGTTGTATGGAGTTACACTCTGCTCAAGCTGTGGAATCTGCACCTATCCATTCTGAAAATGTGTCTAATGTATTGCCTAATGATATTCCTGCTCCTTCCATGGTTATTCCCGCTCAGATTGGTAGAAAAACCTACGATAAAACGGACAGCGCGCCTTTTGTAATACATGTACAAAAAATAATAACTTCACCAGATGATGGTACGACATTGCACCCAATCACATTTGGGAAGTTTTTAAAACACAACAACTTCCAAAATATTATTAATGGTAGCGTCAAAAAAATCGGACGCAATAAGATTTCATTATCCTTTTCTAGTTTCCTGGACGCGAATTCTTTTATTACACATAATAGTTTAGAAAAACACAACTTTAAAGCTTTTATACCTACTTTTAACGTTACTAGGATGGGACTAGTACGTGGTGTTCCTGCAGAATGGTCTCCGGAGGAAGTTTTAGATAATATAACAGTACCGATTGGTTGCGGTCCAATTTTAAAAGTCAGACGTCTTAATTTTAAAACCATTGTTGATGGTTCAACTATTTGGAAACCATCCCAATCCATAGTTGTTACATTTGATGGGCAGGTCTTACCAAAAAGAATTTTTATGTGTTATAATGCTTTACCTGTAGAGTTATATATTTTCCCTACCATACAGTGCTTCAATTGTTGTAGGTTTGGTCACACTAGAATTCAGTGCAGGTCTAAACCCCGTTGCTATAAATGTGGCCAAGGCCATACTGGGGACAGTTGCGATAGAGAACAAGAAAGTACATCTTGCTGCCTTTGCTCTGGGGCCCATTTTGCTATTAATAAGTCTTGCCCAGAATTCTGTAGGCAAAAATTAATTAAAACATACATGGCACAAAGTTCTGTTTCATATGCTGAAGCTGCAAAAGTTTATCCTCCAGTAACAAAATCATATGCTGATGCACTTTTATCTTCTCCCTCCAAAAACTCTGCTAATATTCCTCCAGTCCCTTCGCCTAATAATACACCTGTTCGAAGTAGCTATAAAAAGACTGTCTTTCTCAAACCTCATTCCCCTCCTAAATCTGTACAAGGTTATAATAAAGAGGCTCATAATACCATCATTAAAGATTGGAATATTCCCCAGCCATCAAATGGTTGTGTTATTTCTAACAATCATAATAATGACTTTAAAGACACAAATTTTTCTGTAAATGATTTTCTTTCCGCACTACATAATCTTCTCTCTCAGTTTAATTTCTCACCGTCCAACGCAGCCCCATCTTGCAATACATCTCAATCAATACATAATGGACAACACCAAAATAATCCAGTGGAACTGCCGCAGTCTCATTAACAAAAAAAGTGAAGTTATACATCTTCTAAACAAATATGATCCATTTGTCTTTGCCTTGGCAGAGACTTGGCTCAAACCAAGTAACATTTTTAAAATAAATGGTTATTTAACCATTCGAGAGGATAGATCTGATGGGTATGGTGGAGTAGCTATACTTATCAAGAATTCTATCCCATTTTCTAATATTAGGTTGCCTCATCACAGTGAGGAAATTTCAATTGTAGCCATTAAACTTCAACATATTTGCCTTGTTTCCATTTATGTTCCTCACCCTTCTGCTCCAGTTCTGCAAGAAATAAAAAACCTTTTTTCCTTTCTTCCAAAGCCACTTTTAATATTAGGTGATCTTAATTGCCATCACCAATCATGGGGTTGTTCAACTTCTACATATTATGGGGATGAATTACTAGATATAATAGATTTTCATAATTTATGCATCTTAAACACAGGAACTGCTACACGTCGCTGTGGTCCCAATCAGAACCAAAGTGCGATTGACCTATCTATCTGTTCACCAAGCTTAGCCTCTTCATTGACTTGGGATATTCTAACCTCTACATATGGTAGTGACCATTTCCCAATAGTTATATCTTATCCTCTTTCCAATGCAAAGGCACCAATAAGGAGATCAAACTTAAAACATAAACTACCTGATAAAAATAATAATGACTGGGACAAATTTAGAAACATTGTTGACAGTAAACTTTGCTCCTTGCCTGTTATTTCTGATGGTAATGAAAATAGTTGTGCTGAAGCTTTAGCACACATATTAATTGCAGCGGCGGATGAAGTTTTCCCTGTAAAAAATAACAACAGGAGCACGATTCCTTCGCCTCCATGGTGGGACTCTGAGTGCACAGAATTGATTAAAAAACGTAGAGAGGCTGAATTCAGTTATAACCGTGATATGTCGGATATTAATTTTGTAACCCTTACTAACTTAAATAAGGAAATTTCTAAAGTATTTAAGAAGAAAAAATTTGATTCCTGGCGTAACTTTTGCTCAACAATTTCACCGAATACTCACCCTACGATTGTCTGGCGCAATATTCGTAGATTTAGGTCCATTTATCATAATTCTTCTCCTATTCCTGACTCATTAGCAAGCGAATTTTTAGACAATTTGGCTCCTCCTTGGGTTCCTGAGGCTATTAACCTTAACCTATCTCCCTTAACCAATAACCAAGTCACTTTAAGTTCAGACACACATACGACGCTAGATCTCCCATTCTCTCTCACTGAATTAAAGGGTGTTATTCATAGAACAAAGGATTCTGCCCCGGGCATTGATGGCATCCCGTATTCCTTTTTTGCTAATTTAAATGACAATGTCCTCAATTATTATTTAGATCTTATTAATTCTATTATGAAAACAGGAAACATCCCTGTTGAATGGAAACATCAAATGGTGTTGCCATTCCTTAAACCAAATAAAACTCCATCTGATGCTTCCTCGTACCGGCCCATAGTTTTGTCTTCAATTCTGATGAAACTAGCTGAACACCTAATAAAGAATCGACTAGAATGGTATGTTGAAAGTAAGGGTCTTTTGGCGGAATCACAATATGGCTTTAGAAAAGGTAAAAGCACCACTGACTGCTTAAGTATTTTTTCATCTGATATTCGGTTATCGTTTTCTAATAACCAATCCACCGTTGCAGTCTTCCTAGATATTAATGCAGCTTATGATAATGTCGTATTATCAGTTTTACAAAATAAATTAAAAGCCTTAGGAGTTCCCTTGAATTTAACTAATTTCATTATTAACATCCTGACTGAACGCTCTGTTAACATGTTAATAGGAGATCGTGATGTCTCCCATCTTGTATGGAGAGGTCTGCCACAGGGTTCTGTACTTAGTCCCCTTCTGTACAATATTTACACTTTTGATTTGGACTCTTCTATAACTAATCATGTCAAGGTTCTTCAATACGCTGACGATTTATTATTATATTCTTCAAGTCAATCTATTGAACAAGCTAGCGATGTTATTAATTCTGCTTTGTGTACTTTAGAGTCATGGCTATATTTAAACGGTTTGGACTTGTCTGCGTCTAAAAGTGCGGCTGTTTTATTCACCAGGAAGAGAAATATTCCCTTAGTTAACCTATTCTACAAGGGAACACTTATTCCAGTTGAAGATAAATTCAAATATCTAGGTGTAATATTTGACTCAAAATTAAGCTGTGTTCCTCATTGTGACTATATTGTTAGTAAATGTGAAAATCACTTAAACATGCTCAGATGCCTCTCAGGTGTGTGGTGGGGTGCACATCCTTTTTCATTAAAACTGATTTACAACGCAATCATCAGAAGCACTCTGGACTATGGATTGTTCGTTTTAGAACCTGGTAGTGTTATGGCTTTTAAAAAATTGGATCTGATCCAGTCAAAAGCATTGCGCATTATTTCGGGTGCCATGAAGTCTAGTCCTATTAATGCACTGCAAATTGAATGCGGGGAAGCTCCTTTAAACCTTAGAAGACAATTCCTGTCTGACAAATATTTATTCCGGATTCTTCAGTTCTCAAATCACCCTCTCATTCCAAAACTGGAATCTTTAATGTTACAAATTGAATCTTCAGCTTACTGGTCCCATAAACGTACTCCTTGTTTGGTTGAAAGCTATAAAAAATTCCTCTCGATTTCTTCGCCAATTCACCGTTCAAATAAATTACCCGTTTTTAATAATAGTTATGAGAGTTTACTGTTCATCCCCAATATTGAATTTAATTGTGTAAGTAAATCAGATCCCGATTGTCATTTATGTTTTAATATATTTCTGATTGAACATTCAGACTTCCACCATATTTTTACGGATGCTGCCAAGCATTCCCCGACGAGTTGTGTTGGTATTGGTACCTACCATACTCAATACAACATCGTTCAAAAAATAAAACTGCCCCCGGAGACTTCCGTTTTTACGGGCGAATGTTTTGGAATTCTAAAAGCTTTAGAATATGCACGTATTTTTAAGCTCAAAAAATGTTTAATTTTTACCGATTCACAGAGTGCTCTTCTAGCCATAAATAAATCCCCTTTCGAACACAAAGTACAGTCCCCTATAATTTATGCAATAAGAGAATTGGCGTTCAGAACCATTTCCGAGGGTAACACACTGCAATTTGCCTGGATTCCGGGCCATTCTGGAATCCATGGCAATGTTGTAGCTGATGCACTCGCTGGTGATGCGGTGCAATGTGGGGACTTAGTTCCTTATAAGAACTTTGGCTATGACCTTGAGACGTTGCCAAGGAATTTTCTTCGGGATACTTGGAAGGTAGCTTGGGATATCAGCAGCAAATCCAAGGGCCGATACTTTTCTCTTATTCAACCTGAGATCCCGGAAAAACCGTGGTTTGGCAAGGCAAAGTTTGGTAAGGTGGAGACCTCTATTTTAATAAGGTTGAGACTGGGCCATGTTTGCTCTCCAGTCCATCTTGCCAAACTACACATCATAGACGACCCCATTTGCTCGTGTGGCACAGACCTTGGTGACTTAAACCACATATTTTTCTCCTGCCCTTTACTTGACCATTCCTCCTTTCTCTGTAACCTCTTGTCCCTTCGTATCCCTTTTCCTACCTCAATACTTTCTTTACTTTGTACAAATAGCTTTCCAGTATATAAATGTATAGTCTCATTCATCATCCTAAATAACATTAAACTGTAATTTTTGTCACTGTAATTTGCTCATTATCTACATGTTATTATCACCGTTAAAACTGATCCTATATATCTTTTTCTAAATTCCGCTCAATTTAATATTTTTATTTTTTGGTTTCCCTAACTTTGATTTATAATAAGTACATATAATAACGAAATACAACCTGACGTGACATTGGCTGAATGCACAAACCGTGCGAAGCCAAAGAACAAGAAAAAAAAAAAAAAAAGAGCTGGTCAGTGTCAAACTGAAGTGTCAGACTTGCAAATTGATAATTCAATTTTTTTATAATGTGTTTTTCGATTGATTAAATTAATAATACAAATAAACCATATCTTAAATTTGTTTCAAAGTAACCGTACACCTAAAAGTATTTTAACATGAATATTTTTAAGTTGAATAAATTAGTTACGACACTGGGAGTGAAAAGATTTTTGGAGTGTCGAACAGCCACAACCAAAACAATAATTAGGGCCGATGGAAAAGATGTGCCTAAAAAGAAAAATTATGAAAACAGAATAACTTTGATAGGTCCGGATAATTCAGTTAGTATTACAGATCTAAGCAATGCTCAAAATTTATCTGTTAGGCGGGATTTGAAACTTGTCAAAATACAAGATGTGGATTCCAAGACCAGACGACCTGTATTCAAGTAAGTTGAAATTGAAATTGTGAAGTTGAAACTCCATATAAATTTGTAAATAGTAGTGAATGTGACAACTAGGGAATTTCGAAAGAAATAAAAAAAGAATTTAATTATGTATTGTGTTTTAGGTTAATGACAAATGCAGAATATCACGCAGAAGAGCTTTCAAAAAGGAAAGAGAAACAGATAGCCCGTCAGAATAATTTAATCAAAGGTGAAAAACTTATGACACTGTCATCAAGGATTGGTGATAACGACTTGATGACTGGTGTGAAGAAAATGATGAAACTGATAGAAAAGCAATATGAAGTCAGAGTTGTTATTGCTGGAGAGGATGCTGAAGCTGCAACTAAATCTGTATGTTATTTTATTAATTACTGGGTTTTTTTCAATAATTAGACATTATTTGTCAGAATTTCAGGTGCTTATGTAACTCGTTTCTGGGGCACAGTCTACACTTTTCAAATCTGTTAAATGACAGATGTAATTTTTAATTTCAAATGTTATAGTAGATATATGTGAATAGGTGTTATTCTATTCAAAGGATTGTTAATTGTGGTGACACTTGGGAGAGGCCTATGTCCAACAGTGGACGTCTATTGGCTAAAAAATGATGATGATGATGAATAGGTTTTTATGCTTGGCAGTATGTTGTTACAGACCAGAAATAATTTGAATGCATCAGTCACTGTTCCTAATTAATATGCACTCATTTCATGTTTCAGGAGAAGATATACCAAGTAATAGAAAATCAAGTGAAGAATATGGGTAAAATAGTGCAGAAGAGGATGAAGGGTAACAGTTTGAGGTTTCAATTATTACCATTAAGAGACAGCAGTTCCCAAGGTGCTAATAACACAGATTCTGATCAAAATAACAATGATAAGGGCCCACTATGACTAGGAACTTTCCTACTTGCTATATTACTCACCAAATATGTGATATTCAGAAAATATTATTCTGTTACTACAGATATAGACTTTAAAAAAAATTCCAAGGAGTCCGATTCTGGAACTGAAGAATCAAACAGCATTTGGTATAGATATTTAATTTGGTATATTTTTTCTACAAAGTGAGCTATCTTGCTTATGAAATAATATAAAATATTTAAGTGGTAGTAGGTAGGAAGATACACAGCCAAAATGTACTGTCGGTCATTTCTATTTAAATGTGCAATATAGTGTAAAATTTATTTTGTCTATGTTTGCAGCAGGAGATTGCTTAATAGTTATGATAAGTCAAGTTTATATTAAATTTTTGGATGTTGTAAATATATGTAGAATTTTATGAGATTTTACAGAAGAGAACTTTATAACATTAAATATGATATGATAAAATCACATATTTCCAACTTGTATGAAATAAAAGAAGTTGTGACTGCGGCTACGCTTGGTTTTACTGTAAGCTTACAAGTCTTACATTGATTGATCATTTTAAGCAGTAATGTTAGAGGTAAATCTCTGTTAAATCTTATTCATAAAAATGAGTTTGTAATTATCCACAGTGCAATTTAATTGTCGGTTTTTGTCATGCCTTATCGGAATTCAAATACAGAGATATATTTATCAATCAGCATTTTAAATGAACCTGGCAAGTTTTATTTTTTATAATTCATACAAGGTACATGTTGACCACTTTCTCACTTGTGTGGATGATTTTTAATTTAATTGTGGTTAATGCAAAATAGTGATAAAAAAATGAAACACATTTTAGAAATAAATGACAATTTTAATACAGCATCCACCTAGTCAGTCAGTTCAGTCACAGTAGAGCCATGTTCAAGCTTATGGCAAACCTGTTTGCAGACCGCTCCATCATATTCAGCTGGAAACAGATCTGCCTGCTAATATACAAGTCTCCACTCTGAACTCAGAAATACTTACAAGTCTAAATACATACATTTTCTAACACAAGAAGATACATTCAACTAGTATGCTGACATAACTAAAATTCATAAATTAATGATTTATTTTTATCAGTTGGAGTTATCACAGATGTTTTAGAGATCGTTAATTCTTATATGGTAGGAGATTTACTGGTAGCATATAGGTACACATCTTAGACAATAATAAATTATTAATTGGGGGTCTATTATGGCATATGATGATTTTATTGCAAGTGTAAATACAAATAATTTAAGAATTGACAATTTTCCTTTCTATTTGCATGCTGTGTCGCATGTAGAAATACCAATAAAAGTCTAGAGAACTAACTTTAAACTAAAATAATAATGTCACTTAATAAGCTATAAAGATATTTTGACAAAGAGAATGGAAAATTGGCATATTAAATTAACAGCATAGGCTTTAAATTCAGCACAAAAGTATATATAGATTAAGCTTCACGTTATTCTATGTTTTATGGCAATATAATACAAAGTGCGTGAAATAAACATTAGCAAAATGATTTGAGTAAACTTCTGAAAACAATTGAAAAAGAAGAATACTTTGTGATCTACTTTTTAAATTACACTAACAATAGTAGTTTATCCTATGCTTAAAGTGAAACACTTGATTATGAATATAAATAGTCGTTCCTAATCTAATTGACATTGCAATAGGAAAGAATACTTATCTTATGAATCACTACATAATAATGAACACTAAAACATTGTACCTTACCACGCCGTCTTATCTGTTACGTACGATATGAAGTGGGTCTTCTCCGTCTTGGGGCGGTGATGGTTGCAGGGTCGTCAATGGTTGCCAACAACCATGGGTTTTATTAGGCGTAGACGACATACGCGTACTGGTCCCGGTTGGCCGTCGCGAGGTCAGTGTTGAGTGTCCGGCCCCACGTGATTAGCGGTGACACGGTGCCCACCACGGGAGCAGCGCGTGCTACATTTTTTTTGGGAGCCTGAAACAATACAAACGTACATAAGCATTTATGTACTTACAGCAAAATTGGTTGCAACACAAAGTCATTCTCAAATGTGGATTATGCAGATAAACGTGCTAGTTAGGTTGGTACACTAGTTCGATTCAGGCTAGTAATTTGCACATATACACATTATGTTAATTTAGTTTTTCTAGTGTTATATAGATTCTAGCAATAATAGAGCAGTCAGGTGTCAAATATATGTAAGTATTTTTATTATAAAAATATAAAGGTGTTATCATCAGAAATACATCAGTAAATGCTGTGCAATGATATGGTTTCTAGATATATATTTCAACAGTTCGGCTGTACATGCAATGGCATAGTCATTATTAATATGTAGGTAGTGCACCACTTGTTTATTTCAAACAATACCCCTAAGTAGACTGGGCTGCAAAAATTCCGGGTCGTTAATTAAAAGTAGTATCTATATAGTTTCTTTTAAATACTGATTAATATAAAAGAAAATACATAACGCGTTTTGTACACTAATTCAAAGTAATTCAATATTCGTAAAATATATCCTAAATGTATGCGAAGTTTCGCTAATTAATGTTATTTAATAATTATGCTGTTGTGTTTATTGGGGCTAATTATTTTTACGTGGAATGTCACAAATACCAGATATCACGAGTTATAAACAAAGTTTCTCATTCAATGCCACCCCCGCATGTCTGTCTGTAGCCGACGTAAACAACAACAAAACTTGGGATAAGGTCGGAACTATTAACTTCTAACATAAACCCAGATATACCTAACTTAGTATAAATGATGAATACTTAATTACATGCAATTAATTCTAACATCACTTTGCCCATAGGTAATATAAGTAACCATAAGTAATGCAACTATGATTTATGATTTTAGCAAACTTGCAAGTCTAGCGGCATTCTATGTTAATTACAGACCAACAAGCGAGGTTATTCCATTATTCTGTAGTTACTGATTAGTTAGTTTACATGCTCGAAGCGTTAATATGAGGGTTAGTTACTCACTATCTTCTTATTCTCTTTATTATGGACACTTTACTTTGGTCAAGGTTTATTTTAATCGTTTGTACTTAGATAGCTTCTTTTGTTTTGCGAATTAAATTAAAACATAAATATAAAAATATCACATCTTGGTTTATTTTATTATCAATATAATTTAGTTATTTTTATTCCAACGTCATTTTGACATTTAGACTGGGACTAATTTTTATGCTTGTCCTAACCGGCCAAAATAAAATTATCATTTCCGTCATTACAAAAATATAAGCAACAAGTACTTAATATTTAAAAAGGAAAATTAGAAATAAATAACTATTAAAATAAAAATATGCGGAAATATTCAGTCCAAAAATGGGTGCTTCCTTTTCATTTGAAGCTTCACTTTGATAATATGGTAATTAAGAGAATAAGTCGACAGTGAAGGACAGACACACCATGTTACCCATGAGGGAGGATCGCCGTCGGCCTGAGCGCCGCTTGCGCCGGCACCAGCACCGGCGGCCCCGAGCTCGTGCGCGGCCGTACCCGCGACTCCGCCCCCCGCCCGCCGCACGCCCCGCATAACCCGCTCTGCCTACCGCCGCTGGAGCCGCCGCTGGACCCGCCGCAGAACTCGCCGCAGGACTCGCCGCGTCCCTGGACTCTGACGCCGTCTTCTCTGCTGATCTGTCCGCTATGATGTGGCTCTCCATGTCTTCCAGCGGTGATTCTGTACTGTTGATGATAAAATGCTCTGTTACATTAATATTGCTCCGCTAACCGTTTAGATGAGTCAGATTGGATACAAGAGCTCCATTGTGAACAAGAAAAGTTCCAAAAATTACTTAACCCTTCAGATACCGTCAATTAGAGACACAATAGTAAGACAATAGATGCGCGGCCACCGGTGGTCGCTTGGGGATTCATGAATTAATATTACGAGTGTAATGAAAATGTAGAGATTGAGGAAATCTAGCGTTACAGTTCCTCTGTAAAAGACAGAGTTTGTTGTAATAACACAAACTCGAATGATTCAAGTGTCAACATTGAGTCTTTCTGAATAAGGCAGACAACGAGAAAACAAATGTTAAAAAGTAATGACGGCAACTTACTTGACAGTAACAGAGCAGTATTCACTAAGCTGCTCCCACGTACAGCCCTGGTTGCAGCATTCATCAGCGATACCGTTCACCACCTCTCGTTTTCTTCTTACTACAGAACCAGGTTGTTCTACTACTGAAAATAAAACTCGATGATATAACTCTTGGAAAGAAGTGAATAACACAAGGAAAACATGACGAACTCGTATTGCGCAAGGCTTGTTGAACTAAGACTGCTTTGGTGAAGCTTAGTACGAAACTAGAAAAGAAGGCATAATAAAATTATGACCCAGTAGACATATTGGACTGGAGAGCAGTTGCAGTTGTAGATTCAAATCTAGCCAGGCGCATAAATTTTTATGATTTATTTTATCTCTATTGCTCGCAAAACGGTAAAAGAAAAATATCGTGAGGAAACCGGCATGTCCAAGAACCCAAATAGTTCGAAGACAGGTGACATCTACCAATCCGCACAGAGCCTGCTTGGTGGATTACGTCCCATGCTCGCTCATAGACAGGAGGTCTGAGTCCCAGCAGTGGGAACGTATTACAAGGCTTGATTGATTGATACTTATTTACGCCTCGATGCCTCTGAATGGACGTGAACGTTTTATAAGTATGTACATATGTACATATCTACGTGCCTACTGGGTACCTACATAGTAACCACGCATTGAAGAATGAATAAGTGTTGACAATACATTTTCCTGTTATTGTACTCAACAATATTACAATCGCGAATTTCTATTTTAATTCGAGCAAAGAGTTATTGAAGAAATATTCATTTACAAATAACTGTTTGTGTGTTATGTCTAGCAATATTAATACTGAATAACAATATTATTAATAGGCCAGGAAAAAATATTCTTATAATATTTGTGAATGGGATTTCTTGTCTAATAGACTGTTCGTGCATTTGGTTAGATACAAAATATTTCGTTTATTTACGAGTACTGTTAAGGGTTATCTCCTAGCTTACGCACCTCGGAGAGTGTAGCCAGTAGATAGGTAATAATTCAATTTTTATTTTATTTTTTAAATATGTATGTATTTATTTCTTTTTTGTTTGTCTTTATAATAAAGCCCTTGCTTCCATTTAGTGCCATGAAACTATGAATTTCTAAAGCCTACTCCTCTGTAACGCCTAGGTTAATAGATTTGAAAAAAATATATTATAGAACCAAAAAATTTGCTGGTTAAAGTGTAACTTCAGAATATGTATCAATCAATATTTTGTAAAGAAAGTGGTTTAAAAGTTAGTGTGGCTCTATGCGGGCGCTGGCGGTAGTACGAGTATGTGTGCATTTAATTCCGGCCAGATGTTCAAGGGAATACCTATAGGTACACTTTAAGTTGCACCTACCATGTTATATTTCAGCACTTTCAAGTCGTTAAATCCGCCTTTTTACAGTATTTTTTTACTAGTTTTGTTAAGATTTAGTAAATAAATAAATTATGGACAAAAGCATACAATTTTTATAAACAGCAGTTCGCTTGTTATCTATAGTTAGATAGATAGGTAGGTATATAAAATAAATACAAACCTTGATATATTTCAGTATCGTAACAATGAATTAACACGCCTATAAACAATGATTAAGATAATATTGAAGGGTATTTTTTATAAATTACAATCAACAAAAGTAATTTTTCCCACGAGTACCGGGTCAATGAGTTACATGAGTTTTGACTTCTGTAACCCGTTGACCCCGTGTCCAAACTGATAAAAAAACGCAAACAATATGCTCAAATATTTAAGTGAGTAGGTAGGTTATGTTATGTTATATAGATTTATATTCATATTATTGATTGTCCAGAAGCAGACACATATACAATTTAAATTCCGGATAAAAATAATTAGCTCTTAGGCGCCAGCCGCTTCACTTATCTGACTTAAACTGCCTTAAAAATAACTGAGATAAATTTTAAAGAGAGACAAATAAACGAATGTCGAGTTGAGTTGATGTTGGATTTTGCGATAAACTTCTATTAGATATCTAATTATTTGGCAAGTAGATATAACCTATTCAAGTACGTACTTGGATTGTTATACATTTTTATGTTGCTGATTGAATTATGAATGACCTTTCATAATTTATGATTGAATGTTGTTGTTAGCGATAGCGACAATATATGTTGCTTTCCGGATATATCATACTTAGGCTGTGTCTATAAGGTCATTATTATTTTTAAAGTTGCGGCGGGAAATCCTCTCTCTCACTCCTGAAGAGTGGTTAGAGAGGCACAAGTACACCACAGCATTCTCACCGTGCGTCCGCCTGACGCAGTTCATCACCGGGCCAGTTCAGGAAGTTCTTGTTTCGGATTCGGGCGGAAAAAACACCCGGGAGTCACTATTATGCGAATTGTTCAGAGGACACAGTGAAATCTATCCCGCTTGGGCGGAGCATCGCTGTTTCCTCGTGTAAGTGATCGATGACGGTGAATGGGAAACGCCACGGGTGCTGGGAGTCGCAAGGCGAATTTCGGCCACTGCGGACTGGCGGACATTTATTGACGAATTTGGTTGGGCAGGGTGCTAATATAAGTTGGAAATAATAAAGGCCACAGTACGCTTCCTTGTGGTACTCTGTATAGAGTTTCTCAGCAAATTAATAGTATTCAAATTCGAGACTGGTTTTAGTACCTACATACTCTAGATATGTTTGTTTATCCATGTTTAGGATTTTTTAGGTATGACTTAAAAAGATCAAACGTTTAATCGTTTGTTTTATTTACGAGAATTTATTGTATATTTTACTTATTCGAATCCTAAATATTACATAAATAGTATGGAGGTGCTTTGATTAACTTTACGAAATGTAAACAATACCTGTAGGGGTGTCCCAGGGACTGTTGTAGGCATGGCAGACTCTGCTCATGATCTCGCTCAGCTGTCGGCCACAGAACCGCACCGTGGGTGATGTGGCTGCGTCTGTTCTGCTCTCAAGTAGCATGGCTGCTGCCAGCACTACTAGCTGAATTGCCTTGTTTACTAGCATATTTACTTATCTGGAAAATATAAAAAAATATTTTACACTATTTAGAATTCAGATTAGCGTTCGTCGAAAAGCGAATAGATAATGGCAGTAACTTGAGGAGGATTTCTCCTTTTATACATTTTGGGGGCTAAAATGTAATCCGATACGGGCACCGCCCATTTGATACTAGATACGCATCCCTCATAGGACTTTTCATTTCCTAAGTGTATGATTGACTGAGTCAGTAGTGAAATGCACATTTATCAATTCACTTTAGGAAATAATAGATTGAAAGTCTGATACCGTAAATGTTACTTTAAATTAATAAGCGTTCTTGTGTGTGCGCGTGGTAAAGTTCAAGTGTTACTGATATAAATAATTATAGTACGTATAATTAATTAAATTCACGATGTTTACTAATGATGCTGCTTAATATGATATATAAATGATCGATATTATCTTTTTTACCGCTGGATTCACTTGTGTACCTATAGGTATAGATTCTCCCTGGACCACATTATTCACACATGTGCAAGCAAAATATCTTGTAATGTTTTAACGAAAGCACAAACTAAATCAATGATTCAAGTTATCACAACTTATGGGCCATCGTCAACCACACTATCGCTTTTTCTACCATCAGGGGAGATAGTCGTGTAGTGTGGTTTAAAAAAGGGTGAACATAAATGCCTCAAAAAGTATGGTTCATAAACGACTTTAAGTCAAAAAGACTATGAGATTATTTATAGTAAATCTTACGGCAGGCTCTATTAGAAAATGATGACAGAAGTTTGGCTTATTGTGGTGCTGGTGTACCTACACTAGCACCACATTAAGCACTACGTTAACTCTATTGGTAAAATCGCACATAATATATTATCCATACAATAATTATTTGTACTGGTCCATGAAATTTTATATGCATTTAGCATTGAAATAAAACGTGAGTTAGTAACGACGATGATTTCACTTCACCTTCCCTGTTCATAAAAATGCAAATCAGCGACTTCCTCTTATAAATTGCCGTTCCGAGAGTAATCCAGGGTGGGTGCCACATTACGTCGTCTTGTCCTCATCGTAGAGTAATGAATGTTTGTACATATAACGCATCGAGGACAAGTTCTATTTATAGAGCGCTAAAGGCTGGTACAAACGTACTGGCAACGTGAGAGCTAAGCACGGTGTGCCACCTACCCAGTGGGTATTAGTAGACGCAGTGCAACCACTTAACGAAATCTACATACATATGCACATGTAGTCGGACTACTCGCGCACACGAGACGAACGCGTCTACGTTCGTCTGCACTCGATTGCTCTCCATATCTGTTTGTGCTGTTTGTAGCAATGTGGAGCGGCAGAACGCTTGACTCAAAACGAATTTCACTGGGTGCCGTTGCTCAATCGTCACAGAAATATAGGTTTTTATTACATATTTGATAGGTTAATTTAATGATTGACGTAATTTCAGATAAAATTGTCTCATAAGAAGCTACTTCTCAACGAGAGATATTAGGATGAAGGATGAAACTCGTCTCTTCCGAGTAACTGCTCATAAACTTCTTTCAATTTGTGATTAAAGATCAGACAATATAACGACGTGGTAGTTGTTTAGAACACAATACTCGGCCGGTCACTTGTAGGGCGCGTGCACCGTGCGCCCGCGCCGTCAGTACCGCGCCGCCGCGCCGCCGCGGACCGCATGATGAGCCTCGTGCTCGCGCACTCGATTGGATAATTACATAAATCTGTGATTGTATCTGTAGCCTTGCTCCTGCTTTAATGTTGTTCAGTGTTCTATAAAATACTGTTTTTGCTGACGCGCCGTACCTAGCTAACTTTGTTTAGTATTGAGTCACCCGTTGGTAGACTTCGAAACCTATCAGCTAAAGATTTGTTATGCCAGATAATTATCGAGTGATAGAGACATAACGCAAGATGCTATTTTATCATTAAGATACAAGGGTTGCGAACTATTACTAGGTACTAGGTAAGGTCATATTGTATAAAATAGACTGGATTAGCTAACTAAGCAAAATGAAGTAGGTACAGACACCTCATAATGATAATCATTATTAAGTAAGTAAGTAAATAAGCCATATTATCCGCGCTGTAATGAGGTGGTCTTTTCAGGAAGTCGTAAAAGTTTATAAAATATGTTTAATATATCGATGCTGCATGTCATCTAAGCACTTTCTTTGCATTTTACGATTTAAACAAGCATGCCACGGATGTAATCACCTAGATTAGGTACTAACTTAATGCAGAATATGTGAACAGACTGCCGTGCTTTGATTAAGGAAGTAAAGTATCTATAAGTACTATTTTTTATAAAAGGACTTGAGAATTGTACTGTTTTGGATTGTTGATAGACTAATATCAAATGATCAACTTTAGTAGGACCGTGAGCTACTTGTATTTTTACATCGAATTAATTGGAGCTAATCATTATACTGACAAGTTTTTTTAAACATAAAATAGCGAACACTTCGTAGCGAAACCGGTATTAAGTTATGCAATATCTAAGTTAATGCAAAATCTCTAAACCGCATTCGCACGCAACGTAATAAATACCAACCATAGTAGAGTACTAGAAAGCATTCCTTAAGGACATAATATTAAGGTAGATAATTATATTATTATTTAAAAGATGAGGTCTCGCGCTATGTTTAAAATAGAAGGAAGGAAAACACTAGAAGCCTCTCTCGTCATTTATAGTGTATTTGTTTTTTACATCGCAACAACAAGCCTGATATGACTAGTTTAGCCTGTCGTCTCTTAGCAACGAGACACGGTAGACGCTGCCACATGGCGGCAGACGATAGGTAACAAAAGATAATTTAAGAGTTTGCGGGGTCAAGTGTATTGTCGGCTTGCCCAATTGGTGAGACGAGTCGGTCACTGCCTTTACACCGCACCGGACACCTTTCCATAGACTATCTACACATATTACCCTACACATTTAAAGTAAATAATACAGGTTAGGGCAGTAGGTAAACTATGTGTAGGATGAAATGTCTTCGGCATCTATAATTACATAAGTGGACTAATTACACTACTTTGCTAAATAAGTATCAAGGTATGTGGAGCATTAATGATCGTAGATACCTATTTAATTAGTGGATTGCAGTTAATTCTACTATTTCCACTAGCCATAGTATGCAAATTATACGCAATTTTCAATGAGTTCTACTAAAGCAGGTCGTATTTTCAGAATGTTTACGACAGAACGGTGCATCGTCACTGGGGGGTCGGTGGGGAGCTGTGGCCTGCCGTCTCAGTCACGTTTCATCACAAAGCAATTACAATGATTGTCCGTAGGTACTATGCTCCTACTGCAAATAGAATGATAGTAGTGTCATGCAGAAATCATCACTGGGGGTGGCGTAGTGTGTACACATGTGCCAAGGTCCGTAGTGTCCGTGTTCGACCTCAGTTTAAACGTTGACCTGATAAAGTTCAAACACCTAGATGGCCGAAGCAAATACACTGACTTGCCATACAATTACCACAACAATACGTTTGTCGGTAGCCATCTTTGTTTGTACGAATTTGATCTTGATATTGAACAGCGTAATCGATCAATCGTGCGGTTCTGTTTAAACATTTCACAAATTTCTATACTCCTAAAGGGATAGATCGTAAAAACTGAGTTATGTGTCTGAGCGGCGGGAGTGGGCGACGGGCAGCAGTAAAAACCCTGGCGGTAAACGTGAAGCTCGCTGGATTCGTCCACTTCTTAGAATTCCTATCGCGAATGGCTTCTAATTGTAACTACCTTACGACTTGCGAGGCGAGATGTGTAAGCATGTAATTAAAACTGTACGTTTCAGACTTATCATTATACTGAGATAATATTTTAATAGAATCTGCATCGCGTGTGTCTAAATAAAACTCGAGCTCGTAAGTACTAATTAAGTAGCTGTTAAATTAACGATTTGAATAAAACTTCAATGATGTTTATTAGTTTTTATAAAGTAAGATACGCTATCAAGTTTTTTTTACAAAGAGTGAAGTAAATTATTTTTTAATTATTTGAGATCATTGAAAAATTCCACTTCTATCAAATCAAATATTATATAACAGACAGGTTCGTATTTTTCCAATCAAATTAGCTTAAAAAAAATAAAATACGCAATCGATGTCGTGTGGCATATCGTTTTCGGCTGAAATAATAATACCTTCCTGGTTATAATGTACCTACTTACCCATACTTTCATTGACCGAAACATATTTAGTTCCGGCAATGCATGCCAACTTTCAATGAGAATAGTACCTAATAATTTCAGAAATAAATCTTTCGTTTTTCTAGATTCAAAAACTAAAAGGAACTTAAAAAATTAAGATAATTTAACTTTATACGATTAAACACGACCAAACAAAACACTATTTTTTAGTCTTCTTTTTCAGACAAAACAAAGCCATAGTGGTGTATAGGTACATAGCTGTTATGCTTTGCATTTGTTGGATCAAAATATGTCGTGAACAAGTTTTTTATTTTATTTTGGAGAAATACAACATAGATAAGTATTTTTTCCTCAAATGCGTTTTTCACGCTAGGGGGTCTTTTACGTGCCACATACGACTGTGAAACAATTATTTTTTCGAGATTTTTCTTATATTTGGGATCCTCATGGGCTTGGGCTTAATTTTCTATAATCATTTTGATTGCGACTACGTCATAGTGAATTAAGATTCTTTCTTTAAATATTATCCTATTTTATGCAAACGATCCGGTAATAAATAAGGATAGTATACGAATAAGGATTGTTCGAATCCCAGGATACCTCATATTGCGACCGGTTTAGTGATTTATTTGTCATAAACAGACGGCGTTGGGTTTGCATTTATACTTGTAGATCATATTAGTGGTTGCTTTTAGATACAGTCATCATTTCGAAGACTACTAAAAGTTTATTATGAAACTAAATAAGTAAATCTTATCATCGATTTCTGGGCTTTATTGAGGAAACTGTATCAAAAAGCACTTAGTTAAGCCAATATGTTTTTTTATAGCTTTTCTATAATGGCGAATTGATTTTGAACAATTAATTAATACTTGCTTTAGTAAAAGACCATAATTGTGTTTACAATCAAAAGTTACGATGGGCCTTTCTAAATAATTATTATTGTGTTATTAATTCGCAACATTGTAAAATAACAGCAGTGCTTGGTGCATACACTTCAAAAGGTTTGATGTTAGTTACACATGCTTGTGAGTTTAGGAGAGAGTAGCCATTCAATAAGTTTACGACGTAGCTAAAATTAAACTGACTTTAAGTATATAGAAAGCTAAGAGAATTAAACCTATAGTCATTGGTATAAACCAACAAAAACACTAAACAAAATTCTATATCTACATGTCTCTATTTTTAATAATTAGATAAAGTGATTGTGCGATTTAAGTTTCAACACTCAATACTCAATTCTTGTAGAACAGGACAGGAAAGTTTATGGTCGCGACTATGGAAATTGTCAGGAAAAGTTTCATGTCTAGGTTTGTTTTGGTAGTTAAACCACTGTTCAGTGCTAGGTTGCAATAATTAAATATTAATTAGAAGCATAATTAATACGTATTTTTGTTAGAACAATCTCTAATAAATTTTCTGAAGGTTATATTTTAATAAATAGTTTTCATGCAGTTAGAATAATTTGCCTGGTGATTCATAGATTTTATGCACTAATAAAATACCATAAAATTTAAATTAGGTTTAGCACTTAAGCTTTCATGATCGTGGGTTGTGAATATTATTGATACTAAGTATTGTGTTGTTAGTAAATCTTTAGCAGTAGTCGTTTATCTACATTGTAACTAAACCTGTATATACAAAGTAGTTCACAGAAAAAACGAAATAATATAATTTAACAATCTGGAATAAAAGTCTAATGTTTTATTTTTCTTGATGTAAAATCACAGTTATAATGGCCACTTACTTTGTAAGGTACTACGTTCCTGGTAGAAGTCTGTTGTTGTTTGTACAGTAGTAGTATTGTGTCACTCGGCGGCGTGCTCGGAGCGCTGGATCACTTGCCGCGGTAGCTGGTGCGAGGTGCGAGAAGGTCGCGGAGTGCACTGCGCGCGTCGTGCACCGGCGCCGCTGTGGTCGCGCTGGCGAGTCGCCGCGTGCGTTGCGCGCGCTTATTATACGCAGACGGAGATGGGCGGCGCGCGCGCAGCCGCCACGCCCCGCGCCGCAGCGCCGCGCTCCGCCCGTCCGCGCACAACTCACCCCTGATTCCGCTATAAAAATATTTATGACCTCTCTCTAAAGTGGTAACTCAAGTCATTGACCAAGTGCATGTTGTTTAGTGTTCCCGAGCCCAGCCTTGTTTTTGTTGGCTTCAGATTTAGATACTGTTGTGATTTTATGAACAGTGCCATTGTATTCTGCTATAAACAGACCAAGGAAGAGCCGATATGAAATTGGGGTCGATGTTTTACTTTACGAGTAAATAAAAACTTCATTTCTGCAATATGTGGTTTCATAAACTGCTGAATGGCTGCCGTATAGCCCCTGCTAGACAGAAAATACTGAAAGGGTCATGTAGATTTAGTTATCAACGAGCAGATGGGCAGTTCACTATGTTGACACGATATACTACTCTACGTTCACGTAGCACGTGATTGCAGCTTGTTGTTATCATTTTGCACTTTATCAGTCGGCGGGAAAACAGCGCTGGTCATGCTCTTCACTTTAGTCAGGATCGTTTGGACAGTATTTTTTCAGCCTTTTGGTCTGCAGTCTGCTTGAGAATGCCGTTGTTGGTTAGTAGGTTATGGTTAGTATGGCAAAAACCCTTAATCCGCAAGAGATCAGGTATTGTCCATATTGTTCTGATTTGGAACATCGACCAGGCCCTTATATTTTATAGTTTTGAGTTGATACACATAGTTTATCTTTAGGCTCAGTAGTTTAGTGCTGGTAGGTCCTGGCTACCTGCTAAACTTTTCCTAGGCAAGCACTATTTGGCTGCCATCCGAGGAACGCCTTGAATATCTAGGTAAACCACGGATTAACTCTGTTCAGATGCAAACCAATTTTTAAGGGTCTCAAAGGTTAAGTTTTAGGTGTACTTTTACTGGCAATCTACAATCCCCGAATGGAGTCTCGAAGTTTTTTCCGAATTACGAAAAAAAAATTTTTTTTATCAAACTTACTGTTTTCAGACTTATTCCTATACCTGTGCCATAAGACCTTTCGTTGTGCCAAATTTTAGGATTCTGGGTCAACGGGAAGTACCCAATGAATTTCGATCTTTAAGAGCATCAAAATATATGTTTCTTGCGACATAAACGGCCGTAAATTATATTTATTATACCCATAACACAAGCTCTGCTTAGCTTGGGACTAGACGGCGTGGTGTGATAGTTGTGGAATATATTTATTTATTTTATATTTTACTATAGTCTAAATGGAATTTTGCTTAGTTGACGAATTATTGCTGTAAATTGTAAATATTTCTCAAGCCTAAAGTTATTACAAATGTTTTGCAAATAAGTATATAAGTAAATTGTAATACAGTAGGTAGTACCTTGTTATTTATTGGAATTTCTATAGTTAGAGACGCTTCGGTAACTTATATTTATAGGTAGATATTTACTTATTACTGATTCAACTAATTCTATGTCGTATTTCCCACTGACATACATAGATAATTTTGGAAGGAAGAATATACGTAAAACAATGTAGTATGGTCATGGTTTTACGCAAAGGAAAATTATTCGTTTTATTAGGAATATCGATGGGACATGGCTTTCAACAGGCTTACCGATTTGGGAATTTTAAAATTCCTTCTTTTAGGTAAGGGGATGTGTCCAAAGATGCCAATCTAATAACCATGCAGATATTTCCAAAAACCTCATTTAGCTATAGGTTCAAGAAATCCAAAGATTTTTTAGATTCTCGTGAAATTCTTATCTACCGCACGTTAATTTAGTTTGCACGTGCCCAAAATACTACTCTGTCAAGAAAGTACCGGGAAAAGATCAATAATACACAAAATGTCTGTTATTCATCCAAATTTATTTTATCACCTTCAAAGTATGCTCCTTTAGAAACGATACACTTGCGCCAACGAATAATCCATTCATCAAAACATTTTTTAAACGCTGCTTCCTGAATTGAGTTCAGTTCTCGCCGCGAATTCTCCTTTATGTCTTCTATCGATTGAAAACGGGTGCCACGAAGTGGTAATTTGAGTTTAGGAAAAAGAAAAAAGTCAGCAGAAGCCATATCTGGTGAATATGGTGGTTGCTGGATGGTATTTGTTGAGTGTTTGGTCAAAAATTCGCTCACAATGATAGCCTTGTGCGAAGGCGCATTGTCGTGGTGCAAAATCCAAGAATTTTCTTTCCACAAATCTGGCCTTTTTCGTCGAATTTGCTCTCTTAAACGCCGCATAACGCTCAAATAATATTCTTTATTTACCGTTAGACCTTCCGGTAAGAATTCAGAGTGCACAACACCGCGATAGTCAAAGAAAACAGTCAACATGACTTTGACTTTTGATCGACTTTGACGTGGTTTTTTCGGTTTCGGATCAGTTGGAAAGCGCCACTCCGAAGCTTGTTGACTAGTTTGCATGTCAAACTCGTAAACCCACGTCTCGTCACCAGTAACAATGCGTTTCATGAATGTTGGGTCCGAACTGACTCGTTCTAGCATGTCCTCAGCGACTTTCATGCGATTGAGTTTTTGGAGAAAATTCAGATCTTTTGGGACTAGCCGAGCAGCAACATGTTTCATACCCAAATGATTAGTTAAAATGGTACGGATCGACTCGTGAGATACAGAAAGTTCGGCGGCTATCTCTCTCAGAGTTGAATGGGGATTTTCAGTCACTATTTCCTTCACTTTTGCGATGTTAACTTCAGTTGCAGACGTTGACGGCCTACCAGAGCGAGGCAAATCTTCCATCACATCTCGACCGCTTTTGAACGCTTTGAACCACTCATAAGCACGAGTTTTTGATAAAGTCGATTCACCGTAAGCCTTCTGTAACATTTTCAGTGACTCCGAACACGAAATTCCATTGGCGATGCAAAATTTAAGCAAACTCTTTGTTCGATATTTATGTCCATTATGAAATTTGCAATACCCACTATATATGATATTACTAAAACCAGCACTGTATTTAATATAAATAACAGATGCAACTCAAACTCCGCGCCAAAATGGAAAACAGTTGTGCCAATCTAACAACTACAAAAAAACAAAAATTTGAATTTGGAACCATAAACAAATTATCCATTCCCGATACTTTTTTGACTGAATGTATATCTACTTACGAGATGGTTGCTTAAACAAATCTGTAGAAATAAATCATTATCTTTATCATCATCATAATTTCTACCGAAGGACGTCCACTGTTGGACATAGGCCTCCCGCAAGTGTCGCCACAAAGAACGGTCCTGTGCGTCTCGCATCTAACGTATTCCCGCGACGCTCTCCAGGTCCAGGTTGAAATGTATGCGGTAAAGTAAATAGTATTCATTTCAGCTGATAGACGTCCACTGTTGGACATAGGCCTCCCCCAAATGCGTTTGAATACTACACTATAAATTGATAAGCTAAAAAGATAATCTTTAAATCCTAGAAAATATCAATCTCTAATCTCTACAGGGTTATTAGGGGTAAAACACTAACAACCTTGCAGGACTGCATTACTAACATTATAAACAGCAACTTTTGTGCTATGACTTTTTACAAAACATACCTAATTAATTTACCAAAAACAAACCTTCAAGATTTCGCTGTTCTTTCTAACACATTTCAACTTTGTATTTTGCTATACCTTGCTGCTTGCTGTATGATGCGGCGCAAGCGCCTCCGCCACCCGATCCCCACTTCCTTTCGCTATTGTACTATCGCTTGCTTCGCATAGACTTCGTAATATTTAGAACTTTAAATTTAAATATTTTTGTATTTGTATGAAAATCTGATGAACTAAAATATGATACATTTTTAAATGTCATAGAACAAAAATTGTTTATGATGTTAGAACTTAGTAGTACCATAGTCCTGAGAGGTAGCCAATAAACCCTGAAATAACCCTGAAATGTTTTTTCGATTGTCTGCTTTTTCCATTAACTCTTCCTAAACATATTGTATCGCAGCCCTAGAATGCAAGGGCAACTGAAGTTTCACAGTTGAGTTTCAGCCAGTAAATTTTACACTCCTTCTCGCTCTACCCAGAACTAGAGAAGTTATTTGATGATTCCATGGTAGATTTATCACGAACAAATTTAACTTAATGTTTATACAATGAGTGTCCGATGTAAATATTAGTATCTAATGACGTCAAAACCAGGAGGATAGATACGCCGTTATCCGAATGTGTCGTCAATTTATCAACAAAAGGTGCGATTAATGTGCCGTTATCTGTAAACAAGTGTGTAATATGGTAAGGGATGGGCGGCTTGTGGGTAAATAGTGGAATATCCTGCCGATGCGGGGTTCACTGACAGCTGATGCGTTTACTACGCGCTGCTACTACGAGTCATCGACACTTCATTATATCGGTTTTTTTGCAATAATGTGTACTCAATATAGCACCTCTATATTGAGCACACATAAACAAGGTGACAACTTATTGACAAGTCGTCTGCATTGGATGCTAATGAGAATTAATTGCAGTGAAATTGTGTTGCTTCTCGTGACAGGGATGATGAATGCTGTTGTGAACTGTTCTAAAGTACTATTTTATTCCTTTTACGAACATCAATAATTGCGATAAAGGTGAGTAGGTATAAGAGATATTAGGTAGGCGCCCACCTGGCTTTAAATCGAAAGTATGTAATCACATACTTTCTATTTGTCCCCAAAAGGTACACGTACAAATTTATGTTTGGTCTCTTTTAACTCAAAGGTTACCACTTACCAGTCAACCTTGCCTTGAGAATGCCTTGTTACATTAAGTCCACCTATGTACCACTATTGTACATGAAGTTTAAATAAATAAATAATAATTTCAAGATTGTATCATAAGTGTTCTAACGCACTAAATAAATCATTCTTAGGTAAGGTTCACAGCTTAGCAGTAGGCAAAGGTTTGGGAACTAATTTCAGGTGAGTCACGTAATATATTCAACAATTAGCAAATACAAAGGACACACATATTTATGAATATAGTAGGCGGAAAATCTGATAACTATGCTAATGTTGTTTACGTAAATATAATCTGCTCGTTATCACTCCTGTCTGTTAAGCAATTTAATTAGCGAAGACACGCTTGAAAGCTGTCACGATGGCGCCTGGGAACCTGCCGACATGTTTGGGGATCTGCTCGCCATTATCTTGTCGCTATGAATAGATAGATGAAGAAACGATGTTATTTATAAAACTGTCTGCGGCTGAGCACTGATAACCCTTAAGTAGGGAAGATATTTTTAGTCTTGTCTCGTTTTCAACGATCGTAAATATCGGTCGTATGTTTGTTTATTCATAAACAAAAAGTGTAAGAGTTGCGCGGCAACTATAAATAGCCGGGTGTTCCTGTGGGCTCTCATGATTGTCGCATGATGGGCCGCGACAGTGTCAACTGGAAACCTTCGCAGTGATATCGAACTATTATCGAATTGCCCTAATTTCGTTGTTTAAAATTTGGAGCAACTGTAAATTATTTATAGATTGCCAGTGAAGTGTTCAATATGTTAACTAAAATGCGTAACTTGATTGATCGCCACAATCTAGGACGAGACAAGGCCAGACCGTGTTCGGTTCCAGCTAATAAACATCAACTCATTATGTGCAGCTAAGTGATATTAATAACTCTTACACACTGCCCTCTAACTTTACTTGTCTCTAACTTTAATTCCCGTAGGTGATGTAACACGATATCATTTTGTTCTTACCTCGAAATACCTACTGATTTTTGCTCCTCATCAGAAGTTCTTTCTGGAAAATTACGAAAATATCGGTTTCCTTTTAATAATCAAAAGTGAAAAATCTGTAGGGTACTGACCTGAACTGACCAGTTCTTATATCAGATCATCGTCACGATATAAAGTCGAGGTGACCTTTTAGCGTGCGTCTGTCTAGGAGAGCTCGGTAAGCCAATGATCTTACTATCATCAGTACCAATCAACCGACTATCTGCCAGTGGTCATGGACAGTCGGAAATCCGAATCTTGTTTAGTTTCGTGGTTGAGGTCAGGGGTTTTATTCAAGGTATCTGACCTCCAGCTCAGAGACTAGCCGTTCAACTCTGGAATGACCATTAAAGACAAGGATGATATTATGACGTCATGATGTCATAAAATGATTGAAGACTTCGTTAATTCATGAATCCCCAAGCGACCACCGGTGGTCGCGCATCTATTGTCTTACTATTGTGTCTCTAATTGACGGTATCTGAAGGGTTAAAAACCAACTAAAGTAAAATACTACTTCCACTTATACTGCGCTCCGACAAACAAAAACCGGGAAAAAACACCCTTGTTTGACCGAAGAGAATTTGTAAAATTTTCACTTCCCAAAAAATGTTTCGCATTTTGCCAAAATATTACTTAGCAAAAAATGTATATACAAAAAATTTTTACGCAAACGTTGGGGAAATGAACGTTTAAACTATAACTTGTTTACAAACTAGTACTTTTATCATTTTTATTTAGTCAAATATTTTAGTTGGAATAACAGTTTTTACGCAAAATCAAATAAGCCAAATATTTTTGTAAGGTATAGGATAGGTAGATAACCATCTCTTTTTTCTATTAATGCAAGTCGTGTCTGCCACTCGCCGGTCGCTACCGCGGCCCCGCTCGCTTCGCTCGCTCGGCTCGTGCGTAGGAGGTCAGTTTTAACCTAACCTAACCATTTAGCCATTAAACAAATGATTATATGTAAATAAATTTGCATTTTTAAATTATATAATTTTAGCTTAATATTTTTTGATGATTGTTTGCTGTAATAAATCATTTGATTATTGACCAAATGCCATAATGACATTATACTCAGTAATATTTTGCCAAGTAAAAATTTGACCAAATAAAAATATGCGTACCAAAATCATTCGAAATATTGCAGTGGTATAAAAAAAGGTTGCTATTTGTTTGGGTAATGAAATTTTGGCAAAATCTTTTCGGCAAAACGGCAGGCACCCACAAAACATTCATACATTTGCGATTGCAGTATGTACGGCAGTTGTAGGAGTGCCTGCAATATGCCAAATGATTGCCAACGAATATAATAATTTCGAAATCTGCGGAA
Organism: Mythimna lalbum; assembly: GCA_949319445.1. Lineage (NCBI taxonomy): Eukaryota > Metazoa > Arthropoda > Insecta > Lepidoptera > Noctuidae > Mythimna > Mythimna lalbum. Next base: position 12,802,459 of record OX439350.1, on the reverse strand, counting down.
AAATTAGTTTTTAACTAATTGAAACCGTCGTATAAGTTCTTATGTGCGTCAAGATGAAGATGCTTCAGAGAGCAATAGACCAAGAGAGAGATATTCACAGTTCTGTTACTAGACAAAAAGTCATAAGTCTGGAATGTTGCTATACTGATACGCAGTTATACCTGATATAGCGCTACACGGTTTGCTACGCGGTTTGCTAGGTAACTCGCTACGCAATACGCTGACGCTGCACGGTAAAGTCAGTGTTCGTTCAATGTTGCCGACTGGGAAGTTGCTACGCGGTTCGCTACGCGCTACGAACTTTCTGTCTTTTGGCAAGAAGTCATACGTTTAGTCTTGCCGTCTGTAATGCTGCTACACAGATTACTACGTGCTACGAAGTTTCTATCTTTTGGCGAGAAGTCATACGTTTAATGCTGCCGTCTGGAAAGCTTCTACGCAGATTGCTACGTGCTACGAACTCTCTATCTTTTGGCAAGAATTCATACGTTTAATCTTGCCGTCTGGAATGCTGCTATGCAAATCGCTACGTGCTACGAATTTTCTATATTTTGACAAGAAGTCAAACGTTTATTGTTGCCGTCTGAAAAGCTGCTACGCACATCGCTACGTGCTACGAACTTTTTATCTTTCGGCGAGAAGTCATACGTTTATTGCTGCCGTCTGGAAAGTTGCTAGGCAGAACGCTACGTGCTATGAACTTTTTATCTTTTGGCTAGAAGTCCCACGTTTATTGTTGCCGCCTGGAAAGTTGCTAGGCAGATCACTACGTGCTACGAACTTTTTATCTTTTGGCGAGAAGTCCCACGTTTATTGTTGCCGTCTGGAAAGTTGCTAGGCAGATCGCTACGTGCTACGAACTTTTTATCTTTTGGCTAGAAGTCATACGTTTATTGTTGCCGTCTGGAAAGCTGCTACGCACATCGCTACGTGCTACGAACTTATTATCTTTTGGCTAGAAGTCCCACGTTTATTGTTGCCGTCTGAAAAGCTGCTACGCACATCGCTACGTGCTACGAACTTTTTATCTTTTGGCTAGAAGTCATACGTTTATTGTTGCCGTCTGGAAAGCTGCTACGCACATCGCTACGTGCTACGAACTTATTATCTTTTGGCGAGAAGTCCCACGTTTATTGTTGTCGTCTGGAAAGTTGCTAGGCAGATCGCTACGTGCTACGAACTTTTTATCTTTTGGCGAGAAGTCCCACGTTTATTATTGCCGTCTGGAAAGTTGCTAGGCAGATCGCTACGTGCTACGAACTTTTTATCTTTTGGCGAGAAGTCCCACGTTTATTGTTGCCGTCTGGAAAGTTGCTAGGCAGATCGCTAGGTGCTACGAACTTTTTATCTTTTGGCGAGAAGTCCCACGTTTATTGTTGCCGTCTGGAAAGTTGCTAGGCAGATCGCTACGTGCTACGAACTTTTTATCTTTTGGCGAGAAGTCCCACGTTTATTGTTGCCGTCTGGAAAGTTGCTAGGCAGATCGCTACGTGCTACGAACTTTTTATCTTTTGGCGAGAAGTCCCACGTTTATTGTTGCCGTCTGGAAAGTTGCTAGGCAGATCGCTACGTGCTACGAACTTTTTATCTTTTGGCGAGAAGTCCCACGTTTATTGTTGCCGTCTGGAAAGTTGCTAGGCAGATCGCTACGTGCTACGAACTTTTTATCTTTTGGCGAGAAGTCCCACGTTTATTGTTGCCGTCTGGAAAGTTGCCAGGCAGATCGCTACGTGCTACAAACTTTTTATCTTTTGGCGAGAAGTCCCACGTTTATTGTTGTCGTCTGGAAAGCTGCTACTTAGATCGCTATGTACTACGAAACTACCTTGTGGTTAAAAGTATGGATCACTAATATGATTGATGGTTAAAAGAGAAGATAATGTACTATTATGAAACTATTTATCCCCAATAAAAAATATCCTGACATACTTTGTGACATTGGTGATGAAACCACTATTAAATATTAACAAAAGAAATTTAAAAACCAAAAATTTAAAAAGTAATATTTATGTACTTTATTTTGGCTTTCATAAATCTAGTAAGAAAGTTGAATATCCTGAAGGAAAAACATCGATCCTTCATAATGACGTTCAGTAAAACCACCCGAAAGTTCAAGTTTTCTCTTCAAAGCTCTACTTCAAAAATAAAGTTCAAGATTTCTCGTCAAAGCTTTACCTACTTCAAAAATTATTCGTCACGAAATACTTCTAATTTCAATTCCGTGATACTTAACCTTGTTCTTAGTATAATAAGTTACAATTCGGCTTGTTTGTTGATAAGTGTTTTTTAGGGTTCAGTATCCAAAGGGCCCGCTGTCCGTCCGTCTGTCTTTCCGTCGGTCACTCGGCTGTATCTCATGAACTGTGATAGTTAACCCTTCAGATACCGTCAATTAGAGACACAATAGTAAGACAATAGATGCGCGGCCACCAGTGGTCGCTTGGGGATTCATGAATTAAGTTGAAATGTTTATAAATGATGTATTTCGGTTGCCGCTATAACAACAAATGTTAAGAAACAGAATAAAATAAATATTTAAATATTTTTCATTACTCATAGTCTGAAAGTAAGTCTGAAGTTGGCTGAGGAGAGGGTTGAAAGTTCATTGCTAGGGTCTTTCAACTGACTGCTGTCAAATTATTTAAAAAAAAACTAGTTCTATCTTCACAAATTGAAATTTAAAATCATTTATTTCAAATAGACCAAATGCAGGCACTTTTGAATAGGCAAATGTCGGTCAGTCCAAGAAAAGTGAAGCTAAATTGCACGTTCCAAAGCGTAGATCTCTATGGAGAAGAACGTCCAAGAAACTCCATGGACACTTTTTTAAATCATATTATGTGTTACATATGTTTGGTTACATATTTCTATCGTAGTAGATAATAAAATAATTAAAAGATAGAAACTGAATTAAGCCACTGGCAGCTTAGAGATGACCAGTCTCAACTGACGGCACCCGTTCACGAGCATGACGTATGCATCAGCTCCACTCAGCTCAACCATTTTCAAGGGAACTAAATGACCCAATAACACTTGGTGGCACAGCGAGACATTTGAGTGAGCATGACAGACTCTCAACTAAAAAAAGTATTTAATTTTTAAGTGACTTATTTTTTATACTATTTCTTTAAAATACTTTATATTGAGAATTATTTAAAAAATACAAATAATTCTCAATTTTTTTAATAATGAAAAATAAAACTGAATAGCTCGCCGGCCTCAGAAGAAAAAAAAAACAAAATGGCGGGAAAGTGGCAATTCGACATTGGTTTTTTTTCGAGTTGCGGAGATTTGTTTACATTTTCATAGGGACAGCAGAGATTTCTATTAACATGATAAGTTCATCACATTAAAATAGTGATTTAACGCCGAATTTCATAAGAGAAGTGGCTAAAGCAGTACCTAGTGGAAAACCTTTTACCGCATAAATCAGAAGAAACATAATTATCTAAAATCCTAGGTACGACGACTCAGGTTTTACAAACATTTTATTTTAGTTTTACTTTCGTTGTAATCGTAATGAAAAGCACAGTGTTTACCGCGGGGTGAAAGTAGCTTATTTAGTCCCAACTCCATCTCGAGACGAAACAAGTTACTTCACTTCACTTGCCAAGCCAAGTCTGAACTTCATTTGAAAAAATCCCGCCAAAACCCTCTGAATTAGTTTATTTTATAATTTTTTGTTAACTTATCGCGTGGAAAGACGGGGGCAGCAAGCGGTGCGCACGGGGAGCTCATGGCTATTAGTTATTTTCAACATAGCTCTAAGACAGTAACAGAAAATACTAGTTGTTACTTAGCTTGTAGCCAAGAACGGCCACGAGAACATTAAATGATGGAAGTGTTATTCACGTTTTCCACTTAGGTATACGATGTGCCTTTCACTTCAAAGGCATGCAAGAAGGTTAATATCTAAATCTCATTTAGGTTTACACATGAGAGGCATTTATGCATCTCTTGTAAGACGTAGTGTTCCTGTTGTTTTCGCTAGACGACTGATCATAAAATAACTCACAACTACATGACATTAATACCTACTTATAAACTTTCTAAGTGCCTAATTAATTGAGTGCTGAGAGTAAAGAGATAGTCTTTTATTTTCAGCTCGTATTGTCGTCACAGTAGATTACAATGACCGTAGCGTAAACTTTGGCTCATTTGATAAACCACACGAGTTAACCTAAGATAGAACGTTAGATATTATAGTACGCATAGTAGGAGATTGTTCGAATAAGTTACCGCGGCACTAGAAAGGCACTCAGATGGGTTTTAGTCAGTAATAGTCTAAAAGCTAGGCTCCTTCTCGCTCAACCAAGCCAAGCCAAGGCGGCGGAAGTTATCTACACTTGTTTTTTTGTTTGTAGGAGGTAATCTCTGGAAGTTCTGGAAATTTTTGCAATTTTTTTTTTACCAACATGAAGCTGCTTTATTCCTGAGTGACATAGGCTATATTTTATGTGCGCGGGTGAAGCCGCGGGCAAAAGCTAATTTAATGAAAACCACCTAAAAAGGTTATAGATAAGCAATATTTCATTAGCGTTAGTGACGGCTATTATTTTTATTATTCTATAAAATAACCTTTTCTCTCCTTGATTTTCTCGTTCGCAAACATGTAAACTCACAGAACTCCTAGACCCGAAACACCTGTCTGTAGAACGTACAAATATGTATTTGTTTCGTGCGGTAATCGAACCCGTGACACGCAGCGTAACACCCAATAGCTCAACCGTTGCGCTAATCGTGCCACCAGGTACTTGATTATGTTATCGTGGATGCTTGCTATTCCTAGAGTGTAGAATTGTAATTGCTGAATTTGAACCGGATCTATAGAACTTGTATAATCACAGCGATATTAAGTTGGCAAGCTTATTAGTTCTTGTATATCGTAAATTACCAGATAACACAACTATGTTATGTATCTAGTAAAAGTCTCGTCAAAATCCATTTATCCATTTCACAGAGATGTCGCGTCTCGCTCCCCTCCCCCTCCCCTGGGAACTCTATCCTGTTCCCGCAGGAAAATAAAAGTAGCTCAAGTTACTCATTATAAAATTGGCTATATCCCAGTGACTTTTCTGGCTTAAAAAAATTTTCACACTTTTATATACATTTGGTAAAAAAAAATTGATATTATAAGCAAACATTTCAATTTTTATTTACGGTAACGGTATAGGTTATGTAAGTCCCGAACCTTACGTTTACTTTAATGGTTGCTTTTTAAATATCAGCTCAGTTTAACTATAAATCAAAAATTGTTTCATACCAAAAACCGTAACCATCACGCTTACGGTGTGTGGTCGATCTCAGACTTGACGGTAAAGGAAAACAAAGATTCTCGATGGTGTTATGTTTTCGTTCAGAGCGTGAGTCAGTATGTGACAAACCCGTATTAAATAACAAATTACCAACACTGTTGACGTGTAAAGGTAGCAAAAATAATAAGATGAGGATAAATCTGGCTCCAGTTTGAATAACAGCAAAACAATTGAGCTGACATCGTTTGAATGTTCACCTTCAAGATGGACCTCTGTGGCTTAGTGTGTAGCCAGACTGACACAGAACTCACGATGACGATGTTATGACTGGCTCACTAACGACTACAATGTTTAGGCTAATACACACGTAAAATATTATTTCGGTCGATGTATGCAAGTGTTGTTTACGTTCACGTGCCGTAGAAGACGTTGGTGTAGCAAGGTACATGTTTACTAGTCGTAAGTGAAGTGTCCCAGTGCACTTGCGGCACCCGTGGGCCGTGGCCAGCACAGGAGGCAATAAAATATTCATCAGTCACATGTCAACGTGACCCACACGATACACGCTCTTAAGAATTGTAACACCTATTTATTGTTATTATTTTCTATCGTTTTATTTACTGACTGCGGTTGCTGGAATAAACATTACGTCTTTTATGGTTATTATTTTCAGTCCATAAATGTTCACTGTTAAAGATGGGTCTACTATACTGTAATGCTGGTTCATATAAACTAACAGTTGTTAAAGCTATTTATTCTCAATACTTTAGTGCCTAATAAAATGACTTACAAATATTAACTCATTTATTACAACACTTTTAATTGCTGACGGACTAAATAGCTTGCAATAGACTTGACTTAAGGCTATAAAGAAATGGTCGTTTACTTTGTTAATTTCTTATATAACCTTTGATTGGAAGAGTAAGTTATCAAGGAATGGATATGGATATGCCTAGTTAGATTTTGTTGAATAATAATTTAGTAACTTAATTATAAATTAAAGATGTTTATTACTAAAATACTTGTGGTATCTAAAAGCCTATTTTCTGGTACCGATATTCATTAGGTACCTATAAAGTCGTTTTGCTAAGATCATAAGCCAAATGTGGTATAAATAGACGGGCTTGAGGCGTGGGTCGTGGGACTGGTGAGTTATTACTTACTAGAGAGCGGCCATCGTGGAACAAAGTGCAGTATGTCAGCTAAGTCATTTCTTTCATAACACTTACGTAATGGACATCATAAAATTAAAGACCGTCGGATTGCAAGTTGCAACGACATGTTTTATGACTAGTAGCAAATTGGTAATATTAACTTATTACCTACGACGGAATCATGTGCAATACGTAACGTAAGAAATGTCATAATTATTCCAACTTCTGATTCACTTTATTGATTCTGAATGATTGAATCATTCCATATTTTCACAAACTTTGCTTTGTTTGGACGTAAAACAATGTTATTTCAGGAAAAAATACAACAAGGTGACGCATTGCTATGAGTTGTTTGTAACAATCAGCGTCATGTAATGATGACCAAAAATACTATTTGTGGTTATTGTTAGAGGTAGGTATAATAACTACATAGGGAGTTCAGATCTTTGTTGTCCTTATTGGGAAAACGTTACGCTTGGTCGATTCGTTCCAATAAGCCGTCAAGTATAAGTCGCAAGCACGTTCATACCTACTACCTATATCTAGAAATAATTTACCTTGTGAACAGTACTGTTATTTACTGCTGCCATAAATGATTGGTATTGTGGTTTTTGGTTTGCCTTGATGTGGATACAACGGTCATGGTCAAATTTCGTTAAAATTCCTCAACTTATCGGTCAGCCATCAATAGAAATGCTTAGCTGTGTCAGAAATCAGGAGATTATTAAGGGTCTTATGGGAAGGTTCGATCTGAACGCTGAATATAATTGGTTTACTGGGTGCGCGTGCGGTGCGCGCCACCGCGACCCGGTTTCGTTAATCCGCAGCAAGTGCCGGCCCTGTCGATATCCTGCGGTCAGGCCGGGCCCTCACGTCTGCTCCATTAAACAAACATCGTGGCTGAAGGTGGGCCATGTCGCTTTCATATATCATTATTATATTTACATTTAATACCAAACATTATTCGGGACCAGAAAGGTTCCCTTTTACGCTGGGTCATCAAAAATGGAAGATGTGTCCACAACACTTGACTATAAGCAGCATTTAACTATGTATTTATGTTGAATCTACCAGCAACTGTCCCTTTTTTATTTTTATTCACCAAAAATAAGGTTACTTCCACACAAAAAATAAAATTTCTGGTATGGGGCAAAGCTAAAAAATAAATTTAATATTTTTTTAGCTTTGCCCCATACTAGAAATTACTTCTGTAACATGAGTGCGTAACATGTAAACTCAGATAAATATACAAGTAACCCAGTGCCGGAACAACTGCATCTCATCTGCAAGTCATACAAATATTAGTGGAACCTGTGACACGCAGCGTAGCAGCCAGCTCAAGTCTCAACCGCTGCGCCCACCGTGTAGCCAGTCACTTATTAAGTTCTCGTGGATGCTTGCTATTCCTAGACTGTAGAATTGCAATCGCTGAATTTGAACCGGATCTATAGAACTTTGTATATAATCATAGCGATAAGTTGTGTAGGTATATACGTATATATACAGTATAAGGTCGGTTCAAATGGTTTGAGGTTACGAAATGGCTGTTACCACGGAGTAAATGTTATAGAGCAAATATTGTGACGTAGTAGACTCGAATCCACATTTCACGTGTAGTAGGTATTTGTCAATTAGAATCACAATTAGATAGAAATGTTAATGATGTTACGTTCTCCTTAATATAGCGTTTCTGTGTCTTTTGATTGTTTCAAGTAAAAGCTAGTAAAAGACCTTCATCATTTAATCTAGAAGCACAAGAGATTATTTCTGAAAGATAGTACAGTCACTGTTTCAATATAATAAATACGAAAGTAACTCTGTCTGTCGGTAAAGCTAAACAATTGTTAGGTAAATAGTAAATTTTTGTGTTTTCTGTACTGGGCGATGTGGTCGCTAAGCGACATAGCCTTTTAATCAAATAAAAGAAACTGTCTGTCTGTTACTTTTTAACGTCTTAGCGCCTGAACGGATTAGATTAGAATGAACCTTTGCACACGGGACATTATATCTCGGAAACATGATCTGTGTGCTGAGGTTCATTTTCCAAAGGGACTCTAAGATCCCATCATCAGGTGATAGTGGGACCACCTCAGAACTATCTTCTTTCAAACAAAAAAAGAATTTTAAAAATCCTTCGATAATTGGCAGAGTATTCGATGAACAAACACACAAAAAAACACACAATCATCCGAACATAGTACCCCTCCTTTTTATGAAGTCATTAATAAAGCATTTTAATGTCCATTATTAATAACCTTTTGATCTTTTGGTGTAGTGTCACTCATTTTCAACTAATATGATTTGCATATAAATAACTTGTCGATGTAATTGTTATTGTGATTGTCTAGACTCAGTAATTTGATCAATAGTCCTCTGTAATCTGCAGGCCATAGATCAAATTAATCATCTGATAATATCGTGCACATGATTTATATTGTTAAGACAATAGGTTTGTTCTATGAAGGTCGTAGTTTATTAGTTTATACCACAGAACACAGAAATCATACTTATAGTTAGACGGACTCTCGAAACGTAGGAGTGTAATACGTTTGACAAACAGCACTGTATGCTTTCTGAAAAATATTTCAAGCTTAGAATGTGGTGTGTAACTATATACTCATACATAAATAATAAATGGTGGTAGGTACAAATTTGGACGCTGAAAATATGTATTTGTTATCCTTAGCCTAATCTGATAAAACTGCAACAGCATGAAACGTGTAACTAAGCGTGCAGCATAGGGTAAGAAGTCGATTCAATCGTCGTCAGCTTTGGGTCTTAACTTTATCTAACACGGACCCGTACCAATAACGTAATGGCGTGGAGGTAGGGTGCGATCGACGATCGGTTCTAATCTTGTCTCGAGGGGACCAGAGGTCAGGGAGAGCTGCTTTCATGTGAAAATGTAAACAAATGAAATATCGTTAGATACGAGTAGTTAATATGATAAAAGTAATAAATGCACGCGGCGTATCATTCTGACCTTAATAAGATGAGTAATTTTCCTGTAGGTTCAACGCTTCTGTACTCGTCTGCATTTTCCGGTAGAAGTGAATACCGCCCGTACAACAAATTCTTTTGTTATGTAAATGGCTGTTTCATAAAAGTGCTTTTTATGTGTAAGTGGAAAGAGTATATTAGACGATAAAAACGTTGATATATTATGATAATATTCTTCATTTTCCGCCATTTATTAGCTCATTTATTTATCAATTTATATGACCCATGTGTAACCCGAAATCGCTGGTCATTTGGTCCAACAAACAAAGGATATCTAGGGGTCACGCTCGCGCTGTGCGGTTGAGTTCCTTCCGGGGATCACGTTTCGTCAAAACAAAACATATCAAGTGCTCGTGTATCCTAGTTATAATTTAATTTTCCGATATTTCTGATATGTCTTGTCTCATTACAACTAGGTCCTAGTTTTTCAATAATATAAAACAAAGTCCCCCACCATGTCTGTCTGTTCTTGATTAACTTAAAATCTACTGAAGGGATTTTAATACACGTTTCGTCAACAGTCAGAGTTATTAATAAAAAAAATAACAGTCGTGCGAAGCTAAAGGCTTTTCGCTAATTAATTAACTTCTTGAAATATGGACGAATCCGACACAATATGGGAATTAATGTTTAACCTACTGCCCTCGAAAGTCAACCAATGAAATCAAACAGAGACACGATTAGGACGTATTTGAAACATTTGAAGCAATTGCTGGAAGTCCGCTTCGTTCTGAAGCTTTTATGTTTGATCTTTAGGAGTGAAGTGAAATGTTACAACCCTCCCCGGTCACACCCTTTGTGTATTGAAGTGGAACACCAGTCCTGATACAAAACGGCTTTGTTAGGAAAATAAAAATATAAAACTGCTGTGTTAAATAATTTCATATCGTGTTCATGTTGACATCTGACATTTACATAATCAGGTACATTATCTTATTCACGCTTAAACATAACATTCCATAGTAGGACTTACTAGTAGTATTTGTATATTTTTTACAATATTTTTTGTATATGGCAGCTTAGTTTTAATGTTGAAATACTTGAAGCATGATATATCATGCAAACTCGTTACTGTAGTCTAATGAGTTTGAAATACAATGAGAGTTCAGTTTTCTCATCAAGTATAAATAGTACGGAAATATTTCCTGACAGAAAAAATTGCTCTGTGTAGGTACCGGTGATACAATAAAGTTATAGTTTGGTGACCACCTATGATATTTCTTAAAAAAGTGAGTTATAGTATTAGTTTTTTAATTCATATTCAAAATATTTTCATTTTACATACAGGCCTACATGATCATTTATAAAACGGCAGAAGATGCAGGGTCTCCATTGGTTATTGAAACCATACTAAATCAATGATTCTACGAGGTGATATCATAAGTACGTTGAAAGGGAACTTCTCTTTCACTTCCTTCACTTCCCTTCACAAATAACACTATAGCACGGTAACTACTAACACGATCGGATCGACTGGAGCAAATGAGTTAGGCCGCGTTCCCACTTTGTCGGGACGAAAGATAATTGTGTAGTTATAAGTGTCGTGGTTTATATATTTAAATGGACGTGTTCACATATAGGACGACACGATTAACGGTCTACGGCGTTTTTTGCAGTGACAACAGATTGTCATGATAGTGGGAACAGGTAGTACGACAGTCGTTAAACGATTAAACCGTGACTGTAAATCATGTGTTGGTTTTGCGACAGTCTGTCGTGGCCACGATAAACAGTTGTTATAATTAGAAAAGCTAGAGACTATAGTAGTCTGACGATATATTAACCGTTATGGCAGTGGGAATGTGGCCTAAGCTTACAGGCGTTACCGTGAAAATTAAATCGAATAGAAAAGTCTCCCTCACAACACTACACTTTTCCAGGGCGTCAAGGCTGCTATTACAATAGTGGCAGGATGGCCTACTCGTATCATTGATTTCAAAATGGTTGATTTTGACAAGTTTTGGTAATCTACTAATATAATGACGTCATAATGACTTTCCAATGGTCAACCACTGACTCTCCATTGAAAGAAATGGCATAGAATGATAATCTTGTATATAAAGACAAATGAATATCTTACGTATGCAGTAATCTGCAAAAATTTTGACAGTTCCTTTGGTCAATGACCTACTGTTACGACGTCATTACGCGGCTAGTGCTTTTAATAACCGATCATTGATTGATTATTATGAAATAGCAGATTACAAACTTTTCACAAAATGACAATGGGATCGTGTTGGAATGACAAATTTATAAAAATAGCAAACTTGGGCCCCAGAATGTAGAGTTAGTTTTTATGGCCAAAAATGTTAGTAGATCTATAGAATTAAAACTTTATTGCTTTTGTCATCATTATGTATTGTTTTGTAATCAGAAGTACACGAATCTCTTTCGTTTAGTTTATTAAACGTAATTGTCAATTTTAGATCTATTCTCAATTCTTTCGGCTCCATCTGCGGTTGTCTGAAGGACACTATTTGATTGTTTGGTTTAATTGCCTATGTCCAACTGTGGACGTCTTTCGGCTGATATGTTAATGATGACAAAATATTATGTCTACTTAGGTAATAGAATGTTCACGAAGAAAGTATGGGATAACTTTGGACAGGAGGTTAGATATTGATTGGTTTTCTATCTAAACAATATTTTAATTTGAAAATCGACTAAAGTTTTCTGAGCCTCTTACGAAAACAATAACAGGAAGTAGGTTAACCTCACAGAGAAAGCTGATTTTGCCAATTGAGCGGCAAAGATAGCAGAAAGTTTAATTAAAACATTTAATTAGTTCTCTAATTAAATGTTCAGATATACTCGTATCTACTTTCATACTTTGAACAATTAAGCATAATAGTCTATGGTAATAATTTGTTATTAAAAGCGTGATGGTATAGGAGCTAGGTACAATTCGTAATGTGAATCTGGATTGAGGGCCCTTTCTTTAATTCTTACAAAACGAAATGAGATTTATAGGGAAATTGGTAAAAAAAAATGGTACAGCAACGGCCCAGTTTTCGTAGATTTAGTATTAAGTAGGTACTGGAGCAATGGATCATACCATCTTGCATTATAAAAATAATGCAAATATGTAAAACTTGTGGGTTGTGTCGTTTAACTATCGAGTTCCTATAGCCACCGCCCGGTTCCATAATTAGATCAGGTCCATGTCATAATATTTTGCATTGTCATCTGATTTTCACGTGCATGCAAAATTTCAGCTCAATCGGTGACCTGGAAGTGGGTCAAATTTAATTTACAAGATTTGATGACAGACAAATATCGGGACAGGTGAAACTAAATAAAAGCTTGTAATAAAAAGAGAATGATTCAAGTCTGTAATTAAAAGTCCATACACATGACAAAAACAGTGAAGCGTGGCGCTCTCTTTAATGAAATATCTCCCCGGTTCGTCGCGCGACTGCTAAACAAAGTTTAATATTAATACGTCGGGCTCACATACTCGTGTGCTAAATTATGTTAAGTATTTTATTTTGTAACACAGATTTATTATGCCAATGTGTTGTGCTGAAATACTGGATCATTTTATGCGTATGCTTTTGAAAAGGTGATAATAGCCGGAATTTTTTTATTATGTTTTCTATTCTTTAGTAGGGACTAACGATCGAAAAACTGACATAGTTTTTAGTATCTTTGTATAAAGTGTTAATATTGATAAACAGTGAAATACCGATTTCTAATTTGGTTCATGTATTGTGATATTGTAGAATGCAGATATATGTACAGGTTTTACTATTAATTGCTTTTTAAATAACATGAATAACATATTCAATTTACATAGGTAACGTGGTACGTAACTTTATACATACTAAAAACATAACTAGTAATACTTATATATAAAACAGTTTCACAGTAGTTCACATCTAGGTCAGTTTGTCTTCCAAAACCTAGTTGAATTTAGATATTTGAGATAGTTTAAATACACATATAACACTGGAATATTAGTTTTTACTCATACAAAAGTTTGGTCATGTAGCGAGTAACAAAGCAGTCGTGTTTCAATATGTGCTGGCAGTGTTCCCTCTCATAGCAACGCTCATCCTTCTAACGGGTGTCGGGAAGGGTCTGGTGGGCAAGGGATGGCGCGGCCGGGCCGGGCGCGGCGGCAGGAGCTTCAATACATGGGCTGGCATTGTTCCCTCAAATCGCGACGCTCATTCTTCTGACGGGTGTCGGGAAGGGTCTGGTGGGCAAGGGATGGCGTGACCGGGCCGGGCGCGGCGGTAGGCGCTTCAATATGTGCTGGCATTGTTCCCTCTCATAGCGACGCTCATTCTTCTGACGGGTGTCGGGAAGGGTCTGGTGGGCAAGGGATGGCGCGGCCGGGCCGGGCGCGGCGGCAGGCGCGAGTCCGTGCTGGCGCGCGCGCGGAACTCGTCGCACTCCGAGCGGCCCGACGATGACGTCGACGAGCTGCGGCCGACGCAAACCTCGTCCTCTTCGTCTAGCTCCATCTCTGTCCACCGTCGACCTGGAAAATACAAAATAAACATTTTAAGTACAATGTCTATTGGAACGAGGATAACTAAATATTTTTACACGTTTTAAACGTGTCAAACCTAGGTTCAGGGGAAAAATTGTATTAATTTATAAATAAACAAATAATATTTTTAACAGAAAAGCCATTTTAGAAAAAACTTAAGGTTTTTGAAATGGGGATGAATAAATTTTATTTAGCTGTTGCTTATCGAGTTGTTTGCACTCTATCTACGTTTTCCCGCCGAGTATAGGCAGTTTCCGCAGTTTAATGAAATGAAAAAATCCGATGGGGCGGGAGGAACCGATATATTAATTTTTGATTGAGGAAATATAGCAATAAAGTATAAGTAGCTACTTACTTCAAATCTTATTTCAATTTATAAACGGAAAGGTGCGTCGTCTGTGTTTTTTCGAGTGAAATTCAGTGGCTATTTTAAGTAAGTATTCGCAAATGGATTCCTAGTGGATAATGCGATGTAAAATTGGTGTAATTTTGTATTTCAAGTGCCTACACAACTGGGCAATATTTAGAGAATCATTGAAACAGGAGCGATCTCGGTAAAATGAAGCTGAGAATTTTATTGTATTGACTACCTCTGCGAAGCTTGCCAAGAAGGCTGACTCGGTATATTTGCTGCCAAATACTGAAAAAACATTACAATGTGTTGCTTCTGCATTCGGATGGAACTCAAAGTAACTGTAAAAACTAAATAAATGCTTTTTAAAATTGACACCACAAAATTATGTTCTATTTTTTTTTATGTAGGTAAATATTTGTTTGTAAAAATATAATCGATAAGTACCTATACTAAGTAAATAAACAGAAATATGAAAATAATATTGAATTGAACTCTTACGTATTGCTATTTGTGTTACTTTCCTACCTAGCTCTAGGCACATTTAAATGCATTAGCACAGACAACAGGCAGATGGTTGAATAGCTCGCATAAAACTTGATTGCACATGCTTCACAGAAGCGGAGTAATTTTTATTTTCATAGCGTTATTTTACATCATGAACTGGTGATAGCTGCTAGATTTTATGATGATGGGTGCAGAATAATTCAAATAACCCTCTTAAAATTCCACTTTGACTTTTTTTACTACAAGTCAACCTAAGATTATCCGATAGTCGGCCCGAGCTGACCTCATTCCGGATTCCTCGATATACTTGTCTAAAGTGATTTTCGTCCAGTAGATACGAACAATATCGTATATTCCCATCCCAAGGGACCCATAGAACCTACATATCACCTCCCTAAAACCGTACGCATTATTATAACCGAGATAATAAGTCCCTAGCTGGAATATCTAAGGTTATAGCGAACAAGTTACGTCAGCGTCGAACCGCCTCATCCATTCGGGAAATCATGAGGGGAGCTCTCTACTCGTACACTTGGAATAAGGGAGAAGTACTCTAATTACGGTTTTTTTGTCTTTCTGTCCGCGTATCACCATTTCAGTAATGCGCGACTATTGTATTGTTTCCATAGAATTTATCATTTCCCACGGGTCTCCTTAGGCTGGAAAGGTTTTTACAGGATCATTGTTTAACGTGCTCATTGAAACTAGAATGTTATGTTGGGGTTTAACTAAAAAAAAATATCAACTCTCATATCGTTAAGTTTCAATAATGTAATCAGAAATAATACCTTATTAACAGTGTTTATCGACAAACAAGCTTAATAACATAAAAATGTATTTTTTGAAATAGTTATTTTTTATTAGCTCTACAGTTTTTTTATTGATTGTGTATTTTTATTAACATACATATATACATCTTAATTATTAAATATTATAAACTAATAGGTATATATACAAACTTAAAGAAAAAATATATACAAACGAGTAAAAAACAAAAGGAATTCATAGGGCATCAAAAAATTCGTCCACATCGATGTCAATGGGAAATGTGCCCAGAACGCTGGCAGCATTGCCACGCTGGATGGCAATGCTGATTCGTTGACCGAAGAAAAGCCCAGCCCTCTGGTCACGCGAAGAGTCGACCAACTGTTTGCTAATATCTCGAACAACTCGATGAGCGCTCGGACCCCATGGCCCTAGTGTTTCAACCCCAAACGGCTCAAACATATAACTTCCGATGAGGTTATTATATTTACGCCGTTTGAGGTTTTCTGCACCTGCAGCAGCCGCACCAGCACAGCCCGCCGTACTAAGAAGATGGGATGGCGCAAGGGTGTCGACACATGTTGCATCCCACACCAAAGGCCTACCCAACTTCCAAGGCATTATGGTCATCCCGTCTGGCCTCTTCCCATCGTCGCGTGCCAAGCCATTGGGTTCTAAAACAGCTGGCACCCCGGCGGCGACAAGAGCTCGACGGATAATGTCATTAATACTGGCATGTCGTGACATCCGACCGGCGCTTCTACTGCAGGATAGGCCATGGTGTCCGAGGCGGTCGACTGCTTCGCCGCACTGACAACGATGTGGAGCTCCACTAGGAGCACCCAGACGTAGGCATGTAGCGATCCGGAAGGTGGTGTCACTCAACATAGTACCTATGTTAGGTGAAGGTAGAGCCTGTAGCCAGAGACCCGACTCCCATTCACCCACAGCCAGTAGGCGGGCACGCTCAGCAGTATTGGTGGACGTATTTATGAGATTATTCCGTACCAACCTGCAGAGCGGCTCATCCCACTGTCTCTGGGAAAATGGACTCTCGGGCAACGCCTTATCCGGGCAAGCCACTTTCCAGGCGTCCACAGCGTCGGTCAAGCACGGCACCTCATAGTTAACCAATGATGGAGTTAAGATTTTTTTGGTTAACTGTTGAGTGCTGTGAACCGAAGACAGGAACGCCGGTAGACTTATACTAGAAATTTTGCGAATGCCGAGCCCACCAAAACGGATGGGTAGCGTGGCTTGTATCCACGCTCGGTCATTCAGGGCCACATTTAAAATGGACGTTAATGCGTATCGAATAGTTTGATCAATTTTGTCCAAAAGATGTGGTTGTTTCCATAAAGGAGATGAGCGAAGAAAATACATAAAATTTGGTGCAAAACAACAATATCGTATGAGGGTGAAAGCCGAATGTAGGTTAATTTTGGAAAGTCTTTCCGAAATGTAGTTAAAACGTTCAATTTTGTCGTTAATGAATAAAGAAAAACTGTCTTCCAAAATTGGAGAACCTAGGAGGTGCAGTGAACTTTTATCTAAAATTTTGATTTCTGGAGCTATTGCAAAAAATTTTTGTAGAGTCGATTGTCTGTCAGTACTGTCAGAGATAAAAATTTCACATTTTGTATGGTTAAGGTCAAGGCCAATAAATTTGAATTGTTCTTTAAGAAATTTGAAATCTTCTAAAACGGTTTTTACGTCACCTCCCAGTGTTCCATCATCTAAATACCACACGTTAAATTTGGAATTAAAATGTATTTTTTTAAATACCTTACGAAATTCCCTAACAACAGCTTGACCATAGAAACTTTAAATACTTAATCGGTTTTACGTCACGTTTAAAACAAATAAATTAAATTACGGATAAATTACTCAAAATAATGGACTTATTTTTTAATGAAAAACAGGTTACATAATAAAAAAAACATTGATATACCTAAAAATTAAATAATTATACATCAGTATCTAAAACAACTTAAGACTCGCTAAAGCTTACATAGTAAGTAGATGGGGGTACTAACAGAAGGGCGGTGCAGCGGTGGTGTCTGGCGTGGTGTCAGAAGACGCCCTCGCCAGCGGCCGGCCCAGCGCCGCCGGGTGCCGGTCACCATCTCGTCGTGACCACTTGTTGCTCACGCGCCAGAAACGCCGCGCGTCTCGGAATACACCCCAAACCTAAATCAAAACATAACATTACATCATCACCTGTCTCGCTGGAACAAAGAGTGAGGAAGTCGGCTGCCAGTCGTAACTAGATGCAGTTGAGAACCAGTGTTGTATAATAATCTCAGCGTCTATCTGACGACAAAAGGCGGTACCCTTGGCCCCTTGGCAAGACTATGGTTGACTTTCGGGCTGTTGAGTAATCATAACCAGTACCAACTGCTATACATGGTATCTGGCTCACGATGCGCCAATGGGTGCTGCTAAACCTTGAAGATCGACCAGTTTATTTTTCCAATGGGAAACCATGAAAAGGCTCCTCCCGCTCTAGGTGGAGCGAGAAAGAGTATCAGACATTTTCTGACTAAAACCTACCTACGTGTTCCTTCAGTTGCTCTTTGCGATCCAAAAACACGGTGACCACGCACATACGTTACATACATTTCAGGTTCATTGACATTATCTTGATGCACCAGAACTATTTTCGTACGCATATTTGCAAATAATATTCTATAGTATCAATGTATTCACCGTAACATCGGTTAATTTAATAAACGGCAGCAGTTAAGATGCTGGGATAGCATCTGCGTTAATCGTAAACCACCTGTAAATGACCGAGGGCTGTAAATAGATATTTAATGAAAAACAAACATCGTGGGTATGGCCAACTTTATGACTGTCTTGGGTATTCGTCAGTCCGTCATATCAACTATGCATGCTTCCCGGTGCAGAATAGAAAACAGCCTGTTATTACTTTTGAAGTGATTAAGTTGATGACCTGTTGAACCAAATGGGTCTTCTACGGTAATGACGGTCGGCGTGTCAGCTGCTCCATTCGTTTGCTGTATTGCATGTTATTAAATACTAGCTTCTGCCAGCGGCTTCGCTCGTGTGAAATAAGTACTTCCCCCTTTGTAAATTATAGCTTTTATGTTATTATGGTGTATAAGCTATATTACTGTAAAGTTTTATTCAAATCCATTCAGGCGTTTGAGTGTGAA
Organism: Mythimna lalbum; assembly: GCA_949319445.1. NCBI lineage: Eukaryota > Metazoa > Arthropoda > Insecta > Lepidoptera > Noctuidae > Mythimna > Mythimna lalbum. Next base: position 12,783,749 of record OX439350.1, on the reverse strand, counting down.
GGAGTAGCAAACATACCTAGGTACTTAACAAACTTGCATAGCATAGCATAGTCGGCCTTATAATGTTCCCACTGTTGGGACTCAGAACTCTCTGGGAGAGGGAATGGGCCGTAATCCACGACGCGGGCCCAGTGGCGGGTTGGTGGATGTCACATGTCTTCGAATTTTTGGTTTCAGGACATTTTCCTTCACCGTTTTGAGTACAGTGGTGATAAAATAAATTACACAAAGTAATGCGCCTGGCTGGGATTGAACCTGCGCCCTACAATTCGTAAGTCGGGGCCGTAACCACTCGGCCACCACTGTTCACGACACACTTTATAATCAAACTTGCACCTTTATAATACGTGATTTTAAAACATAATCATTTGACCCACATTAACGTTCAAGTTCATGAAACACGCATTTATCGTAGAGATGATTGCGTGTTCTACTCTTATTTATAGATATTTATCATAGATGATATAAAACGAGCTGTCCCACTGTTCCGTTTAACTAACACCTACGAAGTGAATCACAAAAATAGAACTGAGTAGAGTAACCAGTATCATGCATGTAAACAGGAAGCACCAATCTTTTTCCAGTAAAAAAATAAAGGTTCTTTTATTATGTAGGCACTCGTATATTAGAAGCATTTATTTTATTGTGTGTCTTAACGCCTACGCTAGTAGCTGGTACTTGGGAAGATAGGATCAATAGGATAGGATAGGAAGCTACGGTATGAGACTTACTAAAATCAAAATTTGTTTACAAGCGTCTGTTATCGAACAGAAGGCAAGTGTTAATAAATTAATAAATATTAAACTTAATCAAGAAACTTTGCAAACATGATTAAACTCCAACAAAAACACCGATTATAAATGCGAAACGTTATTTTTTTCCGAAAACAAAGGTCAGTCAGAAGTTCTAAAAATAGAGGCTGAAAGAATAAAATTATAAATGTTGAAGCCGAAGAATAAGAGGTATGGCAATTCAAGAATATTTACGAATTTTTTTGTTTGTAAAGCTTTGACTGAAGGATATGGATAATTTGTACTCAGCCCACTCCTAATCGAACATGTCAGTAACAGACTCACGTATAAATTTGGTGGGATTGCAAAGTTAGATTACTCTACACGGCCGTAACTGTAAGTAATTAAGTAAGTACGCACTTATGTAAATAAGCAACAAAGCCTCGTCATCTCCGCCAATTCGGTTGAGTATCTACAAGGGTTTGGGACTTAAGGGTCCAACTCTATCTAAAATTGATTTCAAAGACAATGTCTACATCATCTTAATATTTTGCAAGTACATGCTTGGTTAACAGGTCTCTATTCACATGATAAGATGCAGTTTCCAACACCGTGGATCGTTAGCCGAATTGTTTTTGGCTAGATATCATCCGTATTTAACCCTTCAGATACCGTCAATTAGAGACACTAGATGCGCGGCCACCGGTGGTCGCTTGGGGATTCATGAATTAAACGTGGATAATATAATACGGTAGACGATATACCTATTTGTTCTTCAGGTAATTTTTTGTGTAGTCTATGCTCTCTGAGCAAAAGCCGCCTCCCCCAAATCCCTCTCTCACACGTTCCTTGGGCAACCTCGGCGCGGCCTGTTGGGAATCGAACAACATAGGCAGGCGGCGTCGTTGGTATGTTGGGTTTGATTCCCAACACAGCCTCTGTGGTAGACGTCTCTAGACTAACGTTTTCTAGGCCAGCCGCGGTGGCATCATCCATACTCAGGCACCCACTTTGTGAAAACAGCGGTCACTGCATGCCACTGACGTGACCTATACCGTTTTAGACTGGCAGACTCTCTTCCTGCCTCTTTGATTTGATACCTGTTTTTGAGCGCAGAATGCTGCATTATATTAATCTTTGACAAACCACAAAGGCTTATGCTATTTGGTAAGCGACTAAGTTTGAGCATCGTAGGGTACAACAGAACTATTTGGGCATTTTTATTAAAGTTTGTATATGGCGATTTGGCGTTGTCCCATCTGGTATTTTTTTTTCTCACGTTTGATTGAAACAGTTTAGCTCATTAAACTTTATTTTAATAGGAAATTAGAATGTTGGGCAATGTAGTAAAACCATGTTTTTAAACTTGTAAGTACCAATAATTTAAAACAAAAATAAATAATTAAAATTTGATAATGTAGTTTTTTCCGTTGTCCCACCCTGTTTATGGCATATGTTTTGGCGCGTTATTTAAGTTTGGATCGCAATATTTATAAAATACTGGCGTCATTATAAAGAACGCAAAGTCTACTTTTTATTTTAAGAATTCATATTTAATATATATTTTTATAATATAATAAAATATTATTTGAATAAATTGTTAAAAAATTGGCCCTGGTGGAATTTCCTACTGAGTTACGCAAATATATTAAGGAAGAAATAAAATCTACTAACTTAAAACCTTTTTTTTACATTATGGCAACTCTACGATTTAATTTAGCAATGTCACAATTTTGTTTTTTCGTTCAGTTTGACTTTTAAAATCACAAGAAGTGGTAAGCCCATGATAGTGCTGTTTGAAAATTCCACTGATTAACGGTGATAACGTTGTTAGTACGCTTGTTTTACTATATCAAAGTTTATTTATGAGAAGAAAAATCTATCAATTGTTAGTTAAACCAGCATTTGATTGGATTAGACCTGTTCTTTAACGAAAAGTTTATAGAGAATTGACCTAACCCCTAAATCCGTTACGTCAGCTGAGAAACATTTTCTCAGTGGATGGGTTTTCGTAACTCAGTGGAACATAAAACCTCGTATTTTTTTAAATTTAGTATATTATTTCGTTTATATATTTCGTAAAACGTAATTTTACTCTGCATCTTTTTGTAAAAGCTTTACTTGACTTATAAAATTATTTTATTTCAAATGTTATTATTTTAATTTAATTTGAGAGATTTAGTTAATTTGGTTTGTTTGATTGCTTTTTTTTAGGTTTGGAAGTGGTTGCCTTAAACTGATGCAATTGCACGAATTTAAGTTTAACTACTTTTTGCTAGCAGCTTCGCCGCGTGAAAGCAGTTGCTCCATACAGTCTTTTACAACAAAATAACTCCTCAGGCAAAGAAAAAATAATGTTACACAATTATGCTCGGGTAAATCCTGGCCTTATGATTTACAATAGCTGAACCTAAGCTGAACGTTCTTGAGCATGCTCCCGGCAGTTAGTTTGTTACGTTGTCGCAAGGAAAGTTAATTTAAAAAGAGTATTAAAATCAGTTCATGTGTTTGAAATTAATTTCCATCCATTTTTGGTCTAGATTTTAGGTCTAGCTAGGCTTTTAAATTTTTCACCAAATTATAGGTTGTTAAATTAAATTTCAAAAATAATACTAGATAAAGTACCATGCGACAGCGAAATAAAAGAACTGCTACGAGCATACCCAGAAACGTTCAACTGTGTCGTTAAAATATTGTTATTTTAATTTCCTTATTTTTGTACCTATTAAATTTCTTTTATATCGCTATCCACTGAGTGACGGTCCACCTGTTGTGGTAATTAATTTTGGTTATTATTTTTATTGTTAAATGAGGAAGATCTAAATATTTTGTTTAGATTAAAAGTACATTATGCTGTTATTATATATGTAGTATATGTTTTCAATTTGATCTCTTATTTGCCAAATATACGGAAAGTTATTGTGTTCAATTTATCTTATTGTAACTAAGAGGATACAACGTTTTGATTTTGTTACGTTATTTAATTCTAACATACATTTTTAGAAGATTTTTTTTTAAGTTTTAAATTATTATAATAAAAAACAATTTTTCATAATTTTTGTCTTTTAATTGGCCTGTAGATAAAAATAAGTAATGTGTAACGCAGTGGAAGAAGATTTTAAGTAACTAGATATTTAACTATAATTTTCTCGGTATTTAACCCAGGTTTCGGCCGTTCTTTGTTATTTCCACATAATTTAGATATTCTAAAACAGATTTAAATGAAATAGAACACAATATAATGATTAATATTTTTATTTTTTTATTTTTGAGCAACTGACAAACTTTTATAAAATTGCCCATTTAGGAATTTCAATTAACGAAATAGTTGACAGGATCAGGAGTTCAGGACGCATCTTTCAGTAACCCTGTTGTCAGCCGTTGTGTTGCTCTCGAAATAAAGATACTTTAGAAACTTTCACTCTACTGAATGTTCGGCTTAGTGTGGGATAGGAGATAAACCTTTTGAGGTACCGTGATCCGAATACACTTAAGCTTTTCCTAAGTTTTACCGAGTCAAAGCACTCGTAATGGTACCTACTCGTATAGTGTGGCACAATAACAATGGAACATCGAGTACTCGTAGACGGTAAAAACGTGGTCGTACCTACATAAAACACTTCTAGTCTCTTGAGGAGTAATCTAGGTAAGTAGGTATATCTACTTAGTTAGTGTCTCGTGTGTCCTTGTTGTACCACTATCAGTGTACTCGTACATTCAATACTACGCGAATCGATAACACTATTTTTTATTATAATTGACACTGGTCGATGATGGAACGCATGCTTGCCTAGAAGCGACCTATTTGCTCTTGATTAAAAGATTAAAAACCTCTCGGTGGTAACTATCAGGAAAAGTTAGCTATCACAATAAATATGCTGCTTTAAGTTATTATGGCCCTCAAATGAATACGATAGAGAAGACCTTCGCCAGTATCATCAAACTAAGCGGATACCTGAACAGTACCTTTGAACTTCCGAGTAAGTCTTATAAAAACTGTTGCTACCTATAAAATAAAATTATTTTTTTACCAATTTTGGTTCATTAGAATACAGTTTTGGTATCCAATATTGTAATAACATTATTTTGATTGTCTTCATTATTAAAAAGTTATGACTTTGATATTCCTCTGAAATATAGTGGCATATTGGTGTTATGTAATTTGGTTGGCCGAGGCGTTGTGGACATGAACGGGGTTTGCGAATTCGGGCGACAGACGTGGGATTATTCATGCGGGCACACCAAGCTGCCGCACTTCCGATGTTTACTGATGAAGGCAAATACTGGACTAAAACGTATTTTCTCGGTGTGAAATCTCTTAAAGCATAATAAGAGATTTTGCTACACTATCTGAAGATTAATTTACTAGTAGATTATTTAAAGAATCACACCTACATGCTAGTAAGAAACAGCAAAAAAAAAATCCACCTATTAAAAGAACTACGAGCTTAGCACAAAATAAAAATAATGGAAAATTAATAATTTCTCTTGCCTTTGTTTCTTTAATAGCACTGTAACGTCCGCGTAACTTCATAGAGCTCGCCGGGAACATGGAATTTTCAATTTTAACATAATTAAAAATCGTTTTCTTCCAACATGTCAAGCATCTAGTTTAGTAGAAAAGCATTTGATTGCATTTCCTTTTCTTGAATACTTTCAGAAATATTATGTTCACTCAGTTGACTCACCATATTTTCTCGTCTAGGTATATGTATTCTTGGAGTAGTTTAAACTTCAAACATGCATTCAGAATGTTGCTGTAGGGGTGTAGGGAATGTCGGCATTTATTTTTATTACTGTAATTGTGAAGAGAAGCGCTGAGGATTTCAGTTTGTTTTTTTTAACTTGAACTAAAATACTATGCAGTACTTATTTACATACGTGTTGCAGTAACTTGCCTGATCAATACTTTCTCTGACGGAGATCTCGTGGAAGCAGACGCAGCCGATCTCCTTGCTACGTCGCTGGCCCTCCTCGGTGGTCACCATGCGGTCGCCCATTTGATCCACCTTGTTGCCCACCATCACCACCGGCGTCTCTATGGCACTGTCCTGAAAACAAAAAGGTTTGATTAATACATTCTGATCAAGTTAGTTTTAAATTAACTTACTTATATTCTTACGGCTAGTAATAAAACATATCCGATAGGAAAGACAGGGTTTCTATCGGTTTGAAACAAAGGAGCTACTTACCTATCTTCGAAAACAAATCGTTTAAAAAAAATCGTTATATCTAGCATTTATTAGTACCCGTGTGCGGGGCCACAAAAAAAAGCCGCTTCAAGCTTTTTTTTGATGCGGCCTTTTTTTGTGGCTCGGGTGCCACAAAAATCTCTTGAAGCCGCTTCTAGCTTTTTTTTTGTGGCGGCGGTTTTTATAATAATGACGCCGCTGCATGCCATTCTCATATTTTAATTCCTCCTTCTTCTACTCCTTCTTCGTCAGAGTCCATTATGATATCAGCGCGTTGCGTGAAGGAAGACAAACATAACCCTCTAACTAACACGCAAGAATGACAAATGGAAGCCATAAAACAATCTTCTAGCTTGACAAAGTAATAAGTAGGTAACAGTAGTCATTAGCATGGAAATTGATTTTTCTTATGATATTCATAATATAAACAATGCCCCCGACCCTTAGCCATTTATTGATTTAAGTTATGTTGGTAGTGTTTATTCATAAAATGGTGGCCAACTAGAATGGATAGATGGTTTTATGTCTTAGTCAGGTACACACCTGCACACCTGATTGCGAATTAATGGAACGCTAAAGTTTGTGAAGTCGATTTGCTGGCTGTGACCCAAAACTTGTAAATGTGTTGCTGTGCTTCACGGACAGCTTAGGTAGACATTTTAGAAAAGAACATGATTCAACTTTTAAATTATTCTTCGATTCTTGGAAGTCTGGATCATATACCAAATTAGTAACGAACTCATGTTACCATGAGGAACCTGAAGTGTATGATAATCAAATAGAAATAAGTTACAACAGAAACAAAGTTACGGAATTAGATTATTAATTAATTTATTTAATAAAGTGTTATTAATTTGACAGTCATAATATAGGTACTTAACTTGTTTTTGTCTTTCATAAGATCATCCCTTATATTATAGATATTTGCGTCAAACGAGCTGTATAGGCAAAACCGAAAAGGCTCAGGCCTAAAATAAAATATAGAACACAATCGTTTGAAGCTCGCTCCTTTTTGATATAAACTCCTCTGTTTATTTATTTTCTCCATCGATTAGCGCCGGGAATAAGATCACTCGACCTCTTTTAAAATAAATTGAAGCCTTATTAAAGACGGTATCAGTAGCGTAGAACGGAGTTTTAAAATTGGATTATTATCATAGAACCACTTAAGTCTTAATTCTACATTTTAATAATATCTACTTTATAAAGTTCCATTAGGTAGGTTTATGTAAATTATTACATATAAGTATAAATAATAATTTACATATACCTACCTAATGAAATTTTATAAAGTACTACTTTACCTTTTCAATCGTAATAAAAAAAAAAATAGATTACGATTAAAAAGGTAAAGTAAAATGTAAAAAAAGTCGTTTATAGTTGAATAAAAGTAAAGGCCTACTGTTTCCGTATTCAGCAATTCACTGACCGAAAGACATAAATGGTTGATTGAAAAATATCTTTTTTTTTTTTTTTTTTTTTTATCTGATATAAACTAGTACTTGACTGCAATCCCACCTGATGGTAAGCGGTGATGCAATCGTTGATGGTGAGGCGCACTAGTTTATTAAGAGCCTATTCACTCTAGCCTTGAAGACGCTCAGATTGTAATCGGACGGGAAGACCGCAGCAGGCAAATTGTTCCAGTCCTTCGATGTACGCGGTATAAAAGACGAAGCGAAACGCTTAGTCCGGACCGTGGAGGTTTCAACAACGTAAGGGTGGATACTCGCCGACCTCCTCCGATCTGACCTTTGCCGAAGACTTTTACCTCAATAATTGATTGGAAACTTGAAACTTCATTTCAGTTTACCTATTAAACTTTTTTGTACCCACGATGATGGCACATCGTTAATTAATGTTTCTCCTCAAATCCTCAGACAAGCTGTAAATCTTTTGTTGAAAGCCGCAGTGCGTGACTAACCCTCATGGAGGAAGCGAGGCGGCGTCTCCGCTTGTTGTAGTTGATGAGGAATTTGAGCCGGTGGCACTCGTCGAACGAGCATTTGTCCGTGACCGAATACATTAGAATGAACGCCTCCGCCCAACGTATGTTGCTCTCGAGATTCGCGTATTCACTTTCCTGAGTGCAACAAAAATACATTCATGAATCATCGTGTTTATTTTTATACTGTAACAAAACCAATATCAGTTTGTTTAGTACAGAATTGAGTGATAAGAGATAGATTTCGTATGTAATAAGCTTTTAGATAAATGTTTAGACTGCTTTTTTAAATGTATTCCGAATCTTTTATTTGTATAATAAAATCCACAATGTTATGTCAGTGTAAACTTACATGTGAATCTCCAGCGGAATCCAATATTTCAAAATAAACCATCTCGTTATCAATGACGGTTTGGAATGCGTAGATCTTCTCTAAATTGGGGTCGTATTCGCCGATGAATCTTCGTGTAATGAATCTTACCACAAGAGCTGAAAGTGAAGTTATCTATAATGATCAAAACATTTACGTTACACAAAGGAGTTTAGCATAACTTTTACTTGAGCCTTGAGTTAAAAGTTAAAGTATTTTTTCTTGATAATAGATATATAAAGTTTCATTTAGGAAAATTTACTGAAAATATGCTTTTCCTGTACATGATTTAGAAAACTATTTAAAAAACCCAAAATTAAATTATAGTTCCACAAATTAGATGATCTGCAACAAATACAGAGGTAAAAATTAGTGGATTATATACGAGTATTTCAATGTTACCTGATTTCCCAACTCCTGACTGTCCCAACACCATAATCTTGAAGGGTTTGGGTTTAGGATACAGCACGAGCTTGGCAAGCGAAGTCTTGGGTGACGTCGTGGTGCTCATCGCCACTACAGCAGTCATTATTTGCTGGTGGCCACTGCTCACTGTGCAAGTGCATCGATGTATGCTGACCTAAATGGGATATAGATCTAATAAGGACCCTCTTATTTATAGAATTAAATGTCAGTCTGAACTATCTTACAAAAAGGTTAAATATTATCGAAGTATATTTTTGAGATAAGTACAACAGAAAGGTTTTATGAACTTTACAGTCTCTCGACCCAAAGTTTCAAATGTCGGTCAAGCATATCTGGGGTATACTCATCCTGAATATAAGTAGGTACCCTAAACTGGTTGTGACTTCCTAAACTGGCAGGATAAGCTATAGTTTGGCGAAACAACCTTCATGTTTTATACCCCACGGTGTATAGATGGCAGCGACCGCAAATTGCCATTGCGTAAAAAGTTAACGGCCTCGTTTGCCATGGTTTGCGTTCGAGTTCCGCCTCGCGCCTGTGATATTTTTTATGTCCGCCGTATCTGTTTTACTGCCAATAATGTACCACCTTTGTGCACCGATTAATTTATATAACCCAAAATATACGTTAAGCTTTATTATGTGTTGACTCTCTAACCAACAATGTTATAAATTTACTCACAGAAAATAAAAAAGCACGTGTGTACAAACACCAACAAAGTAGGTCATATTTATGCGCGCAACGTGTCGTGTTCATAAATAACTTCATAAGGTATTCAGCTATCTGGATAGTCTGGATGTCGGCTTAGACACCTCTGAGTAATTTACGAGATATCTACTAGGGAAATTGCTTGCTACAAGCAATTTCCGACTTTGATTGACATGTTTTTGGAAAACCGCAATAAACGTATGGAAAAGCCAACTCTTACTACATTTGGCTTTTATTGTTTAACTAGCTTCGCCTCCGTCAAAGTTGAAAGTATGCACTCAGTCATTTTATTTTACCTATTCGTGAAAGAATTTTATAATTGGTCCAGTACTTTTTCAGTTTATTTATTACAAACAAAAATACAAATGTTTCCTCTTTTCATGATTATAGCGCTGTTTATACATGTCAGCTTATGCACCGACATTTAAGTACGTGCTCAAGATGCGGGCACATAATTGAGGTCAACCTGACGGCATATAATCATACAAAATTAAAGCTCGGAAAAACTTTTACTATTTTCGCAAACACTTTCACCAATTTTCCGGTACAAGTTACCTAATTCATTTTATCGCACTTACTAAACTGTTTCTGTATTTACTCATTTCGTCTTGTGTATTCTCAAATCTCTCGAGAACTGATGTAATAGAAACAAGTGAGTGTATTTCAAGGGCTGAGATGAAAACAAATGTCTCTACGACTTTCAGAGCTACGTAGAATGCGTAGGTAGTTGTTTATATAGCACTGTCAAGTGGTATATTAGGTACGTAGGTACCCGCTCACCTGGGTGCCTTTCCTATATATTCCTATATAATACACATACAGGGCTACAGCTCTCATGTACCCAGTTGGCACGTACAGCATTTTTGTTTTTAAGTACACTATCCGCGTCTGTACCGCCAATTGGATTTGGTTTCAGCAATCAAGAAATACCTAGTGTTTCTATAAAATAGTGATGTGGAAATAGCATTTACCTTGATACTTTTTACCCACACCTAACCTTTATGTATTATCTTCTTGTGTAGGTATAGGCCGTGTCGTGGCCTGATCTTAGAATCGATCGCTTCATGATATGGCCAACTAAAACTGTCCAGATCGCGTTTGGCCATATCATTCATGTAGGATTTTGATGACATAAAAGGTCTAAAGAAAGTAGGCCAAACGATTGAAACACCATCAAACTTTCTGGCCAAAACGATCTGGCCAGTTTTACTTGGCCATATCATGAAGTGATCAATTTCTAAGATCTGACTATTATATTAATTCATGAATCCCCAAGCGACCACCGGTGGCCGCGCATCTATTGTCTTACTATTGTGTCTCTAATTGACGGTATCTGAAGGGTTAAAGGCAAAGTCCTGACTCACTCTCTGCCTCAAGAAGCCCAGCGCAACCCCTTGTTGTTGAGGTTCCACGAGGAAAAAAGGGCAAGGTTTGCTTGGTGTTACCATGTTTGCTTGTCTTAATCGACTTCGTACTTTTGAGTTCAAAGCAATGTTTGACATTGTTCTTCTTCTCAGTCGTACACTCTTGACAGAGTGGTCGTGGTCACATCTCGGTCGAGAACCACACCACCGACTCTCTCGCGATACGAACGCCATACGCTGCAGTGTGCAGCCAAAAATTTGATATTTTCGTCTAGTAGGATATATAAAATCTTTGTGACTTTATATATTCGTCTAGTAGGATATATAAAATCTTTGTGACTTTATATATTCGTCTAGTAGGATATATAAAATCTTTGTGACTTATATATTCGTCTAGTAGGATATATAAAATCTTTGTGTGCAGCAGTGTGTTTGACATTCAAACACACGAAATTCAAATAAATATATAAAAAATTTAATAGTACCTACATTGTTACACTAGGGGTGAAAGTTACTTATTTCGTCCCGAGAAGGAGTTGGCGGCCGAGCGTAGCGAGGTCGCTAATTCAAGGGACTAAATAAGTAACTTTAACCCCGAGGTAAGCACTGTGCTTTTCATTACGAATACAAGAAGATATACCTAGTTTTTTTTTAAATAATTTGACTGCTGTTAGTTGAAAGTAAAACTCCCTAGGGATGAAAAGTGTGATACTTTTCAGCCCGCTCTTTAGGCAACTTCAGACCTACTTTCAGAGTATAAGTAATAAAAAAGAATATTTTATTCGGATTTAAAATTCTAAATTCAACTGTTTGCTCTTAAATATCTGAGTCAATTATTGTTTTATTTCTGTAACACGGGAGAAAAAAATATTATTTGCCGTGAATCCTGATTTTGAGTCTCAAGTAAGCGATTCTAAAGCATAATCAGCATTTAATGTTCCCATTGCTAGGACGCAGGCCTACTTTCTACAGGAAAGGGAATTATTATTATTTTACCAAATATCTTTTAATTTTTGGTAATTACCAGAGGTCGAGTTATTTATGTACTTATACTGATTTCATACAGTGAAATAATAAAGTGGATATGCCTCAAATCCCGAGATTCATTTTAAAGAGCAGATTTTTTATATGACACTATCAGAAATACAGCAGAAAAAACATCTTCCTGCATTAATGACGAGGAGGAGCAAGTGTATAAAGTTAACCTCACCCCAGTTCTTTTTCAATGAAAAATACTAATAAAGATTGTATGTTAATTATCTTTGTTTTATTTGTCTTATCTCTGAGGTTCTTATATTATTTGTAACATTGTTTTATTACAAAACCTGGGCAGATCCAAATTGATATCAACATTTTGATGCAAGTACATGAATAACTCTACCTAACTCCGACCTCTAGTTATTACCCGTTTCTAAAATCGGAACTTCGAAATGGTTCGCTGGTTTTTATCAATCGCTTTTTTATAAGGGCGGGAGAGAGACAGTGTTTTTGTTTTGCTTTAGCGAAGCCAACAAAAAAAGTGTGCAGTGCAGTCCGAATGTTTCCAATTGTATGGGACACCAGAGCTAAAAAAATTAAAAGTTACTTTGTGTCATGCTGAAAACTGTGCGATTTAACTCACTGGTAGATAGTCTTTTTTTCTCTATGCGTAAGCTCGGGTGCGTTATGTATCATCTTAGCTTCCAGCTGCTAGCCGGCGGCTTCGCCCGCATGGAAGTAGATTTCTCTATGCTAACTTAGGACCCCCTTTACGTCCTCTTAGGGAGTGCATTTTTAAATATCCTTTTTTATTTTATTGTTTGTATAGGTAAGGTACATCAAGGGAGCAGTGGTGGCCGAGTAGTAACGGCCCCGACACGAGTTATAGGTCACGGGTTCAAACCCAGCCAGGCGCATTACTTTGTGTAATTTATTTCACCACTACTGCTCTCAAAACAAGTGAATGAAAACATCGTGAGGAAACCGGCATGTCCAAAAACCAAGAAATTCAAAGACATGTGACATTCACCCACCCGCACTGGGCCCGCGTATTGGATTATGACCCATTCACTCTCCTGGAGAGAAGGCCTGAGTCCCAGTAGTTAGAACATTAAAAGGCTTTTTTTTTGTCGACGGGGAAAATCATCTTTGACGAAATCCGCTCTTGGGTGGAGCGGGAGACGGTGGATTATGCTTATTATTATACATACATTATTAACGGAAGCCTTGTGCAATATTTCAGCGTTCTAGGTCAAAGGATTTGGGCAGGGCGTTGATGAGTCAATGAGTAAGTGCGGACTTCTCCTTTTGCATAAGGAAATGGAAACTGTGCATGTCCATTTAAGTACAGATTCAAGACTAATCGGAGTTCGAAAAATTAGACTAATATCTTTTATTGTAGTAAACAATCAATGTGCATTAAGCAGAAACTGAAAAAACAAAATATTATAGATAGAGTAAGATTCTGCTTCCATAAAAATTGAAACACTTCATAAATAACAAATAGATAGCTAGTAAACGATCGGAGGAACTATCATCAGCAGACGGTTCTATATGAAACAGAGACTCGGGTCTAAATTCAGTACAAGGCCGTTGCGGTATCAATCGAATATCGGATAAATTCATAGATTAAGAGTATCTAAAAATCGCTACAGACAGACAGTGAAGATATACAATTGTCTACGTCTCTAAGAATTAAAAAATACCGAGCACTAAAGTCCAAGGTGAAAAGAATGTAGAGAAATAGGAATGAACTACTAATTGATACCCCAGATCTGCAGATTGCTATTCCATATTCTATAGAAATAAAATGCAACAGCTCTGTCTGACGTCTGTGTCTATCTGACTAGACATAGATAGTACGTGTAAATTGTGGTGAATGAAATTACTACAACAATGAACGCAGGCATTCGTGAATGGATAACGTTATGTAGATATAGACGATAAAAAGGTATTTCTTGAATTAACAAAGCAACAAAAAGCTCTCGTTCCAGACGTGCTCTTGAGTTATTTACAGACTAAAAAGCTTTAATATTTAAGTAGTGGTGCATATTAAGTCCGAAAATTAAAACATGGGTTCTAATTTATTTATTTATGTACGTTATGCATTTATTTAGGTACCTACAAATAGTTTAAGTTTTTTTTTATGTACGTAATGTAAATTTTATCTAATGTAAACTTATAAAAAGTTTTATTTATTTAAAATAACCTACTAGCATGTTTTACGATATGGTTTACCTTTTTTTATAGTAGTTTATGTGACTAGGGGATAAAGCAGTGTCTTTAAGTCGCGGGCGACATGTTGAATTCCGAACGAAACGAAGGTTGTTGATTTAAATCCCGAACGCTAGTGAGGGATTAATATAATTAACAGCATTGCGAGGGAGGTAATAAAAAAAACCTGAGTGAAGTGAGGAATTCAAGCCGCCCAAGACAAAGACAGCTTTATCCCCGTGTTGCATAGTCTACTTTTTATACCATCTGTGAGATAATTAAAAGACAATTTGGTCGATCAAATCATATATTACAGATATATATATAAGTATCATATTTACAATTTCATCAAACAAACAAAATTCACTACTCCAAGATTCTATAGTTTAAATTTTCAAAACGCTCCCAGTTCGCAGTCAGTAAGCAGATTTTGTTCTATTTTCTTTTTTTTTTGTTAGTGGCCAGTTTAATTTCGAGTCAACTTGTTCGATGCACGTACATTTTAATTCACAATGTTGACGATTTTTGATGTTCCAAATTGAAATCTCATTATTCCCTAGGGATTGGAAATAATGCATTATTTCCCTAGAGAATAATGACTTGCTTTAAGTGAGGTTTATATGACGTAGGTATAAAACGACATTATCGAGCAGGTGGTGTAAAAAATATTTTTTCTATAGACTGCCTAACATATTGCAATTCGAAATTCATGCTTTATAGGCATAGAAACAATTTGTTGCAACTTCCGAACTTTCAGTGAGTCGCGCTCGACCTCGGTGTCAATGTGTCACTCAGTCAATGTCCGATTTATTGGAATTGGAAAATCGTTGACCCTTTATATTTAGGTATTGTGTTTATGTATTGAATTGAGAAAGAATAACACAAAAGTTACTACAAAGTTAAGTATTTTGTTATTTCTTGTCAATTATGTACAGAAAAAAGTTAAAATGTGGAATGTGTGAAATCTTTCTTTACTTAATATGCAGGTACTGTAGAGACTATGGGCTCCAAATGTATGTTTCTGGGATCATTTTATACCAAAAAAAATCACGACTTTAATTATTTTCCTATTTTAAGTGTCTTCGATCGACAAACATAACGAGTAAGTTTTTCATGCGATCTTCTTAATAAATAAATAATATCCCACAACACTGTTACCCAGTCATCCGACATGGCCTGCCACTAATAAAAGTAAAGCTTTAGATAGGTAAGACAAACTTTTGTGATCAAGATCTAAGCAGATAGTTAGGTCTCTTTTGATCACAAAAGTTGAAAGAAAAATGTTTTTACTAAATAAATAAATTTCTAGTAAAAGACCAATCCGGAGGACAGAAATTTAGAAATATTAGTAGTAAATTGACTAAAGACGTTCTAGTAATTGAACGTAAATCTGATCATGATCAAAAGAAAACAGTAGGTAGATAAATATTCTTAAAAATACCTACTTAATTGTTTACGGTGAGTGAGTAGTTCTTTATTTGCGGAAGCTTCTGTATCTTTCTTTAAAAAAAATTTAATCTATTTTATTCTGATACTTTTTATACAAATCCACACGTTGTTGGGTACCTACATAATACCCAACAATGAATTTTTTTAACCAAAAGTACGTAGGCATTCTTTAAAAGCAATTAAATCTACAAAACACTGATTGTTTAAAATTTCCTTCCGAAACATTGGGTTTAACGAGATGTAATTTCTATCGAAAAGCCATTTTGCGTAAATGGAAATAAAACGTCTACAACTCTGACATTAATTAAGCTGCATTAATTAAATAATATGATTTAAAAGAGTGTCCATGGAGTTTCTTGCACGTTCTTCTCCAGTTCGTCCATCTACGCTTTGGAACGTGCAATTTAGCTTCACTTTTCTTGGACTGACCGACATTTGACTATTCAAAAGTGCCTACATTTGGTCTATTTGAAATAAATGATTTTGAATTTGAATTTGCTGAGGTACAATCAGATACAAAAGCGGTTAACCACTTTTTGGCTTTAATAAGAAAATAGAGGGAAAGTTCATTGAACGAGAGTTAACGAGTCAATAGTTCGTTTGTATAGATATAACATTTATCTTAATGCTGGTAATGCTGGATCAGCTATATTATAATAGGTATCTGACATTATTTGGTAGCCTATAATTATGAATCAAAGGCAAGTTAGAGTTTCTTTTTAATTTTCCTAAAATTAACGATTAATCGGTAATTTAAATCTAAACGTACTTACGGATCAAGATGAAATTATTGAAAGTAGAAACATATTCCACACAAATATATTGAAAACACTTGAACAAAAGTTAAAAATACACCTTGAATTTTATATAAAAGATGAATGGATACTTCTTCCTGGTTACTAGGAAAATATTCCTGAATAACGTTAAAGGTACGTGTTGATAGAAATAGTGTTCGTTTCCGAATGTTTTGTGGTGGAAATCACTGATGGTTTCGTGTGGCTGCGGAGAATGCGGGCGAGAGCGCGCGCGGGCCCAACTCGAATGACTATTGTCGTCGCTGCCTCCCTCGCCGCGCCGAGAGGGCTGCTGCGTGAACTCCGAGATATCAACGACGATGTGTATTTTTGTTTTGATATTAAAACTTATTGCTTATACATTAGAGAGCAAGATACGTCATCATGTACACAACATACGCCACGTTTCAGGAACTCTACGTAATACGTTTCAATGGAAATCCGTCAGATTTTTTTTGTGTCATTTTTCCAGTTTTGGGTTACTTTTGTCCTTAAGTATGCGAAAGTTTCTAAAAATTATTGTTATCTACCTATCATGCATCTGTAAGTTTGTAATATGTATTTGGATATCTATGTAACGACGATTCACAATTTTCCCGGATGTAATTACTCAATCATTTCGGTTAGGCTAACCTAGGTAGTTTACTAACGGCTATACCAAATTAAGTGAACCATCTAGGTCGACAGCTATGCCATTAAACCCAAGGGCTATCATTTTTAATGTATTGTCAACAGCTAGCCGTATGGTTGTTATTGATTTTCAGATAATTATGTGAATATGTACTGTTACTAAGTCTTCTTTAGGAAATTGCCCAGGGCCGAGAACAATTTAAGGAATGTAGGAAGGTTATCCCAGCTGTGGGACAGTACAGGCTAGATATAGATACTAAGATAAAACATAAAAATATCAATATATTAGAAAAAGCTGCACACCAGTCTCCGCTATCAAGATTTGGCGAGAAAGACTACAACGGGTTAGGGTTAGGTAAGTACCACCAATTCCCTGCCAAATTGTTTGATAAAATGAGGTGCTAACACTGTACATGTTTTCCCTTGCATGCCTTGGACTTATGGACTGTGAACTATGATATAATCTTTTGACATAATATGATATACCTACCTAACAATAACATTATTATCACGAAATGAAGTGAGATACGAAATATAACCCATAATAAAAAGGATATATCATAATATTAGATACTTCGTCTACAAATTATGACAATTTAGCTCCATTTCACATATTCGCCGGTAATTATGTCATACTAAGAATTAATTAGGGAGCTTTGATAAACTTATACCTACAGTTTCATGAACTAGTAATAACTATTACTCTCAAATAAACCATTCGCTTTGAATGCGAACGCTACGAGATTTATAGCCTTTGTAAAGGTCGAGATACACATACACACAACCAGATATTATTACTAGACATGCTTTACAAATATTTTGAAAAGTGCTGAAATATTAATAGTAGGTCATGAAAATATGTTCTGTCTTCAGCTAATCTTATAAACTCGGTAGTAGAAATGTTGATTTATTTCGTTTAGCATTTATTAGAGCTTTAGTGATGATGGAAGGATAATGAGCACGGTGAAGAAATATGGCTCAAGTCATTAGCGTCAATATCTATCTATTGAACAAGTAGGTACATATCGATGCTTGAAAGGCAAAAAATATTAAGCGACATTATAAACTTTACCGGAGAGTTATTTAAAGTTATATGTTAAGACAAAATGGTTAAAAGTGACGAAATAGTCGTATTTAGATATAATAATTAACATTTTTTTCTAAAAAAAAAAACTTTGAATCACTCTCCTGTAAAGTTTACTCAATGTCGCTTAGTAATTTTTGCATTTCAAACGTCGAATGTACTAAGGCAAATCATTATACCAGCTTACCAAGCGAAATTTATAACCTTTTTATTTGGGGTACATTAACAGAATTGGTGTACAATCCACTGGCGTAGCCACTGAAAGGCTTGGTTTCGTCAAAGATGATTTTCCCCGTCGACAAAAAAAAAAATCCCCCTAAAACCTGGAATGATGGTAAAGGAGAGCATTACCTGTCACTTTAATTTTTCATCTCCATTCTCTATTGTATATTTTAATATTTATTAGTTTACTAGCTGTACCCCCGCGGCTTCGCTGCCGCTCTGCCCTACTCTACCCTACTATACCTTACTCTACCCTACACTACCCTAACTTTATTTTTATTCTCATAAAAACTTTCTACTCACAATAACAAACACAACAAAAAAAGAACTAGCAAAATCGGTTCATCTGTTTTTGAGATTTGCACTTAGCAACACATTTAGCGATTCATTTTTATATAGATTAGTTGGTGATGTATTTATGTATTATGTATGTATGTATATTTTATTTATTTTGTTTAAGTATTTTAACATTTTTACCGACTTCCCAAAAAGAAGGAGGTACTACGTTCGGCTGTTTGTATGTTTTTTTTTTTTTGTATGTTTGTTCGTCGAATACTCCCCCAAATGTGGACGGATTTTCAAAATTCTTTTTTTGTTCGAAAGTAGATAGTTCTGAGGTGGTCCCATTATCACCAAATTAGGATCTGATCAAGATCCCAATCTTGGAGAAATCGAGGGCAACCTTCAAATTTTATAGGCTCACTTATTGATTTTCGCATATTTTATGAAGTATCTTGTGTATTTGCGTATGGTCGTCACCATCTCAGGTAGCTGGGCTGATGATGGAAGGTACAACTCCTTAACAGTAAGAAGTTACTCGAACAGGCAAGGACTGTTTTAGTAAATTGTTTTGATGTTTGATAGGGCATTTGCCACATTTGGTCTCATGATCATCAAGTCATGACCTGATGCTGCAGTCAGGATAGTCTGCAGAGTACCTAAGTCCTCGACAACAAACAGCAGATATATCGAGTTTAGGCTCATTGAAAACGGCTCGATGTGTGGATAAACGTACTGCTAATAAAGAACACCGAAGTACATAGAGACCTGATGCTGAAGCCAGGAGCATCAGGAAAAGTACAAACCTTGAAATTACAGCACCGTAGTCGTGTTTGGGCTCATTTTAAACAGGACTAAATTTTAAGTTCATTGCAATGTTGACATAAATCTGGCCTGATGCTACAGCCGGGATTATCAGCATCTAGTCTAATGACTGATTGAAAGATTTACCTTTCGGCTTCATCATCAGATCAGTTCGATATATCCTTTCCCTCTCCAGCATCTAGTCTAATGACTGTTTGAAAGAAGAGGGGGAGAGGATATATCGAACTGATCTGATGATGAAGCCGAAAGGTAAATTAATGTAATCTAACCGTGTTTGGGATTATTAGAACCGTTATGAGATGCGCTCTGACTATAAGGTATTTAAGTTTGACTGAGGGGTACTTTTTAGTGGTGGTACCATAACTAAAAAGTGTAAAATAAAATAAACTTTTTACAAAAAAAAATATAACCGACTTCAATGATAAAAAACACTGAAAAGTATCAAATAACTTTAATTTTTGAAGTCGGTGTTAAATAACGAAGAGACTAAACTATTATAGAAACACCGACTACCAAAATTAAAGTTATTTGATACTTTTTAGTGTTTTTTATCATTGAAGTCGGTTATATTTTTTTTTGTAAAAAGTTTATTTTTTATGTTGTTGTTCACTAACATCTCCAAATTTTTTCCTTTCTTTCAGTCCATCCAAAGATTGTCTGGTAGGAACTTCCCTGTGCAATAAGACCGCCTATTGTACAATATTTTTTTATAAATTTTTGTCCTGTGATAAGTTAAGGTGTGCAATAAATAATAAATAAACCTGATTAGCAAACCTCTTATTGCTAACGACCGAAAATAGTTTGTAACACTAGCTCCTTTAATCATTGCAACCCGTATTAGGTAATAACAGTCTGACACTCTCCTCTTTCACCCGAAGCAGGTAATTAGACCCCAGTAATTTTTTGCCCCAGGGTCATTAGTCGCCTAGCTTCGCCACTGCCAAAAAAGTAAATCACAAAACAATAGGTGACACCTAATGTGAATTTTACATGCATGTTATACCATTAACAGGTATAATATTAAGTACCTACCTACACTAATATTATAAAGAGGGAAAATATGTATATTTGTGTGTATGTTTGTAATGAATAAACTCAAAAACTACTGCGCCGATGTCAAAAATTCTTTCACCATTGGAAAGCTACATTCACCCTGAGTAACATAGGCTATATTTATAGCCCGTGCGAAGCCCGGACGGGCCGCTAGTAATATAATATAGTAAAGTTCACATTTTGCCAGTATCATTGCTCTAATTCCGGAAACTAGTACGGTAGTAGACTTCAAAGAGAGGCAAAAAGGGTATTAAAAATTCATCTATCTAATGGTAGCCACATTTAGGGTTACTAGGTGTTGAAATAATAAAAAAAACCGGAAATATGACCCACTAGTTTAAACGTACCTACTTTGGGTAAAGAGGTCAGATGAACCTCCCTAACTTTTTAGTCTCAATAAATAATAATGACACTTTATTTTTAAAGTAAAACAAGGCATTTTTTCGATACATTTACTCGAAAATGCGAACTCGCCCCCGGCCACAATTATATTAATTTATCGAATCAGGTTAGGAGCTAAACGACCCCTATTTATTTATATCTTCAGAAGTGTATTGAGAAACTTCGTTGGATATAGAAATTTGTCACTGCAGCCGCAGAATTTGGCTCCAGTGCTAGTCCGCTCGCTTGCGTTAGGAATAAGAGGGGAGGCGGGCAAACAGAAACAAATACATGAGAAAAGTAAAAAAAAAATACTAGATAATTCAGACACCCCTGGTCGAATACGGCTGAATATTCAACCAAAAAGTCCAAAGGCATACACTTGCCTGTAACTGGAACAAAAATATGCAAGTAGTTAGCATGCCAGTAAACCACAACAAATTCTGAATGGTGTATAGTGTATATCACTATGACATTCAAGTTATCGTGTATCGTTCCCTTAGGTAACTGTGTCCCGCTTTATTCAGACGCCTGGCAATGCAAGCCACACCAATTGATAATGTGGAAGGCGCTAGTGGACCCTGTTTTGTGGCACTATTGAGACTTTCACCCTAAAAGCTTGGGCTTTGAATGGAGCCAGCGCGGCGCAATGTAGGTATTGAGGATTGCCTTAACCAAACCACTGAACCAAAGCACTAGCCTACCAACTATACAGGCACCCAATGAAAGACTTCAATTCGAATACATAGCTGCGTTTTGTAAGGCAATTTCAATTTACAATCTCCTTTGCCAATAGAAAATGGTTTTCACTCAGGTACACACAATACATATTTACCTATTATAGGTAAATAGGTAATAGTTGCACTGTCAGCAAAAGTCTGACACGCCGGCTTATTCTATACAGAGTAGATAATTGTCCACTTTATAAAAGTAGGTATCTAAGTAGGTAAATCTAGTAAAATTGCTTAGGGTTAACGTCGTGTTAAGTTAGGTAGGTAATTTCGTTTACAGTAGGTTTAGTTTCTGGGTTTTTAAACCCATAAAACTCTTTCTATCACATCTTCAGGCCGCATGTTTCCATATTGCCTTAGAATATTAATTTTCAATACCTATATATAGTAGGTATGTACCTATCTACTCATTTAATTACTTAACTAATAGCCACACATTATGTAAATACTGAAACAAACAAAAGTAAATATCTATCTAATTCAATTAAGCACATTACTTCAATTGATAGATATTGAATCGAAATGCGGATAAATTTGTTAGCTCATACCATATGTTGATGAGTTCGCACTTTAATTTACATAACGGTATTTGGTCGAGGCACACTGGATCTATAACTAAACATGCCTATACAATACAGACAAGGTCTACTGCTCGAACCACGACTTAAATGCTGCTGAAACCTGGATTGTTTCAGTTACAGTGTCAGCTGTTTCGTCCCACGGTTCTTTCTTATCGAACGACGACAAACATGTATCTAATAACGAACATTTTCATTAATTTTGCATACCTAATACCAACAGGTAATAATAGCAGCCAGAGCCTGGTATCGATCCTTGCCCTCATCGATTTATAATCTGCTTGTCGGCTTATCACTTTCTCATTTTAATGGATGGCTAGGTAAGTAATATAGTATGTTATTACTATTGTCCGACCGAAATACGATATTAGCCGAAGCCAAAATCGTAACCGAATTTCCATTCTTAACTATGTTTCGATATTATAAAATTAAAATTATGCTTAATTATATAGTTCTAAATTTCATAATATTCTAAATAAGTAAGTAAATGAATACATCGACGATTACACAAAAATCATAACACCCAGACGTAGTACCAGACAGTCAGTTTTTATGTCTTTATCACAACCGTCAACTCAGAAACGCTAGTTTTTGGTCGGTTCAAACGTTAGCCGAAACCATTTTTTTTTTGTTTATTCTGGACGAAACTGAAACCGAATCTTCGGTAGATCTCTACTTATTATAGTTACCAAAATAATATATATTAAATGTGAAATATTATGTAGAGTTAATATAATATAAATTGACTTCATTGCGATGCGTAGGCCCTGACTACGGTTACAAAGCTCCAAATTACATGGTTTAATTTCCGCAGAAGGATTAAGTTACCTTTTTCATCGACCTGTACGAGTGTTCGATATAACTCGACCCACAACATTGTACCTGATGGATATCGGTTACCTCAGAGTGACCTTCGGTTACGGTTGCAGCTCTTGTTTGTATTTAATATCCATCAATCGATTATTTTGTTTATCACTCCATCAATTACTGTCGTAACTTATCATCGCAGTGGATATCAGGCTTGTATTAACTAGAAACTAGAAATATTACTGTAAATCTATATCATTATGATACAATTGTGTAATGTTAGTGATTACCGTAGAGGCGGTATTACCTTTTTTGGTGGTCAAGAGAGCCTAGAACGGTACCTAACATAGATAGTACCTAATCATTAATTACTCATGTGTATCACACGACGTTTTCAATACACTTGTGAATAAAACGTCAGTAAAACTAGTTAATTTTTTTGAGAGATGGCTGGGTCAAACCAAAAGTTTATAAAAAACAGAATGATGTAGAAGTCTGTTAATATAATTATGTATTTTTATTGCTTTTCGAAGTAGTTTTCGTTCCTTTCTAAGCACCCTCACATGCGATGGAATCATTGACTAGAGCAGTGGGTGGCGTAGTGCAAGAGGGGCCTATCTCTTGGGCACGGCTAACATTTTCTAGGATAATATATCTGGTAAACATTTATTTTATTTTCTAAGACAATTGTGGCGAAATGACCTCGCAATTGTGGCGAAATGAACCCGCACGGGACTACGGAACCCTAAAGAAGATTTATACCGACTGAATTAGCATGAATTTAAAGTGAACTCTTGATGTGTTTTCCAAGAAAGCAGTAGGCGTTTAAGCATGCCCTTGTTCACTTCTTGGTATTAATAAAATCAGACAACTGTCGCACAATTATATGCACGGATCAATGAGCCGTCACTTTCGGTTTGATAATCCAGTGTAGCTAAAAACAATATTATTAAGTTAAATTATAATTTCAATAGATAAGTCGTTCTCGGAAACAGTGAGTTGATGGCGGTGATATGCTAGTGTCTACATAGGTATCTACCTACCAAAATTACCTACTCACCTCCTCCACAATATGGTATAATTTCATTACTATGATAATGCTTCCAGGACAAATTTAGTCAGAGATCACGCTAAAAAGAGTCGGTTGAAAGTAGACCTCTTTTTCCTTCCAATGAACTCCGTTCAGCGCGAACAGCTTGCTGTGGCCACCACTGACACGATGCTAGTGTTATAGTAGAGCGAAAGCTGCCTAAATCCATGCGCGTCTTTTTTTTTTCGTTTTCCTTTTTTTTAGGGACTTTAAACTCAATGAGCATGTCAGTCCCATCGTAACCTAAACTAAATTTACTAAAAAACATAACTTGGTTGCCTTCTTGGCAACACCAACACCTTATCATGCTGTTTTCGGACGCCCTGGATATATATAAGACCAAATAAAGAAGAAGAAAGAAGTCGAACGGCGAGCAATGTGTAGCTCGCCGTTCGACCGTCCGGTAACCGACAGGACCGAGCGTAAGACATCGACGGTGCGTGTCATTTTACGCGCGCGCCTCAAGGAGTTATCAGCAAACCAGGGTCCAGCAGGGTCGGAGCCTACTGGGGCCAAGGATCTGTTTCTGAAAGGAAGATTCGGCCGCGGTAAAAAGGCAACGAAGGAACAGGTGTGGGTTTTTAGTTTTTAGTCAGTAAAAATCTGACACTATCCCCGCTCTACCCAAGAGCGGAGAATGTCATTGGATGATTTACCCACCTAGTAGTTCTAGCTTAAAGCTTGTCAAAGCCTGGAAATACAGAACTGGTAGATTTTAAGTATATTTCTAACGGGGCGCCGGTGTGGGCGCCGTCGCTGGCAAAGCGACCGGCGTCCATACTGAACGCCTGCCAGAGGGTCATGGCAATACGGATGGTGCGGGGTTACCGCACGATCTCCCGCGAAGCGGCGAGCCTTCTGGCTGGCCTACCACCGTGGGATCTGGAGGCAACAGTCCTTGCACACATGCACGACATGCGCGTGGAGATGCAACGCCGGGGTGAAAGTCCACTGCCGCAACATGTCAAGGCATGGCGGACAGAGCTCCGGCGGGATCTCATGGTGAAATGGCGTCAGCGGCTATCGCAACCCAGTGCTGGGCACGCCACGATTATGGCGGTAAGTCCCCTCTTTGAGGCGTGGCTGGAAAGACCTCACGGCGTCCTTACCTTCCGCATGACGCAGGTCCTCACCGGACATGGCAAGTTCGGGAGGTTCCTGCATCGGATTCAGGCGGAAGAGACGCCCGGGTGTCGCCACTGTGCGCAACGCCCGGAGGACACGGTGGAGCACACCGTCGAGGTGTGCCCTGCCTGGGCAGAGCATCGCCGTGCCCTCGTGGGGGCGATCGGCGGCGGAGACCTCTCGCGCCGGGCCCTGGTCGAGGCCATGGTCCGGAGCGAGGAGGAATGGCAGGCGGTCGCCTCCTTCTGCGAAGCAGTAATGCTTGCAAAGGAGGAGGCCGACCGCATCAGGCAACGGCGCCCTCGCCGCCGTCGCCGGGATTCCGATCCCGATTTCCGGCCACCGTAGACGCAGGCTCGCGGACGGCGAGCTATGGGTAGCTCGCTGTCCGATCGTCCGGTAATGGACCGAGTCTAAGACGTCGACGGCGCGCACTGTTCCCGCGCGCCTCAAGGAGTTGTCAGCAGCAGGAGGGGCCCAGCTGGGTCGAAGCCTACTGGGGACAGGGTTGTCCGAAAGGGAGCTCGTGCCCCGGTATGAAGGCTAGAAGGAACGGCGCGGGGTTTTTAGTCAGTAAGAGTCTGACACTGTCTCCCGCTCCACCCAAGAGCGGGTTTCGTCAAAGATGATTTTCCCCGTCGAGAAAAAAAAAAAAAAAAGTATATTTCTAAAATTTATACTTGATATACATATTTATAAAATTTATAGCACAATTTCATAATAAGGTACCCTATTAATGAGTGGGTCGATGATGGAGCTGGAGGCCGGAAATGGCTATACGATCTACCGTCTCCGCAAACAAACAAGACCACCGTGTTTGGTTTCGACTCACTAGATAGATAGGTATTGAAAGAGATGGTGCCCAGTGACCTAAAATGTAAGTAAAACCTCTTAAATTGCCGTTTTTTAAAACGCGTTGCTTAGAATTGTATACGTAGGTATAATAACTTAACTTTAATATAAAGTTTATTTGAACTTATAATTCCAAGTCAATCCAAATAAAAACACTATAAGTTCGCTGACTATTTCTTGCAAAAAATCATAGCCCCTATTAGGCTGAAAGGTCACCATGACAATGACACTCCTTAATTAAACAAGATAGCTCCGTATTTCGTTTCCAAAATATGGACTGTCATGAAAAGTAGGTTAGCCGACGGAAGGTGATAATGGAGGTCCAGGGTCTAATGATATCAGGACGGTTGTTATGGAACAGCTATTGGTATTTGCCTTGACATGTACATAGGTACATATGTTGGCCAATATTGTTGTCCGGTGTTTTAACATGGTGCTGAAATTGGCCAAAAAAAATGAAACAACGATAACAGTTTTCACTAATATTTCATAAAATTTCCATTATTATTAGGAGAAAATAGGTTTTAAATTTGGTTAACGATGCATACTATTTAGGATGGGGTTCCACTAGAGATATGCGAGTTACCCAGACGGTGAAGCTACGAAACTATGTACCTATCCCGTTAAAACATTTCTCCTACATGAGAAGAAATATAAATTCTGAATAAAAGTATTTCTATTCTATTATATTCTATAGAAGAGAATTTAAGGTGTTCTTCATGCACAGCAGAGTGTAGCAGGGTGTAACTGCACTCGTGCTTACCTATATAAGCACGCACTAAAAAACGTGTCTCCTCTACCAGCTCTGCGCCACACTTTAAAAAGCTAGCTAACAGACTCACGAGCCCTTAGCTCACGTATCTACTTAACGCTAATCTTTAGCATAGTAACAATTCGAAAAAAATTACACACATTAATCGCTTTAATTGGTATGGAATAAACTAACTTTGAAAATTAAGCAACCGTATAGATATATCAAAAGCTATGCAGCACAGCATATCTTTTGTGGAACTGAAGCCTTATGCTCGTGAGCGTCACTAAAGCTCACCTAGACATTAAAAAAATTCTATAAAGTACCTACTATCAAATGAAATATTTACAAAATTTTTAGTATAAGCGAAACCTGAATATTTTATAGTTTGTTCGGTATCTGTAACCGAATGGATTCCAATGGTTTTTACACTAGGTAGGTACCTATGTGATATTTTTTCCTAAAAATATTTAAAAAGTTCACAAGTTGGACACCACTGGCACTAAGTACATGTGTCACGCCAGGTCATAGCGAGTATTAGGTGCCAACTACCAACCCCCCAGTCGCCTTGATGACCCGGTGAATATGTATTTTTGCTGACATAACAAGCTTATAACTTTGTGATTTTTCATGGCAGGTACAGTTATGAAACTTTGTACATAGATTCTTCATTTTCTCAACTTAAAAAAAATGCCCGGCTCTAGGCTTCGACGGTCGCTTTCGCTATATTGCCATGAGATTTCGCCGTCGCGGAACAAGTAATCCTAATTATAACTCTTTTGATCGTTTATAAATCGAAGTTTTAAATCAGTAAAAATACAAGAGTAAAAAATAAAAGAAGGCCATAAAAGCAAGCAATATATAGAATGTGAAGGTTAGGTTAGGCTAGGTTAAGTTTTCTTTTGATCCCTACATACAGAAATAAAAAATGTGACTTACAGAGATAAAATGAAGAAATAACCGCCAATCCAATACAGGTGTCAAGGAAATACGTGTCACGTCTAAGGGCTAACTACCACGAGTTCTGTTCGTCATTTATCATTCTAGCCGATAGACGTTCACTGTTGGACGAGGACCTCCTCCAAGCGAAGCCATAATGACCAGTCTTAGGCGTCTCGCAGTCATCGGATTCACGAAACCCTAACCAGGACTTTAGTCTTCCTTGTGGGGCGCCTCCTAAGCTGCATCTTCCGGTATAACCTTTCGACCCCATCGATCATCTGTTTTTCAGCAATGCCCGCTGCCACTAGCGATTCTTCGATGTCGATAACCTAGGTTTGCCGGCTGATATCTTTATTCCTGGTGTGATCACGTACGGAAACTCCGAGTATAGCCCTTTTCAATGCCCTATAGGTGACTTTTTAATATTACGCATAATTTGGGTTAAGCGTTTATATAAAGAGACGATCATTCAAGGAGTTTGCTAAACGATTTATTTGCCATATTTTCACCACACCGAAATAGCGTGGCAGTGACAGAAACAAATTGCTGCAAAACTGACTTTTTACAGTCTTGTATGCCCTATCCATGAGAGTGTAATTCAAGTCCAGCCACATAGGCGGAGAGGGGAAGGCGAGCTCGCAAGCTGAGGAGCACGTGCCAAATCTCAAGCACGCGAGCTTATCGCAGATGGTTACCGCGTTAAAACCATCTGCGATAAGCTCGCGCGGGGCCGCCCAAACCCCGCAGCGCCGGAGCCGTGGCAGAAACAATGCTTTTGCTGTTGCATATTGCATGCCTGCTTGCATACTGCATGTCTGCTTGCATGCTGCATGCGTTCTTGCATGCTTAATGCAAGTATCCTTTGAAAAAAATATGATAATTAAAATGGTGGTGTTCGGAAATATAGGTAATATATCAAATAAATGTTATTTTGGCTAAGTGTAATATCGGTGAAAAGTTTTTCGACCAAATGAAACGTCGGAGTAACGAAAAAAATCGAATTGATCAACTGATACAGTGGTAGACAGACGTGACTTCGATAAAATAAACAAAGAAACGAAACGATTATAGTTGAAAAAATTTGACCGAATTTCATTTACCTATTCGGTGAAATATAGTAAAGTAATATTTAGTGTAATTAGTACATAGGACTAATTGCTTTTTTATTTTTTACGTTAAATATATTTATTACTTTTATTACATATGTGCATTTAAAAAAAACTTAAATCCCAAATAAACTATTTATACTAAAAACTTAACTATGTACTTATATATATAATTAGAGATGGGATTTTACCCGGAAAAAACCCTAATTTGGGAAAAAACCGGGAAGAAACCCAGGGAAAATTCCCAAATGGGAAAATATTCGGGTTTTTTCATATTTAGCATATGTAACATCTAGGTAATGTGTAGATACATGTATATATCAAATAGTACGTACTATTTAAATACTTACTACTAGTTAGAGCTATTCTAACTTTGTTTGTTTTCATAATTCAATAAATACGTTATAAATACTCACTACATGCTATCTAATTAAATTAAATGAAATTAAATAAAAAACCTGTCTGTGTATGTTCATCCGCTCTTAGCAACAAGTAGCCCGAAACTACGTACGCGGGTAGGGGGGCGGGGAAGCAGGTAGTAACAGTGGCGTACGCGCTAGTGATCTATCTATCTCACACGTTGTTTTGACTTCGTACTGTGCGCACTTATGTTAATTTGTTGGTTTTATTGACGACTTGGATTTTGTTTTGTGGACTTGTGATTGCCTAGTGATTATAAATGAAGTTTATATGGCATTCAAAGATATTAAGTCTACATTTAATTTTGCATTTCCGGATATATCCATTCTAAATGAGCATCACAAACAAGAGATTACAAATGCTGTAATTAGGCGAACAAATAATTGTTTGAAACCCATTCATTATGCTGCATATTTATTAGATACAAGGTCGCAAGGCATTGAATTAGAAGAAGAACATGAAGTGGATGCCATGGAGTTTATACACGACGTGAGCCAATCGCTCAATATTGACGTTGGTGTTGATTTAGCTAACTATAGAGCTAAACAGGGTTTAGGGAGCAGACCATTTAAATGGAAGCATGTTGCCGAAATGGACCCGGTAGTTTGGTGGAGAGGACTCAGTAAGTCCAAATTGCTGAGTAGGGTTGCAGTACGTATTCTAACTGCTCCCTGTACTTCAGCAGCCACTGAACGATCTTTTAGCACGCATGCGCATATACATAGTCACAAACGAAATAGATTGACTACAGACAGGGCAGCAAAAATAGCTTTTATATCATATAATTGGAACCTGTTACACAAACATAAAGATGATGACAAAGACGATGATGACGAGCCGTTATCTACACCCAGGCAATTGTCAAGTCCGTTGGGTAGCCCAATAAATGAAGAACGACCTTCAACATCTCGTGGAAATACACAAGAAATAGAATTTTGCAATATTAATAATATATTTAATAATGATGACAGTAGCGACAGTGACCAAAAAATTTCAATTGTAAAAAAACGCTTTTGTATCTTTTGTTAAGTATAATAAATAATTGTTAGTAAGTATCTCTTGTTGTTTTATTTATTTCTGGTCAAAAATTATTTAGTCTCTATAGACGTTCTTTCTGCAATTAACCCGTCAATTAGAGACACAATAGTAAGACAATAGATGCGCGGCCACCGGTGGTCGCTTGGGGATTCATGAATTAAGTAACATTCCATCACATTGCGCAGAAAAATCTTATGATAAAACAAGAAGACGTCTTTTTGTATTTATAATGAACTGCTGGTTTTATTTTAGTTCCTGAATATAGGTCATTTTGACGTTTCGAACAACAGCTAGTGCCCTTAGTGCCCTATATATGTTGACGCAAAGTATGTGCGCATCGCAAAGTACCTATATTTCGCTGCATTAGTTTAAAAAAAAATAAGGTCGTGATAATTACGTTAAATAATGAAAATACCCGTCTATTGGGTTTTTTCCCACATAAATACCTGGTTTTTTCCCAAACGGGAAAAAACCTGGGTTTATTCCCGTTGGGTTTTTTCCCGCTGCCCATCTCTATATATAATACAAAAAGACAAAGCACGCTCAGGCCTCAAAGTACTCCTCCACATCGCTGGCATCCGGAAACGTGCCCAGAAGACTGGCAGCATTGCCACGTATATAGGTAGATTGCCGTATTGATAATACTAATTACCAAACGTATGCCAAATGACGATTTTGACTGTGATTTTTCTGCAATGTGATTGATGGTTTTGCTTTTTAACCCTTCAGATACCGTCAATTAGAGACACAATAGTAAGACAATAGATGCGCGGCCACCGGGTGTCGCTTGGGGATTCATGAATTAATTATTATGGATATGAAAATGCCTAAAGATTTCCGACTAACAAAATTATTAGTTTTGAATGTACGACAGATGAGTGTATGCGAAATGAAGTCTAAGCTATCCGCTGTTAGGCAAAATAATATTGACATAAAAAGTTCTGCCTTATATTGATTCCTAGAATAGTGCGTATTGTGATATAAAATTGGTCTAGTTTTGTAGTGTTAACACAATTGGACGATGTGTAGAATTTCCGTAACAGGTGCGATCTCAGTAAAATGGAGCTAAAAATTGTATTGCAGTATTGACTACCTGAACAAAAATCGAGAAAGCTGACTCGATTCATTTGCTATCAAATACTGCAAAAACATTAGAATAGGTTACATCCGTAGTTTAACAATTTACAAGACTTAAAAGATTTAGTACAAAAGCTAAAAACATTTAAAACAGCAATATCTGTCAACGTCAGTTGTCATTTTACGAATCGTCACTAGTGGTGGGTCGTTGTCGAATTTTTGAAAGACGAAACGCAACCGATCTTGCGACGTCAAAAACGGTTGTTTTTTTTTTTAAATATGCCAACTTGTTTTAAACATTACTGTACTGCCAGTATGCACATGCAGTCTTGAGAGCTGCACGATCTAAACTAATGAAGACATAAAACAGACAACTAAGGATATAAAAACAAAAAATTAAGAGTAAACAGCACAGAATAATATTTTACAGCTGCAGGTTTTGTAAACGGTCCTAGTCGCGATCGCGACTGGTTTGAAGACGAAACTATAGTTGAGTGAAGTAGTTGCAGAAAACGTTCGTTGTCGCGACGACGCAACGAGTACAGTTTGTCGACTATGAGCATAAAGTTAATTCAATAACTGGTTCATTGCAATAACTAGTTTTGAAACGACGACACGACGAGTGAGATAGTTAAATCAATGGATTCTCGACCTTATTTTCTAGCAGTATGATAACAATTTGCATACGGTATTTCGAAGACTGATTTGTACAACGAAGACTGTTTGGTCGCAGGATGGAAAACGGTTGTTACGTTTCAGAACAAAAAACGGTCTTTGAAAACTGTTCATTGTTCAAAATAGTTCAAACGCCCACCGCTAACTGTCACCAATTTCTGTGATCTGTCAACTGTCAATGTCAGGTTGAATTTCTGATTAGGCGAGTAGTTTCGTACTTTCGTGTTCACTTTCAAAATATTAATAAATTGAGAATTTGTGACTAAAATCAATATGACTCCAGAAGAAACTATAGAAAGGTTTAAGCTTTTGGGCTTAAATGAGCAAAAAGCAAAGGAAACACTGAAAAACGCTAATGTCACAAAGTTTTTACTTGCCGCATTGAATGAGGTTAGAACTTTCAAATTCTTTTATAATTACTCATTTTTCTTAAATAAAACTTAAGCAACAAGCTGTATTAAAAGTCATAATACATAAAATATAGGTAATGTTTTATTGTTTACTTAGGTGGACCTAACTAAACTGCCAACTGGTGCTGGAATGTTGATATACCATCTGGCAACTAAGATCAAGCCACAGATTGCTGGCAAATTGCCGTTTGTATGCGAATTTATAGCCAAGGGTAAACTTGACTCGACTCTAAGAGTAGATGCAGCTTTGGAGTATCTGATCAGTCATGTAAATGAGGCCAATGTGGATACTGATGCATTTGAGAAAGCTTGCGGGGTTGGTGTCATTGTGACGCCGGAGCAAGTCGAGCAGGCTGTGGAGAAACATATGGCTCAGTACAAGGCTGAGTTGTTAGAGAAAAGGTACAGGTTTAATGCTGGTAACATCATGCAAGCTGTGCGCACTGACTTGCCCTGGGCTGATGGAAAAGCTATTAAGAATGAAGTTGATGTTCAGGTGAGAATTCAAAATTATAACTGGCTAAAATCAAATAAAGTGAGGCTTCTGCTACACTAGCTTACTCCCATAGTTTCTCCCTCAGAATTAATGTATTTTTTCAAGATAAAATGTAGCTTATGACATAAGTTTTAGTGAAGCTTTCTTTAATTTATAATTTAACCCTTTTTCATTATTAAGTCAGTTCAAAATAAAAGATATTTTTGTGTTTTCCTTCAAGATTTTAGATCTACTGGGACCTAAAACAGAAGCTGATTTAGCACCACCACCAAAAGCTGAAAAGAAACCAAAAGGTGATGCAGGAAAGAAAACAAAGAAAACTGATGATAAAGGTATTTATGGGTAAAAGTTTATTATTTAAGATTGTATTCAGTCATCAATGTTTAGTCAAACTTTGTCATTGGAAAGAAAGAAAGAAAAACAGTTAAGCGAAAAAATAAACAATCTTAAAACTAGCTTACAAGCAAACTAACCAGTTCCTGTAGCCATGTATACAGTGTGAATAAGATTGATTAATTTTTGTTTTTTAAATTTTTCAGTAACAAAACCTTCTGAAAAAGCTGAATCTCCTGACGAAATTGGTGGTGCTTCTTCGATATCAGAGTTGATGAAAAAGTTACCTTTCCATGCTCCTGGAGAGAACTACAAGTCTGATGGTTATGTAGTCACAAGTGAAACTAAACGGTTACTTGAAGAGCATCTTAAAATAACTGGAGGAAAAGTGAGGACAAGGTTTCCTCCTGAACCTAATGGTATTCTTCATATAGGACATGCCAAGGCTATTAATATTAACTTTGGGTATGCAGCAGCCCATGATGGTATCTGCTTCTTAAGATATGATGATACCAACCCTGAGAAAGAGGAGGAGAAGTTCTTTGTGGGTATCAAGGATATGGTGGAGTGGTTAGGTGAGTCACAAGTGTGTAAAATACAAATTTTATGCACATTTTATCCTGTTTGCAAACTTGTTTATGTTTGTTGTTGCATTTCAGATTGAGACTTGCATATCCTCGCTTTAGTTCTAGCATTACGTAAGTCATGTTTTGTCAAAATACATTACATAATATCATTCAATAGGAAATCTAATAATGCAGTGTTTGACAAATCAAATATGAGGATTTAAAACAAAGATGACACATCATTTAACATCCAAAAAATGTTGCAGTGTTGAACAGAAAAGCTACAGTAAAACTGCACTTAACAATGCGTATTGCGAAACTCAGTGTTTTCTAAAAATTTTGTTACATGCTACTAGACAGTTTTTTTTTGTATTTGTATTTCGTGCTGCTGGTGTGGAAACCTCCATGACTAAAGCACATATTTTGCGTACTTATGGATGGGACAAATATGTCATTTAATCCACCTCAGCTCCTTGAGGAAGGCCAGCAACGCCTTGGTGATACTGATTTTACAGAGGGTACCTGGGTTGCGAAGTACTTTGCCCTGTATCCAGTGACCACTTCAAACAGCTTATTTGCTCTACTGAATAGTTCCCGATTATGCCTTACGCAGTGTTAGAACTTAGGCGACGATATCTCAATGTTCTTAAATGATAAGAGTCACATAACATGCTCTTGTAGTTAAGATCAACTCTAAACATATTGTTTGTTGTTTTGAGTTAAACTATGCATTACCAGAGAAATATCTAATAAACTACCATTTAATTTCCAGGTTATACACCATACCAAATCACTCACTCATCAGACTACTTCGACCAGCTATATGAATGGGCAGTCCAGTTGATTAAGAAGGATCTTGCATATGTATGTCACCAGAAGTCTGAAGAAATCAAGGGTTTCAATCCCCCACCTTCCCCTTGGAGGAACAGGCCTGTAGAAGAGAGCTTACAACTGTTTGAGGTAGCAATTGTATTTTTTACTTCTTGTATTCTAAATCTGTGCAGGGTATATTTTCAAGCAAACCTCTCTAAATCATAATAATTAATTTCTTTGTTTCTTTGCTTATTTTAACCATACCTGCGAAAAATGTGAGATTATTCCATAATCGGCTTGGATATGGCAATAAACACATTTACAATTTTTTTGCAAGTTTGCATTGGTTTGTCAAATTAATGAATCCAAAAACATATTATTTACAGGATATGAAAAACGGCAAAATCGATGAAGGGGATGCCACCTTACGAATGAAGATTACTCTCGAGGAAGGTAAACAAGACCCAGTGGCATACAGGATCCGGTTCAAGCCCCATCACCGCACTGGGAACAAGTGGTGTATCTACCCTACTTATGACTACACTCACTGTCTCTGTGACAGCATAGAGCACATCACACATTCATTGTGTACTAAGGAGTTCCAGTCTAGAAGGTGAGTAATCATTTTCTTCAAACAGCTAAAAGTGTGTAGAAAGGAAAGAGAAACCTTTGCCCTGCAGGAGAACCCACAGAACCGGATAGACAGCTACATTAATTAGCATTGTAACCATTTGTACAGCATGTTGAAGACGGACTTCATTTTGAACACTGGTTAAGATCGCGAGCTCAAGTCAGCTTAAGTAATGTCAGTTAACTTTTTCCTTCCAGGTCGTCATACTATTGGCTGTGCAATGCGCTCGGCATCTATTGCCCTGTACAATGGGAGTATGGACGTCTTAATGTAAACTACAGCGTAGTATCTAAGAGGAAAATAGCAAAACTTATTGATGAAGGGATTGTTAACGGTAAGTTATTCAACTTCTAATAGTAACACTTTGCACTAGCACTTTGTCAGCGACTTCGTTCTCGAGAATGTTTTCGTAAAACCTTTAACACCCTCAAACCATATTTTGAGGTTAGTTATGACCTATTAATTACAGTCTTTATTGTTCAGTTTAATTAGAATGTGTTACAAATTTTAAGTTAATTAGCCCAAGAAATATAAACCGTCTATTCAATCTTTAAAACCCCCGAATATGTACTATTGGGGGTAGTTCTGAAAATAAATAATGACAAACTTTATTATTTATTTAGGCTAGTATTTGTGCTCACTCAAGTATATTGGTACACAGAATGAGATTTTGTGTACAAAATAAATTCTCCCTTTTCACCCCCTTAAAGGTTGAACTCCCAAAAACATGGTCCAAAAGCTTGTGTTTGCCTACGTCACAAAAGGAAGCCTTGTGCAAACTTTCATGTTCCTAGTCCCAGTAGTTTCAGTTGTGCGCTGATATGTCAGTCAGTTTTTTCTTTTATATATTGATACTAGCTTTCCGCCCGCGGCTTCGCCGGCGTGGACTACAGTTTATATCGCGCGGGCTGAGACCCGTGCTCAGCAGTGGATTGGTGGAGTGGATTTGAGACTTTAACTACCTTAAATTCGTTGATAATTTATTTTGTTAACAATTTATTGATAGTTGCAATTATCTATATTTTTCTTGCTTTTTTTTATATAGCCTCTTTTTTGTTTTGTAATGTGAATGTGAGAACACTGTATACCTTACAAACCTTTAGATTACTTTTTTTAAATTTTTTTGCTTTTGTGTACAGAATTGATATACACTGTTCTTACGTACTATCATGTTGTAACACCTATCACTTTTTAAAAAAGAGTAACTATGGAGTTTCTTGCCGGTTCTTCTCCATAGGAAACGACCAATTTGGAACCGTGCACTAGCTTCTGACGTTTTATAAGTGCCCATGTAGGCCTATGTGAAATAAAATATTTTGACTTGATAGGTAGCTTATGTGTTATTCCAGTGTCTCTTCTACCTACCTACCTACCAAATTTGATCTAAATCCGTTCAGTAGTTTTTGCGTGAAAGCGTAACAGACAGACAGAGTTACTTTCGCATTTATAATATTAGTAGGGAAGGTGAATAGACTTCTCTCTCCTACCTTTAACCATCTTGGCCGTGAAAATCGCTGGTAGTCCACAACACACTTTGTTTGGCGTTTTACTTTTTGGCCATCGCGAGCAGTCGTCATAGCGTTATCGACCTTGTTTTTATCTTTGTCAAAATTACAGTCAGTCATACAAGAAGCCAGAAAAAGCTATAATTATAAACCACTAAGCCAGACTACGCTAGTATACACTCGCCTAGCATATACTCGCCAGACTTGTGTTAGCATAGACAGGTCGAACACGATCTGGCGGTTCAGGTTTGAGATCACTACTGGGAAACAGGCATAAAAAAAAATGTCCTCTGTGAGAAAGAGCAAACCTTTTATGGATTTCGATGACAATTTCGTAGATTTCGTCACAATGTTTTCTTTCAT
This sequence comes from Mythimna lalbum, assembly GCA_949319445.1. Classification (NCBI taxonomy): domain Eukaryota; kingdom Metazoa; phylum Arthropoda; class Insecta; order Lepidoptera; family Noctuidae; genus Mythimna; species Mythimna lalbum. The sequence goes on along the minus strand of OX439350.1, from coordinate 12,746,795 downwards.
CGTTTTGATAGCAATGTGATGTAATAATTTGCACATACTTGAGTGCATGACTGTGTTCAAACAAATAACCATAAGTCGTGGTTGTCTCCACGGGGTGGTTTCACTTCAACTTGACCTTTTGTTTTAATAACTAACAAATATTTACTGTACACAGACTGGGACGACCCAAGACTTTACACATTGACGGCACTACGTCGTCGCGGCGTGCCGGCCACAGCTATCAACTCGTTCTGTGCAGCACTCGGTGTCACCGGCGCCGTCGGTGCCGTGGATCCCGCCATGTTGGACGCCTGTATTAGGGATGTACTCAATAATACTGCACCAAGGTAATTTATGTTTTTATGGATGATTCAGGCTTAAACCACGTATTACGCTCAGACTCCACGAAAGTGAAGATGACATGCCAAGCAGAGAGAAGACGTGACAATGAATTCTACCTAAGTTGTGTGGGCGACAAATTCACGCATGTTTAGACGGATATGGTATGGATGGGCAATAATTGTCGAATCGATAATAATAGTCAACGATATTTAATTTTTTTTGCATTTATTTAAAAGTAAATATTCATAATAATAGAATATGAGCCGAAATTGATATAAACTAGTGCTCAATCGCGATCGCACCTGATGGTAAGCAGCGATGTAATCGTTGGTGAGATGCACCAGTCCGTTAGGAGCTTAATTACTCCTGCCTTGAAGACCCCTTGAAATTATAATTCTAAAATAATTAATTAATAATAAATAAAATAAATAAATATAAAAAAAAAATAATAATAATAAATAAAAAAAAATAAAAAAATAAAAAATAAATAATTAATTAATAATTAATTTTTATTATTATTATTTATTTTTTTTTATTATTTTTTTTTTTATTATTCTAATTATAATTATAATTATAGTTCTCCACAAAGCAAACGCATATTTAGTAAAACAACAATCATAATCTACGTCATAAAAAATATTAAGTCGGTGTAGAGCAGCTGGTTCCCGTGAGTCGGAGCGGTGCAGTGCGGCTGTGCGACGTAGAGCTTGACTGCTGGCGTTAACGGCCATTGCTTTTCACGTGACTGGCCGAAGGTACGGCGTGCTAAGCCAAGGTCGCTGATGAGGCTGAGGATGATGACCAAGTATAACCAGGCAGGCACGTTAGCGGTCAGGATACCCTTTATAGCCGTGGGTGCTGGTTGTATGCGATGATGATATTAGAAATGAAAATAGTTTATTTCATATAGACCAAGTACAGGCATTTTCCATTGTCAAAATGTCGGTAAGTCAAAAAAGTGAAGCTTAAAATAGTAAAATCGCGCGAGAACCTTGATTGCGCGGTGCAGGATTTCGTATTTTTGTAGTTCTTATGTGGCGCCATAGATGTCGCTACAAGTAATTCTTAGTTTGGGGCAAAGTTTTTAAGAGAAAAAAGACATCTTCTGTCTTCTATGGCTGGATGTACATTCTAATGTTTTTGTAGTATTTGGCAGTTACATTTGTATCAAGTAGGGAATTCAATCCCGCATCAAAATCGTGATCCCGCATGCTTGCGGGATTAAATTCAGCAATCCATAGTACACAGTGCTACTCTAACCTGCAAAATGCATAATTTGAATTTCACAGAACTATATATTAGGAACCATGAAATAAAATACCTATTTAACGTTTTAGATTTAAGAAAATAGAGTACTTTAACTGACATTGATTACGTTCCTTCCGATTTAGGACTCGCACATCAACACTGAAAACTAAAAATGTATCTAGCTGTACCTACAATAAAAAAAAATCCTTTGGTAATTTTTTTATAGAAAAGGCATAATTCCTCGGAAAATTGTTAAATCACATGTTAATGAAGCTGAGTTAGTCCTTATAGATAATAATAATCAGAACGGCGCGTCGTCTTAACCCATTTTCTTAGAAAAATTCAATCACGCAAGCTTGTGGGATCCCGCAAGAGTAATCCCGCATTTCCGATCCCGTGAAACTGGTGTGAAACTGGTGTGGGAATAGATTCTCTAGTATCAAGTCAACCTTATCAGCAAACTTCGTTGAGGTAGTCAACAATACAATAAAAATCTCAGCTCCATTTTACCGAGATCGCGCCGTTTCAATGATTCCTCATATTGACCGCAGACACCTAGATACAAAACAGCACCAATTTGGAAAAAAATTGCGAATAATTAAAACAGCCACTGAATTTCACGCGTAGAAATCCCGCCAAAAACTGCTGATATACTCATCAAAAACAAAATGTCATTATTATTATATATTAGCTTTTGCGCGACTTCCCTGCCGGTGTCTGTGTTTCCTGATAAACTTAGGGGTCTTGGCAAGCGTGCTGCATCGTTAACCACACCATCGCTTCACATCAGCTGACTTAGTGGACGCGGGCCTATCAATAATAATAATAATTCTTTAAATGATATTAATTTCGGTATTTTATTAAATACTAGTTAAATATTATAAATGGCAGACATAATTATGATACTTTAATGTCATCGGCCCTGCTGGGCCCCTTCAGTTTGCTGACATCTCTTTGAGCAGCACGTGGATCACCACGCGCCGTTAACGAGTGGTTTCGGTCCGGTTAAGGGCCTGTACACATCACAATTTTTAAGTTTTGTAAACGCGCCGTTGACGCGCGTTTTAGTAACGTGCGTTGACGGCGCTCTATTGTCCAATTAAAGGTCTACTCACGTGCGTATCACGTCTATATCGCTCCCGGAGGACACGGTGGAGCACACGGTTGAGGTGTGCTTGGGCGGAGCAACGCCGTGCCCTCGTGGGGGCGATCGGCGGCGGAGACCTCTCGCGCCGGGCCTTGGTTCAGGCCATGGTCCGGAGCGAGGAGGAGTGGCAGGCAGTCGCCTCCTTCTGCGAAGCAGTAATGCTAGCATAGGAGGAGGCCGACCGCATCAGGCAACGGCGCTCTCACCGCCGCCGCCGCCGGGGTTCCAGCCCTGATTTCCAGCCACCGTAGACGCGGGCTCGTGGACAGCGAACTATGTGTAGCTCGCTGTCCGATCGTCCGGTAACTGTTCGGACCGAGCCAACGCGTCGACGGCGCGCACTGTTCCCGCGCGCCTCAAGGAGTTGTCAGCAACAGGAGGGGCCCATCTGGGTCGAAGCCTACCGGGGTCGGGGTTATCCGAAAGGAAACTAGAGCCCCGGTATGAAGGCTAGAAGGAACGGCGCGGGGTTTTTAGTCAGTAAGACTCTGACACTGTCTCCCGCTCCACCCAAGAGCGGGTTTCGTCAATGATAATTTTCCCCGTCGACAGAAAAAAAAAACGTCTATATCGCTACAAACGCGCATGTACGGCGCGTTTAAAAAATGTAGTGTGTACAGGCCCTAATTATCGGCCGGCCGGACGGCAAGATACCTATTGCTCGACGTACTGCTCTTATTAGGGTTGGATTCTAGATAACGAAAGAACGCTCAACGATCAACAGCACAGGCACGATATATTATCCGTTCTATATGATTAGAGTTAGGTTAATTTTAAACGATTATATATGACGGATTAGTTGAATTTAATAGAGGAAGGAATATGTACAGCGAGAAGTCCATTTACATCCACATCTACACTAATATTAGAAACAGGTAAAATTTGTTTTATTGTTTGTAGAAGGTAATCTCTGAAAGTACTGGTTCGATTGCTATTTTTTCGCCGATAGAAAGCTGCTGTATTTTTTTTGGACATAGGCTATATTTTATGTACGCGGTCGAATTAGCGGGAAAAAGCTAGTATGAAATAATAATAGTTAAAAACAAGCTTATTTTTTTACATGTTATAAAAAGAGAAAAATAAACTTTAAATTATATCAAACCCATCAATTACGTTATACAATTTATATTATATAAAAGCCTGTCACAAAAAAAATCTTGGTAAATGAGCAATGTAATTTGATTTAATTACAAGTTCATTAAAAGTTTTTCTAAGATGTGTTGCGGCTCAGTCAACATTTTGATCCACTACTCTAACAGATTCTGTGTACCACTTTTACCATAGAGTTTCTTGCCGGTTCATCTTCTTATGCAACTACTATTGGAAATACTACTAATTGTAACCATGCACTTGCTTGTGGGGGCCTTCGGCGGCGGCGATCTCTCGCGCCGGGCCTTGGTATGGGCCATGGTCCTTAGCAAGGAGGAGTGGCGGTCGCAACATTCTGCGTAGTAGTATTGCTAGCAAAAGAGGAGGCCGACAGCATCAGGCAACGGCGCCCACTCCGCCACTGTAATTCCGATCCCGATTTCCAGCCACCGACGGCGAGCAGTGGGTAGCTGGCTGTCCGACCGTCCGGACCGAGCCCAAGTCGTTGACGGCGCGTACTGTTCCCGCGCGCTTTAAGGAGTTGTCAGTAGGCTAAACGGGGTAGAAGCCTACTGGGCCCAAGGGTCTATTTCTGAAAGGGAGGCCCGGCCCCGGTATGAAAGGCGACGAAGGAACGGGGTGGGGTTTTTAGTCAGTAATAGTCTGACACTATCTACGCTCCGCCCAAGACTGGATAGTCAGTAAAAGTCTGACACTATCTACGCTCCGCCCAAGACTGGATGATTTTTACCCACAGAAAAAAAAACAATGCACTTGCTTTGACATTTTATAAGAGTCCCCATATAGATCATCATCATCATCATAATCATATCAGCCGAAAGACGTCTACTGTTAGACATAGGCCTCCCCCAAGCGTCGCCATCACGACCGGTGGACCGTTGTAAACATATGTGAAATTAAATATTTAAAATTGAATTGTCACTGTGATGCAAACTACGAAATTCGACCTACTTTGACAAACAGTGCATATTAGAAGTAATTTTAAAGGGCATTAGGCATGCTTCCATTATCCTGGCTGATAAATGTTATCATGACATGTGAACAGTTTAACATGTAATTTTATTTCAAGGTCACTATTGATAAAAGCTACAGCTCTTAGCGTTTTCAAGGTTGTAGATAGCCATAGGGTATTATATATTACATTTTGTTAGGTTTTTGTGTATTGGGTAAGCAAATAAACAAGCTTATCTTTTACAAAGTGTTAGTGCTCATTCCAGTGTCAAAACTGAAATGGCTTATGGACTTATAATTATATCAGCAGCCTACCAGTACCAATAAAGTGTCGTTCAAACTAAAATACATATAGCAACGCTGTTTGGTGGCCGAAACATGGAGGATTCTAAACATTTTTTTTTTTTCGTTGCGTAACACACGCGTGTCAGTAAAATGTACTTTTGTTTATTGTTTCAGAGTAATGGTCGCACTAGAGCCGTTAAAGATCACAATAACGAACTTCCCGAGTGAAAAACCAATACAAATCTCAGTACCAGATTTCCCCAATGAGCCCGACAAAGGATCTCATTCCGTAGTACTTAGTAATGTCCTTTATATCGAATCATCGGACTTCAAAGAAGAGCCTGAGAAGGGATACCGTCGGTTGACCCCGAAACAGACTGTGGGGCTAAGACATGCCGGCTATGTCATCAAGGTAAAAAAAAATCGACAAATTAAATAATCAACGAATTAAAAACCTTCAATATATAAATATACTGTAAATATTTAGTCATTTACACAATAAAAAAGGTTAAATATTAATTGTTCTCCTTGATAATATAACAATCTGCTTTTGAGTTCAACAAAACTGGCACAACAGAAACCTCTAAAAATATTCTTTTAAAGCATTTGTACGGGCTTCCAATTTTATTTGTGTTTTGCGGGAAAAGTCCTTGTGACCCTACTGTTGTGGGCGGACTTGTACCTACAATATAACTTGTGCAACTTGTTTCAACTCTGTAAAAACGATATGAATAAAAACGTCAAGTACTGTAACGACCCACTACTCCACCCGATGAGGACACACTACCGGAGGAACAAATATTAGACTGATTGTGCATAAATTATCCTATAATTTAAAAAAATATTCTCCATCTACTAGGTATCTAAGGTGATCAAGGATGCAGCCGGCAAAGCTATCGAAGTAGAATGCACAGCGGAGACGTCTGAAGCAGCAGAGAAGCCTAAAGCTTTCATTCACTGGGTCTCCGAGCCTATCACCATTGAAGTCAGGCTGTACGAGCCACTGTAAGTATAACCATACACTACACACAAAACTTCGTGCATCAGTATCGTAATTAGAACCAAAGAGATCCCATATAAAAAAAAACCAACCGGTGCGAGCTATAAAATTAGAATATCCAATAAAATAGTCGTTATTTATTCACTAGTTGTGGTCATGTCACGAATGAATTTTAGTACACATCGGAGCCCCTATACTGCGGGGGCCCCGTATCATTCATATCGCTGTAACGGCGGCAGCTACGCCCGTGACTTGCATGCATTGTTAATGGTTCTTTTTTTTTATTGGCTTAAAACTACACCAAAGCAAACGTGTGATAATGCTATTGCGACAAATCGAAAATCAAGACATCAAATCAGTGTAAATCTTCATCCTATCCCTATCTCATTTTATTTAGGATCGATGCGGCATGGCTTCTTTCATCCAATATCCATCGTGTTACCTCTGATCTTATCAGTCTACCCTTATAACTTACAATCATAATCAAAGCTTTCGTCACAACATGAATCAGAAAATACAACTAATAATCTTACATTTAGATTCAAACACAAGAACCCAGAAGACCCGAGCGAGGTGCCTGGCGGCTTCATATCGGACTGTCGCGAAGACACCCTTAAGGTTGTCAACGCGTACGCAGACGCCTCCATCAGGGGAGCCAAGGTGTACGACAAGTTCCAGTTCGAGAGGATCGGCTTCTTCTCCGTCGACCCTGATACCACGGCTAACCATGTGAGTATTTACCAGTACTTCTGATTGTTGGAATTTAAAAATAAATAGGTGTTCTTTTTTTGAATGTTTGTATTTTCGCCCAATTGTGTTTTGTTGTTTCGTTGCATTTGCACGTTAAAAATACAGTCGTACATTGCTATTCACGGCTTTGAAAAACAATTGAAGGGATAAGTGGACAAAGAATAGGTTTTAACTGATGGTAAATCGATCCATGGATTTAAAACACCTCAATTCTAATTTGTTAAAAAGTTACAGATTCTAATAAAGGTTTTAACTGTCAATCAAGTATATATTTCAGATTTGAGATGTGCTAACAGAAGAAATGATACCAGAAAATCGTTATAGTAGTTAACACCTTTGTTCACTTACCCCTTCAATTCTGAGGATTCATAATTAAAGTTTCTACTAAACTCCTCCGTAGTCGTATTAGTATTCGCGATGGAGTATTGTAAGAACCTCATCCCAACGAATAGCCAAGGACGACAGTATTGATCAGTTTTATTTGGCCATTAAAATAGTTGCATCATCATGAAACAGGTCTCCAGTGTGCTAGTAAGTACCTATTTTGGTACCATTGATATATTAGTTAGGTATAAAATACTTGTACAAGTATGTACCTAATTTAATTTATGGAAACAATTTCAAAACCAATTCTTAATTGCGTTTTTTTATTACAGATGGTGTTCAACAGAACTGTTTCTCTCAAAGAAGATACAGGAAAATAATTTATTTTTTAATATAACATTGTAAAACAATTTATATTGAATAAATTTTTAAATATTTATTAAGTACAATAGCGTTTCTTTTATAAGTTTGACATAATTAAAGCAAAACCTTTAAGTAAGTGAACATCTAACAATCTACAAGTGTCACATAAATACAATAAAGCCATCAGCTGCAACTTCAACCAACCGTAACCAATACCTTTGTCTGTATAGCAAAATCTGTAAGGGCGACATTTTCGATCTGATTCTACTACATTGAATTTTCCCACACGATCCCTTTGAAAATACTCGTTTACGCGTAAAGCTGTGGCGCAATGGATTGTTAGTTCTGAAACTTCAATTACGGGCCTGGCGTAGTACGGGGGGTGGAATGGGTGGTGCGCAGGGCGGCGACGGCGCGGCGCGTATCGAGCGTGGGCGGCCGCGCATGGCCACTCCACTCGCCTCCGCCATCCCGAGACATGCACTACTACGCGGTTACATCTCGTACTAAACCCCGACTCGCACGATATCACGTTATTGCGCGCGACGTGCTTACGATGTAGAAACTATACAACCTCATTTAAACTTAAGGTAAGTCCTAGCTACGTTATAGCACCGTTACTTTTGTGTTGCAAGTTCCGACCCCGAAGAGATTTCCTGGTGGCCCTACGATGTTCATTACCACGGACCGGTGGAAAGTGGTTCAAGTGCGTCATGTTGACGTGTGTGTGACGTAACCTACTGAATACAAAAAAATAGGGCTATATTTGTCGTTGTGAAAACATTATTTGGCTTGCTAGACGCATGTAGATTTCCCTTTCACCTTAAGCCATGTACTAGCTTATTTTATTCTAACCAGTTTTTCTAATCATCACATATTATTAAATTCTCATAACTTTATATCCGTAGTGAATCCTTTAAGTGTTTTTGTCCCCAAATCTCGTTAAGCAATATGTGAACTTCTGTAGAGATACCTATAGATATCTTCGATTTGAAGGAGCGGTCTTTCTTATAGGTACACACACATACCTATATCAATATTGATATCTAGCTCAACCTATAAGGCTCTACACCCTCCCTACAATACAAGGCCATGCCTACTAAGTATTTGTTCTTCGGATTCATAAATACACGACTATGATCGTATTTTTACTAAAGAGTAAACTTTTAAAATGTGCCTAATAATATTCCTTGCCAATTTCGATGTACGATTCTTAGACTCGCGTAACTAGGCTATCTCGGGACCTGTAGGTCTGTTCTTGGCTTAGCACCTTAATATGAAAGTCTAGAACTAGAATAGAATAGATTATGATCCTATATTACCTAGTAATACTCCTAAAACTAACTTCAAAACAAATGCACATCGGTAAAGTTAAAATTCAATCATACACGATGTTTTGACATTAAGTTCTATTTCTATTAAAAACATTTCAACTTGAGAGCGTCCATAAAATAAAGAAACACTTTGCAGTAACTAAATTAAATATAGGTATATTCGCAGTTGTACTATTGTTTTTGTCGCGAGCCACTGGAGCTTATCTCTTGTTATCAGCTGTAACAGCATTGACTTGAAAACCAAAATGCTGGTGCGATTACTTAAATGGAACACGCATTTGCATATCTACATACGTTTTCACACCATTATCGATTGTTTGTAACAATCTATTAGCCACTACCTATTGGTATTTGTATCGTATAAAATGTTTGTGTAAGGAAGATCATTTGAAATCATTCAGTTCTTTGCAAGGTCATATTGATAGCCCTCAAAATACTATCTAATGTAACATGGGCTGTGGTAGCGTCAGGTAGGTATTATGTAGAAGTTGAAAAGAATCTGACCCTATTTTGTAGATATTACCTGCAAATTTTGCGTAGGTCTCTACTCTCTATACATCTGATATAACTGCCCTTTTCATGCTATTGAAATGATCGAGTAATCCCAGCATGAAAGTTAGATTTGTATAGGCTATCCGACCTAATTGAAGAAGTATAGGTATATGTTGGCATATATTAGCAAGAAGGTCCATTTTCTCGCTTTTACCAACATACGAGATAGGTACCTACCTACACTACCTAAAGATTCAGAATAAGAAAGGTTTCAAAGGTCATAATCTAATCTACTAACATATTCAGAAGTTGACTTTTATGTTTGTTGATGTTTACCTAGTAAACTACCTGGCATAGTGTAGGTACATACATATGTCTACTATTTTAACGTACCAGTATAGGTATCAATTTTAATATGCTATTGCACGTTTCGCTCCCTTTCCCCCCTTTATCAGATCAGCTATTATAAGTACTCAATAATATAAATATTTCAACTCAATTGGCTATCGGGTAATGAAAAAATCGATCACAAGCTTCAACTATTAGAAAAGTAATGCAGTTTAGAAATTGCTTCAATTACATATTTCGTTCCATTTCCGTCGTATTCAGCCAAGAAGATGCTAGAGGTCAGACTCGGGAAGGCTACGCTGTAGCCTGGTTCTATTTTCTATTTCGTAGCAACTGTCTAATTCATAGCATTGTCCTATTTTGTAGCCAGTTTTTATCGCGTTGCAATTACCTGTTATGTAATACCATCTTTGACCTTTCACGTGCCAATTAAATTGTGCATAGTTAGATTTATAAAAACGCTAAAGAATTCAATTTGCCTTCGCGGCGCTATGGCTTCTACATCTTAATAAGAGTAAATTCAATTTATATAAAGTAATTTGTTTCGTGCTAGGGTTGGTATCACTTCATTACAAATGCTTTTAAGGCGTTCTCGCCTGCTGAAAGCGTCAGGAAAGCGAATATCGAGTATTTATTTTTACACTGTGAACCAAAAAAAGTACTTAAGGATGATCTTTTGAGCTTGCTATATGCAAGCTTTGGCATGGGCATATTATACGAAGGGGCTCTACCTACTCCCTTTCCAACTTGCACCTTTTAGGATCTGATTGAGGCAAATGACAAAGTGGTCCAAGTAGCCACATACTAGTTGAATTAGATTTATAATATTTGTGTCGACACGGCAGGTATGGTATTTATGGATTGTTGACAAGTTTTAGATCGATTGATAAGTGACGTTTTTTCATCATGTGTCTCAATTAAGTACCCATTTATTTTCTCTACATTGGCTAATCTGCAATAAGATTGATTAGACTTAGCTAAATAACACTTTTTGTCATCGGTCCTGTGACAATTTACGACGCGTCGTTCTACGTCACTCGAGATGCCAATTAGAAGCAAGCGCCTATAGAAATATTACCCCGAAAGCCGGCTTGATTAGTGGCTGTCAGTCCATCAGTCTTGTTGCGAAAGCCTGCCGTCCATAGAATTCTGTCTCACTAAACCAAATGGTGATGACACAAAGAGTCTGTTCAGGTTCATGGCCCGAATGTTATGTAAGGAATTGTAAGTATTTAGTGTATTAGGATTGTCATACACATTGCGATTATAAATGTCATTAGATAATTAAATAAAAAGGTTAGGGATTTCAATCCGGAAAAACGGATCCGGTAATCCGGCGAATTCGTAATCATTTAATGGTTACTGGATCCGGTACCAATATACCGGATCTGAAGACCGGATCCGGTGCTTGCAGTTTGTGGCAAAATAATATAGCTGTTGCATGAGAAGGTACTTTAAATGCGTTCAAAGTCAAAGTCAAAATATTTTATTTCATATAGGCCTACAAGGGCACTTATAAAACGTCAGAAGCTAGTGGTTGTGCGTAGTGTTCATGCGTGCGAGTTGATCTTATTTTCAAAATCAATATTGATTTTCTTTTAATACTTATATTTTTTTACAATTATTACTTAAAATAATTATTTATCGTAAGTTGATTAAACTAAAGAGTTCTAAACTCATTATTGTGATAATTTTTGCCATTCATTCGTTCGACTGATTCATCAAATCATGATGGTATCTGTCATAAACATAAATACCTATAAGACTTGTTTGTTAGCATTCTCAACTACTTTAATAATGATTTTGATCTCATTTCAGTTAATTACGTAAGGTTAATTGTATCTATTAGATATTATAGTTACCTACTTGATAATTAATATTGTTAGGTACTTATAAATTGATCTATCTGTGAAAGTGAAATCTAGAAAGACTGAGCTACTCGTTACGTCGTAAAATTATTACTAGTTACCTACACTACTAAATTTTAATTGTTTTCTTGTTGTCTATTTGTCTTAACATTGGTTAGGAAATAAAGTCGATTTTATACATTTGTGATTTATTTTTTATAAACTACCTACATATAAGTGCAGTGACACTTGATTAACTCACTTATTTTGTACTAAAAAGCGAAAATCATCTTGATTTAATCAATCCGGATTGATGGGAATCCGGTCGTATCCGGCCGGACTGAAAATGACGCCGGATTGCAATCCCTAAAAAAGGTCTTTGTTCTTTCACCGATTTATCGTCAAAATAATACCCTATCACGGCTAACACTGACGTTCCTTTAAAATGTAAGATGGCAGTTGAGTAGTTAACTCAACTTAACAAAGCTTAACAAAGCTAACAAACAACAACGGTTTGGTTAACAAAGCTTAGGGAAATAACCTTCCAGGTCATTTTCAAGAAAGTATTTGTTCGTAAGTAACTAAGTATATTGAAAAACGTCGTTTGAGACACGTGGAAACTAGTCACTGCAGCCCTTAGCTCCTGAACTTTTGCTTTTTTATTCATAGTAAAATGTATAATTCCCTACCTAATGGAAGGAATCTATGTGTGATTGATTAAAATCACTAGCAAACACGAAAGTCTCTCAGTTTTGTCGAAATCTTTAGAATAAGGTCTTAAATGTTGAGATAAAGTGGTTAAGTATAAAATAACGGATAGCAGTCGCATTAAAAGGAATTTGTTGAACATTTTGGCTCAATTTATGACCTTTTATAGGAACATCCATTTGATAGGTTAGTACTCTATATTGAAGCCGTCTTTCGATAAAAATACGGGTAAGTCTCTCGTCCCAAGAGACGCCCTGTGGCACGAAACAGGCTTATTGCGAAATGTTGATAGTGCTGTAACTTGTTCTAAACTCCTCGGGGATCAGGCACATGACGGCTGTATTAGTATCATGATGAACCTGTAAAATCCTACGTTCAGGTGTTTTCCGCATCTGAGTACAAACAAAACAATCTATTAAAATTTCAGTGAACAGATATTTTTGGGTAGGTCAAGATAACCGTTATTAGGCCTTGATCTCATAATTTCTTATGAGATCAAGGCCTAATACAGGTCTTAGTGTAATTCCGAATCGCGCATCCAGGGTTCCGTGTGTTGTAAATAGTTCGATTCCTTAATTGAGTCTCCAAAAATTTTTCCGAATCGCAAAAAAGGAATTATTTTGTGACGTAACTAGCCACTTTACAGTTTTCAGACTTTTCATACAGATAAATAACTAACATCACACACAGTATGATTACTTAGTTCATAGTATTGATGAACTACAACAACAACAAGTACTACATACTGAAAACCTAACAAGATAGCATAGTCAACTCAAGTCTGGCACAATGTATTGATTTTCTTCAAAGCGACAGACGAGTGATGCTCCAAATATTAATCTAGATGCTGAAATATTCCGAACGTCCGCAGTTACATTCATTTAGTTATTGGCACAGTTATAGGAAAGTCTGTAACTTAGAAGTCATTGGAGTGGCAATTTAAAAGTGGAAGTAGTAAACCGTTTTGCTTTTGCAAAATAATTGCGCCATCTTTCTTTTAACTTCATTAGTTAGCCAAGATCTATATTTAAGAATATTAACTGATTTTATTTTTTTGTTGAATAATTTATTGGTACTCTCTTGAGTGCATAATTTGAGTGAGGGTTTAGTACTTAGTACTTATGAAACTAATATTATATGTAAATGTAAAAGTAACTCTGTCTGTTACGCTTCCACGATTTAATCGTGAAACCTACCTGCTGAAAAGATTCTGATGAAAAGTAGAGTTAGCTTGAACCCCAAGGTAGGACATAGGTTTGTTTTTATCAGGCTACTTCGCGTCTGCATAGCCGATATTCACGTGGACAAAATGGCCGGAAATTCCTAGTATTTAATATTTCTCTGAGCCAGTTAAGCTGAACTGCATGCTCATTAATACCTACGCCCCTTCGCTCGTTTGTTGTTGGAACAGCAACTAGTCCTTATTTATGGACAATTTTATCATCAGCAGTAAATTTTATTATGCGTATGTTATTACTAGTGCCGCTGGTTACAGCTTTATCCTACTTTTCTCATATTCATTAAAGTCAGTCTTTAAACTAATAAAAAAGTAGAGAATGTTCGGCTTGTATTGTATCCAATTTGTTTCTTCGGAAAGTACCTACTTATATTGTTTTCTGCCAAAGTTCTGCTCATTACGTTACTAGGTAAGTATAAACTTTTGTTAGCTTATCCCTAAATTTGTTTTAATAGGACGATCAAACAGTTTGCTTACTCCAAAAAGAACTGTTTATCTTTAGGTAGTGTTGAGAGTTTAAGTTCGGCAGGTAGTGTTGGAGGTCATTCGGTTAGCCAACGAATGTAAATAGCTGACGAACAAGAATGACATCTCTTAATATTATGTAAAGGTTAGTGTCTAACCGAAAATGTATTTTCAGCTGAAAACGAAAACGAAGCTTCGGCTTCAGTCTCAATTTCGGCCAAAAACGAAAATGATTTAGACATTAAAAATGGAAGATGAAATGAATTTATTCTTAATGGAATATATTTCCGGTGTCTACTGGAATATTAATGTTTATTTCTGTTTAACCTTGTTTAAAAACACGATAATTTCATAAGAAGACAAATAATTTCGTTTATTTCTTGCTGTATTGATTGATTATAATAATATAATACAATTGATTGTTTACTCGATAATAGTTTTCATCCAAAAATATACACAAGGTACAAGGTATTAAATTAATATTAGGCTTTATTTTAAGGGCGCCCGCGAAATGAAATGGCCGCCCACCCAATTTTTTTTTAAATTGTTATAAACTAGTGCTTGACTGCGATCTCACCTGATGGTAAGCAGTGATGCAATCTCTCAATTCTCCCGATTTATAATATTTCTTTATTTGTTTTTCGAAGGCTATATGTATCTCTGATCGCGAGCATGTGAGGCATTTCTTGTAGAAAATAATTATAAAAGATGTACGTTTTTACTCGGATTTTTTATATCTGAGCTTCGGTTGGTTTATGGCCTTAAACGAAAATATAGCCGAATATCTATTTTTTGGCCGAAAATACAGAAAATAAAAAAAATAAACTTCGGTCGGTCACTAGTAAAGGTATGAAAAAAGGTACCTACCAACTTTATATGGGGTTATTAGCCATGTAATAGTAGGTTTGTTGAATGTTCACCCTGATTACCACCCACGATAGTCGACAATGACGTAACATGATACGCAAACAGAGCCGCCAATTATCTGAGCTCGTTATGTCGATGCATTAGATGGATTCCCGGTGTTCCATTGTAGTTCAAGTATGAGCAACAATTAGATCGATAAATCTAATTGTTTGCTGGTTTAAAAGTGGTTTCAACGAGGCCCTATGCTTAGAAGCGGGTTAAGGGGATGCCTTTTAGGCGTATCTTTCGTCATTTATTTGTGTAGTTCTAAGTTGATAAAGTGAGATTTAAGATCGTTTTGGTCATGATTAAAGTTATTAAAAATGAATAAGGGGAGATGCTATAAAGCGGATTACGAATGTCATTATATATTTACTTTCATTTATAAAACTGTGCGGTGACAGTTATCAACGTCCACGACCCTCAGTCTTGCCCGGTTTATTGTTTATTCAAAACACATCAAATATGAGTTAGGTAGGTACCCACAAAATAAAAATAAAATTCACACAACCTTTATTAAAGCCGAAAGCTATGGCATGACCTTTGTTATTCAACCCTCAACCGGATTATCCTCAAATAGACGCAGATAAATTGCTCAGTCGTGGCGAATTCAGCGCGTTTGATCAAAAAATATGTGGCCTGTGCCCTGAGGTAAATACCTAACATGCCATACCACAGATAAGCTAGATTTTATGTAACGTAGAAAAATGATGCTCGTGAAATATTTCCAATAGTTTTAGCGGTAGGTACCTGTATTATTACAATAAATCTACGGCAGGCATCTACTACTTTCAAAGCTTTGTCTGCCCACGCAATTGAGTAGCTTATATATATAGCTTAGCTATATTATTTATTAAATTACAGCACTGGGTTTAGATACAGTTTTTATACATATATGTATGTAACAAATGCTAAACAAATTAAAGTTGAGTTCTAGTTAACCCTTCAGATACCGTCAATTAGAGACACAATAGTAAGACAATAGATGCGCGGCCACCGGTGGTCGCTTGGGGATTCATGAATTAAACTAATGCCCTTTTACTGCAGTCGGATTAAAAAAAGTAATTAAATTATTGGTTGATAAAAATGTTCTTAGTGAATAAGCAAATTAATATAAAAAAAAATTATCAAAATTCAAAATATTTTTATTTCATATAAGCCTACCTTGGCACTTCTAAAACGTCAGAAGCCAGTGCACGGTTCTAAATTGGTCGTTTCTTATGAAGAAGACCGGCTAGAAACATGGAGTTTCTCTTTTAAAAATAGTAGTTAATGTTACAATATTTCCATATTATAGTATTAATAGATATTATGTAATAACAGTGTTGACCAGTCAATATTGTAGCCAAAAGCGCCATAAAAAACTCATAATAAAAGAAGAGACTCGTAAAAAGAAGTAACCTAAGAATTCGTGGAGTCAACAGTGTTCTCACATTCACATTATAAGAAAGAGGCTATATAAAATAAATGCAAGAAAAATATTAATAATTACCAATAAATGAGATGTTAACAAAATAAACTACTAACGAATTTAACCCTTCAGATACAGTCAATTAGAGACACAATAGTAAGACAATAGATGCGCGGCCACCGGTGGTCGCTTGGGGATTCATGAATTAAGCTAGTTGAAGCCTAAATATTTTAAATAATATTAAAAGCAATGTGTTAGAAAAAATATATATTATAAAAATATAGGTATATATTAAAACAAAGATGGAGCAGTTAATAAATAAAATATTAATGAGTTACCTACCAGGGAACCACATAATCATACGCCACGTCATACCTTGTTACAAAATTAATTAATAATCTTAAAATAAAATTAGAATTTATAATACGCTTTTTTGGTTAAGACACGCTTAATATGAGTTTTGAATTTTCTTACGCTAAATTCAATTACCGCCTTTGGCAGCTTGTTATAAAAGCGTTAAGAATGACTTGCTGGTCTTAGCTAATCTCCATTTGGGTAATACAATATCGTGTTTACTACGCGTATTTTTGTTATGCAAATAGCTTCTATTTTTAAAGAGTTAGTTTTTACGAACATGCAAAATGCTTACTAAGATATAAAGAGAAGGCAGAGTAAGTATACATATCGATTTCTTTGAATTTATTTCTGAGAGAATCGCGAGGATTTTATAAGTAACCCGGATTGCTCTCTTATGCAATATGAAAATTGAATCTATATTAGCTGCAGATCCCCACAGTAAAATGAGATAAGACGTAATACTGTGGAAATCAGCAAAGTATACTAACCTAGCTGTGGCTAAATCTGTCAATTGCCTTAATTATCTTACTGCATATGCAGCTGAGCTAAATCTTCCTGAGAGAGTTCTAATACGAGCGTCCGACTGCAGTTTAAAATCGATAGTTGTACCCTACCAAAGAGCACAGTTTCCGTAATAACATCAAGTTTTATGTCGTCAAGAATTAGACTGACGCCTACTTGAGAGACATTCGGTAATTAATGAAAACTTTATACATTTTGTGTTATTCAGAAAGAACAGCGAAACCTTCATTGACATGACATTCCCATCTTTTCTATCTACTTTATAAACAAGATAAGTGTCATCAGCAAATAGAATTATATCGGATAAATTACCCATGTAAGGAAGGATTTTATTAATATAAATTAGAAAAAGAAAAGGGCCAAGAATCAAACCCTGAGGCACGCCCATCTTTACTAAAGACCCCGAGGACGTCGCCCCTTTAATCGATACTTTTTGCTGCCTGTAAGATAAATAGGAAAAAACAAGATCGTCCACGAATTCCGTAATGATATAATTTACAGATCAGAGCATTATGGTCAACACATTAAAATGCTTTTCAAAGGTCATAGAATATGCCAATAGCATCTTGGGACTTCTTCCAATTTTCAAAAGGTGACTGATGAGTTTCACTCCTGCATCCGTCGTTGACCTTCCTTTCGTGAAGACAAACTGATGGTTATGTATATCCTATTTGAATTAAAATGAGACAACATTTGGTCGAGCATGATATTTTCATAGAATTTACTCAATACTGGAAGCACAGGTACAGGACTATAGACCACTTTTACTACGTGATCCTTACTCTTAAGCCCTGATGAATCTGTAGGAGATATCATCAGTATTTTCATCTAAGTATACGAATATTATAAAGAGGAAAGGATTGGTCTTTTTTGTTTGTAATAAATAGTAATCTCAAAAGCCTGATTTTAAAAGTTCTTTCACCAGTAAAATGATATTTTATCAATGAGTGACATAGGCTATGTTTTCTACTTTTCTATTTAGTATGAAATATATGAAGATTTGCTTGAAACTTAGCACCTGTTTAATATATTCATGATGGGCTATTTTTTACCCTTCTAGCCCTACTTCTATTTTGTCTTTGACAGTTAATATGGCAGAACAACGTTTACTGAGTCACCTAGTAAGTACTTACCTACAATAAATATATAGGCAAACGCTGCGGGGTTTTCCTGTCGGCTACCATTTATGTCACTGAAAAATAAATGTTAGGTAAGTATTGCGTGATGACCAACATAAAAATAAACTAATCGATAAAAAACAATTGATCAATTTACACCCGTAAGTGTTGTACCTATTCTAATGACTGGTGGTTCGTTGTGTGCTGTGGTTTTCATCACGCAAGTAGGTAGTTGTTTATAACTATCTATTTACTGAATACCCCATTATCCTCGCTTTTATGTTGTTTTCAGTAATATTTCTCTTCATTAAGTCTTGTAATGAATAAACTTTATGAAGGCTCTTAACTGAGGTTGTTTTATAGGCATTGGAGATTGTAAAGTTAGGATACCGCTGGCTGCTACCAGGCAACTGAGCGTGATCTCCCGTCGGAAATGTGTCAAGGCAATAAATGGGTCAAGGTGGCTTGGCTACAGTGGGTATATCTATTTACATTTGTACTGGCTACTTTAACCCTTCAGATACCGTCAATTAGAGACACAATAGTAAGACAATAGATGCGCGGCCACCGGTGGTCGCTTGGGGATTCATGAATTAAGTCAATAAGTGTCGATGAAACCGGATTGTGTTATACCGTAATTCAACACCATTTTGTCAGCCTAATTTGAGAATACCTACGTTACTCCAAAAACATGTTTACATAAAATTTTATGCCTTAGGTTTTTAACGAAGAATTCCAAAATGCATTCAATGGTATCATACGTATTTCTCGTGCAAAAAATATTTTATTTGTTTTTACCAGTTATTCGTATTTTTATATGAATCTCTGCGGCGCCATTTTGTTATCGCAACTTCCGCTAACAGTACGACTCAATGGATCTATACAATATCTGATATTTTTAAAGTAAATCTTTGAAAAACTCGCACTACGACCTCCGTTTTATACTTATCGATATAGTATCTTCGATCTCAATATCGAATGACAATGTGATCACGGTGATTTACTTTAATAAGTAATACTTAGATAATATTGTTAATATTATGCTGTCTTAAAAATATAAAACACTTTAGTGGTTTAGGTTTAATATTATCCTCGAATATCATCATTTGGAATATTATTCTTTATTCCTCGGGTTTTCTAAACCCTAGGAAGGAATCGAGGATAATATTCCAATTCAAAATTCATTTATTTAAATTAGGGTGAGAATTGGCGCTTTAGGAACGTGAAAAGTTACAAAAAGCAACCCCTAAAACGTCCACCCTTTACATTTCCTGGAGTTCCAGCTATCAGTAGGTACAAAACAATGGCTCTCTTGTTATTTTGCCTTTTAAGAAATATTAGCTATTAACTAAACCTGTTGAAATCCTCTCGGTTTAATTAAATCCCGGGGGAACCGTCAGCCACAGTGTATATCACAATTAATTGTGTTTCTAACAAGAATAGGGGAATATAATTATTTGATATTCTTTTGTTTCAGGCATATTAATAAAAAGTGATAATTATGACAAGCAATATATTTTTAAATTATAATGCGTTGGAGAAGGCTTACATGTAAAAAAATAAGCTTGAACCTTGTACAAATATGGACATTCAGAAGCAACATTTATGTCCGCGACTGGTCGATTATTTAACTATCGTTGGAGCAAAACCTTACACTTCTGGGAAAGGCCTCGCCCCTGTTCAGGTAAAACTACTAGTTACTTTACTTGGTAAATAATTCACTTACCTTGCCTACAAATGGTCTACGCTATTGCTAATGTATTCAAGTATTGATTTGTGGTTATTCTTTAGATTTGTGTGTTTTTGTTATGTCCTTCAAATACGGCCTTCAGTTGTTATTTCCGAATCTGGCAGCGTGTGTAATGAATGCCTCAAGGGATTTGGGAAGGATGATGAGTTTGAAGGATTAACTCAATAAAATGATATTTTGGTGTAACATGTTATATTTAGATAGTATTTTGTGTTCAGATAGGAAGACTTTATCTTTTTTTTTATTATAGGCTCCTGAGTTGCTCCGACGCTATCCACTGACCAATCACGATGACTTTCCTCTACCGTTGGACATGGTGTATTTCTGCCAACCGGAGGGGTGTGTGTCCGTGGGCCCACGCCGTGCCCCTGGTCACCTCGCCTCCAGGGATACTTCCTCATTTGTGTTCCAACTCACCGATAAAGACTCGGGTAAATACTCTTTTACTTTTACAGCCTTATTTCTTCCTAACCACAGTGATGTACCAATATATGTCTCATGCATTGTCGTATGGAAATCATGCCTGAGTAGGTCACTTACAGAAAAACAACGTCAATTGATTATATCCTTACAGAAATGATTAGTTGTTTTTTTTTCTGCTTCAGTGGTCAATTTGTATCGGATAAATTTTACCGTTTTTGTGCTGACGCTCTACTAAAGCAATGATAACCCTTTAGGTAAGACCCGTTTCGGCATCTGCGTCAACTTCTACCGCGCGGTGGAGCGCGCACAAGTGCCGGGCCCGCGCGAGCGCAGCATGCTTCGCCGCGAGTCATGGCGCAAGTCCATGGAGAAGAGCTCCGACTCCGCATTCTCCAGGTGAACATAAACTTCTTTTTTGTTTTTTGATAAACTGGACTTTTGGCTATCTATGTACATACATCACTTATAGATATAAATTGACCCACACCTTTTTCTTATGGAAGCAGTTAGGATCACTAGCTACTAAAATCGTAACATAACTATAACTAATATCAAAATCAACAGTTTGTCTTTGTATAGTTTGCATTGTCCTCATGTAGACCGAAGACGGAGTTGCAAACAAAATAAAAGTAATAAATACATCCCTTGATATGTACCTAGGTATTATAGTCAGTTTTTGCTACTCTTCGTTTAAAACAACAGACTTAACTTGTTCTGATGGATGATTCATAATTTGGTGAAGACTGACCCGAAACTTAAATCTCTCAGATCTATGATCCAATGTAGCCTAGCAAGTATCATACTTATCTTGCTAATTTAACTATGTACCTAGCTAAGTATAGACTCGCTTTTCAGACCTTATAAAAATCCTATTAGTTCATTTTAAACCCCAAGCGAAGCCGGTGTTCGCGCTGTCACTGTCTTTCTATTGTGTCTCTAATTGACGGTATCTGAAGATTTGCGATATGAAATTTCGTAACTCGGCGGTATCTTCCTACTATAAGTTTTCAAGCTCTAGGATTAGACTAAGACGTAGCGAATGTTCCAGTGACTATAGAAGCAGCAACGTGGCGCCGAGTGACTCGGAGCGCGACTGCAGCGCGACGCTGGCGCCGCGACTCGCGCCCGCGCCCGACTCCGAGAGTGGCGGCTCGCACTCGCACTCGCCCAGTCCGAGGGCGACCAGGAAGCGACAGGTCAGTGAAGGCCGGAGTGAATGCTCCAGTGATTATACAAGCTGCAGCGACTGGACTGTCTTACACTCAGAGGTGCCTTTATCTCAAGAGCGTCCTGGTGATGGTGATGGTTGAAACCGTGGGGTTAAACTCATTAGGAGACTGACAAACCCCTCGTCCTCACTAGACGGACGATACCCGTGATGGTTGTGTAGGAAGCATGGGTTTTTAGTCAGTAGGAAACCGACATAAACTTCCATAAAAATGGTACAGAATAATGTTAACCTGGCGTTTAAGTTTAGCGAATTATAAATGTCTTACACAATAATTAATTATAATTCAAAAGCACTTGTTTATATATATATATATATATACAAAAAAAAATTGCTGATCTTATACTCTTTTGCAGTAGAGGCATTCGTGCTGATCTTTATTGATTTGATGACCGTTTAATAGATTTGATTTATATATAAGGACTTGTTATAAATAACGGAAGACAGTTGTTAATCAAACCCTTAATTTCGTTATTACAGAGAGTTCGGAACCATTCCCTAACATCTCTGTGCCTCCTTTCACATCATCCATTCTTCTCCACATTCCGAGAGTGCCTATTTATCCTAAAGAAATTGATCGATGCCTGCAACGAGTCTTCCAGTCCACGACGTGTCGGTGCGTCCAGACAAATCCTTAGGTAAGTTATTAATTATTTCTATAATTACGGAATAAAACCGTACTCTTTTGAATTAATAAATACTTTATGCTTTCAATTTATG
The DNA here is from genome assembly GCA_949319445.1 of Mythimna lalbum. NCBI lineage: Eukaryota > Metazoa > Arthropoda > Insecta > Lepidoptera > Noctuidae > Mythimna > Mythimna lalbum. The sequence goes on along the minus strand of OX439350.1, from coordinate 12,724,430 downwards.
TTCCCTTTTAAAAGCGGTTACATTTATGAAAATATAATTTTCTTTGATGTTAAAGATTTAATTAAATAAGTAATGAAGAAGAGACTTTCATCTCTCTGGTAAAATAATTTACTTTAACTTCTTTTTCAAATGAAGATTACAAAGAAGGTTTTAGTCTGATGAGAAAATTTCCTCGACCGCTTTTTTTAACAACTTAATAACATTGCTTAAATTAAACGTTAAAGACTTCTTAAGAAAATGTACAATAACAATTAATTATTTCGTTCAGAGATACGGTATGGTCAGTTCTAACTGGACAAGCATACGACAACACCCCTACGATCGTGTTACACGACGTCAAAGAGATCGAAACGTGGATTCTGCGACTTCTGTCCGCGCCTGTACCCGTGCCGGGCAAGACCAGGCTCGAGTTGGAAGTACTGTCGCCGACAGCGCATTCACCGCTGTTGTTCGCGTTACCAGATCACACGAGATTCTCGCTAGTCGACTTTCCTCTGCATCTACCTCTGGAACTTTTAGGCAAGTGTTTTGTTTCTGGCTTTATCTTGCAAATAGAAAGTCATTTTTTAAATTCTACTTTTTGCAACTAGATTGTAAAGTAGCGGTCGCCTTTTAAAATAACAATATTTTTTTGTTGTTTGACATAATATTATCTTTATCACTAACGCATGTTTAATAATGAAATGATTTGCCAAACAAAATCAAACTTTTATAATTATGTAACGTTTTAAACGTAATATACAACAAGATGTATCTTTAACACATTTCGTTGGTCTACAGGTGTGGACACATGTTTGAAAGTCCTGACTCTAATTCTCCTGGAGAACAAGGTGGTTGTACAGTCGCGCGACTACAACGCGCTGTCTATGTCAGTGATGGCGCTTGTGTCAATGCTGTATCCACTCGAATATATGTTCCCGGCCATTCCTCTGCTGCCGAGTTGTATGAGTTGTGCTGAACAACTGCTGTTGGCGCCAACGCCCTTCCTTATTGGGATACCAGCTACATTCCTTACATATAAGAAGAATTTCAGGTGTGTATTTAATTTTCTGTGGTTTATTTTTTTCTGATTTAAGTTCTTGGTTGAGCAATGCTAGCCGAGTTTGATCCGCGGCTCGGTGATAATCCATAACGTATCTTCTGTGCTTCTAAAAACAGTTTATGCCGTTGACCCGTACTCTTACATGTAGATTTTTGACAATCGTTACGGATAGTCGAAACCAGCAAATATGGTACCAGTGTTACCAAGGGGTATCGTGTTGCTCAATTACTGGGTTTCTACAGTCAGACTAACAGCTAAACCAACGGAGTTGAGAAAAAGCTAGGCAGATATATTGGAGTTCTTGGTCGGTCAACATAAAAATGGTGTATAACATATTTTGTTCATAGAATGCCTGACGACATATGGCTTGTGGACCTGGATGCTACTAAACTGATATGCCCTTCTGGAACGGACCAGGACCTACCCCCGCTACCTGAACCTGAAGGCTCTGTTCTTAAGAATCATTTAAAACAGGTACGTAATATTGAATCTTCATTAATTTTCAAGTTTTTCTTTGAATGTTTTCTTTCATGTCTACATAGTACATTTTCTCTATCACCTAAACTTTCTCTAATACTTTGCACTTGTGAGCGCAGTTCCATCGATGTCGCTAAGCTGTTGTGACGATTAATGTGGTTGTTTTATGATGGCATCTCTAAATGTTCACTTTGCTCTTATGCGTCTAAAAACATGTCCTTAGATGGTCACTATTTCTTTTTTTTTTAAATATAAATATAGTCAACGTATTCGGATGTAGATCAAACATATTATTCCGAAACTGAATTTAATAATAAATTAATCAAATAGTTGCAAGCATGTTTTAAACATCTAAATGTCTGTTACTATAACATAATAAACTAACTATACAACGAGTAATGGGATGTTCTGTTTGTTTATATTATTCAGGATTTATAAATTCAACACGTTTTTCCTATGATTTGTGTCACTAACACGCCCTCACTTCTGCTCCTAACGCTAGGCCGTGCATCTCATGGGCAGTGCCGGGAGTGGTGTAAATATCTCTACTCTTTTTACATTGCACACTTTCACTATATTCACATATATTAATTCGTTATATATTTATTTATATGCCGACTTAGTATAATACTTTACAGCTAACTTGCACTTGACACCGAAGTTAGTATGTATTTGTTATGTATTTATAACATTGAATACTGTTATAATAAATCAGTTTTTCTTATCGTGCGATTCTTAGCTTACTAAAGAAGTACCTAGTTCAGTATGTAAAAACTAAAAAAAGCAGATATAAATGAGAAATCGTTACTTCAGCTTACACTAAACCTGTTATAACTTCAAGCTGAAAGTTAAAAATAAGTTTAAAAAGAAATTTGTAACAGAACCATTTTGAAACAGATCAACTTATACTGGTTAGGTACATTTGTAAAACTTCGGGTGAAATAATTACGTTAGATATGCAATATATACAAACTGACAAAGATACATCTTTTAAATTTTCTTAATTGTGGGATATTTATAGCTAGATAACAAGATAAGAAAAGCTGCTAATACAAATATTAACTTGAAATACGTGTTACTGTCTATCATCACACATTTCCTAGGTCCAGACATATTTCCTCTGACTATTTTCGTTAGTTTCTTGTTCTGCAGACTGTAACACTGTTTCAGTACCTACCTGTCTTGTGTTTTGTGTGCGGCATGTTTTGTATGACTTGTTGTAATTGTGCTAACGCTAATATTATGAACAGTAACTACCGCTTCGAATATTACACACACTAACAATTAACATGTAGAGGGTGAATGGTTAATAAAACTAACATGTACTTACATTAACTTTTTAATAAGAGTGAGTAGCTAAACTTGCAAATAAGTTAAAATCCTTTTTATTTTCTGCTATTTAATAATAATATTTAAAGATTTTGCTTAGATTTTGACTACAGAGTTTGAGTAAATATTTGCTATTTATTACAATCCATTTGCCTTTCAAGGCGATATTTGCTTCTATTCTACTTTTTTGTACAGAAATTGAATGAATTGGTTCCTGTGAGTTAAGTGAATGATTGAAACAGTTCCTAACATGAATATTACGCTGGCAGGCCCTCAACAGTCTGACGAGCACTACGGCGGAGCAAGCAGCCGCACCATTGTTGCCTTCTAGACGAGACAGCGTGGGAGGAGCTACACTCAAGTAAGATCTATAGGACTTTAGTGCTTAGTGTACTTTTGTTGGAAATCGAACCCAACACATAGATGACGCAGTCTGTACGCGCAGGCGGCGTGCACATGTCCGGGCGCTCGGCGGACATCGCATCCACGGACACCGCCCCCTGCGACACGATCGGACTGCATTTTTCGAATTAAATAAATAATAAAAATAACAATAAAATAATTATTTTTTGTTGACGTTGTATTTTTGCATTTTTTTTAACGGCAATATACAAATCGCTTACAGAAATACAGTACTCCATTTTTTACTCACATTTTTCCTTTCGTCAATCAAAGTCAAAAAGTGTACTACCAAACTATCTTAAATCATTGTAATTAGAATTACGATATTCATTTTAAATCTTGTAAAGCACTGGATAAAATAAATATAAAATAGGACGTTTTGTTGATTATATTTCAGTTAAGTTTTATTCATTCAGTAATTCTATTGGTTAACGTTTGTTGCTCAAATACGGAGTCTTTTTAGTCATGTAATTATAGTAATGTTATTTTTAATTATTCCTTTGCAATACAAATGTTTATAAAACATTGCAATGGAATATAACAGTGTCTTCTCTGCAAATGCTTATTTTCAATAATAAAATATTTATTTATTATATTTAAACTTGACGATGTGGCGATCATGAATGTGTGGCCCGAACGTCACAATTGTATCAAGACGATAAGTAGTCATAATTATACGGGACGCACTAATTTATTAATAGTTTTTCCATTTGGCAGTCATGTTGATGGTTCGAGAGACCGGGATTGGAATTGATTTCTTTTGAATCTCGATATAAATATTATTAATATATAAGATGCAGCCTTTAACCGTATTTGGATATTTACCTGATTTCTTCTTCATCAATCGCAAACATAACATATAATATCTTAACATAGAGTCGAAAAAGCATATTCTCAAAAAAATATAATAAGTGCTTTGTAGTAATAGATATAGTAGATAACTAATAGTAAAGCTTCTATACTTACTCCGTGTAGTAAAGTTACCTGAAAACTATATCCTTACTAATATTATAAAAGTGAAAGTGAGTTTGTTTGTTTGTTACGTCTTCACGCCTAAATGGCAACACCGATTTTGGTGAATTTTGGTACAGAGATAGTTTCCACGCGCGAAGCCGCGGTTAAAAGCTAGTAATGTGTAAAAAATATCAGTAGGAAGCTAACATGTACCTATATTATTATTGTCCAATAACTTTTAAATCGTGCTTTATATGGCATTAAATCTAGTTTTTAAAAAAATAACATTACAAAGCTATGATTTGGCATATATCTTCATTATGGACGTTGCTGGGTAAAAGCTCCATACTAATTTAGGCATTGTTCTTTGAATTTCTTAGCTTACGTCCGATCGGACGTAAGATAGTAACTTCAAATTGAAGCCACTGTTTTAGTGTTATTATATATAATGAACTTCCGATTTCACAAGCTTCATTTCACTCTTCTTCTTAGACTAAAACTGACAAATTCAAAAATTGTAATAATAATATTTAATATTAAATTTAGCCTCACCCTAAATACAATCGCGCGAATTCCGCTCGCTGACGCAGTTAATAGATTGTCAAGTATACAGTTAAAGTCACTTTAGGTAATCCTTGACTATTTTATTAGGGTCCAACCCGCAGCGTACCGCGGCGGCGACGGCGCGCAGTCGGCGCCGCACTCGACGCCCGAGAGCCGGCGCGTGTCCGTGTCGGGCTCGGGCGCCGCCAGCGCCGGCCACACGCCGCAGCGCCACTCGCTGGCGTCGCCGCACCACCCGCACCAGGCGCAGCCCTTCAACCCGCTCATATACGGACACGATGTGGACTCTGTGGATGTAGCCACCAGGGTTGCTATGGTAAGTTCCGCGCGAGAGCCGGCGCGTGTACGTGTCGGGCTCGGGCGCCGCCAGCGCCGGCCACACGCCGCAGCGTCACCAGGGTTGCTATGGTAAGAGCTCTCCCCACTTGGCCACCTCTACTATTTGGTATTAGAGTGGGGTTTGCAAAGGATTTAACTCTAAATCCACAATCCAGAAACTGGCCTTTGTACCCCTCATATTTCTATTGATAATGGGTTTTAAAGAATAATGTTTGCTTGCAGGTGCGATTTTTCAATTCACATAACATCTTGGCCAATTTTATGGAGCACACTCGGACACTGCGCTTATACCCGCGGCCAGTCGTGGCATTCCAGATCAACAGCTTTCTACGTTCACGACCAAGAACGACTTCCTTTTTGAATAAATTCGCTAGGACACAGGTGAGTGAGAAAATCAATGCACTGCTAATTTCTGCGGTTTTGTAACTAGGAATCCAGTAATTTTTTACCCTGTGTATTCCTCTAGGCAGTGGAGTTCTTAGCAGAATGGTCCCTAACTCCGGGCAACGTGGCATTCCTGCGGGTGCAGACTGGGCTGTTCGACCCGCGACAAGTGGGCGACAAGCCCAAGTGGTTCGCGGACCAACTGCAGCCCATCCGCTTCCCCGTGTGGGATGACGGCAGCTCGCTCAACGGAGCATTGCGTCAGCTACAGCGCCAGGAGAATCAGCCCACAGGTTTGTAGCCATTGGATTCAAAGTTATGCGACAGACTGTGTTGTGGTGGCGCCACTCGAATGTAATATCAAAAAATATGATTTTCACATTGTCTTGTTTTCTTATAATTCAGATTAAATTGTTTTTTTTTTTTTAAGATGAAAGTGGGTCAGACTCTGAGGCTGCTGAAAGTACAAGTTCATCGTACTCATCACTGAGTGACTTTGTGTCAGAAATGGCTTCATCAGACCTGTCTCCAGGTATGTACTATACTAATTTTAGAACTTGAATTTACACTGCTGAATTTTGAAAACTATTTGATTTAACTTAAATCTACAGGTGGAAATCAACATCAACAGCACGTTATCGGGGAGACCTATAGCGCTGTTGTACAAGTACCAATGACTTTGTCATCATCTTTGGATCCTAAAACGGTAATTACTATTTCAAAAATCCCAGAATAAAGTTTTCCTTTTTGATTCTTTAGGATCTAATTAATGAGTATAAAATTATTGCCATCATAAAAATACAACAACTTCTATATTAAATTCACAGATTTCACGCTCAAAATTGCCGTTTTTCTATATGCCAGGTATACAGCCCACCGTCCTCACTTATGTTCGGTAACGTAGAGGAGGTGCTGGACAGAAACACAGGGCGAGCCTCCACGTCCCCCTCCCCATCTGCGTCTAGCTCTGACCACAGCGACTTGTCTGATGACGAGGCTCCCGGAGACGTCGCAGTAGAGACCAGCGATGCTGCCCATCCACCGCCCGTTAAGAAAAGCGTAAGTATACGCGGAACTTAAGACCAATATAATGGTTTGTAGTTAGGATTCACTATATGCTGAGAAAACTTATTATATTTAAACATTATTGATAGCATCATCGCAAGCGAATTTAGACTCACGGCGTAGCATACTTGTGATTTTCTTCACATTTGAAATCATTTAGGAAAGTTCATTTTAGATAAAGTTGCCGAAGCTACTATAGTAATGATCGAAGTAATAACAAAGATCGTATAGTAGTCTCTAGTAGTTTTTTATCCCACCGAGCTCCTATATTGTGTGCGTCAGAATGGCTGGTGGTCTGTGGCGTTGGTGTATGCGAGTTGATTCAAAAATTGCTACATAATTGCTTATATTTGCTACATATAGTAAATAATTGCTACATAGGATATATATTTAGAAATACAAAATTTTTTTTGACCAGCCATCCTGACGTTTGGTTGGCTGGTCAACCCCTAGTTTAAAGTTAAGCATGCAGACTTTCCCAAAATGTATTGCGTCAATAATTGCTACATATTTACTTCATTTATCTAATTTAGTTGTAACTTCAAACATTTGTTAAATAAAGGATTTAGCAATTATTTAAATTATCCCAAGGAAAAGTGCCTGATAAAATATTAAAGGCAAATACTTAGTTATGTAGGTGTCGGTTTAATCGTTTAGGCTCTGGTGTTATGGAGCCGAGTGCTGCAGTGACAAATCTCCACGTGTATCATACGACGTTTTTCAATACACTTACGAAGAAATACTTACTTTCTCTGGAAATTACGACTCATTTTTTTTCATTTTATACTGAAGAAAATGTTCCAAAGTTGATTTTAGTTTTGATTTAGATGGCAGCAGGCTATCACAAGTACTTATTAACTTAATCACAATATCTGGTGACGGCGGTCACAATATCTGCTAAAGTGATACTCATTGGATTATTGAGGTAGGCACATATTTTCGATACACTTTTTTTTTATTATTATTGATAGGTTTGCGCTTGACCGCTATCTCACCTGATGGAAAGCGACGATGCGGTCGACGATGGAACGTCGAAAATAGGCTCTAATTGCACTACGAATAGGTTCAACATGACATTTTTACCACGTTTGCGTTTTTTTTTTAATTTATGAACCGTGATTATTATTTTTTTAAAGCAAAGAGGCGGATATTTTTAAGGTTAGGTTAGGTTAGGTTTTTGTTATATTTAATGCAAATTAAAATTGTGTTTAGAAACAGAATATCATGAATAAATAATACTATTTACACAGTTTTTAATTATAATTTTTTATTATCAGCAAATTAACAATAATCTGTGTTCTAAATTCAAAAATATTTAAATTTCTAGGATATATAAGGTTTGATATCTATGCTTCTTCTTCCATCTGCAAAGGTAAAAAACGCGGGAATACAGTCTATTAAATTTTATTTTTTATTTGTGTTATATTAGGTCTTTACCTATGAAATTTCCGTTCTGCAGTACTGGCCATTTCAAATCAAAATAATTTTTGTTTGGCTAAGAATTCTAATTGCAAATTAATTTTATTTTAAAACATTTTTTTTCCAAAAGTAGTCATTTGTTTATTGATTAGTGTTACATTTTCATTGCATTTCAACCTTTTTCGTCATCATGGATCATGGATACGTTAAAAATTCGAGTAATTATGGAATATGAGTACCGTCGTGGCAGCAACGCGGCACAAGCGGCACGCAATATCAACGACGTTTACGGAGCTAACACTACAAACCAACGCACCACCTGTTATTGGTTTGCTCGCTTCCATTCCGGAAATTTTGACCTGAAAAATGAACCTCGCGGTCGTCCGAAGACTTTGGTCGACAATGACGAATTAAAGGCGATTGTGGAAGCTGATGATACCCAATCTACGGCTGAATTAGCAGCAGCTTTCGACGTTAGCGTCAAAACAATATTGGTCCATTTGCGTCAAATTAGCAAAGTAAAAAAGCTTGACAAATGGGTGCCCCACGAATTCAATGATCGCCAGCGCGAAGTACGCGTCGAGACGTGTCTTGCACTGCTCAACAGACACACAAATGAAGGAATTTTGAACCGCATTGTTACCTGCGATGAAAAATGGATTCAGTTTGATAACCGCAAGCGCTCAGCAAGTTGGTTGGATCCTGGTTCAGCACCTAAACAATGCCCTAAACGAAAACTTACCCCTAGAAAAGTGATGGTCACTGTTTGGTGGTCTAGCGCCGATGTGATTAATCACAGCTTCTTACCAAACGGGGTGAGCATTACTGCAGATTTGTACTGTGAAGAACTGAACACAATGATGGAGAAGCTGGCACATGTCCAACCAGCATTGGTCAATCGCTCGTCTCCGCTACTCCTGCACGACAACGCACATCAGACATACTGCTCATACTGCACAGCAGACTGTCTCCAAGTTGCAAGAACTGGGGTTGGAAGCTCTCCGTCATCCGCCCTACTCACCAGACCTTGCGCCTACAGACTACTACTTTTTCCAGAATTTGGATAACTTCTTGGCGGGAAAAAAATTCAATACCCGAGTGGCAGTACAAAATGCCTTTGAAGAATTTGTTGCCTCCCGTTCAGCTGATTTCTTTGAGAAGGGCATCAATAAACTGCCACTGCATTGGCAAAGATGCATTGATTGCTTGGGTGATTACTTCGATTAATACAAATAAAAAATACCTGAAAAAAATTCGTTTAAATTTTTTCATACAAAACGGCAATTTCATAGGTAAAGACCTATTATTTTGTGAAAAAATTTTTGATTTAAGATTTTAAGAGATTTCTTTAGATGGTACCGCCGTCACCAGATATTGTGATTAAGTTAATAAGTACTTGTGATAGCCTGCTGCCATCTAAATCAAAACTAAAATCAACTTTGGAACATTTTCTTCAGTATAAAATGAAAAAAAATGAGTCGTAATTTCCAGAGAAAGTAAGTATTTCTTCGTAAGTGTATTGAAAAACGTCGTATGATACACGTGGAGATTTGTCACTGCAGCACTCGGCTCCATAACACCAGAGCCTAAACGATTAAACCGACACCTACATAACTAAGTATTTGCCTTTAATATTTTATCAGGCACTTTTCCTTGGGATAATTTAAATAATTGCTAAATCCTTTATTTAACAAATGTTTGAAGTTACAACTAAATTAGATAAATGAAGTAAATATGTAGCAATTATTGACGCAATACATTTTGGGAAAGTCTGCATGCTTAACTTTAAACTAGGGGTTGACCAGCCAACCAAACGTCAGGATGGCTGGTCAAAAAAAATTTTGTATTTCTAAATATATATCCTATGTAGCAATTATTTACTATATGTAGCAAATATAAGCAATTATGTAGCAATTTTTGAATCAACTCGCATACACCAACGCCACAGACCACCAGCCATTCTGACGCACACCCTATATTAGATTCACTATGAAGCATTGTAGTTGAATTCTCGACCATAATTTATCATCGGATTTTAAATTAACTTAGTAAATAGTCACATCTTAATGCAAAGCAGTAGCATTGAACACATAGGATCACAATAGATTTACCTACTTCTTACAGTGGTTAACAGATACATTTTGGATACCTATTAAAAACGTTGTCATATGTCGTTTAACCCGTTGTGTATCTATAACGTAGATCTACGCGGGACACAATGGCTTTTTAATTGTCTCTCTGATTACGAAAGGTTAATTTAAACTATTTGAATCACATTTGGAACATATTTACTTTGAATTTGCAAAAATATACGTGTTTACCTACTGAAACGCCGGTCACTGTCCTTCACCGAGCGTCGGTGTGTAACTTTGGTCCTGACGATACACATTGACCGACCGTTTCCTGACGGATAAAAGCGCAAACTAGTCCAGTCGATTCTACAATGAGGTTCGCGCATAGGTCGTTCAACATACAGCATGTGGACACGATGGCCGACGCTCATCGAGCACGTGCGTACAGATAGTGTGGCACCACACGTTCAATGAATTTTCATTTAAGTATCTAAATTACTAATGCGACCGACTCGCTCGCAACGATAGGTGAAGAACGGTAACCGTCGTAAGAAGTTTAGTTTGCGGTAGTATATCATAGCTAATCGAGCACCATCATAGGACACTGACAGCGGCAGTTTCGGTCGCGAGTCGGACTCGAACTCGACCACGACGCCGAAGACAGTCGTGAGTCGGCAGCGCGCCGCCGCCGACAGCGCCAGCACCAGCGACTCCGACCGCGCGCTCACGCCCTCGCACCACTCGCTGCCCCCGCACCAACATGCCAAAGTACGCACTCCCACCTACAGTACCTCCTGTACCATCGCCTGCCACGTGCTGAGTCCACCTTCTGCAGTACCAGCACCGACGACAGAAACTATTAACAATTGAGCAATTTTAGTATCCATTCCTCCTAGTTTAAAGGTTTAATTAGGTAAAAATAATTTAGTGCTGTTTCAATTCAAATATTTTACACTCATTACTAATGACAGCTCACAATTTGCATTATACATTAATTCAGAATACATGCATGTAGTTGATCGCTGAAACATATTGTTATTCGCGAAAAAGATAAGAAACTGAGGTTGTCCGTATCACTTTTAGCGATTGCCATTGTGACACCCTATTAATTTTACGTTCCTATTGTAATTCATATTTTTGATGTACAATATTAAGTATATCTATCTATAAAATTTTAACATATAAGCATTATAAAGATGATTTGGATCAGAACAGGCTAACGAAAAAAAAATGGTTTGTGTCACTCTTTTAATCAAATAAGTATGTAACTTTTAGAGCGTGAGTAGCGGTGTGTCTCGACAAGCGTCACAATCGTCCCTTCTGGAGCAGTTTGCTGCTCAAGCTAAGGAGTTGGTGAGGGAAACAACGCGCCAGAGCAGTCAGGAAGGACTGCTTGCACATATGGACAAGGTAACACGGAAATACACAACGATCATGGTCGACGCGGTCATAAATTGTGGGAGTATGACAACTTGAAATTATTTAAAATCCCTTACTACATTTTTACCTTCCTACTCGGACGTTTTATCACCGCGACTGCCGCTAATGTAGGCGTTGATACTCGCTATATGTGTTGTTGTAATTTTTTGTTTCTTTCTTTCTAAATTAATTTCAATTTATAATTTAATTTCAACAATATATGTTACTTACTCAAACCAATAAAGAAGAAAGGAAAAGTAGCAGATGGAGAGGAAAAGAAAATATTTGCGCCATTCGGACAGGTACAATTCACCGTGTGGAGCTAAAGCATCGATAGTAGAAGCTGCATAGCACACACACACAAAACGTAGATAAATATTTAGTAGCTTAGCCTTATCACTGTATAATACAACAGATTACAGAATACGCTATTGAGTACGCCTTTCATCCTTTAAAATCACGGCCTAGAATATCCCAGTTTCAAATAGTGAGTAACTAGATAACTGTACAAGATTTCTATACCTGTAGTAAAAAAAAATACATTGCTTATATCATTTTCTCATCCTAACATCTGCAAAACTAAAGTTCTAACATTCGTAGCTGAGTAATCTTTATTATCTTCGTCAATTTGAGAAAAAACTCATCTTGAAACCATAGGTAGGCTAACATCATTAAGATGTCTATGATTACTTAACAGCTTACATTACACGCGAAAAAAGCAGCGGAGGAAGCTTCAAAGGGTATGCACGAGGCATCAAAATCTGCATTTGAGGCCAGTAAAACTGCTACAGCAATCAGTAAGAATACTTTCGAAGACCTCACGTACGTCGGGAAATCAACGCTGGGAGATTTTACAAAGAGTGCTAAAGAAGCTGCCGCTAAAAAGGGCTTGTTGATAAAGGTACAGTTGTGTTCCTGTTGAATGTTTAAATTGTGGTGTTACAAGATCTTGAGTCGGTTGGCAGTTATTATTATCCATTTTTTTTTGTTATCCACAATAGGGTGAAAGTCAGGACTCGAACGGCAGCGGGTCGGCGCGCCGCGACTCCACAGCGTTGCAGACTACTAACATGCTGACCGCTACGCATCGCGACTTCTTCTCTAACATCAGTTCTGATCTCAATGGCTTGGCTGCGTCCACCTCCAGCATGTTTAGTGACTTCTTTGGTAATAAAGGTAGGAAATCAATAACATATTTTCTTCAATAAAGGATATGTTTTAGATTTTGACGATCTAACCCTTTAATTGAACTTCGAAAACCAATATACATTTCATTATCTTCAAGTAAAAAAATAAAAAAGTGCTTATGAAAATAGCCTAAAAGATATTTCCTTGATGGCCAATGCAATAATACGTATTTTTTACTAGTACAATAGGAGGCGGTATATAAGTCTTAAAAGAGCCGAGGACGGTAATCATCAATACTCGCGTGACTCGTACGACGTTTTTCAATACACTTATGAAGAAAAACATTTTAACTATTATTACATCAGTAAAGTAGTTGATATCTTTTTTGTTGTTCACAAAAAATGTGGTTTATTTATAAAGAAAAGCATATTTTATTTGAATGAGCGATTTATTAATTACACATGTACAAGTTAAAATTGTTTATTGAAACACGAAATTGCATGAAATAAGCAAGAAGACATTAATTTATACTGTTGAACGTAAAACTATGTATTTTGTTTTCTCTGAAACTCTTTTTTGAGAACAAAGAGGTTAAACAAAAAGGGTTGTCACAGTTAGATTACTGGCGCCATTACATACCTAAATTAGGTGCAATTAGAGTCACTTTCTGAACAAGTGTGTTCAAAAAATTCATAAAATACACGCAATTATTTTTCCCTAAGTAAAACCCGATAATACTCAAGTTTAACTTACAAATATTAAACGTAGAGCGGTCAGCAGGCAGCAAGCAGGGCAAGCCCGGCGAGCAGACCGCTCGCGCGGCAGGCACGGGCTCGCCCTTGGCGGCGTCGTTCGGGCCCTTCTCGCAGGGCGCGCGCGGGCTGGTGGCGCGCTCGCCGCTCATCCGCCACGCGCCGCCCACGCCGCCGCCCGCGCCGCCGCACCAGAGGCCCTCCGCCAACACCGAGAACCAGGCTTTCCTCAATGACGTATGTATCCACTGCCTATATAAGCAAACATCATACGATTTCACCGAACGGTTAAAGCATAGTTGTCTGTGTACAACTAAATTTTATCATTTAGTTTTCGATAACTGATGAAATTTTAATAAAAATATTATAAATATTTTCTTAAATCAACATGTAAATTGAAACTTTACGTTCAATCAGTAGATCAAAATTGTACAGTAGTTAGTACTTAATAGTAAGTTTTGTAACATTACAGTTAATCCAACACGTGCTAGAAGGCGAAGGCGTGGGCTGGCTAAAGCTCAACCGACTCAAAAAGTTGATGGAGGACGAGTCCTATAGGAATATGGTGCTCAGCAAACTTAACAGAAATTTCAATAGGAAGACCACGCCTAACGACAAAGTGGACGATGTGGTGAGTTTACGGTCTAGGCTGAATATTGTTGATATGGCTATGATTAAGCGTATCTCACCCTACACATATATGTGTGAGGTACCCATATTTCATTCAAGGTTTTGAGTTTAAAAAAGCCCAATATGCAAAAAAGGTGTAAAAAATTACCGTCCCTATGATCCTGTTAGAAAAAAAACGGTGGCCGTTAGTTATCAAAAATAAATAAATATAGAAAAAAGACTTCTTAATTAACCATTTGTATTATCCTTCTTTAAAGTTTGTGAGCAAGCCGGTTTGGAAAGGCATGCTGAAGGTCCTACAGGCTGTGGTCCATGGCCTCGAACACACCTACTCTAACTTCGGTCTTGGAGGGATGGCCTCTGTGTTCCAACTAGCAGAAATGGCACATACCCACTACTGGAGCAAGGAGATCGCAGGCCTGGAGCATGGAGGCATGGCTGGCTCTGCACTCATGGATCACTATGGACGACAGGACTTAGAAACTCCTTCATCGACGCCATCGTCGAGGAAGAGTTCACAATCCGGTTAGTCATGTTTTTATTTTTATTTATATTTTTATAACTACTAATTTTTTTTAGTCTTTCTATCGGTAACGTAATTTTGTCTGTAACATTCGAAAATTCTAGATTTACCGGTAGTAAACTATCCAGAAATGGATTCATCGGAAGCTCAGAGCACTACGGAAATGTTTAAAGACATGCTGAACCAGAAGAGAAACTTGCTCTTCAGCAAATTGACATCCTTCGACTCAGATGTAAGTATTGCATTGATTTGCGTGTATTATTAAGTGTCGCAAACTTGTTGCATGGTCTTGTCGCTCTAAACTGATCTATGTGGAAACTATCTATCTGTCTATATATCTCTAAATGTCTATATTATAAAACTGGCAAAAACTCTTGAGCATGACAGCAGTTATTAAAGGTGTGACGCCACTTCAGACTGCTATATACATAGCAATGTCCTCTTGTAATTATATTTCATTTCTCCTCAAATTATATTATATATATTTACCACTTGATAAACTCAATTTTATCTATGCTTAGAGCGATGGTGTATTGCTATACCTACTTCTAATTTCAGCTCAATTATATTCTATAAATAATAATTAACTTTATTAATTATTTCAATATTAATAACGCTATACAACTATCTTCATATTCGTAACAAACTGGCTTATGTACTTAAAATGAGGAAGGTATGTTACATCCCGCATGATTGTATTACAGAAGTATACTAAGTAATATCCAAGATTCATGTCGTAGACTAATGTATAATGAAATAATAGTAAACATTATGCTAGTTGGAGTTGTAAATAAATACGTAACATGTTTCATGTAACTACCAACACTGAAAATCGGTGGGAACCCAGATCAACAGCTTATACTTTTTTAGTCATTTCCAAAGCATTTTAAATGGTCATTATTTTGCACACAATTTCAACAATTTCGTGTATGTTAAATTAAAAAAAAATGCAATTAGATAATGTTCTATTTATTTTGCCAGTAACTGGGCCTGTAAACATCAGGTTAATCCATGTAAAATACTGGTATTATATGTAGTCACATGGAGCGACATGATCTTGCTGCCTCCGGTTAGACAGGAAGCCGACCTGACATACTTAGTTTGGAAAAGGCTACGCAGCTGATGGTTGAGTTGTAAAATATAATATAAGAATTGGATCTAATTGAGTGGTTATTGTACAAGCTGTTGAGCTAGTGAGTTGTGACATGAGACATGGTACAGGCGGGTTGTTTGTGTGCGCGGCAGGCCCCTCCCTCGTCGGACTGCTCGGCCGACGAGAGCGGCTCGATCACCACCAACCGAGCCAATATCTTCGACCACCGCGCCTCCTTTAAGTCCAACCTATCTGACACTGACGTCATGTTCCTCAATGTAAGTCCTAGTGCGATACGTAGTCACCCGTCTTACCGCTTACTGAGCTTGTACAACGCGAACAAAGAATAGCCTAACAATTGGAATATTTTGATCAAAATTTTGTTATAAAGGCTATTATCGCTGCAGTATTTAGAAACTTAGATGCATGTTTCGTATCTATAATTAACTAAATAAAGCAGAACTAGCAATTTTTGGAAATATTCCTTAATTTTCAAAATGGTAGTACCTATACATAATTTGACCACATTTTACTACTTACTAAAACATTATTTTTAGTAATATAATCTATCAAGCCATCGGTGTGTAATACACTACTTTGAATATTTATCTGAAGAAGAATAGAACGCACAGAATACTTTCTACCTACTTTACTATGCTGCAGAGTAGAAGACAAACGGGTTATGATGTTTGAATAAAGTCATCACAATAAACAACTGCCTGTCTAACAGACACTTTGAAAATGAGACTTATTGAAATTTCGCCCCGTTTATTGACTTTTACGTTAATTTTCAGCTTTGTTTACGTATACATTTAAAAGCTATGGGAGTGTACGCAGGTGAACCGCGTCGGGCCGGGTACAGGCGCAGGCGGCAAGCCGCGCGCGGCGAGCGTGTTCTCGTCCAAGTCGTCAGTGAGCGGCTACCGGCCGCCCGTGGGCGTGCCCGTCACCTCACCCATCACCTCTCCCGACACCACGCGAACTTATCTCTATCAGGGATTGATTGGTAAACGACTGATTGTGAACATAAAAGAAAATTTGCTTAGAAAAGTATTGTAATGAATCCAGTATTTGCTATAGTTTAATAAAAACAGGCAACGAGGCAGCTTGTATCTCTTATATCACTCCGTTACCCAAACTTAGAAAGAAAGATTGAAATTGACTTTACATGTAGTGTATGGTATGTACACTAAATGTAAAGTCAATTAAACATAACATCATGTTCACCAAGCAAATGAAGTGTTTCAAAAATGAAACCTCATCCGCCTCCAAGCACCATTTCAGTTTAATTCAATTCATTTATTATGGATTGTTTTAGTTACAAGTTCTTTTACGTCCCGTCATTGTGGCATACAAAATTATTATTATTCGGTGTTCCAAAATGTATCCACTTTATTTACGATTTCAAATTATTTTTCATCTCTTTTAAAGGCAAGGAGCGATCAAACCTATGGGACCAAATGCAGTTCTGGGAAGATGCGTTCTTAGACGCGGTGAGTCAGGAACGTGACATGATCGGTATGGACCAGGGGGCTAATGAGATGATGGAGCGCTACAAGTGCCTGAGTGAGACGGAACGCAAACGGCTGGAGCATGAAGAGGACAGATTACTTTCCACTGCACTGTACAACCTGACTGCCGCCATGGTACTGGTGGGAGTGGACGCAGACATCGTGAGGAACAAAGTGCGCCGCCTGCTCGCTAAGAGCCACATCGGACTGGTTTATAGCCAAGAAGTTAATCATCTGCTGGATGTCGTGCATACTTTGGTAAGTAGATGGTAAAACTATTGGTGCTAGAAACTACATAATGACAGTGAGAATTTTCTTAATTTTAGACTGCTATTAATAAATTACAATACATTATCTGATTTTGCTTGAATTTGAAAAGGATTGACGAATCGACGAATTCCTAGACGCTACACAATACACACTATGACAACGGGTAACTAACATTAACTAGGCCCGCTAAAGTTTGTGCCACCCAATGAAACGGCTTCCACAATAGTATTTGTGCAAGTGGTATGTTGTACATAAGTTGGAGTATTGTATGTAGCACGGCAACGACATAGAGCTGAAGCCGCTGGGCTCGCGGCTGCTGCGCCGCGTGTCCTTCACGGTGCACGAGGGCGACGCGGCCGGCGAGCTGCGCTTCATGGAGGTGCGCGACGATGGCCTCATCCTGCGCTCCACGCAAGGTAAACTATATCAAACTTTTAATTACAACATTTTTTTTTTTTTATTACATCTAGAAAAAGCTAAACTTTATTATCCCTACAAGGCTCCCCACCGTGTCTGTCAGTTCGCGTTAAACACAAAAACAATTGAATAGATTTTCATGCGGGTTTCAAAAATAGACAGAGCGATTGCGCGTATAGTAGAGAAAAGACGATAATTTCAAAGATTTGGAACACCCGTGCGTAGTGTAGGGTGGGTCGCTAGTACTTAATAGTTTAACAAACTGAGTAATTATAACCATTTATGTCATACGAGTATCTAAATGTTGGAGTCACTGTGCTAGTACCGATTAGCACATACCGTTGTAATGATATACCAAACCAAACGCGTGGTATAGGCCCATCGTAGAGATGAAGCCTGCTGAATCCCAACAATGGGAACATAACAAGGCTGAATATTCAGTATTCTTGTTTTATATTCTATTGTGATGAATCTGGGTTTATTTTTGTAACGACAACTTATGGAGGTAATGGTGAACCGTAGTCACCTTAATCCGTTTCAGTCAATCGCAATGCGTAGGCTTCCATAACTGACTTCAGTATTCTTAATAACTGTATATCATGAAAGAGTCATTCTTTGATCAGAGCAATCCTGAAAATGTCCTGTACATCTCGCAAATAATAATGACTGATCCATGAATGCACAAATTCCAGGTACTATCGTGGAGAGATGGTGGTACGAGCGGCTGGTCAACATGACGTATAGCCCCAAAATACGAGTGCTGTGCCTTTGGAGGAAGAACGGCGGCCAGACGCAGCTGCATAAATATTACACTAAGAAGGTTCGTGACTGTTGTTTATTTGTAGAACTTTAATTTTTTTTATTTATTTATTTATTGTTTATTTCAGGCATTAATTGACCCATAGTTACATTACTGAATTAAATAGAATAAAATTGTTATGACATAATAAATAAATTAGGTTATATAAATGATTAAAAACATTGTTAAAATTATTGATAAATTATTGCATTAAATTAATTACTCAGTTATAGTAAATTATTGAATTCAGTTAATGAATTAATTATTAATACCCTGTTTTATCTTATTATATGTTTCACCAATAGGTTACTGCATTTACATGCATTTTTCCGGCATAAAAAGTACCTACCAATACCATGTCATTCAAAAATAGTACCTACATCCATCTATCAGTAAAATAAATTAAAACATTGTTTACAGAGATAACTTTAAAAAATAATAACAATTAATTTAGTAAATTTATGGTTACCTTAGTTAAAATAGAGTTAAGGTGGTGCATCACTGCTTTTTATACAAACGTTCATAACTGATTATGACGTTATTACACATTTTCCATTAGATATTTTGGAAACACAGCAATCCAGCGCGATGTTTGACGAAGAGACAAAGCGAAAAACGAGAGATAACGCCTGAAAACTCTGTTAGCATTCGGTAATTCCGTGATTTACTCGAATATTTAACAAAACTTGTTCCAGGAAATACATGTTTTTATAAACCCTTAAAATTTTTAAAAGAAATTGTTGTCATTCAGAATCTTGATTAAAATTTGCAAGACTTCTATTGTTATATTATTTTGTTTTTTTTTTTGAGTATATATTGAAGTGCCAAAGTTTCTGCAAAATAACAGATTTTCAGAGTTCTTTACTGGATAGTATCATTATACATATAATATCTAGTTTTACACTTTACAAATTCATTTCAATAGAAGCCTAGATAATATCCACAAGATACTGTTTCCAAAAGAATTATACTGTCATAATCGCGTAAGAGCGGTTGTATGAAAAACAGTGCAAATGAATGTCAAATTACATGCCCTTAATTCATGAATCTCCAAGCGACCACCGGTGGCCGCGCATCTATTGTCTTACTATTGTGTCTCTAATTGACGGTATCTGAAGGGTTAAAGAAACACCCAAACTAAGTACAGAAGGACTTGCTTTAGACGAAGATTATCTAACATAAAAAAGGTCACTATCGAGCAGGTGATATAAATAATATTTTAAAATTTTGCTATACAATGAACATGAACTTTAGAAGATACGTGTTAATGATTGCAGTGCAAAGCGCTGTACTACTGCATTAAAGAAGCAATGGAGAAGAGTGGACGTCGGCAAGACGCGGCAGAGCTTGGGGGCGAGTTCCCCATACAGGACTGTGCCACCGGGGAAGGCGGCCTCATACAGGTGAAGTATAATACTAACCCATAGATAGGTACTAACATTCAGCTCTCTTTTACTCTGTCAAACGTTATTCAAAGTTAATTGCTCTTTCAACCTTTAGAGGTCTTAAAAATAGTACTGATGGGAATGTAACTCAATTTGGGTTTAGCATCTCCTACTCTATAAAGTACTTCAATTAAATTTTTAAATAAACTAAGTACTTATATCTGTAATAGCGTACAGTCAAATAGTAATTACATACTGAGCTGTGAAATCTTCTACGCATCAATGCGATCAGTTAAAACGATAACTATGTTCAATGTTTTAACAACACATTAACATCTTTTCAAATCCAAAGGTGTGCATGGAAGGCGTCGGACTTCTGTTCCACCACAGCAAGGTACGTCCCTATGCTTCGTTGGTGTGTTCGTCTCTTTTTGTCAGCTTATTTATGTTATTTATCTGATAAGTTATGAACATGATGTACCAAAACCCACTCTATAAATCGGAGTAGAGGCAACAAGTTTTGGTAACATCATAACCGTTTGGCCAGGTAAGATATTTGTCAGTGTACATGCTTGATTTGGTAAAGTCTCGATACAAATGAGTGATCATAGAGTGTCGTACATTCGCGCCGTACGACAGTCTGTACTACATCAGCGTCCGCGCTGCCAATGCTTCATTGTATCAGTATTGTATCGGTGCCGTTAGCGCGTTGTTATTATCGTACCGTATGAAGCTTATCTATCCAACAATACAAATATACCTTATATTATTAAACAGGCACAGATTTAATAGATATATTTATTATGAATCGATAAAAAGTTTTAGTCATCATTTTTCAGTCGATGCCCCACATAATATATGCCTAGTTTTAAAATTATTCTCATCCTCACAAAACTTATCCGGACGCAAGGACCACTCAAACTTTCCTATTTGGATTTCTCTTCAATTTTTTCTCTGATAATATTTTTTTCATACTATATTTATCTTATATATTTTGTTTGAAGTTCAGGTGATTTTGCATTTACTCATTCCGTATTATTGTCGACAAAGCTTAGGTCTAATTAAGACCCAGTATTTTGCCCTTAAATATCCTTATCTACTATTCGATGTAATAGTTTAGATTATTTTTTTACATTTAAGACTAACCGTTGTCCATCTGATATACGTTCTTATACTCCATACGACTTGTGCATGTGCTATTTGTCTGCAACACCCGTACATCGCTGGAGTGCGTGGGCGCCGCTGTGCTCTCGCTAGGAACTTTTGAGATGGTCCTTGACACGCGCTCGGCCGCCCTCAACTAATCTCATCTTTTTGTCTGTTCTACTCTTTCCGGACACGCCGAACACGCGCCGCTGCGCAAAAGGATTTCGAGGTACACAGTGGTTCATTCATAGTAATGGCTGGCTCTTACGATGATCGACACGACCTTTATGACCTTTAAGATTTAGTCACGGTCACCGTGAGAATCGCATCTAGCGATGATCGTTCGAGGTCGTAGGGCTTTACTTGTAGTTTTGAGGCTTACAGATTGTTTTTAGCCGTTGTTAGCGTTGTATTAGTTCTCCCGAGTGCGGCGAGCGCCGATGCGCGCAGTCGTGCATGCACATAGACGCCCTTTGTTTATTATCTGTTTATATTAACGCACCCGACAGCTTGCATTCGTATCGTGGATCGTCCGGCGAGCGGTCTCGATCTTTCGCTCTCGCACTTTGTGTCGAGATTTAGTTCGTTCGTCCCCTATCACCCGGAACCATAGCGAGCGTCCGTCAGCGCTAAAGCTTAACGGACACGAGTCACGAGGTCAGTCGTAGAGCATTCGCCATCTCACAAGTTCCGGTGCGGCCCGGGTGGCGCGCCGCGCACCCGCACCGCTCCCCGCACCGCATCTGACCTCGCACACTGCACTCCCGCCCTGCCGAACTCCTCACCCTCGCTCTTTGCTCGATGTCTCAACTGCACAAACTAAAAATAACGCCACTTTAATTCCGATTTTACTACACTGTCTTGTTTAAAAAACAATCTGGTACCTATGGTTTCCAAGATTGGACTTGACCGCGTAAACATTTAAGTAGTATTAAGGAATTAAAGAACACAATGAATTGGCATGCATTTTAGTTTTTGCGCTCGATAAACGATACACTAACTGAGGTAGATAAAGGCGGGTTTACTTAAGCTGTTAGTGTATTGAGCTCTAATCCTCGTATCGCATGTATGTAAATGTGCATGTTTTTTTTAAATTTCCTTTGGAGTTGAAACTCGTGATTGTAATACGTTTTTCATAAATTACAGGTCAATTTACGATCACGTAGACCTTTGACGTAGACCGAGTGTTCGCCAAACAAATCACGCAAATTACGATACAGGAGCTTGAGTGGTTTAAAGATCTAGAAGTATAATACGATAAGTCCTTGCTCTGATAATCACAACATTGAACAGACTAACGATTCCACTTCAAAGGAAATAAATATTTATTATTTTTATCGATGTGTAGATAGCAGTGTGTTTATAAGCAATGTAAATAAGTGTTAATTTAGATATATTCCTAGAGCATGTATTTTTTTAGTGTACTAGATTTGCTTAACTGCTTAAATATTGTTATTTTATACTTGCATACTATTTTATATGCATACCTATCCAAGATTATGTATGATGAATAAGAAATGAATAAAAAGGTTGTTCTATGTAACAAAAAAATTGTAAATCTTTGTCTTGAGGCAAATCGTAGGGAAGCAATCGAAGGCGAGCACATCTTTACATTAGTTAAAACAAAGTCGCTTTCGATGTCTGCTCGTTTATCCGTTAACCGTTCCTAAACCAGATTTCGGTATTCACAAAAAGAAAGAGGAAACATAGAAGCTTTATGTATATAATCAGCACCCACTCGAAGCCGGAGAGGGTTGCTAGTCCTTAAGATAAATTTATTTCTCTAACAACATATTAACAAAAAATTATCTCTAAGTGAGAAATTCTATTGGTTAACATAATCTATTTTTTTAAGATGTTATTTAATGACACTTAAAACAACTACTGATTGTTACTAACATTCCTCTTTTCGAAGTAAATGTAATTTTTTTAGGTCTATAGCCACATTATAGTAAGGTAATTTGCAAAGTGGTCTGCCAACTTAATAAACGGTCTTAACCATTTAATTGACATTACACTGTACAAAACCGGTGGTTACATAACAATCAAAACAATAACTGCTAATAAATTACGGTTTTGTACTTTCTGCGTGCATCCCAAAAACTAGCAGAAAGGAGGGTCCTATCTGCTAGTTGCGTTATAAGTATCTACTACGTGGAGAAAGTGACGCTACATTACTCTTCTGTGCCTTCAGCCAACGCTACATAGATGTGCGCACGTCCGTTACAACGTTTAGCTTACATTGCATTATTTATTCTTGGAATTTACCACTGAACTTGTCTGTGTTGCAGTTTTTCGTGCGGTTGGATCACATTAGGAAGTGTTTCACGCAGAATGGCGGTATCTTCGTTTTAGAAGAATTTAGTAAGTTTGTTTTAATAAATTACATGCTGTCGATTTTTAAAATAATACTAGAGAGCAGTAGATTCTGCAGATTATTCAACTTAATGTATACGTTTTACAAGCGGAATTTGTAAACAGTTTCTCCCCGTGTCGTCCTTATAAAACGATTCGCCACATTATGCAAGCTTCCAGAACGTGGATCGCTTAGTACATGTTTCTTTCGATAGCTTTCTTAAACGCCAACCAATAAACATTGAATTAAAGGAGGATAAATCTAAAATATAACCCGTCCAACTGATCCATTCAAATGTTAGATTGTTATATCAGCCCATCTTTTCTAAAAGTGAGATATTTTAAAAAAGAGCTTTAACTAATGATTTTTTATTACGTTTCAGATCCGAAAACTAGACAGATTATACAAAGAAAATATAAATCTGTAATGGCAAGTACATGTTATACAATAAACATGTTTTTGTTTGATTTTCATTTAATTTTATGTGTTTGATTCTATGTACCTACATGTTTATGTTATGTTGTAGGCAGAAAAAGTAGTGCTTGATCTTCATCGTTTCTTCTCCTTGTGGCTTTCCCGTTACTTTGTCGAGACCGGTGGACATCAATTGAATTATACACCTTGTGTTTCTTAGCTCATATCCTTCCTTCAGTGTACGTACCAACCGCACCTTTTTAATTTATCTTATTACATACATCATCGCCTGTGCATGTTGCTTATAAGTACAGTCAACAAATATAACACCTTTCTTTTTGGTCGGGGGTTTAAAATAAATCAGTAAACAGTTTTGCGTACGTAGTCCAATAGGCAAATATTGCTTGATTTTTTTTTTGTTGACTGTATATAACACAAGTCAATGCAGTGACTTTAGCTCATATAACCTGATACTTATTACGTAATCTATGCTGACACTTTTTTAACACTTCATCACACATCACAATTTTAACCACGGAATAAAGAAAAGTAGAGGAAGTGCCTCTTAGATATCGCGCGTTTGTCAACAGCAGGCGAGATTCGCCTATTACATGTGCAGGTGAATATGGCATCTATTTCAAAGGCACTAGCGTTCTGAATAGAATAAATTGGTTACAGCGTCATCTAGCGTTGAGTAACCGAACTCGTTGTAAATTGGTTAAAACTTCTTTATTGTTTGTGTCATGTCAAATAATAACAACTTTCTTACGTTGTAATAAGACCTAATTTATGAAAGCAATAAGAATATGATTTGTAAAAGTTAAGTTTGTAATTCGTAGCTTCATAGCCAATCATATTACTGTTTTTTATGTGTGTAATGTACAATTTGATACGCAAATGTGCGAGTTTGGCGACACTGGTTCCCGTGCTTAGCCACGTTAGGGGCACTTCTACCTATATTTTCTGTTCTGTGGTCCCAACTTTAGAAACAAAACACTTCTAAGTTCAAACGTATTGCAAAAGCATGTTAAGATTTTTTTGTTATGAAACAATAAAATATCCTGTAGTTAGAAATTGAGAAAAGGAAAGACAGACGGACAGTGTTTTTATCTTTGTAAGTGAAGCTTGTCTTTAAACAAATATTTGTGTGCTTAATTTGATAAAACCTCAAAAATATTAACATTGTAAAAAAAAAAATTCAGGCGGACCAGATATGCTACGCGGTGCTATGCGTGTTCTCTTATTTCGCGGCTGGGCACGAGCAAAAGAAGGCGATCCTGGAACAAGCGGCGCGCGTCCCGCCCGCGCCGCACGACGCGCTCGCGCCCGCCAGCCCCGCGCACGACGAGCGCAGGAAGACGAGTCCGCAGGTTGGTTGCTTAGCTATGCCACACTAATACAACTCAACTTTTCAAGTGAGCATAAAATAGTTAATAATAGTCAATAAATTGTTTTGGATTTGGTCATCATGACCAAACCTAACTATTACTCCGTTCGATAATGTTGCTCATCCAGATAAAATTCTGAGAAGAACATAACGACAAACTAAAGGAAAGAGCACTTTTTTCAAATATTTTTTTGTTTCACCGTGTAGAGATAAATTATGTAATTTAAATTAAATCATCATGTGAAGTTCAATTTCACATGTACCTATTAAAAATATAAAACTGAGCAGAGCTTATGTGCAGTAAATTATTATAGGTAGTTCCTAGAATTTAACCCCCTATTTCAGTCTAATCAAATGTAGAGTGCGGAAGTTCCTTTGGCGTAATGTTGGCAATACGGAAAAACAGGGTTGCTATATTTTTAGCAATGAAGTTACTTAGTATTAGGGAGATTTTTTTTAATTTTCTTTTGGAAGCTAAAAACTATTTTTGAATAAAGTATACAACGCTGGGTTCCATTTCGATTGCCCTGCAATAGGGTAGTTTGCAGGGTCAAAATACCTACATTTTATTTAGTCCGTATTTTAAATTATAAAAAAATATTGGACACGTATTTTTTCTTTTTCCGAGGCTCGTTTTCCACTCGTTTATCGTCAACACCGAGCATGGTTTAAAAGCTTGTTGATTCATCATCGATCAACTGTTAAGGGTTTAAAAAAAACAGCTACAGACACTTCATAATTTGCCTAAAAATTAAAAAAGTCAAAAAAGTAATCCTTGAGAGACCTTGCAAATTTAATTAAGATTCTAAATGACGACAACTTTTTCCAAAAAATTTTAAGGGTTTAAAAAAAACAGCTATTTCCTAGAACAAGTTTTTGTAAAATATTCGAGTAAATCACGGAATTACCGAATACTAATAGTTTTCAGGCGTTATCTCACTTTTTTTGCGTTGCCTTTTCATCAAACTTCGCGTTGGATTGCGTTAGATGAATCAACAAGCTTTTAAACCATGCTCGATGTTGACGATAAACGAATGGAAAACGAGCCTCTTAATCGAAAAAAGACAAAATACGTGTCCCTTATTTTTGAATAATAATAATAATAATAATATTCCACAACTATCACACAACGCCGTCTAGTCCCAAGAAGCTAAGCAGAGCTTGTGTTATGGGTACTAGATAACTGATAAACATACATATATATTTCTAAATACATACATATTATAGATAAATTACACCCAGACACAGAACAAATGGTCATGCTCATCACATAAACATTTGTCCTGGGTGGGAATCGAACCCACGACCTCCTCGAATAATCTAAATGACGGACTAATTGCATTTTTTACGGCAACTAGCCTATTCTTTTAAATACAAAAACGCCACGCCACAATTTCGTACTTCTCTATTAATAATCCGCCTCCCGCACGCGCACCCCGCCTTGGTGACGCTCACTTCGCAACGGGCCGTGCAGCATAAATCGTAATATTTTAATTTCGCCATAACTTCAAAACCAAACGTCCAATTTTAATAATTCAAAGAGCAAATATTATCTACACAAACTGTACTTAGTGATGAAATAATTTATTTTGATAAGGGTTAATAGCATGAGTAAAATAAATGCGTTTAA
Source organism: Mythimna lalbum (assembly GCA_949319445.1). Classification (NCBI taxonomy): domain Eukaryota; kingdom Metazoa; phylum Arthropoda; class Insecta; order Lepidoptera; family Noctuidae; genus Mythimna; species Mythimna lalbum. Next base: position 12,697,523 of record OX439350.1, on the reverse strand, counting down.
ATGTAGTCCAAAAAAAATCAAGATTATTACATAAAAAAATGGTTGTAGTGCCTCACTCGACATAGATAGGTATACTGTTTCGCGGACTTTTTTGTAGATATTTATAAGATCTACAATTAATTAGAACATTTTATGGTTCTATCTTTTACAGTTTAGGCAGCGTACGCAAAATAAATAACTTTTCTGGTTGATTTTTTTCACCTTGTGTCCGAAAAACCCAAATATCTTACGGAACCCTATTTTTTTCCAAAATAAAATTTAGCCTATGTTACTCGTGTTTAATGTAGCTTTCGAATGGTGAAAGAATTTTTAAAAACAGTCTATTAGTTTTTAAGCCTATTCAATACAACTCTATCAAGTAACTCGGAAAAAGACGGCTTACCGGAGCTCCTAAAGTCCTAATACGCGGGTGGGTTTTTTGACCTTTATGTAACGTCATGACGTATATTTTGTAAAGCTTTGTAACCCGATCGCGCCTGCGGTTTATCTTATAGCAACATGTTGTTGAAAAGCAAATTTTGTTGATTTAATGTCCATAGTGTACTTAGGCGTTTTGTAATGTTTCTCTGTATGTACTTTGATAATTACTGATTGTGCCATTTCTCAATTACGGTAGAGAATGGTTTTGTTCTAAAGTTCTGAAGGGAAGCCGGTGGGAATCGAGTTGTATGGAACCTTCGTCACTGCTAGCTTATGCCCGTGGCTTCGCTCGCGTTAAATTCGGGGTAACACGGTTCCCTTTATCTTATTTTTCCCCGACATCTTCAACAAATATCGTTAATATACACAGAAATAAATACAAAAACTTAATAAATTATATATTAAAACCTTCCTCGAGAATCACGCTATCGAGTGGTGAAAACCGCTTGAAAATCGGTGCAGTAATTGAAGTGTAAGTAAATTGAGTTTATCAAAAACAGACAGAGAGACAGACGTGGCAGGACGGGCGGGGGCCTTGTTTTACAATATCGCTCGCCATACAAATTCATCTTAAGATATGAAAATATGAAATATTATTTATTATCTTCGTCGTGTGTGATAGTCCATTGAATTGTATTGCGAGCGATATTGAATCTCAAGATAACATATTATAGTATCTTAGCTGTGTGCAGCGCCCCTTAGTGAACTCCACTGCGGGTGACGTACGAGGGCGGGTCAATAAGTCCGTGACTTTTTAAATGAAACACAAATTTTTAGATAAAAAGTTATTTTATTTTTCAACGTAGTCTCCTTTGAGCTCTATACACTTAGCCCAACGTTTCTCCAATTTTTTTATCCCTTCCGAAAAATATGATTTGTCGAGGTCTTTAAAATAGGCATTTGTTTGTGAGATGACTTCGTCGTTGGAGGCAAATCTCTTTCCACCGAGCCATTTCTTTAAGTTTGGGAACAAGAAGTAGTCACAAGGGGCTAGATCGGGAGAATAGGCCGGATGAGGGAGCAATTCGTAGCCCAATTCATGGATTTTTGCCATAGAAACTGCACATATGTGCACCCGTTCATTGTCCTGATGAAAAAGGACTTTTTTCTTGGCCAAGTGCGGTCGCTTTTCTTTCAATGCCTCATCGAATCGACCCATTAATTTGCTATAATATTCGCCATTGATTGTTTTTCCTTTTTGAAGGTAGTCAATGTGGATAATACCGGGTGCATCCCAAAAAACAGTCGCCATGACTTTACTGGCTGACAAACCCACCTTTGCCTTCTTTGGCGCCGATTCACCCCGAGAAACCCACTGTTTTGACTGCTGTTTGGTCTCCGGTGTGTTGTGGTGGATCCACGTTTCGTCCACGGTTACGAAACGGCGCAAAAACTCGTTCATATTGCGATTGAACAACGCCAAACATTCCTGCGAAATTGTCACACGTTTGCGTTTGTGGTCGATTGTGAGCAAACGCGGCACCCATCTTGCGGAAAGCTTTCTCATACCCAAATGATCGTTTAAAATTGAAACCACTGAGCCATGCGAGATGCCTATGGTTTCCACAATCTCTTTCACTTTTAATCACCGATCGGCTAAAACCATATCGTGGATTTTTTCAACTGTTTCGGATGTGGAGACCTCAACTGGGCGTCCAGAACGTTCGGCATTTTCCGTGCTGGTACGGCCACATCGGAATTCAGTAAACCACTTTTTTACCATGGAAATGGATGGTGCAGAGTCCCCATAATATTTATCAAGCTTAGCCTTGGTTTGCGTAATGGATTTTTTTCGCAAAAACTAATGCTTAATGAGCACACGAAATTCACTTTTTTCCATTTTCTTCTCAGTCAACGCGGTAGTCTGATATTAACGGCTGTCAAAAACAAACTAAATGTCACAGCTTGTTAAATTTTTGACAGGAGTTATCTGACAGATGACTGTTGACGGGAGCAGTGTTGCCATTTCAATTAAGAGGCGGAAAAATCAAAAAGTCACGGACTTATTGACCTGCCCTCGTAACCTACGACAAACTTATTTTTTTCGGTTGGTACAGTAAGGGATCGAACCGCAAAATTAAGTTTGTTTTTTATTGTATATACTTATCCGGGATATTGTACCCAGTGTGGTGCCTAAGATATTAAAGAATAATATACCAAGTTTCATCGTAATCGAACTGGTAGTTTTTGCGTGATGCCTGAACAAACCGACAGTCAAACATTTTTTTAATTACATTTTTGGGTTCGATGTAGGTATCATTTTTTTTTAGGTCGCCATTTATTTTTATGATATTTTCAATGTCCAGAATTTTCACTTCTACAGATTCATTATAAGTATAGATTTCTTTAGAGTACATTTCACTATTCCGTTAGTTTGGTTTCTGGATTTTTGTATTTTGCCATCCACGCCCCCATAAAAAATTCACATGACCTAGAAAATTAAAATTTCGCATATTACTTTCGCGGATCCCCCTTCCTTCAACATCTATATATTCCTGATATTAACAGGTGGAGAAACGCTCACCCGTGAGACGCACTGCTGAGGCGAGATCTCCGATTGGTAAGGTGGACCCCAGCGATTTAAGAGAAACGGTGGAACGGCAGCAAGTCAGAGGCGGACACACTACCATGCCTTCGGCGGGCCCTCCCGCTACCGAGCGAGCCGGAAGCGAGCGGTTTGGAACAGAGCGAGCCGGGAGCGAGCGAACTGGAACCGAACGAACAGGGAACGATCGGGCCAGCGGTGATCGGTCCGGAAGCGACCGGAGCGGCGGCGAGAGAGCGACACGCTCGGACAGCCTGCCGCCGCGCCGGCCGCCGCCGCCCGCCGTGCCTCCCAACGCGCCCGCGCCGCACACGCGCCTGGCGCGCGCGCACTCGCACGCCGCGCCGGCGCGCCCGCCCGACCCGCCGACGGTGAGTACCTGCTGCCGCGCTGCTTCCGCTGCGAGGTGATCGCACCGCTCGCTGACGTTCCCTGTGCTCGCAGATCCCGCCGCGCACGGGAGTAGCGGGCGCGCGGCCCACGGGCCCGCCACCCGCGCTGCCGCCGCGCCAGCTGTCTGCTGCCGCGGACGTCGGCGCCGCACCGAGGTGAGCGACCGGCCCGGCGTTTTATAGCGCGAACTGTCTCGACGTCTGGGACGCCGCAATGTGCCGTAAAGTATTAGGAGACATTCGTCCGGCCCCAGACGTGCCGAGGCTGACCACGGTGACGCTTGTCGCAGAGGTGCGAGCGCGGCGGGCGGGGCTGGTGGGGTCGGCGGGGCTGGTGGGGCCGGCGGGGCCGCTGGAGCGCGGCGGGGCCCGCCACAGCGGCAGGGCTCGATGTCGGCCCCGTTCGCGTCCACGAACCCGTTCACGTCGCCGCGCCACGCGGAATTCGTCATCCCGCAGCGTAACAACGCGCGCCGCTCCTCCACTACTGACAGAAGTTAATGCATCTGCGGTTCCGGATGTTTTGTCCTTAGAAGTGTATCTGTGCAGCACACCTACCCCTCCTTGTTCGAAATTAGACAGTAGCCTTTCGTGTATAACCCGATGTCAAATATTATCAATAATAATCAATAAAGTATGCATAAAACAGTAGAGCTTGAGAAATTTAATGTAAATCCGTCACAAAGCAATAATATCTCTGAAATTTCGTTAATAGAGATCGGCCGTACTTGTACAAATCTATAGGTATTTTACCAAATTCTTTGAGTTAAAGGGTCTGCTCACTCTGAAATGCGACGTTGCATGCAGTTTCCGTGATGTAGAAATTAAATTTAAAACAATATATATATGGGCCAAGAGACCTGACAATAAATAATTCATTATTATTTTATGAATTATTATAATTATTTAATACACAAAAGCGGCGAACAGTGACGCATCGCCGTTCTACGCCTCGCGAATTTAAATACGCACAACGGCTTCTCGATGAGTCGCGTTGCACAGCGTGGAATAACTAGCCGCTGCAAGCATTGTCGCATCTAAAAGCGCTACTCAGTGTGAGTTGACCCTAATTTACATTTAGACAAATTGTTATATAAATGACGTTTACGACCTTCAAGGTATTGTAAAATCAATATTGTATTATTTTACCCCTAACTATTTTTGTAAGACATTTGTTATTTGTTTGTTTAGCAACATGAAATATTTTCACATTATATGTCCAAGTACTATTATTAGTATTTATATTCTATTGAAAATAGAAACTCTTTTGTCAGACTTTATTTTGAATACCTTACTTAGCAGTTACTTATTTATATGCATATCATATTAAGTAAAAATGGCTAAACGTTTACGTATATTACGCAATATTACATTATAATAATCTTATATTTGTAGGGTTCTGAATGTCTAGAGAACCCTTTCAATTTGCACATTCTTAAAACTGGAAAATTATAGTTTTCTTAATGTACCAATCTAATCCCAGAAAATAATTGTGGGTACTTATACCATAAATTACTATTCCTCGATAATTCTATTTTTGGTTGACTGTTAATAATAAAAATGTCTAATACCTATAAGATACAGCACCAGCCGTTCGGAGATCATAAACAAATCAATATAATTTAAATTCAAGCAGGTAGGTAAATGGTTAAAAATTGCAGACTAATTTTTTGGTTTTCATATTCATATTCGACTTTTGAATATAAAATTACCACAGAATTTATAATAAAAGTATAAAATTATGAGTATCAGATAGCGACACGGATCTTGAACGCTCGGCGTCAGATTGGGGATCGCTTGGCGCATTCCATACATTGGCGAGCCAATCGTCGTCGAAAGCGCAGGAAACGAATCACGAGTGACGTCTATGACGCTCCTCGACCCCGCAAATATTTGACTTCTGCGCAACTTGAAGCCAGCGCTCAAGATCCGTGCCGGTATCTATATCTGACCAGATTGGAGTTTGTTTTTGAAATTCACTTGTTTTCTTGTAAAAACTTGTCCTTGGTTCTGTTTCAATTTATAAGTAGGTACTTGTATTACGTGTTCCTATGCTATGTGTAAAGCTGTTACAAAGCCGATCTAAAAATATATATTTATGTAGTTACCTACATATGTGATACCATGCTAAAATGAAAAGTAACATTGTAATAAGACATAGGTACCCAACTGCCGATATTTTAGATTATATTGTTTTATGCCAAAATAAATAAAATAAAATTGTAAACTTTCTTTAATTTTGTATTGATTAATCCTTTTTTACATACAGAGTACCTAATAGGTACAGAGGTCCTTTACGTAATGATTTAAATGGTAGGTATGTAGACAGTGTAGATACCTACCTGCACTTAAGTAAAACAATGTAGATAGAAACTGAACTACTTACAATGAACTTACCAGTCGGTTGACGGACGTTATCTTTTAAGCCGGTTATTTTGCATTTAAAACGAGTAATAAGATACGTAATAAGCGAGAACGAGCAACCGACTAATAACTACACTTGTTTAGAACCGCTTTACATTTAACAATAATTGAATGAAAGTTATAATTATAAAAACTGCCATTTTAATCGTCTTACACTGGAGACTAGTTTCGCAACACAAATGCTTATGATGTTTTAAAAATTAAAAAGAAAAACAACTTTGGTAATTAATAAGCAAGTCCCTAACTTTATTGGCTGACATTACTCAATTTCGACAAAATATTTAGAAACTCTAGTAGAGACATTTACTTTGACTAGATATCTTGCAATAGGCCTGAAAGTGGCGGCCATTGTAAGACGATAAAAAGCCAACGTGTAGGTATACAAACAAACAGATCCATCACTAAATTTAGGCGAAGAAAAGTAGATATATGTAGGATAATACATTTATATCTAGTAAAACCACTCCCAAACGAATCATACGATGTCTGAGTTGCCTAATCTAAATATAATAAGGATTACCTACTTCACTCGGCACTTTTCTAGCGATAGTTACAATTTCTACAAAACATGCACTTATGTAGCTATCTAATGTATAAACAAATTACCAAAACAATTGCTTCAGCCTTTTTAAGAAAAATAAAATTAACTCCTTTCTTTCAAGGTGTTCATTCAGTAATATCACAGATTATTGTTTCCTTCGCGAAATTAAAATGCGACCCAATTCTCATATTAAAGTTCTATAATGATTACCTATTACCTATTCTAGTTAGTTTTGTACTGTCTTTAGTGATAGAAATACTCAAGAACATTTTCAAGTTTGAGTATTCATTCTTTTTTTAATTCCTTTGAGAATTCGGGGGCTCGACACATATTCTAAAAATAGTCTTTAATTGATTAAAAGCTATTATTGTAAATCACGAACACAGTACCTAACGTTGGTTCGTAAAGATATTGCGCCATTCTCGATTAAAATTTAGACAATTTCAGATTTCTTGTAGCCCTAATCGATATTATGATCTAGCCCTTCAGATACCGTCAATTAGAGACACAATAGTAAGACAATAGATGCGCGGCCACCGGTGGTCGCTTGGGGATTCATGAACTAGCTGCTAGCTGTTCTCTATGACGTTAGGAAATTTTCGTTAACGACTACTGATTTAGCATATCGACAGGTTTGAACATTTAAGAGACAACTTTACAAAATATTAAGGACAGTTACCTATTTAGTTGCTTGATAACCAAGAAAAACATTTAGAAAAAAAAAAGTAAATAAGACAAATATAGAATTAAAGAATATAGGTAGGCAGTATGAAAAATGTTCTAAGCTGTCTACAGTCTGCTTTAGATATAGATTTTATCGGGAATAGAATACAGGTCCAAGAATTAAGAAAATACTGTTATGTCTACTTAGAAATAAAATTCCTACTTCCCTACAACTCACATTGACACGACACAATATCAATAAGTAATTAATTATATCTAGGGCACCTACACAAGAATTTTTCATTCCTGGCAAAATACTCAAAATTCACATACAAGACAGGTGGGGTACAATCAAAGCATTAGCTAGATCTATAGAATCGCTAGCTCATCTTTATCAATCAATTACATATATATTTTACAAATTTTGACAGTGATCCGGCCATACAATCTTAAATTAATAATGGGAGTATTTCAATCATAGGATTGAAATGTTTTGACAGTGATCCGACATCCAATCTTAAATTAATAATGGAAGTGTTACAATCCTATCACTTCCTTATTTCTCCTTAAATGAGGATACATCCACCAAAAGAAAGTAAAACTTTCGCTTGATTTCTGATTTAAGTTTAATGAAGTTGAAAATTTCTCTTTACTTGAAAACTTTTGGTCAAAATCAAAAACACGTTTTCACACCAACATTTAAGTAGGTAGTATTTGAGATGTTCTTAACTCAAAATACTTAATTCAGAAACCCGCCCTTTACACATTAGGTAACGTACCGTTTTCATTCTACGTCCTTTATTTGGAAACTTTCTTCTATTTTGTTTAGATTTTTTTTATTATTTTTATAAATTAATGAATTTTTATTATATTAGCTTGCTAATGGAATGTATAATTACCTACTACTACTTCGCAAATTAAAAAAAAGTTTGTTTAAATAGCGAGGGTAATAATACCTAAAAACCTGTTCCCCTTACTTAGCTTTTAAACGCGCTCAAAATATAAATGTGACGTTAAAACATCATATCGATTTTAAACCATAATGTTTTACAATAAAATAAGTTATGATGTCAGTGATAAGGGCTAGTGACTAAGGATTTCAGTACTCAGTAAAACCCGTCATCAGTAACAAAAGGACAGTAGATCGCGTTCGATACGGTAGGTAGGTGTGCAATCTATCAAATCCACAAAACATTTGACGGCACACGGTGCTCCGACGAAATCTTTCTTGCATGACCTGCTAGCGCCACTTGCATTGGTCGGTGCACTTGATAGTGTTCTTTTCTCACGAAATCACTATTTGATAAACATTCTTATTGCCAACTCGAAATAAAACTAATTACTACCAGATACTTAGATAGGTTACAGATAACACAACCATAAAAAAATATAGACCAACATTGAAGTAGGAAGTATAACAATCAGTCGATTTTTTTCAATACGTGTCACAAACTAGTTGCCCATACAACATTACCGTAATAGACAAGCAAAGATTCCAATAAACACAGGACATGACATTACTTAATCAATGCTCATCTTTGGGAATTTCACTACACTTGTCCGTTTCGTCTCCAACCTAAAAAATGAATTGAATGTTATTTATGAAGATAATCATATTTTAAAATATAAAATATGGATAAGTGACGAAGGTGCAATATAAGGTCGCATATCAATTATGGTAAATACTTATCATAAAATAACAAGGTCTATAGGTAATGTATCCGCGTTAAGATGAATGCTCCAACCAGCCCGCGAAATTCAAATTTTCTTACGTTTTTTGCAATTTGCAGGCCAGTGACATGTTGTTACTTTATCAAAATATGATTCGCGGCAATAACAAGTATAATTTTAAATACAAGAATGATCAAAACATTCGCTCCATCAGCTTTCACATAGAAAAGCTGCATGTAAGTTAGATTTCGGAGATTTTAACAATTTACACCTTTTCTATGTGGAGCGAATGTTTCGATGAAAAGAGAGGGCAACCCTCAAATTTTATAGGTTAACTTATTATTTTTCGCATATTTTATGAAGTATCTTGTGTATTTGCGTATGGTCGTCACCATCTTAGGTAGCTGGGCTGATGATGGAAGGTACAACTCCTTAACAGTAAGAAGTTACTCGAACAGACAAGGACTGTTTTAGTAAATTGTTTTGATGTTTGATAGGGCATTTGCCACATTTGGTCTCATGATCATCAAGTCATGCCCTGATGCTGCAGTCAGGATAGTCTACAGAGTAACTAAGTCCTCGACAACTAACAGCAGATATATCGAGTTTAGGTTCATTGAAAAGAGCTCGATGTGTGGATAAACGTACTGCTAATAAAGAACACCGAAGTACATAGAGACCTGATGCTGTCGTGTTTGGGCTCATTTTAAACAGGACTAAATTTTAAGTTCAATGCAATGTTGACATAAGTCTAGCCTGATGCTACAGCCGGGATTATCAGCATATAGTCTAATGACTGATTGAAAGAAGAGGGGGAGAGGATATATCGAACTGATGTGATGATGAAACCGAAAGTTAAATTAATGTAATCTAACTGTGTTTGGGATTATTAGAACCGTTATGGACATGGATTTTACACCATGGGATTTTACACCTCAGTCACACTTAAATACCGATAAGGTATTTAAGTGTGACTGAGGTGTAAAATAAAAAACTTTTTACAAAAAAAAATATAACCGACTTCAATGTAAAAAAAAACACTGAAAATACCAAATAACTTTAATTTTGGAAGTCGGTGTTAAATAACGAAAATACTAAACTATTATAGAAACACCGACTTCCAAAATTAAAGTTATTTGGTACTTTTCAGTGTTTTTTAACATTGAAGTCGGTTATATTTTTTTTTGACGTCAGTGTCACTGACGGCGACTTGATGGTGATGTGACTGATGTGATTCGATGAATCTTTACCTACTACGGGAAATAATTATTTGAAAAAGAAGCAAACAATAGGTATCTACATTTTTCATATCGAAAAATATTTCTATATGAAAATGTAAATGTGTGTGTGCTTAAATATGCCATTATTTTTTTTAAACTAATAAGTTTAAAAAAAATATGGCACATTTAAGCACGTGAATATACAAGGTGTAAGGGACATCCCTCCGAAAACTTTAAGGGCTTGCTCAGTAGACGAAACTGAACAACCATCCAAAAGATTTTTTTCATAAAACGAAAAAAATAACAGCCTCACCATACAAAATGATAAACTTGATTGGCAATTTGTACGGCGAGCCCATGTTTTTTTGTCGTTTCCTGAAAAAAAAAATGTTGTGGAAAGTTGTTCAGTTTCGTCTACTGAGCAAGCCCTTAAAGTTTGCGGGGGGCTGTCCCTTACACCTTGTATAAGTATATGTGCAATTACAGTGGAAATTGTCCGCTCGTCTGAAAAGTGCAACAGACTTGTCCACTGGATCAATCTATTGCACTTTTCAGACGAGCAATAACAGTTCAAGAATCCTGTGCGTGCCTTATCAAATTCCTCTCGTTCTTAATTTTCAGTGGGTAACAACAGAAAATTAAGAGTTAAAAAAAACTTTAATACTCGTGCGAAATAAAAATAGAGAATAAAAAATAACATAGGTAGAATATAATTGAAAAAAAAAATAAGATATCTACTTATATAAAGCCATAACCCAAACCCAATCTGAAAACATAACATAATCATGACAAACGAATGAGTGAGTAACCCTAGTTACATTATGGATAAAACGCCACGGAAAAACTGTTAGTGTTGTAGTATTTTGAACTAAGATAATAATCTTTATACAGCGTGTAAAGTTAAATGCGTAAAACCTCAGACACCCCAAATGATTTTTAATTCGATTGACCTAATTATGTGAGAAAAAGAAAAATTAAAAAAAAATTAAAGGTTTTATGAGCAGTTGTAATTTGTTTAAAATTCATATCTGCATTGAAATAAGAACTTTTATTATCGCGTGTATGAGAAAATTTGATTGGATTACAACTATTTGTGTTTGTTTACCTATTTCAGCGGATTTGCGTCAGTTGGATTTCGGCGCACGTGATGGCTTGACCTATTCATAAATAGACAGGTCGAAGTTTTTAATGACGATTTTTTGAATAATGTAACCTATATTAAAAAGTGGTTGAATTGATTCTGCTCGTTATTCTGATCAAATTAATTTCAGTTTTTGCGCATTTAACGTTACACCTTGTATATGTTACCTGCAATCTGTATACTAATAGGCTAGTTGCCGTAAAAAAAAATGTAATTAGTACGTCTTTTAGATTACTCAAAAATAAAGGACACGTATTTTTTTTATTTGTAAATTAAACCAAAAATGGGCTTTATTTTTGTTGTTTTTTGTTTAATCGATTTTTCTAAAAAAAAATCATTCATTTGTTTTACGATTTGGCGGCAAATTGAAATTTGTCTGTGTCACGCCAGTATGAATTTAACGCGAGAAAATTTTCGCACTAAGATTTTTATGACTTTTGGTGTCATTTAAATCAACAAGAATGTTATGACAGACCTAGATTGGTGTTTCACGATGAAGCCCCTTCTCGTGCCACTGTTTATAACTGGTTTAATGGGTTTAAACATGGTCACACCAATCTCAACTATGCTCTGCGTGAGGAATGGCCTTATACGGCGACGACTGAAGATAACATCAGTGTTGTGCGGTGTATGATAGAGACTGATCCATGAGTAACCTATCAGCAGATTCAGACAAACTTAGGCATCGGTATGAGTCAAGTGAACAAAATCCTCCACAAACATTTAGCCATTAGAAAGCTTTGTGGTCGGTGGATACCTCATTATTTGACCGAGGTCCAAAAACTCTATCGTGATGATTGGTGCCGTGAAATGATACAAAGATTTAACGGAAGTGACGTAAAAACTGTTTTCGACATACTTACGGGTGATGAAAGCTAGATTTATTGCTATGATCCGGAAACCAAAAGACAATCTGCGATGCAGTGGGTGTTTTTTTCCGAGGAGTTGCCAACTAAATTGACTAAATTGAAAAAGAAGAAAAAGTCGAAGTGTAGGAAAAAAGATGGTGGCCTCATTCTTGGGAAGGGCTGGTCATTATGCGACAATTGTTTTAGAAGATCAAAAGTCAGTTACTGCAGAGTGGTATAGTAACAAATGTTTGCCACTTGTCTCGAAAAAAGTTCGACAGAAACGACCTCGCAGTAGGATCCTCCTTCACTACGATAACGCCTCCTCGCACACCGCCGGGCGGACAATCGACTATTTGGCGTCGTCAGACGTGGAATTGCTGGGTCACCCGCCATATAACACCGACCTCGCACCTTGCGATTTTTATTTATTCCCGAAAATAAAAGAAAAACTCCGAGGAAAACATTTTATGGACGCCAGGGAAGCAGTGGCTGCGTTCCAAAAAGCCATCGAAGAGACCCCGAGTGCGCAAAGTGCTTTTCTCGGTGGTTCTATCGAATGCAGCGATGTATTGATGTGAATGGAAACTATTTTGAAAAGATATAATAAAAATAATAACTCGCTAGTTTGCTCAGTTTTTGATTTTCTAAGAACTTTCAGTTTCATCCTCGTATTGTAGGTATCTATAGAATACGTGAATTATATAGATTGCCGGTAACATATACATTTATAATTCTTCTGCACAAGTGTTTTAACCTAATTTCTTCTAAACGGCTTGACCGATTTGAAAGTAATTTTGTGTGGGTCCCTGGCAGATTTGAAAATACAATTAGCTGGCGCTGCAATTTGATTCTCAATTTTTTTTTCAGACGTAAAGCCAGTTCTCTGACAGGACAACATCTGTAGATAAATTAAATCCTGGAGGGTCCTAGATTCAATTAGGTATTATTCGGTTTTCCAGTGGAGACTTGTCAATGGGTGCATGTACCTACTTTTGCCTACTGGAAATATGGGTTGTTATGTGGTATTTTTATTTTTATAGCACCACAACAAAGCACTTTTGAGCAAGAAGGAAGAGATTCGACAGGATTTTTTATTCATATAATACCTTGCCAATTTCACACGGGGATCTGGTCCCACGGCCTTTCTGTTGTTTTTTTGAATATGTTTTAATGTTATTCATTTTACTTTTTTTTATTTCACTCGTGTGTATCAGCCCTTCTGGAGTAAGAATCTGAGAAAATGAATGTGATAAGTTAAAATCTTAACCTTACAAATGTAATCATGCAAATCTTGTAAGAAAACATAAATTACTTATATTATAAAAAAATTGCAAATAAATCTTAAAACAAAAAACACTGGCTAGATGGAACTTGTGAATTTTCAAAACCAGATTACTTACATAATCTGAGTCCAGTTGATTAGGATCTATTTCCTTTCCTTGAAGTTGATCAATGGACTCGTGAACTCTCCATGTCATCTCCAAGTTATCAAAACTATTAATCCTTTTGCGTAATTCTCTGAAATATTTAAAATGTATAAATAGTACATACCTAGGCAAACTGTACAAATCGTATCTAAAGTTAAATCGAATATTCAACTCTTCTTCTAGTCTCTCTTTTCGGCTCAATTCTAAACTAAGGTAGTTGCCTCACTGGCAACCTTTCTCTCCGTGCCTTATGTCGATTAGGTACTCTTTCATTTGTGATTTATTTTCGGATTTAGTATGCTTCAAGTTCGCGCTAATTTTTACATACCAGACGGCTCGTGAAGTGCTCTTAACCCTTCATGAACCGTCTACCGTTAACGTCAGCATGGTTTAAAAGCTTGTTATTTCATCTAACGCAATGTTTGATAAAGAGGCAACGTAAAAAAAAAGATAACGTCTGAACGCTCTGTTAGTATTCAGTAATTCCGTCACTCACTCGATTTTTTTTTTCAAATTTCAAGTTGCTGCCAAATGGCAAATTTCCACCAGAAGAAAGAAAAGGAAAGAAACAAGTCCAATTCATAACGACGGGAATAAAAAACAGAAAAATTCCCCCGATTTTGTGATCCCCACATGCAATAGTTTTGAACTACTCGATACGGAGCCTACGGATAAAACCAACAATACATATAAAGTATACCTATGTACCAAAGCCAGAACCCATCTTTGTTACGGGCGTAATTAATGTAAATTCTGTTAAGGATGTACTTCACAAATTTGTAAAAAGCGATCTTTACCTCATGACCACACTTAGATCTGGACACGTCATAAAAATTATACCTAAAGACATCCAGACATACAAAACGATTCGAGAGAACTTCATTGCTAATAATATCTCACACTATACTTACCAGCTTAAAAGCGAGAGAGCATACAGAGTAGTACTACGCGGACTCCATGCATCAGAAAATACCGCAGAAATTTCAAAAGAATTGTATGAAATTGGACATGAACTGAGACAAATAGTCAATATCAGACATCGAGCTACAAAAGAACCGTTGCCTGTATTTTATGTCGATTTAGAACCAAAACCAACCAATAAAGCCATTTTCGATGTGAAATACTTGAATAACATGAAGATTACTTTTGAAGCCCCATATAAGAAAAAGGAAATCAGAATGTCAGAAAAGGATGTCAGAGGTTTGGGCATTCCAAGAACCAATATTTTAGGCCCTACCGCTGTGTTAAATGCGGTAGTGCTCACCCTACAACAACATGTACTAAAAAGCCAGACACTGAGGCTACTTGCGCGAACTGTGACGAAAAACACCCCGCTAGCTACAAAGGATGCAAAGTGTACAAACAGTATAGAGAAAGAATTCTTAAACTAGACTCCAAGTTAAAAGATAAACCAATGCCTAACAACATAGAGATCAAAAATCCGAATCCCCACCCGAGTTCTAAGCCTAACCGCACAGAAAATAAAAACTTAATTAAAACTTATTCAGAAGCAACAAAAACTAAAGAACAAAAACTAAAGAACAATATACTAAACAAGACACAAAGAACGATTTGGCCAACCTTACTGACCTAATGGAAATAATGTTTGAAAAACTACAACATTCAATGTTGACAATGATGGAAAAAATCATGGACAAAACGATGGACCGCATGGTTCAGTTAGTCAGCAGCCTGGTTAAAAAATGACCCGAAACCTCCAAGTAGTCACTTGGAACGCCAACGGCTTGACAGAACGACGTCAAGAACTAGAAACTTTCCTCAGAACAGAGATGATTAATATTGCACTAATCTCTGAAACAAGGTTCACACCAAAAACATGCATAAACTTTAACAACTACACAGTGTACACAACCAATCACCCAACTGGGAACAGTCATGGAGGAACAGCAGTAATTATTAAAAGTAACATTAAACACTACCCTATAGAGGAATATAGAACAGAAAAAATACAAGCAACATCTATTAAACTTGTAGACAGCAAAATAGAAACGGTATTCTCCGCTGTGTATTGTCCTCCTAAACATACTATATCTGCCAGTGACTTTGCAAAATATTTTTCTACACTGGGTAACAGATTCGTATGTGCTGGCGACTGGCATTCTAAACACTTGAATTGGGGATCTAGGATGACTAACACTAGAGGAAGACAACTCTGTAAAGCCACAGAAGAGATGAAGTTAGAATGTCATTCCGGCAGAGAACCTACCTACTGGCCTACCGACAGACTAAGAATCCCAGACTTATTGGACTTTTTTATCGTTAAAAACATAGATAGTAACTACTTAAACATAGAACCACGAATAGATCTCACATCTGACCACACACCAGTTATACTGAATATTACAACAACAATTAATTTCGTAGCACCCCCCCTAAGAATATACAACTTGAACACTACAGACTGGACAATTTATAAAAATATAATCACGACAGAGACAGAATTAAAGAAAAAAATTAACACAATAAACTTGAAAGACAACTAGAACAACTTAATATGACTATACACATTGCTGCCAATTCTGCAACTCCAAAAAGGACAGGTAAAGGACAACCTCTGAAACATAACTCGTATCCAAAGGATATTAAAGAGAAAATACAAGAGCGCCGTCGTTTGAGAAAAATCTGGCATACTACAGGATACCCAAGTGATAAAGCAGCATTCAATAGTTTCTCAAAAGAACTCAAAACTCTTATCAATACCCTAGAAAATGATAATATTCAACAGTATCTTTCAAACCTAGATTCAACGAGAGACACAAATTACTCGCTGTGGAAGGCTACCAAGAATCTAAAGCGCCCGAAAATCCACATATCACCTATAAGTGATGAAAAAGGAGGATGGGCTAGATCAGATAAAGAAACGGCAACAATCTTTGCGGAACATCTGAAAACAGTTTTCCAACCACTCCCTGACAACAATCCTGAACAAATAATGGAAATCAAGAAATACCTTGAATCTACGAATCAAATGTGTCTTCCACTAAAATGTACCAGCCCAAAAGAAATTGTGAAAGAAATAAGGAACCTCAAGGAAGGTAAAGCACCCGGCTATGACCTCATTGATGCCACATTACTTAAAAATCTGCCTCATAAAGGTGTAATGAAATTAGTTAACATCTTCAATGCCAGCTTAAGGCTAGAACATTTCCCTGGGCAATGGAAGATTGCACATGTAGTCATGGTACCGAAACCCGGTAAACCCCCACACGAAGCTACTTCATACAGACCTATCAGCCTACTACCAGTTATTGGTAAACTGTTTGAGAGGATATTGCTTAGCAGGATGAGAGAACATTTAAGTTCAGTATTACCGAACCACCAATTTGGATTCCGGGAAAAACACGGGACAAATGAACAGGTACACCGTATAAACGACACCATTAGCAGATGCCTTGAAAACAAATTATATTGCTCTGCAGTCTTTCTGGATATCAGCCAAGCGTTTGATAAGGTATGGCATGACGGCCTCCTGTTCAAGCTAAAGAAGCATCTCCCGCATTCTCTATTTCGAATACTCAAATCCTACTTAGATAAAAGATGCTACCAAGTGAAGTACAGAGATGATCTCTCAGAAGTACACGAAATAAAATCAGGTGTCCCTCAGGGCAGTATCTTGGGCCTTGTACTATACCTCATTTTTACAGCAGATATCCCAACAACTGACTACACCACGATTGCGACATACGCTGAAGATACGGCACTTCTGTCGGCTCATAGCAACTCAGAAACGGCATCATCACAGTTGCAAAACCACCTGACAGAAGTTGAGATGTGGCTGAAGCGTTGGAGAATAAAAGCCAATGAGAGTAAATCGGTACATGTAACATTTACACTCAGGAGAGAAACATGTCCACCGGTAACGCTAAACTGCAAAGTTATCCCTCAAGATAATAATGCAAAATACTTGGGCATGCACCTAGACAGGAAACTTACATGGCAAAAACATATTTGGACAAAGCGCAAACAATTAGATGGAAAACTACGGTCACTGAACTGGTTATTGGGACGCCAATCACCACTAAATCCTAACAGCAAGATGCTAGTGTACAAAACTATCATAAAACCTATCTGGACTTACGGAATACAACTGTGGGGAACGGCCAGCAACAGCAATATAGATATCCTGGAGAGATTCCAGACCAAAGCTTTGAGAACAATGCTTGGCATCCCATATTGTATAAGTAATAGATACATATACCTCGACCTTGGCCTAAAAACAGTTCGGCAGGAAATAGCTCAAAACAGCCTCAAATATCAAAAAAAAAAAAAGTGTTTCTAAAAAAGAGAGAAAAGAGAAGAAAAGAGTGTCTAATAATATCATGATTACGTAAGAGCGGTTGTGTATGGTATATGTAACTCGGGTTGGCCGCTCATAAGTATTGTTTCATTTAACGGTTCTTCGTCTCTGATTCTGGTTTCGATTCGGATTCGGTTTCCGATAAATGATTTTTTGGACCTTATTAGAAAATTTAAGGTAAGCACGAAAAACAATAATAAGCAAAACAAAACGTACCCATCCATTTCATTGTGGTGTTAATGTTATCACCGATAGTTATCACCATAACCTAACTACGTTGTATTACCAATACATACTACTTGTAATCCTGATGTCTTTTCAATTCTGACATCAAAAAGAAATTTTCAGAAAAACAAAACAATTATCGTTCGATTTTCGCTGAGAGCAGTTGTGTTGCATGCGATCGCGCGCGTACCACAGTGTAAAGTGCTTACTCATCAAAATAACGCCGTCGAGTCCGATGCATCGCAATGACCTAGTTTTTGCGCAATGATGACGACTGACGGCGAATATTATTGTTAAGGCGAAGCTAATACTCAATTATATTTTACAATGAGTTCGAAAAAGGAGACTCTGGGTGATACCAGAATAATCTTGAATACACAGACTGAACATTTGTTATTTAAATATTTTTGTGAAGAACAGAATCAGCGTAAAAAACTGGAAAAAGACTTAAATGACCTGAAAAGTCAAATAGAAATCCTCCAGCAGCAACTGAAAGTTCAAGCGGTAAACTCACCGCAATCAGCATCTACCACCAATGAAACTTCTCTCCCACCTGTTGAATACAGCACAGATGAAGAGGAGCTTGCTCGAGAAACAGGTTGGATAAGGCAAAAAAGCAGGAAAAAAAGGAAATTGAACACCTCTCCCGCCCAACCTACTCAAACTGAACACGAAATTAAAGAGAACAAAGGTAAGGAAAAATATATCAGAACTCCTATGCCACCACCTATTATCGTAGATGGTATCCAGGAATACCAAAAATTCTTCGATTTCCTATGCGAAAACCAATCTGCTGACACATTCAGCATCAAAATGATGAACGGGGATACCGTCAAAGTAAATGCTAAATGCGAAAAATCGTACAGAGCCATAACTAATGCTCTTAAAAACAATAATTGTCTTTGGCACTCCTATGAGAATAAGCAGGAGAGACCAATAAGAGTTATGGCGAAAAAATTGCATCATACATGCATCCCAGAAAGAGTAGTAGAGGACTTGCGAAGCAAAGGCTACAAGATTTTAGAAGCAGTCAATAAATTGAGTTGGAAAACTAAAGAGCCACTCAATATGTTTATGTTGTCTTTTTCAAACGATGAAGAAACCAGTAAAATTTATAATATAAAATATTAATAGGCATTAAGTCCGCCTTTGTACAACTTTGTGCATAAAGATTTAAATAAATAAATAAATAAAATATATAATGGGATGTAATGTAGAAATTCAGCCCCTTAAATCTACAAAACTGGTACCACAGTGCAAAAGATGCCAGGCATACGGCCATACGCAAAAGTATTACTCAAAAGAACCGAGGTGTGTAAAATGCACTGGTAAACATCTCACCAAGGATTGCAAAAAATCAAAGGAAGAGAAGCCAAAATGCGTCCACTGTGGAGCTCCACATCCTGCCAACTACCGGGGTTGCATTGTTGCTAAAGAAATTCAGCAGATTAGAAACAATAAATCAAAAAACCATCATACCACCCCTCAACAAAATGCACCTACTGAAAAAGGTGAAGGTCCTTATTTGAACAATCCAAGTCAAATGACGAAGAAAACCACCACAAAAAAACATTTCATACGCCCAAGCAGCTGCAAGAGGTGTAGCAAAGGCGCCAATGGTTGATAAGAATAGCGACAAGAAGTTGGATGAAATATTAAAGTTAATGTCATCATTCGACGAGAGGCTGAAGAAAATTGAAAATAGCAACAAAATTGCTACTCTTAAGCTTAAAAAATGACCATTACACTGAAGTTTATGACATGGAACTCAAATAGGTTATTAAAACACCAGAACGAGTTACAAGTAGTATTAGACCTAGAAAAAATAGATGTGTGCCTTATATCAGAAACACATTTCACAAAACAATCTTATATTAAGTTTAAAGGGTACAAAGTATATCATGCACTTCACCCAGATAATTCTGCAAGAGGCGGTAGTGCCGTTATTGTAAAAGAAAATTTACAGCACTATGAAGAGCTCAAATATGAAGAGAAAGATATTCAAGCAGTGGCGATTTGTCTCCAAACTAAAAAGTATCCACTAACAGTGTCTGCCATCTATTGTCCACCTCGGTATATGATAAAAAGAGATCACTATATACGTTTCCTTAGCAGCCTTGGTAGTCGTTTTATCTTAGGTGGAGACTTTAATGCTAAAAATACCCATTGGGGCTCCAGACTAACTACCACTAAAGGCAAAGAACTACTGAGTGCCATAAAAGAGATGCAATGTGAAGTAATATCTACAGGAAAGCCCACCTACTGGCCAACAGATCCGAATAAAATTCCAGACCTAATAGATTTTTTCGTAACCAAAAATCTATCAACTAATTATATAAAAACAGAACAAAGCTATGACATGAACTCAGATCACTCGGCAATCTATTTAGAAATGAGTGAAAACATTTTGTACAAACAAAACAGGCTCACTCTTGTCAATAAATACACAGATTGGGAGAGTTTTAAGACCACATTGGATGATCAAATAGATCTTAAAGTTTCTTTAAAAACACCCAAACATTTAAATATCGAATTAGAAAAGTTTGTAACGCAGATTCAGCAAGCAGCGTGGGAAAATACACCCAATATCAACAAGAGAACGAAGGGAAGTATCTATCCCTTCAGTATCAAGCAACTCATTATGGATAAAAGAAGACAGAGAAAAACGTGGCATCAGTCTAGGTGCCCTGATGACAAACGCAAACTAAACAATCTAACAAAAAAAGTAAGAAGACTAATTCAGAACTTTAAAGATGATCCAACCAAAACCTATCTTCAGGAACTAAGTAACGACCTAAAGACAGACTACTCACTTTGGAAGGCTACCAAGCATCTCAAAAGACCGATCACACAAATTCCTCCCATCAAGTGTGAAAACGGGCAGTGGGCAGTCACTAGTAATCAAAAAGCCCAGAGGTTTGCTGAGCATCTAGAAAACATATTTCAACCAAACGAGGGGGAAATGATACAGAACTGCACTTCAGTTAACATGACACCAGAATATGAAGATATTAAACTAGTAACACCGAGAGAAGTCGCAAGAGAAATAAAACAAAATATAAACCGTCGAAAATCACCAGGTTATGATTTAATAACAGGGGAAATACTACATAACATGCCAAGAAAGGGTCTAGTTAAGCTGACAACCCTTATTAATGCTGCACTAAGACTTAAGTATGTACCAGACTTATGGAAAGTTGCTGAAGTGATCATGATAGCAAAGCCTGGGAAACCTGCACATGAAACAGCATCATATAGGCCAATCTCCTTGCTACCTATAATGTCAAAACTATTTGAAAAGCTGTTACTTAAACGGCTCAAAACAATAATACAAAGCAAGAACATAATACCAGAGCACCAGTTTGGTTTTCGAGAAAAACACTCAACTATCGATCAAGTGCATAGGATCACAAACGTAATAGAACACGCCCTTGAAGACAAGAAAGTTTGTTCTACTGTGTTCCTAGACGTGGCACAAGCTTTCGACAAAGTATGGCATGAAGGTCTAATATATAAACTAAAGAGCCTGTTACCGAAGCAGTTTGCAGATATCCTGGAATCTTACATTCTAAACAGAGTCTTTAGAATAAGGCAAGAAGATGCCTACTCAGAACTGAAGCAAATAAAAGCCGGCGTACCGCAAGGAAGTGTATTAGGTCCGGTCCTGTACCTAATATACACTTGCGATATTCCAGAATCAGAGCATAATACCGTTGGGACCTTTGCTGACGACACAGCCCTCATGGCTGTAGGAAACAGCCACGAAGAAGCAGTTGAAAAGGTTCAAATGGCTGTCAACCAAGTTTATGACTGGACTAAAAAATGGAGGATTAAATTAAATGAATCCAAATCTGTACACATAGACTTTAGTAACAAGAAACACCAGTATTCTCCAGTTTATATAAATAATAAACAAGTCCCATATGAGAATACAGCCAAATATCTGGGTATGACTCTTGACGCTAAGCTACGCTGGAAAGCCCACGTGAAGAAGAAAAGAGATGAACTCAACTTACGATTTAAGAGAATGTATTGGCTGCTTGGAAGAAATTCCACGTTGTCTGTACAGAACAAATTGCTATTATACAGACAAGTCCTGATGCCAGTTTGGACTTATGGTATTCAGCTGTGGGGCTGCGCCAAACAGACCAATATAAATATCATACAACGATTTCAGAACAAGGTACTAAGGGAAATTGTAAATGCACCTTGGTACATACGAAATGATGACCTCCATCGGGACCTAAAAGTTGAGTTCATCGATAAAGTGATAAAAAAAATTGCAGAAGCTCACGAAAAGCGACTTCATCAGCATGTGAACATCGAGGCAATGCAGCTTCTCGACCACACGCATATAGTGAGAAGACTAAAAAGAACAAAACCGTTCGAGTTAGTGTTTAGTGATAGTGAATAGTGAAATGTAGCATAATTGCTACCAAATAAATACAAGAACGAAGTGTATTCGCCTTAATAGAGACAATAAGAAAAGTGCTATTGGACACATTCTTAGTAAAGACAATTTATTAGTTTAGGATATAATTAAATTACTTATTAGTCTATATATAAGGCTAGATTGTAATAAAAACTAGGGTTCATCCTTTAGATGTACTCGATGACTAAGGAAAAAAAAAAGAAAAAAAAAAGAAAAAGAAAAACAAAAAAGTACTTACAAGTTGATGTTGGTAAAGGCTTCTTCTTCGGTGTTAAATTCTGAATATTCACATCCTGGTATTTTAAAACTGATTAAATTATCTAAATTTCTTATTCCTGAGATCCAACCAAGTTTCGGAATATTTGTACATTCTATCCATACGTCTGTCCAGATGTTGCAGTTTACAGTAGTATCACTAGTTCTACAATTTTCATCATCCGATAAAACATAAATAGCATCATTTGGAGAGCTCTTTTCAGTGTCCACTGAAGGTTTTTCAGTAGAGACATTTTCTAGATCCGACTGAGATAAACTAAGATTTGTTGTACCATTGTTGGTATTATTCTCATTTGGCGAAGGCGATATAATTTCGGTCAATTTATTTTGGACAAGCTTCCTATTAATTTCTTCAGGTTTTAAAATAAACATGCCTCTTTCATGACTTTTAGCCATGTGCTCATTATTTTGTGTAGAAAATACAGCAGATATCTTTATTTGAGAAGCTGCTGATGTTGACGCTTCAGCAAATGCTTCTTGTGATGTTTCAGGAATCGGATTTAGATTTGAAATCACTATAGGTTTTAATAATGATTTTGCATGATTATCTTCCATACTTATACACGGTTTTAATACAACTGGCATGGTTTTTGTCGCATTTTGAGGGTACTGTAAAGAAATCTTTTTTAAAACACCATCTGATGCTAGGTGATAAAAACCATTTGTTTTGCGAATTTTAATAGGCTTTACTATTTTTATTTGGCCTTTTTTAGATGGCGAACATTCTTTTGATTCCTCTGTTTTGCTTATGAGGATACTCTCTTGCGTGTCTAGCTTCTCTTGTTGGTAATTATTTACTTCGTCATTTATACAGAAATTCGTTTCTAAAGGGATCACTGCGCTATTGATATGGTTATTTCCACTAGGCACGAATGATAACGGGTTTTCTACTACTTTCAAATTGTCTACTTTATTCGTTGTAATCCAAAATCCTCTTGTCCTTTTTAATCTTCTAACTTCTAAGATTGTCTTAATGGTCTCTATCCCTAAAGTGTCTTCCATTTCATATGGTCCAACAAAAACGCAATATTCGTTGTCATTGGGAATTGCATATATGCCAAATTGTGGAGCTTCTGGTTGTTCTATACATTTCTTAGAAGATAAACGCACAGTTTTTCCAGATAATCGTGCAACGCTAATTGCATTTATAATACTTCCATATTTGACAAAAAATCCTTTTCTGAAAAACCGGATTTCACTAAAATCATTTTCTATAGTCATCACAAACCATTTTGATGATCCCGCATCGTCAGAACACCCTGCATTACTTTCAACCTCTTTCTCCGTGATATTTTGAATATCCTTTTCCAGTTCTGTACTTTCAAGTAACGATTTTTCTACTGTTGTATTATTCTGTTCTTTTTTCTCAAGTAGCGAATCCCTTATTTCTATATCATGATCACATACATTTAATATTTCTGTTTGTTCTGTATTTTCAAAAAACAAGTTCTCTGAATCTCCTTGGTCAAATACATCTAATGGACTTATATCCTTTTGGTCCTTATTTGTGATTCCCGAGTCACTTGCCGCAGAATCATTTTGATTAAATACCGACAATGCTTCCATATCCATGTAAATTCCTGGAGAACCTGGTTGTCCAGCATTTCCGTCACTATCGACTATTTTAGATACAGAGCCAATTAATTCCCAACAAAAAGACAAACCACGTAAAATACAGAAATTATCTTTTAATTCTGTTGCATTAATGAGTAAGTTTCTTACAGTTTCAGGATATTTATGTAATTCCGCAAATCGAATATCATTTATATCAATGCAGTTTTCAAAAAATGGGTTTGTTGTACTGACTGCCATGAAAATTCTGAACGGTGGATTTCGCGACACTAAAAAAAGGTTTTTCCGTTCTCGATATCTCGTTAAAATAAAATCCCAAGTATGCAGTGCTACTTTCCCATGTTTCGGAGGGTCTAAAGCATTTTTAAAAATGCCATTATCTTTTTGTTGCCTAAATAGTTTATAATGAGTTTCTAACCAAGTCACCAGACTGGTGTTATTGTCTAATCGCCTTCTCTTAGACATAGGTATCTGGTCGTCGCCGGCTTTATGACTATCAAAGAGTAATTTCAGAAGACGAGCAGTCTCATTTTTAGCATCCCTAGATGATGTAATCATTGTTTCGTCGTTGTAACATTTATTGTAAAGTAAATTCAATCTTTCTTGAAGCCTTTTATCATTCTTTTCCATGTTCGATATTTTATGATTTGTATTTTTGTAATAGCCATTACTGTATTTTCTTCCTTTGTATGCAGTCGTCCTAGAACTCGACATACTTTTACTATCCCGTAAATCTAAATGATCACTTTTTTCAGAGCCAGATATGATTTTATACTTCTTATCGCTATTCAATTCATTGTGCCTGTTAAATTTTCTCACAGCGTGCCTTGTTAGCATACCCTTTTCAATATTCATATTTATAATGTCACATACAGAGCTATCTTTGGGTACAAGCTCCGCATCTTTAGTTAAATTGCGATTAGGATGAATTTCTTCCTCCGGGATAGTATAAGCTGTTATTTTATCGATATTCGTAGTTTTATCGATACTTTTTGAGGTGTATGCTTTGGTTAGCTTAACACTTGATTTATCTGTTATTTTTAATTTTTTGACTGAACGTTCATGTCGTTCAAAATCCTCGATATCGTTGACGTCATTCGTTTCTTTTGATTTTTCTAAACAATCAGCATCGTTTATACTATCTTTCGACACCGGTTCTTTAACTCCAGTTTCATGTAAAAATGGTACGCAAGTATCTGTGAATTTACCTTTACAAAAACACTTGTATAGTTTATGAACCATACACCAAGGTTCAATATTTTCACAATTCAATTTTAATGCGACTATTGATAAATTTTGTGTTTTCTGGTTTTCATGTTTTAAACTCATATGACTGTAAACATCTGCATATTTTTTTGATGTTTTACAATTTCTTTTTTCTCCCTTTAATAAAATTCTTTTTTCACCACTTACAATAACGGTTTGATGAAATTTTTGCTCCTCTTTTGCTAAATTGTAATTAGTTTGACTGTCTATACTTAATAGACCCGGAAATGCGTTATTGCAACCGATGTACGACATATCACTTTTATACTTTAAAAAGTCACATTTACAATCAAACATGCATTCCACACGACCGCAATGCTGCTTTAAATTGTATGTTATGTCTAAGGATTCGCAAATGCAACCATAAGAACAATGCGTTTTACTGCAGTTCCTCTTTATACTGCCTTCTTCGGTTTCAGGTAATGTAATAACTGTGACGTCAAGCCTATCTAATTCCCCAAATCTTCTTTTGGCTTTGTCTTTAACATGTGTTGGACTATTTACAAAATTAAAATCTTCACATGGAGATGCCTTTAACTCCGACTCTTGATTGAATATTTTATCTTGAATTAAACTTATTTCAACTGCAGCCAATATTTTATTTACTATGTCTTTAATTTCAAGTTGTACATGTGGCTGTACATCTGTATCTACTGATGGTGGATTCGTGAAAAGTCTGCTTGTATCGATTTGCTCTGGCGTGTTAGAACAATGATCTACATCACGGCGCACCAATAATCTATTTTGATTACATTTGTAAGCTAATTCAAATGTCACGTAATCTCTGTTTAGTTGAACCGCTTTAGATTTTACAACTGTGCCTAAAACAGATACCGATAACTCGGCCCATTTTCGAGACACAGTGCCGTCCTCTTCACGAAAATTGTTTAAAAAATTAATAATTGATGAATCAAAAGCAGTACCGTATGTTGGCTGAACATCTAGTCCAGGTTTTGGAAGATTAATTAATTCGATTTTGCCAACGTGATATTTTTGATGTGAATTATCAAGCAATTGTTTCTTACAAAGAGGGCCTGGTTTAAATGTAACTGCTAACGAGTTACGCAAAAGCCTTTTATTTTTATTTTCTTCGTGCTGTTTCAAACATTGTTTCATGTGATTTTGTGAGGGTAAACTTTGGGGTTTACTTGCTAAATCGTAACTGCAAATTCTTTTTTTCACTCCTCCATAGCTTCCGTTCACTTGGATGAGTTTTCCATTCCACAAAACAAACTGGCGTGGATATTTTTGGTGTTCTGGATTAAGGTTCACGAGCATATGCCAAGTTGACCTTGAAATAGGTGTTTCACCCCTTAAAATCTTTGTTGCCAATTTTTTTGTATTATCGTCTCTTGAAGAACCTCGTCGTATTTTTTTAAATAGAACATTTTGTTGTGTTTCCAAATCAGTTGTAAGGTAATTGTAGATATCTTGTTCAAAAGATTTTCTGATGTCTCTAACAGTCTTTACTTTGAGTCTTGAATTTTTTTTTGGGATGTAATACTTACCAGTTTTAGGAGTATAATCACAAGTAATATTTGTTTTTTCATGAATTTTTAGAGGTATAGCTGGTGCTATATTTAAAAGATCATATAGATTATTCTTATGTTTACTTCCAACTCTCGTTATATTTGAAGAAAACACTTTAGCACTGTTCTCCATTGTTTGAAAAATCTGAAACAATGCATAATTAGATTTAAGTAGGAGTAAGTTTTTATTTGCAAAATAATTTGCAATAAAAAACTTTTTACAAAAAAAATTAAACCGACTTCAAAAAGTACAAAATAACTTTAATTTCGGAAGTCGGTGTTAAATAACGAAGAGACAAGATTAGGTATCTATTATAGAAACACCGACTTCCGAAATTAAAGTTATTTTGTACTTTTTGAAGTCGGTTTAATTTTTTTTGTAAAAAGTTTTTTATTTTTCACTTTTTAGTTATGGTAGCGCCACTAAAAAGTACCTACCCTTCAGCTAAACATAAATTACCTTATAGCCAGAGTGCATCTCATAACGATTCTTATAATCCCAAATACGGTTATATTACATGAATTTACCCCCTCCCCCTTACCCGTCCCCCTTTTCTTTCAGTCAGTCATCGACTACACGTATAAACAAAGCAATTTTACTTGTTACGACAATTCTGCTATGATTCTATGAGGAATTCTGTTCCATATCTTCGAAGTTCATGAACAGATCATAACAATATTTCTATGGGACCAACTTGGAAGCATAAACTTTCAATCAAAAAAAAAAAATTCAAAATCGGTCAACAATTGACCGAAATATCGGTGAACATACATACAAAAAAAAAAAATTACATTCAGCCGAACATAGAACTTCCTCCTTTTCGAAGTCGGTTAAAAAGACATTACATGTACTTTTAGTGCAGGACACAATCGATCATACTAAAGTTGCATCCAAATAATATGACTGTAGTTCCTTGTAGTAAGTAGGACTTTCTCGTTTTTTAAAACTACGAGTATTTATATATGTAATGAAATGACATTTCATTAATTCAAATTTGCCGCGCTTCGCGCGTTGAAGTTATCAATGGAATTTATGTTCTGTGGAACGGGGTGACGTGTGATTGAATGGCAGATGATGTTTAGATTATTTTGCATATTTTATTGTTAAAAATTCTATTGTAAAAAGATAAAATAAAGGGATATAATTGAGGAGGCGATATTAGTAAACTTTAAATGTCGTTTCTTTGATTTTCAGGTAAGTTATAGGTGTAATGGTCATAGTTAAACGTTGTAACATAGTAAAGACGTATTAAATAAATAAAACTTTGATTTTCAGAGAAACAATTTGTGGTTTATTTGGAAAATCCTCAATAACATATCTTATAAAACGACATTTTCGTCAACTAGAAAAAGATGGACCGGTTACAATTTGAGTTCACGATGATAACCTCAAATGATGGCAAATCTAACATATTGGCCATAACCTCAATAACTACAGAGGAAGGAAAATGTTATATTTTACCTGATGAACAGAAGCCAGTGATTCATCATAAATATATTGTCAAAATGAACAGTTTCACAAAAATAAAAAATAGCATAAAGAAAAGGCATCAATGCAGAAAAATATGGATAAAAATGGATGAAGATCTTAAGAAAACATATAGATGAGGAAGGTAATATGCAATTTTTAGATCAATATTTAGAAGAAATGAACACAAAACAACCAATAGACAAAAACGACAATTTGCAAAATATCTTGGAAAAATTAATAGAAACAACTACAAAGAAAGAAAAACAACATAACCTAAAACATATTTCAGAGAAATTTATTATTGAAAAATTCACAAGTAAGAACCCTAACGCAATGCAGTGGATTGAGAATTTTGAAAAAGAGTGTGAGCGCTTTAATATATCAAAAGATGAAACAAAAATAGATATATTGAGGTTATTTTTAGAAAAATCTTGTTTGGATTGGTATAGCTCGATGGCCATAAAACTTACAATAAAGGCTGAATGGAAAGAATGGAAACACAAATTTCTAGAAACTTTTAAAAACAGAGGATGGGACATAGTCACATATGCTCTAGCATTCTGGTATAAAGAAGGACTATTAATTGATTATGCTATAAAAAAAGAGAGGCTTATACTAGATATAAACAAATCGATAGACTCCAAAACAATGATAGATCTTATTGCAACGGGTTTACCAGGTTTTATCTTAAATAAGTTAAACAGGGATGAACTCAATGATACTACTGATTTGTTCAGTGAGATAAGAAAATATGAAGGTATGATGTACAAGAAAAACTCAACCACAATAAAGAGTGGTACATCCCTTAATAAAAATAAATATAATGAGAAGAAGCCATGTCAGACTTGTGAATCTTTGGAAAAAGGAATTCGATATCATCCGAAGGAGACATGCTGGTTCAAGAAAAATAAGAATGAATCAGAAAAGGTTTTTAAACCCAGAAATGTAAACAACAACTTCATTATTGAAGTAGATATAAATACTGAAAAAAAAAACGAGTAAGTACACCATTAATCAAAATCAAGCTCTTATTAGAAAATAAACTAGAAGTGAGCGGCATTTATGATTCAGGTTCACAGATTTCTTTAATAAATTCAAAGCTGATTAAAGTGAAAGGAAAAAAGGTGTGAAAAAAACAGATAGCTGTATTACAATAAAAATAAAAATATTCGATTTAGAAGAAGAGATGGAAGTATATATAGTGGATAATGAAGATTTTGAAGATTTTATAATCGGATTAGATATGATAAAGAAATTCAAACTAACCCAAAATGAGGACTTGCAGATAGAACAAAAGAAAACAACAAATAAAATAGATGAAATGTCTAAAGATAACAGATATGAAGAAAAGAATAAAAAAACATTTGCAATAAATTTTAATGAACACATAGAAACAGAAGAATTTGTAAGTATCACAGACCATTTAGATAATAAAAAAAAAATTGAGATAGAGAAAATTATAAAGCAATACAAAACAATATTTGCTAAAGACAAGTATGATATAGGATCAGTTAGAGATTATGAAGCCCACATAGATTTACAAGTAAATAGATACTGTAGTAAAAGACCATACAGATGTACAATAGAGGATAAATTAGAAATTGAAGAGCAAATATCCAAGCTACTAAAGAATAATTTAATAGAAGAATCCTACAGTCCTTTCGCTGCTCCAGTGACATTGGCATTTAAAAAAGGAGAAAATAAAAAGTCCCGCTTATGTGTAGATTTCAGGGAACTAAACAAAATTGTTGTTCCACAAGCTCAACCTTTCCCATTAATAGAAGATTTGATTATCAAAACTAGAAACTGTAAGTATTTTACTACATTGGATATAAACTCAGCATTTTGGGCAATACCCCTACGGGTGGAAGATAGAAATAAAATAAGATTCGTCACACAAGATGGCCATTACCAGTGGACCTGCCTTCCTTTTGGCTTGAAAACATCACCAGCAATTTTCCAGAGCATTTTAAGCAATATTCTAAGAAAGCACAAGCTCACAGGATACTCCGTTAACTATATTGATGATATTTTGATATATTCGACCACCTTTGAAGAACATATAAGACACATAAGAAATGTATTAGAGGCAATAATACAAGAAGGCTTTAGATTGAAGCTTCAAAAATGTACCTTTGCTTCAGACTCAGTAAACTACCTCGGCCATGTAATTCAGAACAATTCAGTAAGACCACTTAAAGACAATTTGATCTCGATAAGACATTTTCCAACTCCTAAGACACAAAAAAACATTAGACAATTTTTGGGAAAAATTAACTTTTACCATGAATACATACCAAGAAGCGCAATTATTTTAGACCCATTACATAATTTATTAAGAAAAAATGAAACGTTTGTGTGGTCAGAGAAGTGTGAAGAATCATTTAATCAAATAAAAAAATATTTATGTTCCCAACCCGTGTTGGAAATATTCGACAAAGACTTACCAATAAAAATCTTTACAGATGCATCTTTAGAAGGTTTCGGGGCAATATTAAAACAAACACAACTAGACGGTAAAGACAAACCGGTGGCATATTTTTCAAAAAAGCTAAATGAAACTCAAAAACGAAAAAGGCTATATATTTGGAATGTTTTGCTATGAAAGAAGCAGTTAAATATTGGCAACACTGGCTAATTCGAAAAAAATTCACTATTTACTCAGACCACAAACCTCCAGAGAACATGAATATTAAATGCAGAACAGATGAAGAATTGGGTGACCTCACATATTAACTATCTCAATATGACTTTACTGTAAAATATATACCTGGTAAAGAAAATGTAGAAGCAGACTGTTTGAGCAGAAACCCTGTATTAGAATCAGAAGATAACCAAGAGGAACTATTGAAAATAGTTAATTTAATACAAATAAAAGATATAGTTGAAGTTAAAGAAACAAAATCTACTACAAAAAAATAATATCTATTATAAAAAAATAAAGAAACAGGAAAAGATTATACTTTCAGAAGAGTTTAGTAAAAAATTTATAAAAAAGGTGCATGAAGATTTATGCCATGTTGGAATCAGACAATTACAGAAAAAAATAAGTCCAATATATACAGCTAAAAACCTAACAAAAAATATCATAAATATTTGTAAAACATGCGAAACATGCATAAAAAATAAATCAAGATGTCAAGGGAAATTTGGATTAATGTCACAACTAGGACCAGCAACAAAACCATTTGAGATAATGTCAATGGATACTATAGGTGGCTTTGGAGGATCTAGGTCAACAAAAAAATACTTACACCTTTTAGTAGACCACTACACAAGATATGCGTTTATTGCGAGTTCCAAAACACAGAATGCGAGTGACTTTATAAAACGAACTAAGAAAGTACTAGAGACAGATGAGATTGGAATAATTCTAACAGACCAATATCCTGGCATCCATTCAAAAAAATTTAAACAATATTTACAGGAGAATAATATTAAACTAATTTTTACATCTGTAAATACACCATTTTCGAACGGCTTGAACGAACGATTGAACCAAATAATAGTAAATAAAATTAGATGTAAAATAAATGAGAAAAACAACAAGAAAACATGGACAACAATAGCAAGAGAAAGTGTACAGAAATATAATGAAACAGACCACTCTGTTACAGGATTTGCACCAAAATATTTACTGGATGGTACAAATGTCAGTATTTTACCAAATGAAATTAAGACAATAGAAAAGGAAGACAAGTGGATGGGTGATATAAAATTAGCATTAGAGAATACAATAAAATCCCATAAGTACAACAAGAAAATATTTGATAGACATAGGAAGATGCAAGAGTTCGAGATAGGAGACAGTGTATCTGTCGAAAATGGAAATAGACTGAATAGAAAAAAATTAGACGAATTAAAAATAGGCCCTTTCAAGATAATAGAAAAATTATCAAACTCCATTTATAAGATTGACACTGGCAACAGAAAAACAGAATCAACTTTATTCCATATAACAAAATTACAACCTGTCACAGCAGTAGAAGAAGTAGAAGAAAACGAATATAAAGATAACTTGTAAGTGCATTGTGTAGATTATAGCCTATTGCTAGAAAATGGCCTGCACGCACTGCCCTGTGCTTTAATTATTTACAATTTCTGCTCTTAGGGGGGGAGATGTAATGAAATGACATTTCATTAATTCAAATTTGCCGCGCTTCGCGCGTTGAAGTTATGAATGGAATTTATGTTCTGTGGAACGGGGTGACGTGTGATTGAATGGCAGATGATGTTTAGATTATTTTGCATATTTTATTGTTAAAAATTCTATTGTAAAAAGATAAAATAAAGGGATATAATTGAGGAGGCGATATTAGTAAACTTTAAATGTCGTTTCTTTGATTTTCAGGTAAGTTATAGGTGTAATGGTCATAGTTAAACGTTGTAACATAGTAAAGACGTATTAAATAAATAAAACTTTGATTTTCAGAGAAACAATTTGTGGTTTATTTGGAAAATCCTCAATAACATATCTTATATATATATATTATAGCAAACTCAATTAAAAAATTTAAAAACAAAATATTGATGTGATTTCTGGTTTTCATGTCAAATAAAAAAACAAGTGCAAATTCATATCAAACAAACCAAATAAAAAAACAAGCGCAAATTCAAATCAAACAAACACAGTGAACAACTAAAAAATGTGTGTTGTCAACTTCAACCTGGCCTCGGTGGCTATGCGTAAAATCTAGGCTTACTAATCGCAGACTAACAAAATATTAAACTCAAATGTATATTAATGGGCACGCCACAATTAATTATGGCGGTGAATCCTTTCTTTGATGAGCGGCTGGAAAGACCTCTCAGCGTCCTCATCTTCCGCATGACGCAAGTTTTCACCAAACATAATCACTTCGGGAGGTTCCTGTACCGGATTCGTGCGGAAGAATCGCCCAGGTGTCACCCGCCACCGTGTGAACCACCCTATGGACACGGTGGGGCATACGGTAGAGGTGTGCCCCGCATGGGCAGATCACCAATTCACCACCGTATCCTTGTGGGAGCGCCAGCGGTAACAATCTCTCGCTTTTAAAGGCCATGGTCCGAAATGAAGAGAAGAAGTGGCAGGCGGTCGCCTCCTTCTGCGCAGAAAACGGCCGCACGCGCGAGGTAACGTCTCTCCGCCGGGACTCCAATCCCGATTTCCGGCCACGGTAGGTGCGGGCTTGCGGACGGCAAGCAATGGACCGAGCCAAAATTATCGATGGCGCGTGGTGTTTTACGTGCGGCTCAAGGAGATGTCAGCAAACAGTAGAGGCCCAGCAGGGTCGAAGCCTCACGGCGTCCTTACCTTCTGCATGACGCAGGTCCTCACCGGACATGGCACCTTCGAGAGGTTCCTGCACCGGATTTAAGCGGAAGAGTCGCCCGGGTGTCGCCACTGTGTGGGACGCCCGGAGGACACGGTGGAGCACACAGTCGAGTTGTGTCTTGCTTGGGCGGAGCATCGCCGTGCCCTCGTGGGGGCGATCGGCGGCGGAGACCTCTCGCGCCGGGCCTTGGTTCAGGCCAAGGTCCGTAGCGAGGAGGAGTGGCAGGCGGTCGCCTCCTTCTGCGAAGCAGTAATGCTAGCAAAGGAGGCCGACCGCATCAGGCAACGGCGCTCTCGCCACCGCCGCCGGGATTCCGATCCCGATTTCCGGCCACCGTAGACGCGGGCGGCGTACGGACGGCGAGTTTTAAGTAGAATTAAGCAGTAAGTTATCAGTTTATCACTCTTCAGATAATAAATTAACAATTGAATATAATGATGTTTTAGAGTTTTAGAGGTAAACAGCTTTTTTAAGAAAATATTAAAGTATTTAACGTTTTTTAGAGACAAATCTTAGCATATTTTTTCTAATAATCTGTTCCGCACTTCCGATAGAGGATTCATATACAACACAAAATAGACATTTGAACCATAATTATTATTTTTAATTAAATACTGAGGAAATAATTTTACATTCGAAATTTTTACTGTAGACTAATTTGATTAGACATTTACACAAGGGGAATTATAAAACGAGCGACTAAAAAAGACTTAGTAATGATGAGATACGGTTTAACTCTTCAGATACCGTCAATTAGAGAGAGACAGAATAGTAAGACAAAAGATGCGCGTTCGCTTGGGGATTCATGAATAACTTGAGCGGTATACATTTTAGTAAGTGACACACTAACTAAACTAACGACAAATATTGATTCAACAATAAAATCTAGAACGAGTTTACTAAAAGTGAGTTATTAAAATCCTAGTTAAGCGACTAAATTACTAAATGAGCGACTAGAAATATAATTGAGGTTTTACATAACGAACTACTAAAAAGTTAACTTTAACAAATGTTTTCACCATTGTCTAATTATCTAGTCGCAGGTAGATTCATTATTTGAACTGGGTGAAATAGGTTAGGTTATAACTGTAACCTGCCGCGCGTAACTCGAACGAGCGTAGCGAGCGCGAGGCAGCGGCCAGTTAAAACGCTACGACTAAGTTGCTTGCAGATTTTATTTAACCATTTTCTAATTGCGACTAGAGAGAGCTCAGAGAGCAGTCCTAAAAGCTTTCAGCTCGAACTACACAATCGTTTCGAGTGCCTAGGAAGCTCCGTGGACGAATATAATGATGGGTTCGTGGAAACTGTCCATACGGTCGGGTCTGAGTTTTTCAAGACTCACCGTACAAATAGAAACAAGAGGCTCTCTGATCCAACCCTCGAGCTAATGAAGAAGAGGCGTGAGATGATTCTGCAGTCTCTAGACGACGCGTGCACAAACCGGCAGCTTAATAGACAGATCTCGAAGGCTCTGAAACGCGACCTTCACCGCTTTAATACCGCAAGGATTAAGGATGCGATTGAGCGGAATAAGGGCTGTAAAGTATTTGCACGAGATCTGTCTATTGGGCAAAGCCAGCTCACGAAACTGAAGACCGACGATGGTAGAGTCATATCCGCCAAATCGGAGCTGATGGGAGAGATCGTGGCATTTTATGGACAGTTATGAACATCGTATCACTAAACCCGCTGCAGATCTAGCAAACGACCAAAGAGCTAGATTGACTCGACACTACTCGTATACCGAAGATATCCCGGACGTCAGCCTGTACGAGATTAGGATAGCTCTGAAACCGCTGAAAAACAACAAGGCGTCGGGTGAGGATGGAATCACGGCAGAGCTCGTGAAGGCGGGTGGAAAACCGGTCCCTAAGGCCCTTCAGAAGCTATTTAATTCCGTCATACTCGAGGGAAAAATGCCACAGGCATGGAGCAGAGGCGTGGTGGTACTCTTTTTTAAGATAGGCGATAATGCTCTGCTTAAGAAACACAGGCCCATCTCGCTTCTGAGCCATATCTACAAACTGTTTTCCAGAGTCATCACGAACCGTCTCTTGCGCAGGTTCGACGACTTCCAGGCTCCCGAACAAGCCGGATTCCAAAAAGGCTTTAGCACTGTAGACCAATTACATACGCTGCGGCAGGTGATACAGAAGACTGAGGAGTATAATCAGCCTCTCTGTTTAGCGTTTGTGGACTACGAGAAAGCCTTTGATTCAATCGAGACTTGAGCTGTACTGCAGTCTCTCCAACGGTGCCACATTAACTATCGGTACATCGAAGTGCTGAAATGTTTGTACAAAAATGCCACCATGTCAGTCCATTGAATTGTATGGCAATCGATATTGCACCTTAAGATAAAATATTATAGTATCTTAGCCATGTGCGTGCATCGGCGGCGGAGACCTCTCGCGCCGGGCCTTGGTTCAGGCCATGGTCCGGAACGAGGAGGAGTGGCAGGCGGTCGCCTCCTTCTGCGAAGCAGTAATGCTAGCAAAGGAGGAGGCCGACCGCTTCAGGCAACGGCGCCTTCGCCGCCGCCGCCGGGATTCCAATCCCGATTTCCAGCCACCGTAGACGCAGGCTCGTGGACGGCGAGCCATGACGTCGACGGCGCGCACTGTTCCCGCGCGCCTCAAGGAGTTGTCAGCAACAGGAGGGGCCCAGCTGGGTCGAAGCCAACCGGGGCCGGGGTTATCCGAAAGGAAACTTGAGCCCCGGTATGAAGGCTAGAAGGAACGGCGTGGGGTTTTTAGTCAGTAAGAGTCTGACACTATCTCCCGCTCCACCCAAGAGCGGGTTTTGTCATAAGATGATTTTCCCAATCGACAAAAAAAAGCCATGTGCGTGCAGCGCCCCTTAGTGAACTCCACTGCGGGTGACGTAACCACGGAGTTAGGACGTAACCTACGACAAACTTATTATTTTCGGTTGGTACAGTAATGGGTCTAGGGATCGAACCGCAAAATTAAGTTTATTTTTTTGTATATACTTTTCCGGGATAAAAAAATTACCCAGTGTGGTGCCTAGGATATTAAAGAATAATGCCATAATAAAGCCATGTTTCATCGTAATCGAACCAGTAGTTTTTGCGTGATGCCTGAACAAACAGACACAACTATTTTTTAAATCACATTTTTGGTTTCGGTGTCTGTCTAGTGACATCCCCTGCCATTTTTTTTTTTAATTTTCAATGTACAGAATTTTTACTTCCACAGATTTGTTATAAGTATAGATTAAAACTTCATGCAACACAAAGGTACGAAGGCGGTTATGATTTTCTTAACATAATCCTAAGAGATTGCTGGTGTTTTACAAATAAATAACCCTGTAGGTACTTATATACTTGAATTTCAGCATCACAGTAATCAATGTAAACAAAACTATCCTTACTAATATTATAGAAGCGAAAGTGAGTTTGTTTGTTTGTTACGTCTTCACGCCTTAATGGCAAAACGGATTTTGATGAAACTTGGTACACAGATAGACCATGTCCTGGAATAGGACATAGGATACTTTTTATCCCGGAAGTATTTTCCCTTGGAATAATTTTCTGTCACGCGGGCGAGCCGCTGGGAGCAGCTTGTTGCAAATAAAGGAAATTTATTGCAGAGAAGATATTGACTTGACATCCTTTATTTGCCCAGACGAGGTTGATTTTAATGTAATTCATTTCCTCCTTCCATTATTTAATTTGCCTTAGACCAAGATGGTGGTTAGTCGCCGAGCCGGTGCAGCGATGTCTGTCTCGATTTATACGTCATCAAGTCAACCGTCGCTTGTCGTTTAGGGGGGCAAGGGGATAACGGTACTACCATCTCGACCGGCCCAAATGTCAACCTCTCCTGCACGCACCGGATGGTGGCGGAAATCAAATGATTACCGTGGTGCTCCCTACTAGACAACAAACGAGGCAATGGCGACCGAGCAATGGCGGTATAACCACACTCCCAGCTAGGTAACTGGCTGGAAGAGGCTATAGCGAGCCTGGGGGTCTAAATAACCCCTAAAATGTCTAAAGTTATACGAGATTGAAGTAAACATGGAAGCGAGATTAAAAACTAAATTACCCCAGGAGGGTACCAGTATAACTTTTAAAGTTTTCATTACCGAATGTTCCTCAAGTTGGCGTCAGTCTAATTCTTGATGGCAAAAAACTTGATGTTATTGCGGACACTGTGTTCTTAGGTATAACTATCGATTTTAAACTACAGTGGGGCGCTCATATTAGAACTCTCTCGGGAAGATTAAGCTCAGCTGCATATGCAGTTAGAAAAATAAGGCAATTGACAGATGTAGCCACAGCTAGGTTAGTTTACTAT
Organism: Mythimna lalbum; assembly: GCA_949319445.1. Classification (NCBI taxonomy): domain Eukaryota; kingdom Metazoa; phylum Arthropoda; class Insecta; order Lepidoptera; family Noctuidae; genus Mythimna; species Mythimna lalbum. The sequence continues at coordinate 12,659,496 of OX439350.1, read as the reverse complement.
GCTTATTTCCACAGTATTATGTCTTATGGCATTTTACTGTGGGGATCTGCAGCTGATGTAGACTCGATTTTCATATTGCAAAAGAGAGCTATCCGAGCTATTTATAGGATGGGTCCTCGCGAGTCCCTCAGAAATAAATTCAAAGAAATCGACATCCTGACTCTGCCTTCTCTTTATGTCTTAGAATGCATTTTGTATGTTCGTAAAAACTTAGGACTCTTTAAAATTAGAAGCGATATTCACAACAAAAATACGCGTAGTAAACACGAAATTGTAGTACCCAAATGGAGATTAGCTAAGACCAGCAAGTCATTCCTAGTAAACAGCATACGCTTTTACAACAAGCTGCCAAAGGTGGTAACTGAACTTAGTGAGGGAAAGTTCAAAACTCATATTAAGCGTGTCCTAACCAAAAAAGCATATTACAAGGTTAAAGACTATGTCGAAGACACGCTTGTTTGGCAATGACTGCCTCTGCACATGTGGCCCCCTGGTAAATCATTAATATTGTGTCTATTGACTGCTCCACCTTTGTTTTAATTTATATATATTTATTTTTCCTTTTTTTAACGCATTGCTTTTGCAATATTTTATTTTTTTATTTTTATTAAGACTACAACTGCATTAAATTTGTTATTAATTTATTATGTTAACAGTTGTAATTATTTAAAATTTTCCTGCTTTTTTATGTAGCCTCTTTTTGGAATGTGAATGTGAGAACACTGTATAATCCACAAACACTTAGATAACTTTCTATTACGACTTACTTTTTTTATTTTATTATGATTAATTTTGTGCTTTTGTGTACAGTGTTGACTGGTCTACACTGTTCTTACATAAATCAATGAATATTGTAATAAACACATTTTTTAAAAGAGTAACCATGGAGTTTCTTGCCGGTTCTTCTCCATAGGAAACGACCAATTTGGAACCGTGCACTAGCTTCTGACGTTTTATAAGTGCCCATGTAGGCCTATGTGAAATAAAATATTTTGACTTTTTTTTTTTTTTTTTTGACTGGAGAATCCCTCCCCGAGTCTAACTCGGGCAGCCCCACCGTATCTGGGGGGGGGGGGCATAATTTCGCCAACATCAAAGTTTAAAAACAAAAACACCGGTAAGTCCATGACTCAACAAGACTCCGCAGGAGCAAGAGACCAGGCTCCTGATTCAAAAGACTCAGATCTTCTTCATTGGGAAGTGTCACAAGGGACGGAGGGCCCCTGTCTCCTTCACTAACTGACATAAAATTCGCTGAAGACAAAGAAAGTCATCCCAAATGGCAAAGAATACCATACCAACATAATCCCAAGAGAAAAAAACAGACTAATACCCCACCAGAAACAAAAAAGCATGCTAGCTTATCACAAGGAGCTAGTATCTCGAATAGATACAGTGGGCTTTCAATAGATCTAACTGAAGATACCACATAAGATGATAGTCAGACTACCCAGACAAAAAAGGTACACAAACCGCCACCAATCATCCTCTATGGCATAGAAGATATGGCAAAGTTAACTGAACTGCTTAATAAGTGCGTGCCTATTGGTACCTACTCTTACAAAATCATCAATAGAAATCAACTGAGAATTGTTACACAGTCAAGTGAAACCTATAAAAATTTAATAGAGCATATTCGCTGCAATGGTCTTATTGGCCACACTTTTACGCAGAAAGAGAAAAAATGTTATAGAATTGTAGTGAAAAACTTACACCATACAACTCCCAAAACAGCAATTATAGAAGAAATTGAAAAAACTGGTAATAAAGTTAGAGGTGAAATTATATGTGCCATATCAAAAAAAAACAAAAAGCCACTTAACATGTTCTTTGTAAACATAGAGCCAAGTCCAAATAATCCAGAGATAAAAAATATTGAGTTTATCTACCATACACGAGTTAATTCATAAATCCCCAAGCGACCACCGGTGGCCGCGCATCTATTGTCTTACTATTGTGTCTCTAATTGACGGTATCTGAAGGGTTAAAATAGAAGATCCTAGGAAATCAAACGAAATTGTTCAGTGCACCAGATGCCAACAATATGGGCACACAAAAAATAACTGTATGCGCCCCTATAGGTGTGTTAAATGTGCGGAGGGACATAAAACTTCAGATTGTCCTAAGAAAGATAGGAACACTCCGGCTATTTGTACACTTTGTTTTGGTGACCACCCAGCCAACTACAAAGGTTGCCAGGTTTACAAGGAGATAAGAGAACGAAAAACGATGCGAATAACAAATAATAAAACTAAACCAGTTCATAAAATCACACCATCTGTACCAACACAGATAGAAAAATTTCCGCCATTCAAAACTCGTAGGTATACTAATGCTAACAGTAATAACACACACGACCCACCCAACACCATGACGTATTCGGAAGCTGTCCGACACCAGGATAGAAAAACAGAGGAGATCCAGCCTCAGCCAACAAATTTGCTTGAACAAATTATCATCAAACAATCTGAAAAGATAGATATACTGATACAACAAATGGGCACCTTAATGGGATTGCTCTCGACAATCATAGTCCAACAGCAAAAATGAAATTTCTACGAGTCGCAACATGGAACATAAATGGCATAGCTCCAAAGCCAGAAGTGGTACTATTCCTCCACCACAATAACATTCATATTTTATTGGTCTCGGAAACCCATTTGACTGATGAAAGAGTGATCAAAATTAATGGGTATAATGCATACTACTCTAACCACCCTGATGGAACGTCCCATGGCGGGGCTGCAGTTTTAATCAAAGAAAATATAAAACATCACTCTCTCTTTGAACTTAAAAATCCATTCATCCAATCTGTGGCAGTAGCAATTGATGACTGGCTAGGAACGCTTACAGTTGCTGCCGTTTACTGCCCTCCGCGCCATAGAATCGATGAAGAAGCGTTTACAAACTATTTCCACAAGCTCGGGTGTAGATTTATCACAGGAGGTGATTGGAACGCAAAAAAATACATATTGGGGTTCCAGGCTTACTACGACAAGAGGGCGAGAACTAAAAAAAGCTGTTGACGGAAACTCCTTGGATATTCTCTCAACGGGGAAACCCACATACTGGCCTACAGATCCTAACAAAACTCCTGACTTTATTGACTTCTTCATAATAAAAGGAATGTCCGGAATGTACACAAAAATAGAATCAAGTCTGGACGGTACTTCCGACCACACACCTGTGATATGTACGCTGAGCACCACTGTCATCTGGAAGGAGCCACGTGAGACTCTATACAACAAAAAAACCGATTGGGAATCTTTCCGGGACTATATTGACAAAAACACGAATCTCTGCCTCCCGCTCAAAACGGAAGATGATATAGAGACTGCCGCTATGTACGCTACAAATATGATCAAAAAGGCTGCGTGGTTATCTACACCGTACTTAGAATACAAAGAAAAGCTACAGGATACTACATTGGAAATTAAAAGAATGATTGCTTTAAAGAGGAGGCTACGACGAAAATGGCATACAAGTAGAAATCGACAGGACAAAACGGCACTCAATCACGCGCAAAAGGAAACTGAAACAAATGATAAAAGAAAATGAGGATAACACCTTGCAAGACAAGCTTAAGACTCTGTCTCCACATAAAGCTGACAACCACTCCCTTTGGACAATGACAAAATCTTTAAAAAATTCAAAAGAACATATTCCTCCACTGAAACAACCAAACGTTAACTGGTCAAGGAAATCCAAAGAAAAAGCAGAACTGTTCGCTGAGTTTCTGAAGGATTCATTCAAGGCCAATGACCCTGATCCAACATATTCTGAAAAGGAGATTGACGATGTTCTAAACAGTGACCAACAAATGTCATTGCCGTTAAAGCTAATAACACTAGCCGAAGTTAGAAGAACTATAGTCCGTCTAAGTACAAAAAAGGCACCGGGATTTGATCTGGTAACTGCAGAAGTACTGAAACAACTACCAAGGAAAGGCATAGTTCTTTTAACAATAATATTCAATGCAGTGTTAAGACTACAATATTTTCCACTTGTATGGAAAATTTCCACCAAATCATCAGTTCGGATTTCGTGCACATCACGGCACTGTGGAGCAGATCCATCGAGTAACTCACACTATCCATCAAGCATTGGGAAAAAAAGGAATTCTGCTCTGCTGTATTCCTTGATGTTCAGCAAGCCTTCGACCGCGTATGGCACAAGGGCCTCCTGTATAAATTAAAATTGTGTTTGCCAAACACTGCCTACATGATCCTGAAATCCTACCTCAAAGATCGTATATTTTAGGTCAGGATTGGAGATTGCTTGTTATCTATCTACCAAATAGAAGCTGGAGTTCCCCAGGGGTCAGTGCTGGCCGCAACATTTTATACAGTATATACAGCTGATTTACCATATGATGATGAGATGACAATCGCGACCTATGCTGATGATACAGCAGTGCTTTCATGTCACAGAGATCCTAACACAGCTTCTATAAAACTACAAACACATCTAGACAAAATAGGAAAATGGTTTAAAAAATGGAGGATAAAAGCAAGTGCTGCAAAATCAACCCATGTGACGTTCACACTAAAGCGAGGGAACTGTCCACCAGTAAAATTTAATGGAACTGTGCTACCTCAGCAAACAACAGTAAAATATCTAGGATTACATCTCGATAAGAAACTAACATGGCGAGAACACATTAAGGCCAAGAGAGATCAAGCAAATATGAAACTAGGAGAGTTGTATTGGCTTATAGGTAGACAGTCCTTACTCAGCTTAGAAAACAAACTTCTGATTTACAAAAGTATAATCAAACCAGTGTGGTTACGGTATAGAACTCAGGGGATCAGCAAGCCACTCTAATATCGAAATTCTCCAACGCTTCCAAAATAAAGCCTTAAAAACTCTGATCAATGCCCCATGGTTTACAAAGAATACAGAAGTCCACGAGTATGTAGAAATGCCTACTGTTAAAGAACAGATAGAATTGTCCTGTGAAGCGTACAAACAAAGACTTAAACGCCACAAAAACCAATTGGCGAGAGCACTAATGAGCACAGATCATTGCGTATTCCGATTGAGAAGGACCAGATTAGCTTCAATTTGAAGATAATTTACAAACGAGATGACACATCATTGGATGTGTTATATCTCAAAAACCATTTTATGACGTCAGACAAATTTAATTATAGCTGGATGGCTGATCGTAAATGGATAAAGAAAGGAAAACAAAAAAGAAAGTCAACCGTCGCATCGCGCGATGCACTATATTTCGCGCGATATATCATTGTTGAAATCACAGTAGAAGTGCCCCTTAGATATCGCGCGCGTGTCAACATTAAGCAGAGATGCGCAACTTTAGCTTATTCGGAGTCACGATACTTGTCGCGATTGGTTCTCTCAGAAATGTACGGAATATTACAAATTATGCCTTGTTGTGCGGTTTTGATTTGTGCGGTTTAGTTGCGAAAAAGAGGACAATTAATATACTTTACTGGATTTTACTTCATATTCAGACAGAATCGCGAAGAATATTAAAGATTTCAAGCTTCAAAACATTAACTACAGTCCAAGTATACGCCCCTACGTCGTCCCACCCTAACGAGGAAGTAGAAGAGTTTTATGGTCTACTCGATAAGGCATGCGAAGAACACCGAAGCACATGGGATATTGTTCTAGGTGATTTTAATGCCAAAATAGGACAAAGGCAAGCCATGCATGATGAGGCAATTGTTGGCCCGCATGGTTTCGGAGACCGAAACAAACGTGGTACAAGATTAATTCACTTTGCTTTTGAAAAAGCGTGGGGGTCTTTGTGCCATATTTTTAGTAAATCGAGCACCCCACGCTTTATTCAAAATAATATTAATATTCTTCGTTCCAATATCCCAATTTTTCTACCGGTAATTTTATTTCTACGTTAAGAATTATTTTCTGCCTATAACAAGATAGATTTTTTTTATTTTTTTAAATCGGATTATTGCATTGTCATCGGTCTTGATGGCTGTGCAAAGTTTAAAGAAAATCTGATCGCCCAAAGTTGGGCAAGGTCGAGCTCAAAGGCGGTGGTTACAAGCAAACAAACAAGCAAGCAAACATACAGGTGAAGCTAATAAAAGCGTATTAAAAAAGGCAATTCCTTGTAACAATATTTATGGCAAGACTAAGTAATCCAAGGTTGGTGTGTCGGTATTTTACTTTACGATCTTGGCTAATAGATTGACATGTCTAGGATTAACATGAAATGACTGGCTATCTGACCCCCAGTGTTAGCCAGGACCAACACCTAAATTTGTAATATTTTCATATCTTGGAAAGCACAGTTGATGTACATTGTACGCTTTCCCCGGAAAGAGTACTTACAAACTTGTATTTGGCGATGGATAAAAATTCGATCTCACATGCACATTTTCCGATGCGGTGTACGGTGCACATCACGATAAAGAGTAAACGAGGCACGCAAATAAAAGCAGCAGGATTTTGGAAGTTTTAATCGTCCCTTCATTCTTAATACTTGAGACCTATTTATTATGTATATGTATATTTCATTTTTTTTCGTCTTGTTTGTCCGTCCCTACTCTCATTATCTGGGGCAGGATCTCCTCACAATTCTGCGCCAGAGCAGTCGGTCCTGAATTGTTGATTTTCAGGTTAAGCCTGATGGTCTAACATTAAGAGAGACCGAGGCGGTCCACCTCTCTCTCTCTCTCTCTCTTTTGTTCTCTTTTGTTGATCATGACGAAAACCCGAAAAAAAATATGCTGCCATATTTTTTAGCGTATAATGATGGAAAACTATACAAAAGTGTATAGTTAAATTTCTACACAATTGTGTTTTAGGCATTACTATTAATAGAAACCAAGTATTATAGGTATATTCCTGTTTAAAGTTGGTGAGATAATTATAGTAATTGTTTATTACCACAAAATTCAAGTACATTGCACTGTATATAAGCTAAAAGTCTTAAAGTAGCATAAAGCAGATAAGTACAATAGGTTCAACCCTGTCCCCTAAACTAGGCTAGGCCTGTATCTTAGGGGGCAGTGCCCGGCTGTAGGGTATGCTATATAATTCTATTGTGGTAGACGTGCCAGTGGACTGTGTCAAGTGGGTACATTTTTGATCTTGCGGTAAACTTTAAAAATGTGTGAGTAAGAAATTGTAGAGTGAATTGTATTGTGTGAGTAAGTGATTGATGATTGTGTCGTGAAGTGGATAGGGTGTGTGGTGTGATAGTGTTGTATGTCGTGAAGTATGGTGAGTGTATGTTTGTAGTGTGTTAGGGATGTGCGAGTGATTGTTGATGAGTGATACACATAAAGAGGTATTTATTAGGTGATGTAGGTTAAGAGAGTTTCCGTTCCATGATAGTCCTGTTTTAGCAGCCATTCAATTACTGTACGTTTCAGTTTAAACCTGGGGAGACCGCGAATATGTAGCTTTTCATGAGCTTTGTTATAAATGTGGGTACTTATAACGTAAAATTGGTGCCTTGCAAACTTCGTTTTATGTTGAGTGCTGGGAATTATATGTTTACGTTTTTTGGGATCAGGGGGAGCCAAACTGCCATGTACCCTAAGAATTGATTGGAGCACAAACAGCTGTCGTACAGTTAAAACCTTAAAGTCGGTATACAGTTGCGCAGTTGGATATCTACGTGGTTTCTTAGTCATAACCTTAAGAACTGCCCTTTGTGCCCTCTCAACCCCCAGGAGACATGTCTTCCTGGCTCCACCCCACACGTTAATACAGTACCCTAGCACCGATTGGCACAGCGCAAAATACACCATTTTGAGAACCTCATAGTCAGCTGACCCCCTGAGTGATTTAAAGATAGGGATAAGACGCATTGTTCGGGTTGTAAGTGTGTCTAGGTGTTTGTCCCATCTTAGTCCGCTATCTATATGAATGCCGAGGTACTTCACGCTCTCATCTTTTCTTAATTTTGGACAGGTACAGTGTATTGAAGGACTTGAACATGAGTGTGCCGTTATGGAGAAAGTACTTGGTGGTTTCATATTGCAGCGGATGGCGAAAGGGACTTATGAAGTTTTGTCCAGATTTAATGTCAGTAGGTTAGAGTTAAACCAGTGCATGACTCTATCTAGGGCAGACTCAGCGCTGCCTTTAACGGCATCCCAGGATGGACCATGAACGATGATTGCGGTATCATCTGCATAGGTGTATATGTTGCAGTTTGGGAGAGTCATATTGCAGAGATCATTTATATAAATTTGAAACAGCGTCGGCCCTAGTATGCTACCTTGTGGTACGCCGTAAGTCACCAGCTCCTCGTTGCTCAAATTAGGACCAATTTGGACCTGCTGACTACGGTTTTTAAGGTAATCTGTGAAAATCTCAAGAGCCTTACCGCGGACACCCAAAGATTCCAACTTGGAGATAAATTTGGGGACAGAAACCGTGTCAAACGCTTTAGAAAGATCTAAGAAAATGCCCAGGCACTTCGTTTTTTCATCTAGTTTTTTAGCAACCAATTGCGTAAGATCTAGTACACACTGTCGTCAGCATTACCTGACCCCCTATTTAAACAAACGAATTAGGACCCTCTATTCGTTATATTAAGGTTTATTCAGTTTATATGAGCTCATCGGACCAGTGCTCGAACACGTAACGTTAAGAGCCACTGGCATTCTATATCATTTTGTCAAGCTATTTTAATCATTATCTCGTTGAAATTAAAGTTGAAAATCTTTTAAGACACATTATATAATTACAAGCGAATCTTTAATTTCAAGTAAGCGTTACAAGTTCTTGTGGCTAAGCGGTTTGACGTTGGATTGACGACGAACAGTGTGTGGGTTCGCATGAGCCAAACTATTATCAATTCTTTTTTTAATTTGATGTTATTTCTATAATATTGCTTGCTTTATTAAAGAACGACCAATATGATTTACACTTAATAACATTATCTTGTAAAGAGGTGGGTAACTTAAAAAAACGTATATAAGTCACAGTATTTATAATTACCAAGAATGGGAATACGAAGTAAAACATACATTTGCTTCGTGAGGTAGATAATAAATTTATTTACCCGCTTAATAGCAGTGACTCAGTGACTGCGCACATCAATTGTGACTTAGTGACATATAACATTATAACCGTTCACATTTTAACTCATTAAGTATTTTTATGCAATTTGGTGTAAAAAAGCATCATGTCGCAGCTTGATGACTATACCAAATATAAAATCATATTTTTACATGAGCAGAATGTAGGAATTAAAGAAATTAGTCGTCAACTAAATATAGCAGTAAGTGTTTTTTTATACCTGCCTATTTTATTGATTGTGATTAATGAATGTGTAGTTGGTTGTTTTTACATTCTCTCCTTACAAGTTACATACTTGGTTTCAAATATTGTTTTTTTATGGTTTTAGAGAAATACGGTCAGACTATGGCTAAGACGTTATGGAGAAAATGGAACTATTCAGCGGATTCGTCCAGGAAGAAAACCTGTCAAATATACTCTTGAATTTGAACGCCACCGGGCTATTGTTTCAAGCCATGTTGAAGAACCATTTTTGCCCCTTCGTGCAACCGCAATAAACCACAATATTTCAGTGGAAACAGTGAGAAGGCACTTACACGCTGCTGGGATTAAGAATTACAAACCGGCACAGAAAATTGCAATGACAGCTGCTCATCGTGAAGAAAGGGTTCGTTTTGCCCAGGAATATTTAAATTTTAATTGGGAAGAAAATGTTGTGATCTTCACTGATGAAAAATCGTTTAAATCGGACAAAGATGGCCGTAAAATCTTATGGCGAAGAAAAGGAGAACGCTACAATGAGAAATGCTTGCTACCTTGTAGAACCAGCGGTAGAATAACCCTGGGCTACTGGGGCTGGATGTCGTCCATGGGACCTGGTGAATTGGTGGAAGTTGGTGGTAGGTTTAATAGTAGTTTATATTTGGAGATTTTACGTGACGTCATGCTGCCGACTGTGCGAATTGCCTATCCAACGGCACATATTTATTTTATGCACGATAATTGTTCCATCCACCGTGCAGGCATTGTGCAAGATTGGTTAGCTACTCAAGAAGGTGTGACAGTTATTAATTGGCCATCTAAAAGTCCTGATTTGAACCCTATAGAAAATCTATGGGGTCAAATGGTTTTAAATTGGGACACAACGGAAGTGCGAAACAAACACAACTTGGCTGAGACCGTGACATCAACTTGGGAGCACATGAGAGGCAAAGATTTGTGTTGGAATATGGTGCGCGGCATGCGTAGCCGATTGCAGCAAGTTATATCAGGGAAAGGTGCGCCAATCCGCTACTAATATTCATTGTTCCCCAAGCGTCACCCGGAGGCCGCGCACCTATTGTTCTTTAATTGTGTCTGTGATTTCCAAGATCGAAAGGCTAATTTAGTGTAGGTATTTTTTAACATACCATGTTAGTAAATGCTCAGAGGATTGATTATTTATTGAACCATTAAAAAGTTGCAGATTATGTGGTGATGTTATTGTTATAAATAGTTTTTTTTTTTTTCTATTTAAATAACATGCCTATTCACTACGTATAAGCAGCTATAAAATTGTAAAGCATTTCACAGAATTCATTTTCTCGATAACAAACTTTTAAGCATAGCATAATAATATTATTATGCTTATGCTTAAATGTATGTTTGCTTATGCCTTTTTTATGAATGTTTTTAAATGGTTTTTAGATTTAATTATGGCCATAGAAATATAAAAATATCTATGATTATGGCATACTAATATAAAATGTATATTAATTTGGAAATATATGAGCATTTACTTCTACTTCTTCTGCTAATCTAGCTAAATTATCCAAGTCGCTAATATAATTCTTGGTTAATATAGTAAATTTTCCTTTAGTTCTTAAATATTGATAAGTTAATTATTAAGTTGTTTCTTGAGCAAAACTATTTGTTTAAGATTTACTAGTGGTTGATATATGAAACTATTTTGTGCAAAAGATGAAATAAAGATTATTATTAAGTGTTTTAATCCATTAATGAAATAATAAACACTTTAAACTTGCAATTATTTAGTTTTATTTCTATACAAACTGCCCGTTTAAAAATGCAAGACCCTATGTCGTCCATTAAAGAAATGTGAAAAAAAAGTGTAATTAAATACTTAATTATATAAAAAAAAACACTGAACAAACATCTGTGCAAAATGCTAATTAAAAAGAATCATACTTTAGTTACACAGCGTATTCGAACCCACACACTGTTGATCGCCAATCCAACGTCAAACCGCTAAGGCACAAACACTTGTAGGATCTACGTGAAATTAAGGATTGGCTTGTAATTATGTAGTGTGTTTCAAAAGATTTTCAACTTTAATGTCAAGGAGATAATGATTAAAATAGCTTGACAAAATTATATATAATGCCTCGAGTAGGTCTGATGAGCTCATATTAATTGAATATAACGAGCGTAAGGTTCAAATTCGTTTGTTTAAATGGAGGGTCAGATAATGCTGACAACCGTGTGTACCGCGTCTTCAGTTGATACACCTGGACGAAAACCGTATTGGTTGTCAGCTATAAGATGGAACTTGTCTAAGAAACTTCTAAGTTGTTTATTGAGAATCTTTTCAATAAATTTTAGAAAGAGAAGTGAGTACCGATATGGGTCTGTAATTGTTAACACAGTTTCTATCCCCTCCCTTGAAAATTGGGTGCAGATGATGAGATTGCATAATATTATGTCAATAATATCTCCTTATGAATTTTAGAAACGCATTTTTGAACGAGCGACAAGATGTCATGTCAAATGTTATGTTTTCTTTAAGTCGTTTGGCTGGATGGCTGTTGAAATGCTATTTTCTGGCGATGTGATTTTTGATATTGTATTTATTGTAGTAACAATGGTATATAGAATAATTTTAGCCACTGTATTCTAAACAAAAACAGTTATTTTATTTTGTGTTTATTATCTAATGCGAAAATGTATTTCCTAAGTATTTATTGTCAATATACAATACGTAATTGTCATGATATGTTATTTGACCAAGATTTATATTAGTGGCAACATTAAGAGTTTAGTTTTGCCAAAAGCCATGAAGTCAAGCCAGCAAAAAAAGAAAAACTAGGCCATGATTATTTATTATCGTAAAAAATCTAGTCAATTCTGTTTCGGATTATGACGATATTTTTACACTGCCTAAACTGGCTATTAGCGTAATTTGATAATACCTTGTAAATTAACTCGCAACTATATTATATCACGGTATACATGTAGACACTTGATAATTTCATCAACAATTTCCTCGCCGTTGTTCTTAATTCATGAATCCCCAAGCGACCACCGGTGGCCGCGCATCTATTGTCTTACTATTGTGTCTCTAATTGACGGTATCTGAAGGGTAGAATAAGCTATTTATAGATAGAAAGTTAAAGTAAAACAACTTTTTTTTTTCAAGACAATTACTCAAAAACTGGCTCTTATGGCACTATCATTACGTTCAGACTCCAGTGTATTTCACACAAGTGTTTTATTTTCCTTTTTTCACTCCTATTATTCCTTTTTTCCTATGTTTTATTCGTTTAGTCCGAGGTATCTTTTTTAATTTCAGCAAGGAGGCCACGAACCATTTGAAGCGCATTTATTTTGTGGATATTTATACTGAGCTGAGCTAATAATTCGAGTTTTATTTATTTCATTTAAATTGAGTTATTTGTCATAAAACAAAGCAAACCCGTGACTTTGACAAGAACTTCATCATAAACCCAAACTAGTTCAGGCTTTTGATCAAAAATCTGGATTTTTACAGGTTTGATGAAATTGTATTGACATATATATTACTATTGAAATCATTGTGAAATGAGTTTAAAATGTGTCATTTTCCGGTTTTTCATCAAAAACCTAATTTTATGAAAAACCTGCGACATAATTACTTAGGTATTCAAAAAGCCATTTTGTTACAACATTTTGCAATTTTTTTTCAAATAAATATGGTTGTTGAAAAGCTTTATTTGAATGTGCGCATTTGTCATTGCAGTCATTCGCCTCCTTTACGGTAAAATTTGCCAACTATTTTATATGAGAATCGTATATATTATGAACTCAGAATTTTCAACCAGACAACGAAGGTCGGGTCAGTGAGCACAAATTTAATACAGTCAAAAATATAACGAGTGTTATTAGACGAGTACGACGTCGAGAAACCTATCAGCGTGGCTCAGCGTCAGACCCAGAATTACCGTCATATTATCATGACCGTAATTCTGAGTCTGTCTTTACAGTGCGTTTCACTTAAGAAGTTCCTTTGCCGTAATGTTAACAATACGGAAAAACAGTTTTGCAATATTTTTCAAATTCAATTACTTAATATTAGGGAGATTAACTGATACTTCGTTACTTTTAACAATTGCCTTTATTGTTTTTTTTTTTTTTAAACTATTTTTAAATAAAGTATAGGACGCTGGGCTTCATTCCGATTGTCCTGTAATTCTTTCAAATACCGAAAACGCCACGCCACAATATCGCACCTCTCTATTAACAACTTCCTTTTAAACCTGCTTTTTTTTAAATAAAATCCCATTTCCCTCATAATTCTCGAAAGTGTTGCAACTACCGTTAAAATCGATTTCATATTCTTTATTGCACATCAAGAATAAAAGTTTACAAAAAGAAACCATATACCTAATAGAAAACACACAATTGACGGCCTTATCGCACCAGGCGATTTCTTCCAGGCGACCTAGAATGGACAGAGATTGCCTGGACACAAAATGAGGTTGTACTCGGTGCAAAATATAAAAGTAAACAAAATACTTAATACTAAAATAGATACACATATACATACATACAAAATATATATATATATATAAGCAAGAGAGGAAGTGAAGAAGTGAAATAAATAAAGTAATGATCCTTCACAATACAGGCAGTGTTAGCGCGCGCTTTATTGACACAATGCATTCCATAAACGAGCGGCCTGAACAGTAAAGGACTTGTCTAGGAAAGTACTTGAATGCATTGGCATCTTAAGTTTAGAACACATGAGTTATATAAAAGAGAAAGAATATGAACATTACGGCGAAGGCCAATTGGTAACCACTTGAGTTTAACACGTAATTCAGAACCATGGTCATATTTACTTTTATAATCTTCTCTAATCTTCTTCTTTAAATTCATCTTTATTTCAATTTTATATCGCGTTGAAATTTACTGGCTGTATAGAAAGTTGGAATATGGTTCAATGAAAATGAGAAGATAGATCTAGTTTTTTTTTTTTAATAATTTGACAGCTGTCAGTTGAAAGTATCAACTCCCTAGGGATGAAAAGTATCACTTTCAACCCGCTCCTCAGGCAACTTCAGACCTACTTTCAGAGTATGAGTTATTAAATAGTACATTGTTACACTAGGGGTGAAAGTTAGATACTTATTTCGTCCCGAGAAGGAGTTGGCGGCCGAGCGTAGCGTAGACTATATAAGTAAATTTAACCCCGAGGTAAGAACTGTGCTTTTCATTACGAATACAAGAAGATAGACCTAGGTTTTTTTTTAAATAATTTGACAGCTGTTAGTTGAAAGTAAAACTCCCTAGGGATGAAAAGTGTGATACTTTTCAGCCCGCTCCTCAGGCAACTTCAGATCTACTTTCAGAGTATGAGTAATGAAAAACATATTTGTTACTTCGAACACGTTGCCCCGATAGTATAAGAGACTAGTTATAAACGGCTTCCGAGCCCCCCCGTTTCATAAGTCGCATTTGTAATTCTATGTAATGAATTACGCCCCCTAGTAGTTAGCTTTTTACTATTTTTCCTTGCTGTTTTCTATGCATTTGTAATAAACTTCCCAGATATTTAGTTACACTGATGTAACTAAACTGACCGACGACTGACTGTACATTGTGAGCTCAAAAGTTGTTCTTTTTTTATTGTTGATAGGTTCGCGCTTGATCGCTATCTCACCTAATGGAAAGCGACGATGTGGACATCTTGTTGCGTTTAACAAGCGCGGGCTTCCAAAACTTCCAATGCGAGGAGAACAAGCGCTCGGCGCGCGCCTATAACGCAGCGAATTAACACGCGCCTTAGTTGCCCAGTAGGTATATTGACAGCAAAAATTTTGTTCGATATACGTATAATAGGTAAAATCATAAGCGAAAAACTTTATACCGATATAGGTAATTGGCAGTTCGATAATTTATTTGAATCTTTAGTTAATAAATACGCTCCATACGCTTCGATCCCCATTTCGCTTGCGCAAAGACGATAATCAGGGTTATTTCTTACCCGAAGAAAATAGTTATATATGAAAATAAAAATAAAGCGGCAAATAATTTTTTTTTTCTGCTGGTACTGGTAGCTCACCGTAAAGGTTAAGTAAGGACAGGTACAGCGCAGAATTGGTAAAAGGGCAAGCGAACGTTCTGCCATTTCTCTGCGATCACGAACTGGCAAGCCAAATGTGCCAGTATTGAAAGAATATTTGCAAACATGAATAAAGCCTGCAAATGCCTGCAAAGATCAAAGAAGAAAACAAAATCACTCCGTACGACGCAAAACTTGGCTTCTGTACATTTCACCAGTGAAGGCTTCGACCTTCGCAAACAATAGTAAGGTGCTGATGGTGAACGCCAATTATTATTAATTAAAATATAACAGTTAGGTAAATTATTGATTTGTATTTTTATTAGGTTATAACAATTGGGCACGCCTCTTTGAGGCGTGGCTGGACAGACCTCACGGCATCCTTACCTTCCGCATGACGTAGGTCCTCACCGGACATGGCACATTCGGGAGGTTCCTGTACCGGATTCAAGCGGAAGAGATGCCCGAGTGTCGCCACTGTGCGGAACGCCCGGAAGACACGTTGGAGCACTCAGTCGAGGTGTGCCCTGCTTGGGCGGAGCATCGCCGTGCCCTCGTGGGGGCGATCGGCGGCGGAGACCTCTCGCGCCGGGCCTTGGTTCAGGTCATGGTCCGGAGCGAGGAGGAATGGCAGGCGGTCGCCTCCGTCTGCGAAGCAGTAATGCTAGCAAAGGGGGAGGCCGACCGTATCAGACAACGGCGCCGCCGTCGCCGGGATTCCGTTCCCGATTTCCGGCCACCGTAGACGCGGGCTCGCGGACGGCGAGCCATGGGTAGCTCGCTGTCCGACCGTCCGGTAACTGTCCAGACCGAGCCCAAGACGTCGACGGCGCGCACTGTTCCCGCGCGCCTCAAGGTGTTGTCAGCAACAGGAGGGGCCCAGCTGGGTCGAAGCCTACTGGGGCAGGGTTATCCGAAAGGAAGCTCGAGCCCCGGTATGAAAAGGCTAGAAGGAAAGGGGTAGGTTTTTTAGTCAGTAAGAGTCTGACACTATCTTCCGCTCCACCCATGCTGGGGTTGTCATTGGATGATTATTGCCCATCGTAAAAAAAAGGTTATGACAATAAGTGTACCTACAGTTAATAAAACTAATATTTGTTATTTTTCTTTGTGATCATCAATTACAATACTCAAAAACAATTACTTAGTCAAGTGGCTGTTAAATTAGGGAAGTCGCACTTACCTAACGAAAAATTTGTTTTCGAAGTCAGCAGACACGCAGCATAGTCGCGCAGTTAACAAGATGGCCGCCGTTGCATCTTTGAAATAAAAACTTAATTCGTTTTAATCGATACAATCCTTCCAACTATTCTGGACTGTGTGTCAAACTTTTGTAAATTAATATCTTTACTGAATGTATTAACAAGTATTTTTTTCCTATAATACTTCCATTTTAGGTTAAGAATTTTCACCCACAACACGATTTCGACCACAGATTATCAAAAAAAATGGGCATGAATGCGCAGAGGTGCGTTCAATTCAGAAACGTCTCGATAGATTACTGAATGAATTTTTATAGGCGCATTATTAATTTTAGATAAATAATTTGAACAAATCACTGGCCTCTGTTAAATGACTTATTGAACCATAGTCAATCATTTTTTAACGCTCAAATTGATAGGTACTTGCCACTTGGTAAATACGTTTTACGTTTATCTTTAATTACAATCCAAAAATTAAACTATCATATATTTTTAAGAAATTATGAAAAAAATAGTAGGTAATGTGGTAATTGTAATAATGTTCAAGACATTCGACTTAGTTTCGTGTAGAAGGTATCATGTACTTACTTCCGAATCGTTATCAGGCCACAGACAAAGGTTACACATAACCTCAATCCGCTTTGTTATTATAAAAAATATTGTCTTATATAATTTGTACTTTTGTATTGGTAGTTTAATTCATCTGAATTTAGTGGCATCTTGTGATAGGTACTGAAAAATATCGTTCTAATTAAGTCTGTGACTAGTTAACCTACCAGTCTTTTACATATTTTTTTATTATGTACATAGTGGGATGAAATCTAATACTAGCCAAAGACAAGACCTAAAGTATCGTCCTAAGTATATGTACCTAGGAAGTAGGAGGTAGGTACCTACCGTAGGTAAGCACATATAGAAGTTTGTAGAGTACCTAGGTAGAAACCTACAATCTTAATCTTAAATTCTCAATCAGTTTTGTGGTACAATGGTGCATGTTTAGCTTTTGATAATGATACAAAGTAAAAACTGATTTAAAGGTGCTCGAGTCGATAGGTACCTAACTGAAAGTGTTATATAATATTTTAAGTTCAAGTTTTTATAATCTATGAAACCAAGATCTTCTTTGGATAAGTAAATACTCTTCTTAACCTTCATTACCCAAGTAGGTACATACCGTTCCGTTCAGTTAATAAGGGCAATATCATTTCAGATCCGCCGGACAAGTTGCAATACCTAGCTACCTATCTCGTCTTATTCAATATACAATAGGTAATAAAGACGTCTTTGTGAAGTATTTCACACAAGCTTTTCGTCTTTTCATTCCACGACCGGCAGACAAATAGAAATAAGTACATACAATTATGAAAATAATCACGGAATAAAGAAAAGTAGAGGAAGTGCCTCTTAGATATCGCTCGTTTGTCAACAGCAGGCGAGATTCGCCTATTGTTGTCGTGTTATATGTGCAGGTGAATATGGCGTCTATTTCAAAGGCACTAGCCTTCTGAATAGAATAAATTGGTTACAGCGCCATCTAGCGTTGAGTAGCCGAACTCGTTGTATATAAAGAAGTTTTAACCAATTTGGTTAAAACTTCTTTATTGTTTGTGTCATGTCAAATAATAACAACTTTCTTACGTTGTAATAAGACCTAATTTATGAAAGCAATAAGAATATGATTTGTAAAAGTTAAGTTTGTAATTCGTAACTTCGCAGCCAATCATATTACCATTTTTTATGTGTGTAATGTACAATTAGATACGCAAATGTGTGAGTTTGGCGACACTGGTTCCCGTGCTTAGCCACGTTAGGGGCACTTCTACCTATATTTTCTGTTCTGTGAAAATAATAGTAGATTATGTGACTAGGGATAAAGCAGTGTCTTTAAGTCGCGGGCGGCATGTTGAATTCCGAACGAAACGAAGATTGCTGATTTAATCCCGAACGTCAGTGAGGGATCTATATAATTAACTCCCGAGCATTGCGACATTGTGCATTGCATTGGGTTGAGGGGGTGGGTCTGAAAGTAGGTCTGAAGTTGCCTGAGGAGCTGGCTGAAAAGTATCACACTTTTCATCCCTAGGGAGTTTTACTTTCACCTAACAGCTGTCAAATTATTTAAAAAAAAAACTAGGTCTATCTTCTTGTATTCGTAATTAAAAGCACAATGCTTACCTCGGGGTTAAAGTTACTTATTTAGTCTCTCGAATTAGCGACCTTGCTACGCTCGGCCGCCAACTCCTTCTCGAGACGAAATAAGTAACTTTCACCCCTAGTGTAACAATGTACTATTTTGATGTTTTAGTTTACAGCTCAACCGGACAACCGGAAAACGTATTAGAGTGAGTTGTAGAGAGTATAGTGCGTTTCACGAAAGCAGTTCCTTCGCCGTAATGTTGGCTCCCCCGGGCCCTGACTGTCTAAAGAAAAAAAAATTGAGCTGCTTACTCTAGCCCTAAAAGCCCAATCGTATTTTACTGGCTGCCCAATCATAAGTTAAATTATTGACCTACATGAATACTCTATGACTAATCTACCTATGATTAAATTTAATCTATCCTGTTATATATTTTATTTTTTTTATATTTATTAGGTAACTATCAGAAAAAAGATATAAAATGGAAACTATTTTAATATTTATTTATTTGACTTAAGAATAAAAAAATAAAAGTAAGCATACAAAAAATTGGTATAAAATGAGATTTTGGGTTTATTTCTAATGTACTTACAATAAAAAATAAAAAAACAAACAAAATCAATCTTCTTTTTCACGTAAAATATGAGTTTTATGACATTATTCTCACTTTATATAAATTTTTGGTACACATTAATATTGTGTTGCGTGTGGTAAAGGGTATATCTGTATTTAGCGATTCATTTGGCGAGCTAGAGATTTTAAGAATAATATTTGGCTACCTGGCTCGTTTGCCAATCAACATCAACATCTTAGTCAACCATCTCGTCTTCCACATTATCCATAACTTCGTTTTGAGCCACACACTCTTCTTCTTCCGAATCTGTATCACACGGGCCAAAGTTGTCAATATTGCCTAAAAATTATGATATTTATCTACTACTAGCTTTCCGCCCGCGGCTTCGCCCGCGTGGACTACAGTTTAAATCGCGCGGGCAGAGACCCGTGCTACGCAGTGGAATTATAGGTAGCCTATGTGTTATTCCAGTGTCTCTTCTACCTACCTACCAAATTTTATCTAAATTCGTTCAGTAGTTTTTGCGTGAAAGCGTTACAGACAGACAGACAGACAGAGTTACTTTCGCATTTATAATATTAGTAGGGATAATCAGTTGACTTCATCTTGTATTATGACTTAAAAATAAATTTTATCTTCAGATATTAAAGAAAATTGAATGTTCAATCTCATAAAATAGCAAATCGTAAATAGACGAAAACGTGTGCAAAAGTTACATAAAGCCCAAACATAGGTAAAATTGACGTATGACATTACGGTAACTCGGAAATGGAGGTACTCAACTCACCAAGGAAATGCTGCCTTCTTGGTTTAGGTCGCGGTGGCTTCTGAGTTGGTTTGATCAATCACACCGAGATCGTTGAAAGTATGTGAAAGATATCGCGAATTTACGAATGCGTATAGGTTTAATGAAAATAATTTTTTCATAGTAAGCTTTTATAGCTCGGTATACTTATAATTAATACTCGTCAAGACGAATCATACGAGCCCAACCTCGATGGGGTTGTGTCGTTTAACTACCAAGCACCTAAAGCCACCTTCCGGTTCCATCATATATACAGATCAGCTCCATGTCATAATGATTTACACATGCGTGCAAAAGTTCAGCTCAATCGGTAACCGGGAAGTGGGTCAAATTTAATTTACAAGATTTAATTACACACAAACATTGGGGGACAGGTGAAAAAAAAGAGCTTGTAAAAATTACTTAGATTGGGCTTCCAGGGCTAACAAAATAGTTGCACGAAATGCGAAACGAAACGCAGTCGCACCACTTTATAAAGAATTATGAGTTAAATAGGGATTTTATTATTATTGATTTTATTTAATTCATGAATCCCCAAGCGACCACCGGTGGCCGCGCATCTATTGTCTTACTATTGTGTCTCTAATTGACGGTATCTGAAGCGTTAAAACGCAGGTCTAAAAGGGAGGTGTTAATAAAGAGGTGGGTACGATATTGGGCGTGGCGTTTTCAGTATTTTTAAAAGAATTGCAGGACAAGCGAAATGGATTCCAGCATCGTATACTTTATTCAAAAATAGTTTTTAGTTTCCAAAAGAAAAAAAAAAGAAAATTATATGCAATTGTTAAAAGTAAGGAAATATCAGTTAATCTCCATAATATTAAGTCATTTCATTGCTAAAAATATAGCAACACTGTTTTTCCGGGTAATGCATTTCGTCACACATTTTCACTGTTTTTCATACAACCGCTCATAACCGGACGTTATTACACATTTTTCATTCAATGTTTTGGAAACGCAGTATCTTGTGGATATTATCTAGGCTTCTATTGAAATCAATTTCTAAATTTGTGTAAAACTAATCCAGTAAAGACCTCTGAAAATCTCCTATTTTGTATCAATTTTGACACTTCATAATTTGCCTAAAAATTAAAACTATAGAAGCCTTGTAAATTTTATTAAGATTCTAAATGACATTTTTTTTCTAAAACTTTTAAGGGTTAAAAAAACAGCTATTTCCTGTAGCAAGTTTTGTGAAATATTATACCGAATAATAACAGAGTTTTCAGGTGTTATCGCATCGCGTTGGATTGCGTTAGATGAAGTAACAAGCTTTTAAACCATTTTCGATGTTGACGCTATGCGAGTGAAAAAGGAGCCTATTTAAGTGAAACGCACTTGGTCATTATGTTAAATCATTTTATTTTTAAATAAGCAACACGAGTCAAGAATAGGATAGACTAAGCGCCATGTTGTAACAACACACACAGGAGGCTGTCAAATCGAATCAGGTAAGGCGCAAAACAAGATATTATGTTTTAAATTAATTTTATTTACGAATCATCATCATCTTCCTGCCCTTGTCCCATCTAAAGCGCCGCACGCACCATCCATCTTGACGTACGTCCCGCCAAGGCCACGTTGCTGGATGTAGCATACGCACTATCCAGCTGCTGGATGTCACAGATCATACATATATGTAATTGAACCATTATTCTGAAAGGACGTGCTTAAATTAAACGAATTTTGTTCCCAAATTTCCTTGGCATACGATTTTTAGTAGTTGTATTGTCGTACGATCACCCCTTTTTTGCACCTGGCAGCCCTGATTTATCGTTGATTCAATCTGTATGGCCGTGGCGGGACGTACGTCAAAA
Source organism: Mythimna lalbum (assembly GCA_949319445.1). Lineage (NCBI taxonomy): Eukaryota > Metazoa > Arthropoda > Insecta > Lepidoptera > Noctuidae > Mythimna > Mythimna lalbum. Next base: position 12,637,672 of record OX439350.1, on the reverse strand, counting down.
TGGATGGTGCGTACGGCGCTTTATTTACGAATCATGAACGAAAACAGTACTTATCTAGTTCATTCAATTCCGCTCATTCTCTGTATCACAATCACGAGTGAAGTATCGATTGCTGAGTCAAGTCAGAGTCAAAGATTTTATATAAGTATCCTACTAATTCTAAATATATAAAATCTTTGGTCATGAAAAAAAAAAGTTGAGGTTTCGTTTTGCTCGCTCAGTTTATGCGTTCCAAATGAGAATAGGATCGATTGCAAAGTTTTGACGTGGGGCCGTACTGTTAAATGGAAGAAATTTTGTCTAAATTGAAGAACTGGGAGATGAGTAAAATTAAAGAACTGGACTCTAATTAAACTGTTTTCAGTGCAAAGTTCTTAAATAAATTAAATTTTTCGTAAATTAATTAAAGTTTAAAAATTTCTTTCCTCGATTTGACAGTAAATCGTGACGTCACAACATGGCCGTCGATCCTATTCTCATTTGGAACGCATTGTACATGCTTATACACTACAAAGAATACATCGTCAGTAACTGGCATCCGTTGCCAGTCAAAAAATTGAGACATCACAGACAATGTCCTGGTCCCAAACTAAAGCTTTCCCTTGTACCTACTATGGAAACCAGGAACAACGAAGGTAGGTACCACAAACACCCAGACCCAACACTGTTTCTATGCTTCATCAATTGACATTCGTGTTGGTGCGGAAATCGAACTCGGGCGACTCGTGCATCACAACTGAAATCTCTACAACTGTACAGATGCTAAAGCTGTAGATAGATTATCTTTGACAGACTTGAGACAAAAACTTAGGTGCGACAAATATTGATTGATATACGTTCTAAGCTAGAACTACATTAGACCGAAACACACGTAAACCACGCTTGATTTGTACGTAGAACGACGCGACGTCGCGCGGCGTGGATCTAGTAAGCTCTACAAGTCTAAAAATATATGGAGATCGACGCGCCCGAATCGGAGTACGTGACACACGTGTGCGCATTGTAGTTCTACCTTTATTATAGGTACACCATTGGCTCTATAAATTAATAGGGAGTAACAATGGTCTTATCGCTAAAACGGATTTTAAACAAGCTTTTAATGAAAATATTTTTTTCATAGCTCGAATCGGTATACCTATATAATTAATACACGTCAAGTCGAATCATACGAGCTCCAACTCGATGGGGTTGTGTCGTTTAACTACCAAGTTCCTATAGCCACCTTCCAGTTCCATCATCAGATCAGCAAAAAACTTAGTATTAACTAAACTATTTATACTAAAGTCTGGGGTTATCATGGATTTTCTTATCTTTATCATTCTTTTTTTTTTACGGTGGACGAAAATCATCTTATGACCCCCGACCACCCTTGGGTGGAGCGGGAGATAGTTTCAGACTCTTACTAACTAAAAACCCATCCCGTTCCTTCTAGTCTCTTCATACCGGGGCTCGAGCTTCTTTCCAGATCACCCTGCCTCAGTAGGCTTCGACCCAGCTGGGCCCCTCCTGTTGCTGACAACTCCTTGCACGCGGGAACAGTGCGCGCCGTCGACGTCTTGGGCTCGGTCCGGACAGTTACTGGACGATCGGACAGCGAGCTACCCATGGCTCGCCGTCCGCTAGCCCACGTCTACGGTGGCCGGAAATCGGGATCGGAATCCCGATTTCCGCGGCGGCGGCGAGGGCGCCTGGAGCAGTCGGCCGGAGGAGGCCGACCTTTGCTAGCATTACTGCTTCGCAGAAGGAGGCGACCGCCTGTCACTGCTCCTCGCTCCGGACCATGACCTGAACCAAGGCCCGGCGCGAGAGGTCTCCGCCGCCGATCGCCCCCACGAGGGCACGGCGTTGCTCTGCCCAAGCAGGGCACACCTCGACTGTGTGCTCGACCGTGTCCTCCGGGCGTTCCGCACAGTGGCGGCACTCGGGCGTCTCTTCCGCTCGAATCTGATGCAGGAACCTCCCGAACTTGCCATGTCCAGTGAGGACCTGCGTCATGCGGAAGGTAAGGACGCCGTGAGGTCTTTTCAGCCACGCCTCAAAGAGGGGACTTACCACCATAATTGTAGCGTGCCCAGCATTGGGTTGCGATAGTCGCTGACGCCATTTCACCGTGAGATCCCGCCGGAGCCCTGTCCGCCATACCTCGACCTGTCGCGGTAGTAGACTTTTACCCCGGCGTTGCATCTCCACGCGCATATCGTGCATGTGTGCAAGGACTGTTGCCTCTGCAGCGACGGCGTCCACCGTAGAGCGCGCCCTGCGAAAGCCGAACTGTCCGTCCGACAAGTCCGGCCCCACCCGTGTTAGCCGCGCGACGAGGCGGTTTGCAATAACTCTTTCAAAGAGCTTGCACACCTCGTCGAGCAGCACAATGGGCCGGTACGCGGACGGAGAGTCCGCAGGGCGCCCTGGCCTTGCGATGAGGACCAGTTTCCCCATCTTCCAGCGAAGTGGGAACTGGCCCCTCTCAATACATGCGCTGAAGAGCCCTCTTAGTTGAGGCCCGAGAGCCTCCATGGCCATGACCCAGGCTTTCCCTGGCAAGCCGTCGGGTCCTGGGGCGGTGATCTTGGCACTCAGCCTTCGCACCGCCACTCTCACTTCTACCTCGGTCACACATTCTGCCGGTTGGCATACAAAAAATATAGGTTAATTTAGAAACTAGGTACTTAAAATTAAAATCATGAATTAGCTAAATCTCGACTCGTTTCCGATTGCAATTAAATAATAAAAAATAAACAAATCACATAGTAACTTTATACTGGTGGCACTTGTCAATATTTCACGGAAATGTTTTTCTTTTTGATTTGCTGGCTTCGTATGGGTATTTATTTTTAACCCTTCAGATACCGTCAATTAGAGACACAATAGTAAGACAATAGATGCGCGGCCACCGGTGGTCACTTGGGGATTCATGAATTAGTTATGGTATAAGTCCTGGGCGACGGCTAATTACCGGGCCGGTGCAGCGGTGGCTCGATTATACGTCATGGCGTTGATCATCGCGCCGCGCGTCGGCTGATGTGTTTTTATTTTTTATTGGGGTATTGTGGGTACTAAGTTATTTTTTGGTTCTTTTCTTTTTATCCAATGTGGCACAAATTTTATATTATAATATTGCGTTCTTATTTATAAAACAGTTATTTATGTATTTCATTTTAATTAAAATTATACACCCGTAGGTACACAACATCAATATTTATTTCAATTACACATACGAGTAATTACATATATGCTTTACCCTAGTCCGTGCGTCACTGCGGGGTGCCAACTGAAAATCAGCGCTGGGTGTCTAACGCCCTGCAAATGCTGAGGTGGTCACCCTTTCGGTGCGGGCACGCTCGGCGCACTTTGTACTTTTGTTTTTGTTTACTTTGTCTATAATCCGTTGTGCTGTGCTGTGTCTGTTCTGTACCGAATAAAAGTATTTCTATTCTATTCTATTCTAAATCTAGAATTGTTTATATAGTAGGTAATTAATAGAGATAAAGGCAAGCAAATATTACAATTCATCTTTTATAAAATCGGCAACAGAGTAATAACATTTCTCAGTCAGCAACGATGACTAGAGTTTTTTGAATTTTAGTTTGGCAATCTCTTAAATATTAAAGGTGCCATACCAATCATGTTTTTACAAGTAGGTAATGTTATTTTGTTTTGTTAGAGCAAGAATAATAATGGCCCGCATAATAACGGCTCGTATACCATAAGTCTCCAGTTTGACCAAAACCTTTTCATGGTTTACATAATCAAAAGCTTTGGTCATATCGGTAAAAATAGCACAAGTCGGTATTATTTATTAACATTAACCATTATTTTATATATTAAATCGTATATTAATATGTTTATATTTGCGAAAACCTTTTTGTTCTTTTTGTTTTTGTTCTTCACATAATATAGGTATTGCATTTGGGATTAAATATAATGACCACCAAAAAATGCTTTTATACCCTTAGTTTACCAAAAAAAGAAACTTAACACCATAAAAATAAAGTCCAAAATTACAATAGTACCTATAACCTATTTTAATCACAACTGCACTTCAAATTGTATTCAAACACCAAATATAGTAAATGATCATCAAATCTTAGCGAGCCAATTAATGCATTATTTTTGCCTAAATAAACCACTGTACCTAATTGCCATAAAATTTAGGCTTATTACCAAATAAAGTACTATGATGCCATATTAAGTTATGTCTCCGGCTTGCAATCCCCTCCCACTGCACCGCAAGCGCCAAGCTTTTGATACTCTTAAAGATCAAAATTCATAGGGTACTTCCCGTTGACCCAGAATCAAATTTGGCACAAAGCAAGTTCTTATAGCACAGTTATAGTAAGAAATCTGAAAACAGTAAATTTAATTTAATAAAACAAAACAAAAATTGCAATTCGGAAAAAATCTGAGACTCCATTCAGGAAATGTAGTTTGCACGGAACCCTCAGTGCGCGAGTCCGACTCGCACTAGCTCAGTTTTTTTTGGTAGTAGAGTCAATTCGCTTAAATAGGATAGCAAGATTTTAAAAACTTTGGTTACACTTTTACATTAAAATGCTGTTTTAATTTTGGTGATCATTTACTAGTTAGGGGTTACAAATGATTTATTTGGAGTCATTTTACTTAAATAGGATAGCGAGATGTTAAAACTTTGGTTATTATTTTACTTTAAAATGCTGTTTTAATTTTGGTGATCATTTACTATTTTTGGGTTGACAAGGATTTATTTGGAGTCATTTTGCTTAAATAAGATAGCGAGATGTTAATATTTTGGTTATAATTTTACATTAAAGGGCGCGTTTAATTTTGGTGATCATTTACTATTTTTGTCTGTTATTATATGTTACTATATCTGATGATTTTCTGATGATTTTGACAGAAATGAATAAAATGACTCATTACTTTTCAATGACTTCGGAAAAAACGGGGATTTTGGTCTATAGTCTCCTTTTTGCTCTTCTTAAGGATTGGTTTAACTATTGTGGTTTTAAGACTATCAGGGAATGTTCCAGAGAATATAGCTGCGTTAATGTGACTTAGAGGGTTAGCTAGGTATACCTAGTAGAGCCGACAAATTTTTATAACGTTTATGGAAATACCGTCATAGCCAAAACTCTTTTTGTTTTTTTTAAGATTTAATCACTCTTATAATGTCTTGTAAGACAACAAGGACCATAAAAATAGAATGAGGGTTATACCTACGTTATTCTTACGGTATTTTTAGTTGTGTTTAGGGGTGGTGGTTTGAAATCTGATCAATAAAAAAAACCTTGAATGATTGAGCTATTTCATTAGGGTCAGTTGATACCTTACAATCGTGGTAATTAGAGACAATAGTAAGACAATAGATGCGCGAACGCCGGGGCGTTGGCCGCTCGAGGATTCATGAATTAAATCATGTTTTTTTATTCTTGTTATAGGTTCACTTACAGATTTTGTACTATATATTAATTGCCAGGATGTTGTAGGTTTACTTTTAGAATTTTTAACTAGAAAGTTGTTTTGAGCTTTCTGGGTTAGTTTGATGTTTTTTTTTAAATCTTTTGGAGTGTTCTTTAAATATCATTTTGTTTTCATGTCGTCCTTCTTCTGTTCTTTTATTATTGTGTGTACATAAATTATTATATAAAATAAAAGAATAAAACCTACTTACATATAAATATAATAGAAAAACACAAAGTAGTAGAGGTAGTAAAAAAAACTTTTTATAAAAAAAATATAACCGACTTCAATGTAAAAAAAAAACACTGAAAAGTAGGTACCAAATAAATTGAATTTTGGAAGTCGGTGTTAAATAATGAAGAGACCAAACTATTATAGAAACACCGACTTCAAAAATTAAAGTTATTTTGTACTTTTCAGTGTTTTTTTAACATTGAAGTCGGTTATGTTTTTTTTTGTCAAAAGTTTTTTATTTTACACTTTTTAGTTATGGAACCACCACTAAAAAGTACCCCTCAGTCAAACTTAAATACCTTATAGTCAGAGCGCATCTCATAATGGTTCTAATAATCCCAAACACGGTTAGATTCGCCCTCTTCTTCCAATCAGTCATTAGACTAGATACTGATAATCCTGGCTGCAGCAACAGGCCAGACTTAAATATGCCAACATTGCATTGAACTTAAAATTTTGTTCTGTTTAAAATGAGCCCAAACACGACTACGGTGCTGTAATTCCAAGGTTTGTACTTTTTCTGATGCTTCTAGCTTCAGCTTCAGGTTTCTATGTACGTCGGTGTTCTTCATTAGCAATACGTTTATCCACACATCGAACCCTTTTCAATGAGCCTCAACTCGATATATCTGCTGTTAGTTGTCGAGGAGTTAGGTACTCTGCAGTCTGCAGACTGTCCTGACTGCAGCATCAGGTCATGACATGATGATCATGAGACCAAATGTGGCAAATGCCCTATCAAACATCAAAACAATTTACTAAAACAGTTCTTGCCTGTTCGAGTAACTTCTTACTGTTAAGGAGTAGTACCTTCCATCATCAGCCCAGCTACCTGAGATGGTGACAACTATACGCAAATACACCAGATACTTCATAAAATATGCGAAAAACAATAAGGGAGCCTCTAAAATTTGAGGTTTGCCCTCGATTTCTCTAAAATCCCATCAACAGATCCTAACTTGGTGACAGTGGGACCACTTCAGAACTACCTACTTTCAAACAAAAAATAATTTTGAAAATCCGTCCACAATTGGCGGAGTATTCGATGAAATAAATAAATAAAATATACCAATACTTATACAGAGACATAATAATACAATAACATGCATACACAATTTTAATAATGATGACAAGTTAGCCTTCGTCCTCTCTCCTAGCTTTGCTGTGCCCGACAGGGTCCATATTGATTCTTTTTTTTTATACCATCATAAACACGTATGGAATGCAATAAAGTATTGAGTATTGAACAAACATACGAAAACAAAAAAAAAAACATACAAACATCTGAAAATAGTACCTACTCCTTTTTGTGAAGTCGGTAAAAAAGTAGTAAACTCGCAAATGTGATTTCGCAAGGTTGAAAAATATTAAAGTATAAAATCATATCAGATGTCATCATATCAGATCATTCTATCTATATCCTTTCAATCAAAATATTATTTCTTTTTTGTTTGTCAGAAACATTCGCATGTTTCTTGCGAATACGAATATCCAAAAATGTGCGACTATTCGTTACATCACTAGTACACGTATGGGATTGATAAAATTATCGAAACGTCGCCTGATCTCTCCCTGGTGTTTTGACATTTCGACATTCGCTATCACTGATTGAATGACTCTTTGTCTAGTTTCAGGGTTTTCAGTGCCTAGAGCGAGTTTGTTTTATGGAAATAGAATCGACACAATAAGTTCGGCGCCCCGATTGACTTGATCCAAGCTCTTAAGGCGACCATTACACGGTCATGCAAGCGTCAATCAATTCCATCAATCATGAAGGATGGCTATCGTCAATCAGTACTAAGAACCGTCAATCATCGCATTAGACGGTAGGTTTGTTTTTCATCGTTTATGGCTTTGACTGTGGCAAAACTGAAAGCAAAACCTACCGTGTAATGTTCGCCTTACGCAGCGATGGCTGGCCTTCAAACGCTCTCTGTAGCCTTGGCGGGCATCAACTCTGCTGGGCCCCTACGGTTAAAACTGACGTCTCCATGAGGCGGCGTGACCCATTATACGCGTGGCCAGGATCACCCTGAAACTTCCAACGCCCGAGGCGTCTCCTGTGGAATACCGATGATGTCTGTTCCCATGCCAGGTACGAGAGGTCGCCACTATTGATCATTTCCACTAGGACATGGCAGTGCTCCACTCAAGCGGGGCATACTTCCACCGCGTTTTCTGAGCGGTTCTCACAATGCAGCAATCATTCCCTGGAGATATTTCCACCTGGATCGGAAACAGGAATATCCCATGTTTTTTTTTCTTCGCTAACCACGTGGTCACAGCGTTTCTTCATGGTGAGGAGGTATTCATTTTTACATCAACTGGTCATTGTGAACACAGGCTTTTAATTTGATGTGACCGAATTGATAAAGGAGCTGAGTGAGAACCATGACATCACTTTTTCTTAACGCGAACAGGCTACAGGTACATAGGTATAACGCCTTAGTGTGATAAATAAAGTGTCAATGCGTTTGTGTTAACAAGTAAAACAAATTGATGTGGTTTTAACATTTTATTCAAAATCGTACCACAATTGGGTATCTAGTTCTTCATTTCTTCCTTTTGTGTCATCATTTATCTTCTAATTTTAGACTCGTTCGACCGTCTAGTAAACACGTGTTAAGGCAATCATATATATTACACATAAATATAAAGCACAATACTTAAACGTATTGAAATCCATCGCATCAAACCGGGCAAAAGAATGTTACATTAAAACGCCAAATTATCATGCCTTAAACATGCCTCATTATCGGCAACGAAAATATGAAGTGGGTAGTACCTAGTCTACCGCACATCGCCGCTGGCAACTCTTTGACTTCGAACTGGCCTAGTGTAGTATGTAGCTTCTGATAAATAAGGGGTAAGCTAATACTGAATTTGTTGCTACCACAGAACAGAAAATATAGGTAGAAGTGCCCCTAACGTGGCTAAGCACGGGAACCAGTGTCGCCAAACTCACACATTTGCGTATCAAATTATACATTACACACATAAAAAACAGTCATATGATTGGCTACGAAGCTACGAATAACAAACTAAACTTTTACAAATCATATTCTTATTGCTTTCATAAATTAGGTCTTATTACATCGTAAGAAAGTTGTTATTATTTGACGTGACAGAAACAATAAAGAAGTTTTTCGTCTAAAAACCAATTTACAACGAGTTCGGCTACTCAACGCTAGATGGCGCTGTAACCAATTTATTCTATTCAGAACGCTAGTGCCTTTGAAATAGATGCCATATTCACCTGCACATGTAATCTGCGAACCTGCGCTTGATGTTGACACGCGCGCGATATCTAAGAGGCACTTCCTCTACTTTTCTTTATTCCGTGGTTGCTACCTAGGTACGTGCGGCCTACTATACACTTTCTGTAGAAAAGTGACGTAGTCACAATTATTGTGCAACCAGCTATAAACACAATCCAATATCGATACCGTATCAATACAATACGATTGCCCTCCTGCGCTTTTGCGACAACCTCCCACGTTAGTAATTTAGTCGTGCATTTATAGAAATCAAAATGTCATATTTATTACACATATCGTTATAACAAAAAAGTTGTAGTATCGATTTAACCTGTTAAAATCAAATTTTACGTTTATACGAGTATATGTACAAAAATACTATTGAAAAGGATATTGTTTAGTGTCTCTGGGCTCCTCGTGCGAACGATCTCGGAAGGGCGACTTCTCCTGTGAATATTTTATAGATTTGATAAGAAATTATGAATCAAATTGATTACATATAAATATCAGGTAAAAAGCAACATTATAAACAAATTTATTACAATAAAACAGCATAGGTACAGTACAGCCAAAATATGTTGGCCACTCTGAACTTAAGCGTTCCAAACTGTGCGCGTATTTGAAAAAAATACTCAATTCGCATTCGCCATGCGATTCATAGGGACCATTCATTTATTACATAAAACGTTTTAGGGGGGTGGTTGACCACGTCTTATTTCTTCTTAGAAGATCTCTTCATTCTCTTGATATTGCTTACGTAAGATCAAAAAAAGGCAAAGTTAAGATTTGATAAAGCGTAAACGCATGTACCGATGTGCGCTCGGATGCGTATGTCTAAAAAGTCAAACGAGTTTTTGAATATTAAATCATTTAAAAAAAACACTTATAATCGATACTTTGACTAGCCTGTTGTTCTAGTGGTTAGTGACCCTGACTGCTATGCTGGAGGTCATGGGTTCGATTCCTACCCAGGACAAATGTTTGTATGATGGGCATAATCATTTGTTCTGTCTGGGTGTAATTTATCTATAATATGTACTTATGTATTTAGAATTATACGGGGTTATTTGTAAAACACTAGCAACCTCTTAGAACTATGTTAGGAATATCATAAAAATCACTTTTGTTGTATGACTTTTAAAAATTTATCATATTTTAGTTCATCACATTTTCATACAAAAATAAAAATATTTAAATTGAACGTTCTAAATGTTACGAAGTCTATGCTGGCGTATAAATTTTTTAGTGTGATGAGTACACGAAAATGGTGCAAATGCTTGCTAGGTAGGTATGATGACAATGTTTCGGAAGCCTGCTTTTTATTACTACGAGAACAGTGTGCAGGAGGCGTAGGTAAACACAGAGTTGAAATGTGTTAGATAGAACAACGAAATCTTGAAGGTTTGTTTTTGGTAAATGTATTATGTTTCGTAAAAAGTCATAGAACAAAAGTTGTTGATTATGATGTTAGTAACGTAGTCCTGAGAGGTTGCTAGTGTTTTACAAATAACTCTGTATAAGTATCTTTATTAGTTGTCTTTGACCCCTGAGTTTGTTTTGGTGTTTCTTCTCAGTAGAGCTAGGAAACACAGGTAGTCAGCTAGGAAACACCCCGGCCTCATCTCGTTAAAACTGACTGAAAACAAAATTGACGTGGAAAAGTGTTTTTTGAAAACCTACTTACAAAATAAAGATTTATCATTTATTATTTGTCTCGGACCCATAACACAAGCTCTGCTTAGCTTGGGACTAGACGGCGTTGTGTGATAGTTGCGAAATATATTATATTATATATTACTTTTTATAAGGTACTTCTACCAGTAAACAATGATCAAGATGTCTTAATTAACCTTGATTCACCCAGTGTACGACTACATCAGATTTCCTCTTACCCTATATTATCAAAGTCGTTTGACTTTTTAAACAGACTCAGAGCAGGTAAACTAAATAGTTTACAAACTCTCAATGGAAATCCATGGCAATATCAACGTGCCTCCCTGCTAGTGAACTAGACGTTACTTGTTTTAGTAAATGACACACGTAATTGTAGACGTTTCTAAAAAATTTTACTTTTTCCTAAATCGGAACATGATCGTAAAAAAAAATGAATACATACGAACGAAATTATTGTTATTCTACATAACGGGGTTACGGGTTTTAGGGAAAAAAGGTGTTATTATGATCAAAAACAATGCCATAATTTCATATATATTTTTGTCGGTAGTTTAAATTTTAAGTAGTCAACTTTCTTACCCTTTTATGATACTTTTCATAATGATGATCTTCTTGTTGTGAACCATTTTGATGGCTTCCCATTTTGATAACTGCTAAAAAGAGATTTTTTTTTATTAGATATTAGATACCTTTAATATGTGTTTTCACTTTCAGACAGTAATGACATGGAATAAAAATAAGAAAGAAGTTATATCCAAAGAAAAAATTACCTACTATGAATAAAGACATTTTTTTTCTATTTTTTTTCCTTATTATTAATTATATTAAGAATAAATTTCTTAATAATTGATTACAATCTAGCCTAAATTTCTATTACCTTATTTTTCATGTTTTTCGCTATTCTCGTTTTGACTCCATTTTTTTTTAACCGTAATAAAATTTAGTAATAATTTATGACGACCTCGTAATCGAGACATTTGGAAGGAGAGGACTCTGATCAAACCATATATTTTATAGAACAAATACTTTTTCGAATAATTTTAATTATTATCTTGAGATTTAACAAAAAAAAAGCAGTTAGTAATAAATTTTTGAGAATCATCAAATCGACATATTCTATCCTTGATACCTCTGTTAGCTACCACAATCGAGTTTCGTAAAGGAAATAAATGGGCGTCTCATCAAAATGAAACTATTCACGAAAAATTTGCTTGATTACTATCAAGCAAATTTGCAATTGCAAAAATGGACCATAGATCCTAAATAATTTATTTATAAATAATGAAACATGACATAAATTGTTTGTTGTTAATGTTGATTTCAAAAAAAGAAGGAGATTCTCAATTCGGTAGTATTTATTTATCATTATTTTTTATGTTTGTTACCTCAAAACTCCGTCGCGTCGTTTATTGATCGATTTGTATTTTTTTTAATAATCAAGTTTTAAGGTGATCCTCAAGCGTGAAGTAGAGCGACATATAAACGTCGCCGGTGGTGCGTGTCAATTTGAGATGAATGTTTATGTAGCGTCCTTTTTAATTGATAAAGATTTTATTCATTACTCCTATTACTGTGACTATCAAGTGTTAAAGGGAAGCTAAGTCGGTCTCTCTTTAGATAGAAAGTCGACTGGTTATTTATTTGGTTTAAAAAAGAGAAATAGGTGCGATTGTTATAACACTTGGCAATTAAAAATGCAATAAAGAAGTTATCATAACTTCGGTCTTTCATTCATTTAATTTATTTTCGAGTTAGTCAATTAAGCCTCTTCTGCAAGACAACTAGTCTAAAATGAAACAAAGGCAAATAAAAAAAATACCCTTTTATGGGTTGCTGGGGAGATGCTCTATCTACAGCAACCCCAATTTCAAATGCCTGTACCTGGTAACGTTTACGTAATTGGTTAACGTATTTTTTTTTTTTCAAATAAGTACTAATTGAGTACAGATTACGTACAATTTTTTCAAGTAAGTACTTATTGGGGTCAGATTACGTACAATTGTTCTATAATTTTAGAAACAGCAAAATAGGTGATGGGGTTACTGGGGAGTATGAATTAAGCTACTTACTGACAGAAGCTTATCGCTTTTTTTTGCAAAATTTGTTTTTTTTTTTAAAGTACCTAATGCCAAGTTTGTAGTTTTAAAAGAAAAACAACTGAACTCACCTTTTTGTTCGTCACGCCGCCTCTTCTGCTCCAAGATTACAGATTCTTCCGCTCTATCCTATTTAATAAGAATAATCAAGTTTAGTCAAGTATGTTAAAACGATCCAAAAAAAAAGAAATTAATGTTGCAATACTAGCCTATACTAGTATTACAACAAATATAAATCCACCCTCCATAATCGAAATAAGTAAATATAATGTATAACAGCTAAAGAACTTAATATCAGAGTGGTATTTGATGCCTATGAACCATACTTAATTTTCAGAAGACAGTGAGACAGTTTTAAAAATGATCCTGCATGTGGCAAAATTAATTTTAATGTATCGATACAATAAAATTAATTTTAAAATATACAATCTATATCGTATGCCTAGTTCATACTGTTACACAACGTTTTGACTGAATTTGGTCATTATTTAGTTAAAACGTATTAATTTTATGATTATAATTTAAAAAAAAAACTGAAATGTTTAAGTTAACTCTGTATGTGTGTATGTTTCTTTCACACACAAAGGGCTAAACGGATTTGGATGAAATTCGGCACTAGACTATGTCTTTGAACAGCACATAGGATACTTTTTTTATCCCGGGAGCATGTTCGCTTGGGGGAATTTTCTATTTGCATACGAGCGAAAATGCTTGCAGAAGCTAGTTATGTATAAGTACCTTTTTTAATGTGGGGAAATCCTCATGGATACTCTCCGTCTGGGGAAAATAAAGTGTTATATCGGACTCTGACCGACTAAATCCCACAGTACCTATAGCTACCATGAGTTCTGGGCCCGGAATACAATTAAATTCACGCGCACCTCCGAATGATATCGGCCCATCATTATAAGCAAGCCGAACACCTAGTGTGGCCGATCCAACGAAAGCATATATTCCCAATAAGGTGGGCATGGAACAACTGCGAGCGACACATTTAGAGTATTTTTTAATAATTGGTCATATTTTAAGTTGTAACTGGAGTATTTCTGAAAAATTCTAGAATTTAAAGTTACGATCAAATAACAGTTTTAACTATGACGTCATAAATCAATACAAATCACCACGTGTATGACGTAGCATCACTTAACGGCTCGACCGATATCCTTAATTTTTTTTTTTTTTGTTCAAAGTAGTCACGACGATGAACGAGTTTTTAAAAAAGAAAACAGTTTTTAAAACCCGCCGGTAATTAAATTGCAACAAGGCGAAACGGGACAAATAACTAGTTTATTAAAAACAAGAGTTTACATTTCACGGCGCTGCTCCATTTCTGCATGCGAGTCGCACTTGAAAATTTCGGCACTAATATTTGTGATTCGGTTTTGCGACTGATTTCAAAATTAAGAAATTCATAATTATATTTAAATCTAGTTAGATTAATATCGTCCGAATATTTCGTTTGTGTTAAATAAATTAATACTTACCCTTTTGCGATTCATCTTACGCTCTTTACGTTCATCGCCCCTCAATTTAGGCTTTCGTTTCTCCTTTTCTGGTGAACGTTCCTCTATTTCTTTGCTACCCTGCTTTGCAGAAAATAAATATGAATATTTGACACAATTTACAATATTAAAACAAATGCATAACTATAATTGAAATTATATTTCCTTAAACCCAAAATAATAAAAGTCAAAAGGGACTATGAATAAAGAAAAATCTTCCATTTTTATTAGTGTTTTCTTGTTTCTATGTTGTTGTATGTTCTTCTTTAGTGTATTCTTCAAGTTTTCACCATTGCTGTTTTCACTCCAATTTTTGACCGTAATTAATATATTTATAAGTCATGATGATGAAGTTCCTTTTGTAACACGTAGCAGGTTCATTTAGAATTGCGTGATATCCATTAAGCCAGTTTTAGTTGATAAGATTTCTATATCTTGCCGTGGTTTGTTCTATATGATGAAAATGCCACCAGTAATTTTTGAAGACCAGGTTCTTTTTTGGGAAAAGGTTAGGAAGATCGTCATATTGTAGCTTCGAAAGATGTGATGTGATTCCAGTACAGTGTTGATTATTCTTGTATAAATACCAGCAAACTGTTCCATTTCAATTGACGAAAGTTCTAGTTTTCTTCAGATTTTCTAGTAGTTCTTATTTGTGTGATATTTTAGTGATAAAGTTATTATGGCGATAGATATTCCAAACTATCTTTACACTGGCCTTGTCAACCGGAATACAAGTGAGTAACTTGTAAGTAATTGCTTCTTAGTGGAAGAATATTATTGCTTATATTTTCCGTCTTGGTTTTCTTCTTGATAATATTGATACGATAGGTACTTGAGGAAGGTTTATATCTTGCAGTTGAGGTCCTTTGGCAACATGGTCAACAACGACGGTCCCTCTAGGTTAACATCATGATTGTAATTTCGGCATTTCTTTATTCACAGGACCTTTTGACTATAGTATTTTAATAATAACAAGCCTTACCGTATTTTAGCGGACTGGGCTGAATGGACTTACGATACACACGATATTTTTCCTTTGGCATTGTTTTGCATGCTGACTATTGCGTTTATGTCTACAGAAACACGAAAACTTCTTCTTTTGTAGATTTTCATAAGATATTTCATCTTCGTCGTGGTGACTTCTAAACAAAGTTTTTGCTTGTTTGCTGTCCTGTTTGGTTTCAACTTGATTTATTCCACAGTATTTTTCTCAGTGCTTTGTAGTTAAAGTTGTAGGAGTCGACTCCAAAAAAAATAGCATAACCCATTTTATTTGGCATGATGAGATAAAAGCGTTGATATTTATATTATGTTGAATCTTTGGTTTCTTTTCTTTTTCACTTAAAATCAATCTTTTTTCCAAAAATGATGAAAGGTTGCTTTGGAAAAGTAGTTGCATTGATCACTCTTAAAATCATAGTCTTCAATTGTACACATAATTGCAAATTCCTCTTTTTAAACTGCATCCAGCGATATCGTTGTTTTTAAGCGGCATTGTAATCAATGTTGGTTTTTAACAGCTTCTTTTAATTTTGTTTTTTTTTTTGTTTTCTTTTTTTATTTTTTATTTTGCACTTTTATTAAGTCTATAGTTTTTATTGCACTGGTTTTCACAAAGTTCCGATGATCTTGAACACTGATTTGGATTACAATTTTAGTTTAGTAGCGATCGTACGGCACATCGTGGTCGCGGTCCAGCCCAATCCTCAGTCAGGTGCGAGCGTGATGCAAGGTCGGTTTATTACAACAATACTCACCTTGCCATTACCGCTGGTTTCTACTTTACGTCGTTTTACATCTGTAAAATACACAGCAATTTCGTTTATATCTCGTTTAGTTTATTTATTATCTTATATACCAATAAAAGTCAATACTTGAGTTTCGTCTAATAAACTAACCTCGTTCTATATCATCGGGAACGATGCGATGGTCGTGTGGTGGCGATACTGATTCCAAGTATCGTTCCTCCTGAATATAAACATGCAAGTTAATTAATTTTAGAATAAATGAATGTTTTTTTTCACGCGATTGAAATCAAATAGTCTTAGTAGAAAGATAATTTAAAATTGTGTTTACCCTATGCGAACGTTCACGAGGAGATCTATCTTTAGTTCTAATTTCTTCTTTAACCCTTTCCTTAAGTGACCTAGAATAAAATAGTTTTAAAATAAAGTTTATCTGATTATTATAATTTAAATAAAAATACCTAAAATTATGAAAGCTTATGGGTACATACGATCGTGATTCCCGTTTAGATTCCTTCTCGCGATCAACCTCTTCGCGACGTCTGTCATTGGTCCTCGATTCCTTTTTCTCAACATCTAAAAAAAAATAATTGCGTACCGTAAAATCTGAAGAAGGGATAGGGATATAAAACATATTTGTTTTTCTTAATTACTTATTTTGAGAGGTCGCGAGAGTTGGTATGTCCGCGGTTTAACACGAAAGACTCTTGGTTATTATAATTAACCCATATTGTCCCACTGCTGGGCAAAGGCCTCCCTCCACTCCTTCCAACGATTACGGTTCCTCGCTTTCTCATTCCAATTCTTAAGGGAGCCATCCAGGTCATCCCGCCATCTCCTTCGTGGTCTGCCTCGGCTCCGCGTTGCTGTGTCCGGGCACCAATCCTGCGTTTTACGCGCCCACAGCTCGTTGGACATGCGGCAGACATGTCCTGCCCAGTCCCATTTAAGTTGGGCAGCCTTTTGAGCCACATCAACGATTTGCGTTTTGGAGCGCAGTGTTGTGTTTCGAACATGATCTGTTAATTTAACACTGAGTTTGGACTTTTGGATGTTAGTCAAAGACCAAGTCCGTGCACCATAGGTCAGAATGGGGAGAATACACATGTCCATCAGCTTACGCTTCAGTGACACGGGCAAAGTGCCCTTAAATAGTTCCTTCATGAACCAGTAGCTTTTCAAGGCATTTTCTGTTTGGCGTGTTATTTCTTAGTCTTGCCTTGCCTGGATAGAGACTACTTGGCCCAAGTAGCGATATTCTTGGACGTATTGTATATTCTCTACGAGTATGTTCCTTTTAGAGCTGTGTAAGTAAATTAACCTCGCTTCACCGATGACAATGCCTTTCTGTTCCCATTTGACTGCCAATGTCTGAAAGACTTCTTCCAGGATACTGGTGATTAACTTTGAGGACAGCGGGTCGCCCTGTTTGACTCCCTTAAGAATTTTAAACATAGGACCTACTCTCTCTAACTTGATGGCAGCTGTGCTGTGGGTGTATATATTTTGCAGAAACTGAATATACGTGGATTCTATTTGTTGCTTTGTAAGGGAATCGAATATTGCACAGTGTGTGATGCTGTCAAAAGCTTTACAATAATCTACAAAAGCAACATATAGAGGAATTTTATATTCTTGATATTTTTCGACTATTTGGTTGATAGTGTGTAAATGGTCAGTAGTAGATAGTCCTCTACGGAAGCCTGCTTGTTCCGGGGGTTGCTTTATCTAATTGTGTAGCTATATCAAAAAAAAAAAAAAAAAAAAAAAAAAAAAAACCACCCCTGTCAATATCGCTCCGTAAAACTTTTCTAAATAATAATTGTGTTAATTGCTCAACGTACATTTTGAAGACACTAGTGTATTCTGCGTTTGGATTGTTATCAGTGAAATTGTTATCGAAAGTAGCATCCTTGTTTCTCATGACATACGACAATACCAGTGCAAGACCTTACTAAGCTGTCTACATGGATTATTTACCGACAACATCATAATACCAGGTTCGCTTTCAAATATTTGTACATTATTGAGGAAACAATATCATTTTCATCAATATAACAAACACTGGATCAATAAAATCTTTGATGGGCAGTTGTGAATTTGAAAGCAGAATTTTTTCGATGTAAACAAAGGACACCCGATTATGAATAACCAATCACAGTACAGCACTTAATCACTAACAGAATAATCTTCGTTCGGAAATTGCACTTTTTACAACTATTACTAACTTGGGACAACGGTCTTTTAAGTTTTTCTGATTGCGTTCCGATACACGAAGCACTCTTTAATTATTTTTATTTACAACATGGATCTCGAAGAAAATGTTACATATCGCCACAACAAACCCCAACGAGTAAACTCACTTGACGACCTTTCAAAAAATGAGTCAAATCTTTTTGATACCACTATGATAAGCCTCCCGAATACGTCTCTCAACGATAGTCAAACAGTAATTGAATTAAATGAAAAGATATTTGAACTCAAAAACCAACTAGATAGTGCTCACCAAGAAATTGAGAATTTAAACACGGAGAACTTTCGACTGAAGACTGACCTGAGCAAAAGCTTAAAAGTAATTGAAACGTACAAAAATCTTAGTCTGTCAGATAACATAAATATGACACCAAGTCATCTCAGAAAAAGTAAAGCTAGGAAGTCTACTCCAAGCAAAGATGTTACCACTCTGCAGAAATATCATAAAAGTTCTAGCGACCAGTCAACACAAACTGATAAATCCCCTACAAGGGAAGGAGAACAGACTTTAGAAAAATTAGCTTCATCTCCACAGGAAAAATCTCAAAATAAAACAAAAATTATAAAAATAAGTCCTAAGCAAACATTAGAAGAAAAGACCATAGACTGTAATATCTGTATTTTGAGTACTAATAATAAAAATAAAATAAGGGACATTGCTGAAACTACACTCGGTAAACATTCAAAAAAAATATGTCATTATTTAATACCGGAGTGTAAAACCGAACAGTTAATATGTGACATAGATTCTAAACTAAAAAAATTTACGCACAATGACTTTTGTATCATATTAATAGGGGAGGAAGACTTCAACACAACACATGACTATTTTCAGCTAGTACTCTCTATAAGGACGACCCTACAAAAACTAAAGCATACCAATGTTATCATCTGTGCTCCGACGTATAAATACAATGACTACAAAAATATGTATAATTGGAGGGTAGAAATCTTTAACAACTTGCTTTATCTTGACACAATGACCCACGAGCATGCATACTTTCTGGACACAAATAGGAATCTTTCAAATGACTTCACAATGTTTTCAAAACACACGGGGTCAATTAATAACCATGGAATGCATACTGTTTTCAAAGATATTGACAAATTTATTCAAGGACTAAAAAAATATGACATATTAGATAGAAAAACCAAGCAACGGGAGACGTACGAGACTGAAGAATTTTCGAATGACCAGTTATTTCTATGACAACTATTTGCATATCATGCACCAAAATATAGCAGGACTTCTAAATAAATCAGATGCTCTAACTGTGTGCCTTGAAGAATTTATCACAAAGAATATCAACATTGACGTCATCTGCATTTCTGAACATTTCATTATGTCTGGCTATGAGGGATTTCTGGATATTCCTAACTACAATCTAGCTACGTGTTTTAGTAGGTCAGAAGCTAAGCGTGGAGGAACATGTATCCTGGTAAAAAAAGGACTTCAATGGGTAGAATTACATGACATAAATAAACTGGCTATAAGTAATTCATTTGAATGTTGTGCTATCGAGTTAACGCAATCACGCACCATTATAATATGTCTTTACAGAATTCCAAAACCGAATAACTTGACAACATTCTTTGACCGTTTGGAAAAATTATTACAGTTAATAACGAAAAAACAAAAAAGAAATATTGTAATATGTGGAGATTTCAATATTGACATATTAAAACGTAGCAATACATCTCTAGACCTGGAATGCCTGCTGCTTAATTTTAATTTGAAGCTAGAAATCAACCAACCAACCAGGTTAAAAAGTAACACATGCATTGATAATTTTGCACATAATCTTGGTAATAAATGTAAATCTAACGTAATTGAATTGGCTTTGTCAGATCATACCTGTCAAATCTTGAAGTGTCCCATAAAAAGAACTTTTTACGTAAATCACTGGTATGTAAAACGGAGAGACATGTGTTTGGAAAATATGAAAAAGTTTAGAGAATGTTTACAAAATACTTCTTTTTCTGATATATATGAATGCGATAATCCAGATAAGGCTTACAACATATTTTTGGAAACATTTTTGATGTACTATAACTTGTGTTTCCCATTTCAAAAAATAAAAATAAAGGTACACCAACGACCTCGATGGGTCTCACGTGGAATTAGAACTTGTAGTAAGCAAAAGAGGGCACTTTTGTGGCGTTACCGTCTTAATCCAAATGAGGCTAACAAAATAAAATTTAAAACTTATTCAACTACGTACAAGCGTATAGTTAAATTAACTAAGCGAGCTCAAAATACATACAAATTAAAATCAGCAGCAAATAAATCAAAAGCAACATGGGATATCATAAATCAGTCAAAACCAAAATTACCTAAAAACTCTATTTCAAGTATTAAAATAGGAAATAAACATATAACACAACCTCGTGAAATAGCTAATACTTTTAATGATTTTTTCATTGATAAAATTAAACCAGTTTGCAATAATGGCACACAAAATACTTCAAAGATACCCCAACACAACAACTCAATGTTTATGGCTCCCAGTCACGAAAATGACATAAAACAAATAATAAAAACCTTAAAAAATACTAAGAGTGTAGGAAATGATGGTATAGCCACAGAAACGATAAAATATGTGTCAGACAGCATTAGTGGCCACTTAAGTCATATAATTAATTTAAGCATAACGCGAGGTATATATCCGACCAAACTCAAAACTGCCGTAATAAAACCTTTGTATAAAAAGAACGAAAGGGATAAACCTGAGTCATATAGACCTATTGCGCTTGTGCCTATTTTCTCAAAAATATTTGAAAAATATATATATGAACAAATTTATAAATATTTAACAAAACATGACATCTTAATTGAAGAACAAAAAGGGTTTAGAAGAAATAAAACTATTAATATGGCCATTTATGACTTTTTAAATACAGTTATCACAAATGTTGACCATAATGTACCGGTATGTTCAATCTACTGCGATATGACTCAAGCTTTTGACCACGTGGATCATAATATCTTACTTAATAAGTTAGAAGCCTACGGAATAAGAGGAAATATCCTACAGCTTATTGAGTCATATCTAAAAAATCGAAAACAATATGTGGAAATATCACAAATCGATCTTAAAACAAAGAACGAAAGGATATATCGTTCGCGTGACAGGACAATCACATATGGTGTGCCACAGGGCAGTGTGCTTGGACCTCCTCTATTTATAGTATATATAAATGACCTACCAAAAGTAACGGAACATCATATGACACTATTTGCTGACGACAGTACTGTTACCATTGACTGTAAAGACAAAAAAAATTATGATACTGACATTTCTAATACTATAAATTCAATTATAACATGGCTAAACAACAATAATCTTAAGATAAATATTAACAAAACCAAATTAATGACTTTCAACCAACGCAAAAACTTACCCATGAATATTTATTATGATAGTAAACAAATTAATCAAGTAAGCACGTCTAAATTCCTGGGATTAACCATAGACCAACGACTGGACTGGAAAGCACACACATTAGATTTAGCGAAGAGACTTAGCAAATCGGCATATGCTTTATATAAACTTGCACCAACCATAGGGATGGATGCTATTATTACGGCATACCATGGCATGGCTGGTTCATTACTAAGATATGGAGTTATTTTTTGGGGAAACTCAACAAATAAAGACCTTATATTTAAGGCCCAAAAAAAATGCATCAGGTCAATGTTTGGGTTAAAATGCACAGACACTTGTAAACCTTTATTTATTAAATGTAAAATACTGACGTTGCCCTGTTTGTACATTTTTGAAGCTGCAATATTTGTAAAAACCAACCAAAAACTATTTCCTAAGCTGTCAGATAGAAATGACCGCAGTCGACGGCACGCGAATATTTTGTGTTCACGGCAATCCAAAACAGCACTGATGCGTAATAGCATTTTTTGTATGGCTCCAATAATTTATGATCACATACCAGAAACAATTAAAACGTTAAACATAAACCTTTTTAAAATACATTTAAAGAATTTTCTCGTAAGTAAAGCCTACTATACAGTTTCTGAGTTTCTGGAAGAAAAAATACGTGGTACGCCATCTTAAAATGTTTTTATTATTACCGACATTTGACATTGAAATATAAATAATAGTGTAATCTCTAATATACATATTTTATTGTAATTTTTGCTTTTGACTACTATTTTTTATACAAATTTGACATACTTTAAATCCAACTTTGACATGTTATATTTAATTGTATTTTTTTTTGCTCTTAATTGACTAATTTTATATATAATCAAGACATGATTTCATTCCTTACTTTGACATTATATATTTAATTGAAATTTTGGAATTCATTGACCACTGTTTTATATAAATTTGACATGATTTAAATCCCTACTTTTACATTATATATTTGATTGTAATTTTGTATTAATTGATTAAAGTTTTATATAAATTTGCCATACTATTCCTGTAATTATGATGATGTTAATTTGAAATGATTATTTTAAAATGTATTCAATATTTGCACGCCATTTAATGTGGCAAACATGTCTGGACCGTTTCTTTTGTTTTGTCATCCTGCATGCACGTTTTTCTTTTATTCTTGTATGTGTACACATGTTTTAGCAAATAAATATCTTATCTTATCTTATCTTATCTTATGCGTTTTTCAAAAAATATAAATTAAAAAACTTTAATAAATGTTTTATACATGTGAGATTCTTGGTACTCGACTTTAATTCAGAGTGGTTTAACACTTACCGACAGGTTGCGGTGGAGACGCAGCAGTTTCCTGCTCGGCCTTGACGGGCGCGGCGTCGTCCTTGGGCGCGCCCACGGGCACCGCGCCCGCCACCTTGTGCTTGTCGCCCACCTGCACACACACCAACAGTACACGTCATATAGGTACGCTACCAGACGCCAATACTTACTAGGGCCAAAACTACATTAATTCATGAATCCCCAAGCGACACCCGGTGGCCGCGCATCTATTGTCTTACTATTGTGTCTCTAATTGACGGTATCTGAAGGGTTAAGCGGTCGCCCGCGCGGTCCCATACAAAAAGTGCGACTTTGGACTTATTAATAGATCAAGCCATCACGTGCGCAAATCCGCTCAAATAGGTAAACAAACACAATTGAATAAAAATCATTTGGGGTGTCTGAGGTTTTGCGCATTTAATGTTATACGTTGTATATATCTATATACTGTACTTATATTATACTGAAATACTGTACTTATAGTACTGTATATTTCATGTAGAATGTAACCTAACTTACTAGAATGTAACCTAACTAATTTAAAACTCCTTTTAAAACATAAAAGTAGAAATAGAAAAAATAAGAAACAATAATGAGTTGTAGAAATTCAATTTGAAAATATATTTGTTAATTCATGAATCCCCAAGCGACCACCGGTGGCCGCGCATCTATTGTCTTACTATTGTGTCTCTAATTGACGGTATCTGAAGGGTTAAATTGTGGTTAAAAATTCAATGAACCCCGTTTTTACTACTTTACGATTTTATTATTATTTAAACCTCAAAAAAAATACAATCGAATTTTACGTTCATATAGAACAATAATCGTCAATAATTTAAGACACTATTTATAAACAGTACCAACAAACCTATTCTTGAAACTCAAAATAACATTACCTATCCTTAGTAGTTAGTTATTAATATGAGTATTGGTCGGTAGTTGTGTTATGACCACAACTAAACTAAAATTAAAAAGGTTACCAAATTACCTGATGGAAATCGCTTTCCCGCATCATTGTGGGACCTTTATTACGCAACTGTCCACTGTAGCCCGTAGCCAGTACATACAGATCTTGTCGCTGCGTTTTCTCTTCTTCCTTCACCTGAAAGAGATTCGGTTTTATTTAAGCTTATTCTGGTATTCAAATCAGCTTAATAATATCTTAAAACATACACGCATGAATCAACAAATATAATACCAGTGTTGTTACTCACTTTTTCAATTTTCCGTTCAATGATTTGAGCCAGTTTGGCAAGTACTGGGAAATGCGGCAACACTCTTATTAGTACAATAAGAGCGTTACGTATTTGCACGTAATCGCCCGAGTCCAAACACACTACCATAGCTTTAGTTATCTTGTAATGCCACTTGTGGCACACATGCCTGGAAATGAATGATATTAGTTTGTTATACTTGACTGCTGGGATGCTGCAATAAATGAACTTTAATCTGCAAAAATATACAGGGTTATTCGTAAAACACTAACAACGTTGCAGGACAGTATTACAAAAACATAAACAACAACTTTTGTTCTATGACTTTTTAAAAAACATAACACATTTACCAAACAATACTACAAACCTTCAAAAATTCGTTGTTCTACCTAAGACGTTTCAACTATGTATTTTGCTGTATCTACTTACGGTTCCCGCACACTGTTCTCGTAATAATAGTAAGCAGGCTTCCGAAACGTAATTACACCTAGCAAGCATTCGCACTATTTCCGTGTACAATACAAGTGATACACCGTCATGTAAAGATAATTATGTCCGCACTCCCGAATTTCGCTACAAGAACACGTATGACGCGACGCAAGCGCATCGGCGATCGACCAACTAGTGACAGTCGCCCGTAAATACGTCAAGTTCCTGTTCAGCTACCCTCCGCTATTGTACCATCGCTTGCTTTGCATAGACGTCGTTATATTTAGAACCTTCAATTTAAATATTTTTATTTTTGTATGAAAATCTAGTGAAGTGTGTTAAATTTTTTAAAGTCATAGAACAAAAGTTGTTGTTTATGATGTTCTTAACTAGCACCTAAGAGGTTGCTAGTGTTTTACAAATAACCCTGTATGGTGTCAATCAACTCAATTGGATATTGACAACAACATTGATTTCAAAAGCCATCTGTACCTGTAGTTCTCGTAGCCCACATGGTCATTAGCCTCAGTGAATTGGTTGGAGACTCGGTATTTGGTGACGAAGCCAGGGTAGTGTGCACACTCCTTGTGGAAGGCCTGCTTGTCGGCGTGCCAGCGCATGGCAGTGCCCAGCACTTTGCACAGAAACGTGCCGTAGCGGGCAGCCTCGCCCTCCGTGCATGACATAACAGAGTACGTAATGTCGCAGAACAACTGGAATATCACAAGTAATTACTCGTACTGACAATCATGAATACTTATAATAAATCTGTAGAAGCGAAAATTCTGTACATTGAAAATATCAAAAAAATAAATGGCAGGGGGTGTTACTAGACCGACACCGAACCCAAAAATGTGATTAAAAAAGTTTTTGTCTGTCTGTTGGTTTGTTCAGGCATCATACAAAAACTAACCGGTAGTTTTACGATTACGATGAAACTTGGTATAATTATTCTTTAATATCCTGGGCACCGGATACTTTTCATCCCGGAAAAGTATAAACAATAAAAAACAAACTTAATTTCGCGGTTCGACCAACGCAAAAAATAAGTTTGTCGTAGGTTACGTCAACCGCAGTGGAGTTCATTAAGGGGCGCTGCACACGGCTAAATACTATAATATTTTATTTTAAGATACAATATCGCGCGCCATACAATTCAATGGACGAAGATAATAAATAATATTTTATATTTTCGTATGTATGGCGAGCAATATTCGCTATCGGTTATCCTACTAAACAGGTACCAAACTAGAAATGTACTACAAAAAACTTACAGAACGCGAGCGATGCCGCGAGCAAAGATATCATATACTCTCTTAATCACCGCTAATGAGACACAATTGGTTTTCTATTGTAATTAGCCACAAAGGGCCCGCGCCGGGACAGAAGTATTATTACCGGTATGTATGCTCGATAGATAGCGTTCTATACAAATAGCTCTTAACACCAACAACTCATTGATAAGTTTAATCATCCACGCGAACGAAGTCGCGCGCAAGCTAGTAATTTTTTGTTTTTTATTGTGAGCACAGAACAGAAAATATAGGTAGAAGTGCCCCGGTAACGTGGCTAAGCACGGGAACCAGTGTCGCCAAAGTCACACATTTGCGTATCAAATTGTACATTACACACATAAAAAACAGTAATATGATTGGCTACGAATTACAAACTTAACTTTTACAAATCATATTCTTATTGCTTTCATAAATTAGGTCTTATTACAACGTAAGAGAGTTGTTATTATTTGACATGACAGAAACAATAAAGAAGTTTTTCGTCTAAACACCAATTTACAACGAGTTCGGCTACTCAACGCTAGATGGCGCTGTAACCAATTTATTCTATTCAGAACGCTAGTGGCTTTGAAATAGAAGCCATATTCACCTGCACGTGTAATCGGCGAATCTCACTTGATGTTGACACGCGCGCGATAACTAAGAGGCACTTCCTCTACTTTTCTTTATTCCGTGATTGTGAGTATGAGAGAAATAAATGTTTTTAATGTACGGCTACTAGAGAATAAGGTTTCAATATACGACTATAGTGATAAAACAGTAATAAAATATCGGAGAGCAAAACTCACTCTGTCGTAGCACAGCAGTGTGGAGAAGTTGGGCGTGCGCAGCGAGTGCACGGTGTGCACGAACTCGGCGCAGTAGAGCGCGTCAGCGGGCGTAAAGACGCAACGCGGGAACAGGCACAGCTGCATGAGGCGCGTCACGGTCTCGTTCTTGGCAGACTTGGCAGCGCGCGCCGGGAACCAGCCGCCGCACTCGCGCGTCAGCCGCGCCACCACGCGCCGCACGTGCTCCTGCTGGCGCCGCCGCTCCTCCTGCACGACGACTACCTTTACTACAACTCTGACACAACATTACTACATTAGGCGGCGAGCGCCGGGAACCAGCCGCCGCACTCGCGCGTCAGCCGCGCCACAACGCGCCGCACGTGCTCCTGCTGGCGCCGCACGTGCTCCTGCTGGCGCCGCAGCACTTCCTGCACCACGACTACCTACCTACCTGTACAAAAACTCTGACACAACAATTTTACTGCAGCGCCTGCTCTCACCTGCAGTTTGTCGATAAGAGCGTTAAAACGTTCCTGCTCTTTCTTTCCTTTAGTGCCTTGGGATGAATCCTTTGTTGCGTTGGCAGCCGCTACTTTTAGGCGATCGATTTCCCTATCGTAACTTTCCTCCGGGACGCGAAGATCGTACATGGATAGCGACCTGTAAATGTTGCAATTATTTATACTGATGATAACAGGTTCATTAGAATTGTAATTATGTCTCTACTTACCAGAAGGTTACGTAAAACTCAGGAGAAATATCCTCCCAAACTTTGTTTGGCAAAATAGGAGTAACAGATTGAACAATGGGTTCCAATGCCTCCTGCGCAGCTTGAGTGTATCTTTCGATGCTCTTTTCAATTGAATCTGTCTTAGTATCGGAAAGTTTTCGTAACGCTTCAACTTTAACGGCGATTTTTTGAGCCAACACTGGACGATGGAGAAAGAATGCTACATCTGCATCGACGTGGTAATCTCGAAGTAATTCCTGATGAATAAAAATTATATAAAACACTTATGACGATTAAGTTGTCTGTAAAAAATTGCTTTCAGCGATAAGACCGCCCATTATGACACCCTATTAATTTTAAGTTTCTTATGTAATTTTTATTTTTGGCGTACAATAAAGAATGTATCTGTCTATCTAATGTGTAAGAAAGTGTTAATGTCAATGCTAATTTTCTCTTATAGCTGATCGAATTTGAATGTTTGGCACATGGGTCATAAATCCACATAGAATTTTAGAATTTCTCTTAGCAATCACATCTACAGACAGGTCTGATAGAAGAATATTTTGAAACTAACCTGCAAAGGCGGCAGTCTAGCAGCGTATTCATCAGGGGCATGCGATGATGCCAAGAATGTTCCAAGTTGTACTAAAGCATCTTGACACTGGTCAGCTAATCTACCAACTACTTTTAGTTGTGAACCTGGAGGCTCACTGCTAGAGGAATAGTCTCCTTCGTATTCTATAGAAACAAGAAAAACAGGAAATCAATACTTCACAATCTGATAAATAAAAACAGAGAAGGAACAGACGACGGATGACTTACCTTTCCACACGCAACAATGACGCTGTTGCGCGGCTAAAATGCACAACGAAATATCCAAGTTATTCCCAACGATAGCTTCCTTTAATCTAGCTGATGATCGCTTTGTGTTTCGCACTTGCGAAAAGTAGCCAGCCTGTTGGAAAATATAACGTTATTCAAATTTTGGTCAAGTAGCAGATTTATTATAGATATTTAAGTATAATTAACATACCTCTCCTTTCAGAAGTTCACCGCCAGCCATAGCTTCTAGCTGCTCTGGAGTCATTTCTTCAGCAGCCTCTATACCAGCCATCTTCTGAACTATCTCTTTTAGGATCAATAGATCTTGACTGAAAAAGACATTAACAGTTTGAGGACCTATCTATGTATAGCTGATAGAGAATTCTGACTAGATATAGATTCAGAAATTGGTTTAGTCTCGAGAAGAAACCCTGGTGTCTTTTGTGAAACGGTTACCTCTGCTGGGCCTTGAGCCTGTTGGCGACGAACTGCAGCAAGGCCGTGAGCTCGATGTTGTGCTTCTTGAAGGCGGCGCCGGCGAAGGCCGCCAGCGCCTGCAGCCAGGCGGGGTGCGCGGCGCCGCCGCCCGCGCGGCCGCCGCACAGCGCCTCCAGCAGGCAGTAGCCCAGCACGTCCAGCGACAGCGCCGTCAGGTACTTCAGCGACTCCACCACCGGCCCGATCAGGTTGTCGTACGTCTGGATCTGATACACCCTCACCGTTAATGCTGATGACGATTCCGACTAATTTATACAACTATTTATCTTAATACATACCTGCAGTAGCATGTAGTCAAAAATCAATGCTGGTGCGGCATGCGACAGTTTTCCGATGAGGCGACCTTGCGGTTTAATATTTTCTTTAGAAACACGTTTCATTATGTGCTTGATTCTTTGTAGAGAATTGCCGCGCACCCGCATCAAAGAAGGTATTCTCTCGGCAGCTTCATTTTTCCAGCGAGAATATAAACAATACCTATTGAAGAATTAGAAGACAGTGTCAGTGTTTTTTAATTTAAAATATATTGACTTTGACTAATGCCCATTTATAATAACTTACCTGCACTGATATGGATATAATTTCAACAAGGTATAAACTTCCTCAGCCATGCAACAATTACCATCCATCAAAGTCAGAGCTGGTAATATGGCCGCGTCTAATACTGTAAGCGCTTCATGATGTAGAGGATCTTCCTTCATAGAACGCGCAGTCCTTAGCATACGAATTATCTATAAAAAAGTTAAATGATGAATACATTATTTACCATTACAGTATGTATATAACTGTGCTAAGATATAAAGATCTAGGTACTTTTACTTACTTTGTACATTAAAATAGGGTCATAATGAAGTGATGGTCCTAACAAGACCAGAGCTGGAATGACAGTCTCCTTCATATCCTCAAACGTCTTGCATGCTGAGGGTGCTATGCTTGACTTGAGTGGTGGGATGGGTTTACCTATTATTTTAGGTGCTACTCGACAGTTACTGAAAGCAAAACATCAACATCAATAAAATATCTTTAATGATTGATATGACAATACACAGCCAAACTGCTACATTTATAAGCTTTAATTCATGAATCCCCAAGCGACCACCGGTGGCCGCGCATCTATTGTCTTACTATTGTGTCTCTAATTGACGGTATCTGAAGGGTTAAATTTTGCATGAGGGTGGGTTCCTTATAATAGCAAAGATATCTATAAAAATTCATCCCATAAAATAGTATGTCAATCATCTTCAATCAATCATACACCATTGTCCTGGTAGGAAGTCTCAAAACTTTTCATCAGAACAAAACGTGTTATTTAAAAATTAATGTCATTGTGATATAAATAATTGTATTAATTATATTACTACGACAAACTCATTTGCTGAAAAGCATTTTCGAAACGTGACCTGAATTGAACACAAGTATTTTCATAGTTGTGTAAATACTTCACATGTTTACTTATATGTTAGTAAGTATTATACCATACAACATACATATTTTACTTTCAATATTAATAGCAATTTATAAAATAAATACGCACATTCTGTACAAAGGTTCGACAAGAGCATGTAGCATGTTGCAAAGGGCGATGGCAGGACGCTGCGGCATGATATTGGTGGGCAAGCGAGCTGACAGCGCTGCGAATTCACGCCAAGCGTTCACCCTCAGCAATGCTTCACAAAGCACCAACTTCTGATTGCTCCAGTATTCCTGGTTTACAAAGTAACATGATGAATAAGCCCAAAGATTATAATAATTACATTTTAAAAACCGAAGATTGAAAAAAATCCTAGTTTTAAACATTTCTATAATATCTAATATGTACCTGAGGATCAGCTTTCTCTTCAACATATTCTGTTGGCCCATTAGCTTGAGGACCTTTGGTAGACACTATACTCAATTTACGAATGTAATCCTGTACAGTCTTCAACTCTTTTTCTGCTTCTTTTGCCATTATGGAGTCATCTGGGCGTAGCTATAACAAGTAATATTAATAGCATTTTATTCTATACATTTTAATAAAATGATATCTATAATATCCATTGAAAAAAAATACATACCCAGGGATATATGTCATCGAGAGATATTACTTGATGTTGTAACAGTAAAGCTATTACAGTCATTAAAGGTGGTGGTTCTTTATAATTTTCAAGCACTTCCATGTTTCCTAGCTTAAACCCTAAAACTTCAGAAATAACTTGAGGATCACCCATGTAGTTCTTTATCAGAGGTATGAATAATTGATCTGAGTGTGTACGGGCCTCAAAAGACTCCAATATTATATCTAGTGCTCTGTTGGGATCTAAGTTGAAACATCCTGAAATTTAAACCAGTAATTTATAAAACATGATTTAAATACATTAGGACCTTGGTCTCAATTTTGTTTCTCTTCTTACCTATTAGTGACTGAATAATTTCCAATAAATTTTTCCATTCTGCTTTCTCAATTATTTCCTGATTCAATTCAACAATTAGCTTAGCATATCCTTCACTTTCTTCCCTAAACAAATTAAACTTACGTTGTTTGTAACTGAAATTCAAAAAGTAAATAAGTTATGGTGAGGATACTTCAGCTATTTCTATGCTTATTGCAAAAATATTTAATAAATTTTAAGTTATGATTACTCACTACAACTTGGTCTTGATTTTTATAAACTTAGTGTAAAACAGTTTATTTTTTAATGTCCCAACATCTTGCAACGTATCAATTTCCAAACGTTCTTTCAGAAGTTTATCTGATATAAAAGATTCCAATTCCCTAATTATGTAGCAGAAGTTTGTGCGCTCTTCACTTTGCACTTCAGTGCAGGTCTCAGCGTCAAGTATACTAACTACATCTAAAATAATTGATGGTATATCTGCATGCAACACCTAAAAATTAATAACAAATTAGTAGAGTTCTCACTTTTTATTTATATTTTATGTACATTAATTCTAATAAAGTAACTTACAGTAATGTCTCTGAGAACAGAAAGAACAGCTTCTTTCTTTAGGTTCCCACGAAGACCACTGAGCAGTAAGTCATAAATTGTCTGGGATAAACCAGAAAGTTTGCCAGATTTTGTAAAAAGTGGACTTCTATCTTCATCTTTGATAAATTGTGTCACATGTTTTACACTGAAAATAAAAATAGTTTGTTTTATTTATATGTCCATAAAACCTGCTCTAAACTTTAAAATTGCTCTTTATAAATACCCTGATGTTAATTTATCTACACATATATAAACAGCCAACCCAACTCACTGACTGGGGCTCTATTGCACTGAAGTTAATAACCTGAAATATAACCTAGTTTCTTTTCCGGCTAAAAATAGTAACAGTCTATAAATATTGCACTGCAGCACAAAAGCCTCTTCTCAAGAGAAGACATGAGCAATTGCCACGAAACTGTAACCAGCAGCCAGCAGCCGCCAGGGACGGATCTTAAGAAAAGGGCCCTAGGCAACAAAAAAGTCATCTAAAACTGATTAATTTACGAAAATGAGAAGAAAAATTCTACACAATACAGTTTAATAAAACTATACAATGACAATTTTGAACTCGAATTTTAAATTAAATATATTAACTTTAATTCAAAATACTTGTAATCAGTTAAAGGTCCACCATCTACTTAGAATGTAATAGAATTTTGATAAAATTCAAAGCGGGATACACAATTCCTTCTATTTGTTTACGTAATTGAATGATCAATGACAAACAAATTACGATTTTTAATAAAACTCTCCTGTAACTTAACACTCCTCCACTCTCTTTAGTCCTGAACACTCGAATCGGTCTAAATTTTTTCTAATGTCTACTTAGAGTGCCATTAAAGCCTGATAATATTTTCAAGAGGGATACTCAATTCCTTCTATTTTTTATAATTTATTTATCAATGAATTTTGATTTTCATCATAACTCTTCTCTTTTGTTTTGTTTTATAAAATTCTTTACTGATATAAAAATAATAACACTTTTGCAGACTATAGAGAACTTTTTAAGTATTAATGCAATCGAGAATGTATACTTTAAATAAAACATGATATAAAAAATAACTTAAATCCAAAATGACATGAAATCATTGCAATAATTCCATTATTATAATTAGGGGTAAAACTCTTCTGTAACTTTATTCCTGAACACTCGAATTGTCCACCTGTTTAGAGCACCAATAAAGTATGATAATATTTTCAAAAGGGATACTCAATTCTTTCTATTTTTTAATAATTTATTAATCAATGAACTTTGATTTTTATCATAACACAGATTCAAGTGTTCAGGACTAAAGTTACTGAAGAGTCTGTAACTTTAGTCCTGAACACTTAAATCTGTTCAAACTTGCTCCAACGTCTACTTAGAGCACCACTGAAGGCTGATAATATTTTCAATAGAAATACTGAAACCTTTCTACTTTTTAGATAATTTTAGTTACAGAAGAGTTATGATAAAAATCCAAATTCATAACATAATAATATATTTAAAAAAAATAGAAGGATTTGAGTAGCCCTCTTGAAAATAATATCAGTCCTCAATGACACTTTAACCCTTCAGATACCGTCAATTAGAGACACAATAGTAAGACAATAGATGCGCGGCCACCGGGTGTCGCTTGGGGATTCATGAATTAAATAGACATTGGACAAATTTTAAACCAATTCGAGTGTTCAGGATAAAGTTACAGAAGAGTTATGATAAAAACCTAAATTCATAAGTTAATAAATTATGAAAAAATAGAAGGAATTGAGTATCCCTCTTGTAAATATTACGAGATTTTAATGACACTTTTAGTAGACATTGGACCAAGTTTGAACTGATTCAAGTGTTCAGGACTAAAGTTACAAGAGTTATGAAATCAAAATTCATTGATTAAAATAATTTATTAAATTATTTAAAAATAGAAAGGATCGAGTATCCCTTTTGAAAATTTTATCAGAGTTCAATTGCACTCTAAGTAGTTGTTGGACTGCTTCCAGTGTTTAGAACCAAAGTTACAGGGGAGTTGTTGTAAAAATATTTAATTTGCAATTAATTAATTAACCCCAAAGCGAAAGAGCCGAATCACACTGTCATTGTCTTCCTATTGTGTCTCTAAAAAATTAACGATATTCAAAAGGTTAAAATGTTTAGCTTATTACAGGGATCTTACCATCTGCATACATTTATTGTTTTTAGCTGCTGAACCAATACAACAGCTCAATATAACTTAACATTGACAATTAGATTCTAGGGCTAGGGACCACTAGATCCACCCTGACTTGTTTGGTTGCTAGTTTCAGTTTCATGCAATTATCACCACAACTAATTATGTGTACTAGTGATTTATTAATATCACACTAATGTTGTAAATGCCAAGACAAGGTAAGTGTATTAAGTGTGTATAATTGTTACCCCTTTATACTCAAACAGCTGATGGATTTGTCCAATAATTTGGCATGGTACTTACTGTCCTGGAATAGCAATAGTTCATAGAATACTTTGATCCTAGGAATACACACGGTGAATGTACCAAAATATCATAAGGGACATCCTAAAGAATATTTTTCTACACTGACGCGGGCAAAGCCACAAGAAGAAGGTGGTTAATGATAAGTTCAGGTTTCCTTTTCCTTTACGTATACTGTACTATGTTTATTCTCCAATTTTACTTTACGGTAAGAGACATTAAAATACCATGTTAATACATCTATTAGCAAGTTGGGCAGCCGTCAATTATTGACGAAATAGTTGTTTTATTATTCTAATTTGTGTTCGCCATCAATCCAGCATCACATCCAGCATGGATGAGTAATGAAAACAAAGTTTAATGCAATTGACAATGAACGGTATGTTATCGAGTTTTTCACACTAGATAGATTTTAACGTACATTCGGTTTAATATTTCCAAAACAGTCATAATTATTTAAAATAATATAAATTGTTGCTTGAGGCAAATATGAAATACATGATTATTTAAAGAAAAAATGCAACTTACAATTGCTCTTTTCCGGATTTCTCCCAAGCTTTACAGTAATCAGAAACAAATTTCGCATACGACCCCATGGTTAGGATCGGTCGAATCGAAAATAATCCAGTTTCCAGTCAATTTTACTATTTTATCAAAGCAAAGCGCACGCTGTCGCCATGATTGATTTGATTTTTGAATGAGTTGTTGATTGAATTGAACATATAAAAATATTCATTCGTTCTGTAATTACAGTACCTATGCTTTACATATTAACTGGCGGCGAATGAATGAACTAAAAACATTTCTGAATTAAGATAGTAGACATGTGTCCCTGTCCACAGACACAGACACTACATAATTTCTGAAAAGGAAACACGTAGTCCTAGAACGCCAAGGGTTACTGAAGGACACAGAGGTGACTTTAGTCAGTAAAAGTCTGACACGCCCTGCCGCTCCACTCAGACTGGGAGAAATGGAGAAATCATTGGATGATATCCCACCCTTTGTGCTGGATGTAAAGACCTTAAACTTTATATTTAGTCTAATTCCATTTTCTGACATTTATATATAACATAATTCCATTCATTCATAGGGGGCGTAAAGAGTGGGTGACGTGGGCCACCGCCTAAGGCCATGCGGTCCAAAGGGCCTCGCGCCTCCAAGGCCCGCGAACGCCAATCTGCGTTTTTTTCCAGATGGGTAATTATATCTATATTTATCTATATAAATATAGATATAATTATCTATATAAATAAAAAAATTGGGGTAGGTACTCAATGATGAAATTTTCATTTTTATGAATAAAAATTTGAGTACCAAAAATTTTTTTCTTTCACCAAAATCGGTCCTCTTGCGTCATCCATCTGGACTGCGTTCAAATTTGAGTTTAGAGTTGACTCATATGATGGGCAGGGAGCCGGGCCTCGCAAAATATACCTACAGTGCGTTTCACTTAAGACGTTCCTTTGCCGTAATGTTGGCAATACGGAAAAACAGTGTTGCAATATTTTTAGCAATTAAATTACTTAATATTAGGGAGATTAACCCTTCAGATACCGTCAATTAGAGACACAATAGTAAGACAATAGATGCGCGGCCACCGGTGGTCGCTTGGGGATTCATGAATTAACTTCTATTTCGTTACTTTTAACAATTGCGTTTTTTTTTGTTTTTCTTTTTACTATTTTTGAATAAAGTATAGGGCGCTGGGCTCCATTCCGATTGCCTTGCAATTCTTTCAAATACCGAAAACGCCATGCCACAATATCGTATTTTTCTATAACAACGTCCTTTTAGACCTGCTTTTTTTAACCCTTCAGATACCGTCAATTAGAGACACAATAGTAAGACAATAGATGCGCGGCCACCGGTGGTCGCTTGGGGATTCATGAAACAAAGTCCCATTCTCCTCATAATTCTCCAAAAAGTGCTGCAACTACCGTTAAAATCGATTTCGTTGCGCATTTCGGGGAACCATTTTGGTAGAGTAGGCAACTCTTTCCTTTTTCCCTTCTTTTTTATGTAGACAGACAGGGGAGCCAACATTATGCCAAAGGAACGTCTTAAGTAAAACGCACTGTATCTTGCCTACATTTTTAGGTCTTGCCCCGCCATTGCATTAATTTCATTCATTCATTCCCAGCGCTGCGTTCAAAAATAACCAGAGTCGAGTAGAGTTGCAACCCCGGGTCTTTCTTTTATAACTCGATTAGCTACCCTAGAGTTAACCCAACTAACCCTAACTCTGAGCAGGGTAGGTTGGAGTTGGAGTTAAACTCCGTTCGCGTTCAAAAATGCCAGGGTAGAGTAATTACCCTGTGACGTCATTAAAGGTAACTATAAACTCAAATTTGAACGCAGCCCAGAGTAGAGTAATTACCTCATAACGTCATTAGAATTAACTCTATACTCAAATTGGAACGCAGCTCTGGGGATTCATGAATTAGAGTTAGGCTGGACCAAAGATTTTATATATCCTGCTAGGGCTGGACGCACACATTCGATTTCCGGATTAGGTTACCCGATCAGGAATTTAGATTCGGAAACCTAAATGCTCTTCTTCCATACAAAATGTTCAGAAAAGCGCACACGTTCTTACTTTTTCCGAACGGAAAAAAAACTGACATCCGTTTCGAAATTTTCTCCGTGCATTCGAATAGTCAGAACGGAAAAACCTAATGGCGTCATTTTGAACGTAGCGCTCGCGATCAATTTGGTTCAGCCACCACACACGAACGGAAATTTTCATTCAGAATCAGGTAGCCCTGTTCCGAATGGACATGGCTCTTTTAACATAGAATTGACTTTCGGATAATCTATATGACTGTATTCAACAGGTGTACCCAGTAACAACGCTTCCTCTTCTTATTGTTTAGCGCCAGTCATATAAATTCCGATTTCAGAAAAACTGGAACGTCTGCGCTAGTGTCACGGAATCCCGAATCTGAACTGATTGGGAAACCTACTCCGTAAACCGAATGTGTGCGTACGGCTTTGGGGTTTAACTCTAGGGTAGCTACTCGAGTTATAAAAGAAAGTCCCGGTGTTGCAACTCTATTCCAAAGAGTATGTTATTTTTGAACGCAGGGCTGGTGTCACCTGTCAGCCTGTCAAACAAAGTGTCAACGTTCGTCCGCTGACTGTCAATATAACCTAAACTTTTTTCTATAAATTTCTTTAAAATTGAAAATGCCTACATACGAAGTAGCTCTAATGTTACGTGCCATGCCTAAACCAGAACTCAAAACTACCCTTAAGAGAATCTCTCATGCTATTTTCGACCGGGGTGGTATAATTAGAAACATAGAAAACTTGGGATTTAGACCTATGCCTTACAAAACAACTGCTCACGGTATAGTTCACAGAGAAGCTAATTATTTTGTGTTTAAAATTGATGCAGCGACTAAAGCTGTGTGGGATTTAAAAGAAGAATATAGTAGAGATGTCGATGTCATTAGACGGCGCGTATTTAAAAGTCAAGATAGCAGTGCTAACGAATGCACCCTCGAAAAGGAACTTCTACCTCCTGCGTATCGAGAAGATGTACAGAATATGATCGAAGTGGGAAAAACACAAGTAAATCGCTTTACATATAAATTTAAGTATAATTCTGGTCTTGATTATTATCCTTTCCAAAAGTGAATGTTTTTGTTTTTTAATATTTTAGTCCTAATATAAATATTATGTCTAATATTATTTCTAATATTATGTAGCAGTAATTTAGTGAATAGTAGTTAATAAATATTTAGTGAATCTATAAAACTTTTTTAATCAAGTACCTAGTGTTAACGAACCATTTAAAAACTACATTTTCCAACCCTTGACCTACTAGAAATGCAACATTAAAATGTCAAATTATCTCATAAATTTTACAAAGTGAAACTTTATTTTTAGTTTTTTCATGTAAAACTGTGATGTTAATTACTAATAACATGGTTTTATGCCTGAGTAGTAAGTGGAACAACACACTCATCAAATTGTGTTTCAATAAATATTTACCTGTAACTTCAATTAATAGGAGGTACAAATATTATCAAAATAACTACAATTCCAAAATAGAAGACTTAGTCAATATACAAATTAAGGCTGAACAGCAAGCAGGGCAAGATTATTTAAATATGGCTGTGACTTTTCTACATCCTGCTAAGTCACAAATGGGTGCTGGTGGGTTCTTCATGAAAATGTATGAAGAAGAACTAAATCATATGCAGAAACTGATAAACTATCAGTTATTGCGTGGAGGAATGCCCTTGATATGTGGCCTTCAACCACCCAATCAAAACAAAGATCTAACATTACTTGATGCCTTTAAACAAGGGCTATGTATGGAAAAGAATATTACCATGGTGAGTAACTTTTATACTGTAATATTTCAGTAATAAATTCTTGCTTTTAACACAATTCCCAACACCTGGTGCATCTCCTACATCACGCACTGGGGTGTGAGAATGTCTGGCCGGTTTTGGATATCACTTTAAAGTACATAACGACGATGAAGTGACAAGAACCTTTATCTACCAGAACATAATTTTGTTATTGTGTTAGTTCATTAGGTGATTTCGTCAGCAAATTGGATGCATACTTGCTTAATAGTTATTGTCAGTTATAGTCAACTCGTTAAAATATAAGATATAAAATTAGCTGCTTTTGCCAGCTCACGCAAACGATTGTTTAAAGTCTATCTACGTAAAAAAAATAAAATCCCAAAAATGTCACTTAGGAGTTCTTGTCACTTCATCGTCGATAACTGCTTTGTGGAAGGTTCCAACTGCTTCCAATTCTCTCTTGATCTGGACTATGGTCTGAACCAAACTGGATACAAGGGGTTACTGTGTTTGATTGCCTCCACGAGCACCTTTAACAATTTCTTAGCACAATTCCAAGAATTTTTTTTAGTTCTAATTACTAATTCAATTTCTCCAGGGCTTACAAAAGGGTGTGACACTAGCAGAAGATGTAAAAGATTACCATTATGCAGATTTTATCACATCTGTTTTTTTAACAGAGCAAATGCATTCAATTCATGAAATGGCTAACCACATAACGAAATTATCTGCTTTATCCCATGATAATCATGCTCTTTATCACTATGATTTAGAACTTGGAAAAATGTATCCACTTCAACACAAAGTAAAAAGCGAAATTTAATGATACAATATCACTCAGGCCTTTATTATATTTCATAGTTTCTAAAATATTTAAAAAACTTCGATCAACAATCCATATAGGTACTAGATCGCCAATCACTGTTTCAAAAATGGCCTGGCCTGACTCGAAAACCCGCTCGCTTTTAGGCACGCAA
Source organism: Mythimna lalbum (assembly GCA_949319445.1). Lineage (NCBI taxonomy): Eukaryota > Metazoa > Arthropoda > Insecta > Lepidoptera > Noctuidae > Mythimna > Mythimna lalbum. Next base: position 12,598,260 of record OX439350.1, on the reverse strand, counting down.
TAGACTGTTTTCCACACTAGTGCAGAAAAGTGCGTGTGCTCTCCCCGCCACAATTTTATTACATACATATCTTATCAGGCTGGGCGCGCGTCAACCACCACGAGTCGCCGGTTAAACCCGTTTATTTATTTCTTCGTTAGTGTATTGAAAAAAGTCGTTTGATACACGTGTAAATTTGTCACTGCAGCCATCGGCACACACGCCTACGGCTCGTGCGAATTCCGCCTCGGTCGCAATGACAAACTTTCTGCAATTGTGTCAAAATGTACTTTTGTACTGATATTTGGAGCTACATAGTTTGGTTTAACCCTTCAGATACCGTCAATTAGAGACACAATAGTAAGACAATAGATGCGCGGCCACCGGTGGTCGCTTGGGGATTCATGAATTAATCGTAGCCAACACTAACGCGCAAAAATGGCGCAGCGCGCGTTTAATATTGTATAAATAACCGAATTTGGATTGTTGATCGAAGCTGATTTAACCACGGGATTTAACCACCTAAAAATAAGATCACAGGTATTCAATAATCTTTTACAGATGAAGAATTACTGGAAAGTATTTTGTAAACATCATCCAGCTGACATTCGGTTAAAGCAGACCGTAGTTTAGAAGTTTCATTACTGTAGTTTTCATGCACGGACAGTGCTCGCCAATCTGAATACCACTGAACCACTGTGTCTGTAAAAAATTAAAATGTTTATTACTTATTTTTTCGCTGGTTCATTTTTTTAAACACAATGTTGACAAAAATTTTAAAAGTTTTCCTATAAAGTCTTATCGTCCAAACTATCGATGGATAAGACTCCAGAGTCAGGAACCACCTCACTATGCGAGCGAGCTGTATCGAGGAGTCCTGCCTTCTGTATCATGTTCTTGATCCACCCGCGCAACTCATCATCTCTCTAGCCTTTTCCCAACTACCCAGGGATCGGCTTCCAGTCTAATTTAGTACTTATATTTGGTTTATCCATCTAAATAAATACGTACATAAATCCTAATGCCTAAGAAAACATTAGAAATTGTACCCCATCGGTACTCGAACCTTGATCCAGGCGCCAAACGGTAGACTTCTAAGATGGTGGTCTAGGCTCGTGGGTATTAACATTACCTGACACGACTGTCGGTACGTTGATTGTCGAGTCCACGTCCTACATGTCGGAAACTCGCGAGTCGAGTAAAGACACTTGATTAGTTTATTTTTCTCGGCTTTCGTGAAGTTCTCATATGGGACAGTTATGTCAACATCATCATTATTATTATTGGTAACCTGCACTGTTCCAATTCTGGCCAAAGCCCTTCTTACCTACTACACTACGGGTACCTATTACACTACGTTTGGATGGAACATAATCTTAGGTCACCAATTCTGCCCCTGATAGTTAAAAAGACGTATCTAACAAAAACAAAAACGGATAAAATATGTTTTAATAAATGAAACGGGAAATCGGGCCTTTTTTCCTTGTGTTAAAACCGCACTAGAGAAAGTTAGCAAAATATAAAAAATACAGGCAGATGCGCCATTATGTCCTGATTCCGGCGATGTCAACTCAACTCTAGAAAAAATGTTAGATCCGTCTTTTTTACTAACGGGGCAGAATTCTATTCTAAGGCTCATAATTTATGCGGAAGCAGCAGACTGTATGGATGACTATATTATATGACTCACCTACAAGCTCATTAAATTGGGTCTCATTGATACTGTCCCTAGAATCCCAAACACGAGCATAATCTTGACACAGTAAAGGGCCTTCCTCATTCATTGAACTATCCAAATCCAACATGCTGCAATAAAACATTTTAATATTGGGAACATTGGTCAAACTTAGTTATTCACACAATTGTTTTAGTTAAAAATAAAAAAATAGCACATAAAGAACAGTATCGTTACCTGATAGCTTTCTTCAAAATTATATCTTTCTTCTTCTGATATTCCGCTTTGAATTTACTTTCCAGATTCTTAAAAGACTTCAAACAGCAGCTATCTGGAATTTCTGTAATAAAAAGTAGAATGATAACAAGTCAATCATTTTAATAATCCTAACATGTATACCTACCACAGGATATTTCCACTCGAATGCTCTTCTCAACTGAACAGTTCGACACTATATTTCGAATGGTAGCTATGGTAGATATATTGTCAGATTTGAATGTTGCTGATCCACGTCTGCAAAAAAATATAGATACAAACAAAATTTAAAAAAATAACTAATATTTAGATAACCGTACTAAATAAAACAAGATCTTACTGGTATTGACAAATTAGAACAGTCTCTAAGAGAGTATGCGATCGGGTGAAGCACAGATTTGAAGCTGGTCTTGGGAGATCGCCCGGTAGTGCTTCTGTGAGCCAGGACGTCATTTCAGCTACGGAAAAGCTTCCCACTATTTCAAGCTGGCACCAAACTCTATAATAAATCAACAAGTATTCAAATAATTCCTTAGTTTTAGTTGTAATAATATGGTTCATTTAGAGTAGCTGGTACAGTCAACAAAGAAAGTAACCATTTCGTTTCTAGAAGTAAATATATTTGAAAACAAATAAAAAACAAAAGCGATATAAAATAATATGAATCTTTGGTATCAAATAAATTTATGTTTTGCCAATTTAGATTTTTAGATCACGATTTACGGCTGACCGTACCTTCCTGGATTTTCAAAATTATTTTCTGATGCCTCATGATCAGAATAGTATGGTAATGCGGGCAATTTAAGGGTAACGAGCCGGGCCACTCTTGGGGCACCGACTGGTAAAGCGTAAATAAGCACACGTTTTGCCTCGAATTTTGATTCTGTAGTAGAATCTGATATATCACGCATTTTCACCCACACTCTTCGTGTTCCAGCTTGGCATCTGACCGAAGCCAGCAAATCAGATCCGGTTTCCTAGAAGAAATATAAATATTAAAAATAGGTAGGTATATTATGCAGAATAGTTATTTCCTTGTACAAAAATAATGTGATTTCACTACCTTTGAAGAGCAAATACTTAAGACGGCAGCAGTGTCGGTTTGCATTTCTAATTTTTTGTTACAATAAATAAAAAGCATATCCAGCGGCACTGCAGAGGTCATTCTTACTTCTTGCCATCCATCACTTTGGGCTCCTAACAACTACAAAGAAGAAGAAGGAATTTAGCAAAAATAAACACAAATGTACATATCTAAATGAAAAAATATATAAGTACAAGGTGAAATTAGTTTGTTCAGAATAACGAGCAGAATAAATTAACCCACTTTTTAATATAGGTTACATTTTTCAAAAAAAATGTTCTTAAAAACTTCGACCTGTCTATTTATGAATAGGTCATCATCACGTGCGCAAACCCGCTGAAATAGGTAAACAAACACAAATAGTTGTAATCCAATCAAATTTTCCCATACACGGGATAATAAAAGGTCTTATTTCAATGCAGATATGAATTTATTTTAAACAAACTAAATCTGCTCATAAAACCTTTAATTTTTTTTTAATGATTTTTTTCTCACATAATTAGGTCAATCGAATTAAAAATCATTTGGGGTGTCTGAGGTTTTGCGCATTTAACGTTACACGTTGTATATGAATTGGTTACGATTTAGTTCCTACCTCGTACTGAATGTCCAGTAATGGCGGGGTCGATAATCCAGCATGTAGAGAATGAGTATTTCTTTGATATTTTTCTCTTTCGTTTGCGGTTTGTTTCTCTAAACGTGCCACTTCAACCCTAAAACGAAAAAACATTCATATGAATCAGCTCACAAATACCTAATGATGTTTAAAAAAATTACCGTTGTAAATTATAAATTCCTGCATATTTTCCGTGTTCTTTTGTCGACCATACCAACACAGAGATGTCGTCTTTGAGTTTTTTTTTTTGAGTTAGCAAATCATCTAATGACTTCTCCCGTTTCGTCTTCTAGGACGGAGTGGGAACGCATGTCAGGACTTTAGCTGTCCTTTACGTTCTAGTACCACGAGATACATTTTCAGATGTCATTCTATGGCCCTAGTAGGCATCGGCATCGGCGTTGGATCCCTACGGACGGCAAGCTACCCATTGCTCGTCATCCACAAGCCCGCGCCTACAGTGGCTGGTAGTCAGGGTCGGGGTCTTGACGGCTGGGGCATGAGGATGTCCGTTCCTTCACGCGTGCGGCCGTCTCCTTCGCTAGCATTACTGCTTCGTAAGAGGCAACCACCGCTCGTTTCCCACGCTGCGTGATTCCTCTCCAGCCACTCCACAAAGAGGGGACTTGCTGCCATGATTATGGCGTGCCCAAAAATGTCTATGAGTGCGATATCGCGTCATTAATTTTCGGTAACAAATTGGGCATTGTGTGGAAAAGAAAAAAAAGTATTTACTCGAGTTTTCCTCGTCGTGCTGTTAATATATCTTGAGGCACTTTAGCTCCAGTTACCAAATGGCTAGATCTGAGTGCAAAAACTCGTCCAGAAAAGGTTGCTACTAATAACTCAGATTCTTCCGTTCCCACGCATCCACCGGTTACAGAAGTCACAGGTTCTCCACAGAACTAAAAGAAATGTTTATTAACTCGAATGGCTTATGTGTGTCATAAAGTCATATTAATAAAATCATTATTCAATGACAACAGCCACTAATTTTTATATAGGTAGGTATATAATTTGTCACCTATCTCCGCCTAAACGGCTCGGTTTGACCAATTTAAAAGTAGTTTTTTTGTGTATGTTTAAGTGGTTCTTTGCATGGTTTGAAAATATAATAAGACCAGGTAGGTGGTTCTGCAAACGGGTTCTTTTTTTTCTGACAACGTGCCGAGATTTCGGTCAGACCACTAGAATATTTACATATAGGTATCCAGTACGAACATAAGTATACTTCAAACGTGGTTTTTCACCGAAATGTTCCATATCCATGAGATACAGCTGAATGGAACCATCATGTCGACCAACACTGAGGTGGTAGTTTCCATTGCTGAAATACCAGCCGAGACATACGACGGATCCCAATCCTCTACCATCGACTAAGCATTTACTTGATAGTGTTAATCTGAAAACATTGTAAATAATATAATGTTGTTACATAACTAGAGCTAACTTATTGTGCAAAGGTGTGTTCAGTCAGCACTCAAAATCACACTTTTGGAATTCTACTCGACCTGATAATGATGATTAAAACTCACAAAATATGAAGCCACAAGTTTTGTTTATAAAAAAAAATCAACATTTTATTCATTAAACCCCTTCGGTATATTTTTGGTTAGTGTTAACTGTTAACATACCTTTGTTGCAGTCTGTACTAAAAAGGTAAAAACAACACATTATTGATGCATAATAAATATTAGGTAAGTGTGTAATACCAGTTCATGTTCCTGCATTTTGGTAAATGTTTTGTCGTTGACACGCTAAAAAGAAAGTAAAGACTGCCTTCTTCTCAGCGAAAACGATGAAGCAACATTATACGGACCTTGGCTCTTGCGAATACAAGGAAAGCCGAAATTATACTTTATATATAGGTAATAAAATAGGCGTGAGTGACAGCTAGAAACAAAGATATAAGAAAGTGTTGGTAGGTACAAAAAAGATGACTTGCTCTTCATAACTAATGATGCCTATGGAACCATCACCAGCACCGTAGAAAGCGACGATATCTGTTACGTGGGTGGAAGGTGGAACAGCCAGGCGAGACGGCCCCGAAGAAATGACTGTACGAGATATAAGTTTTCCATTTTCTAGGAGAACTGCTCCTTTATTAGCAACCAACACCAACAGACGAATTCTTGTATTCTGTAGTCAACAATAGAATAATTTTCAACACGATTAAAATGTAATAGAATAAGCATTCAAATAAATAGTTACATTAGGTACCGCAAAGGCAGCAATGTCGAGAACTCTGTCATCACAAACATACGAGTTATATTCTCGTAAATCCCTGTAATAGGTCACAGTGCGTCCGCTGCAAAGTATCAAGTCACTGCCTATTATACACCTGAAAAATTATACCACGTGAAAAATAATAATTGACCAAGGTACGTGTTATCTAAATCTACTCGTAAATATCTTGCCTGCATCTTGTGAAAAAAAGCTAGAAATAATTGTCAGAGGGACAGAATAGAATTAGGGAAAAGATTTATGTACTTATTGCTTTTAGAGAAAGAGAGAAATATTTAGGTACCGCCCGGATTACTTCCCAACAAACAAAAATATTCGACACTTAAAAGTAATCAGTTTATATAATTATATATATCTTACATGGATGTGATTGTTTCTGTTAGAGCAGTTTCAATACTGAGGAACACCTTTCCTTTTCTAGTATATCCTTTGACTTCATTGCCTGAAGCTGTGAATATTTTATCTGCTTGTGTGCCTACAAAAATAAATATTTAGTTAATTACAGAAAGGTTAATGAATAACACAGTAGGCATTCACTGCAGAAGGTATTGTAGTAAGGTAAAACACGATGTCGCGGGCTTACCCATTGCACAGGCCAAATGCACAGAAGTAATTGGTTTGCCTGGTAACGTTTTGAATTGAACCACAGGTTCTTCGTCTTTTATGCTCAAACATTGTAGCACTCCGTTTTTATCACCCACTGCAAACTGTAATAAGTAAATAGGTGGTAAGAATGGATATGCAACAAAGATGTATAGAAACCGTTAAAAATGAGTGAAAAACCTTTTGATCCATCTTTTGTCCAGAAGGGGGCAATATTTTTAAAGTGTCCGGATAAGTAATACCACATATTGTATAATCTATCCGAGATAAATCATAATCCATTTTGTTTTGTTTAGGTATTTACTCGTAAGAGAACTGATTTTCTATAACTTAAACTGTGTCGGTCAAACTAATGCTGAAGTCAATCGATAATACCTTGGCAACGAGACGCTCAACAGTAGCTAGCCCTGAGGCCCTACCACGACTTTTCAGTCGAGTCGCTAAACATTATTTTTTAGCAACATTTCATGTACCTACCTAGATAATGTTTTTGGTGTTTTTGTTGTAATAACATATTTCTAATAGGTAGGATATTAAAAAGTAGGACTAGATTTTCCTGCAAATTCGCTCCGGTGAAGTGGTGGACCAGTGCAGGTCTATTCTTATGGAACTGAAGGTTTTTTTCGGGATAAAAGGATTTGCTGAGCTTTATTCACACCGGGTGCCGCCATGGCCTTGCTTCAACCTCAAGAACCAGGTAAAAAAAATCCGTCTAAGCTGGAAAGCCTTTCCAGGTTACCACTTTTTGACACCATCTGCTAAAAACAATATCGAAAATGAATTATATCTCATTTAGAGGAAGTTATTTTTTTTCTTTATAATGATATAGTAGGTACCTAAGGTATAGAAATTCAGCAGCATTAGTCAGCCACCACTCCCCGTGGCTTGTCTTCAACTATCTCGCAATAAATGAGAAGTAGATACGGTTTTATTAATTATAACTTTATACACTAGTAAGTAATACTGTACCTACTCTGTACAGTATTTCTTGCTTGCTAAAGTTACAGTGCGGACTATGCCGACCACCCCAAGGTGGTGCAAAACCAGACCATGGTAGGTGCAACCGTGCAATACTTGGTAAACAAATAGAAAACAAATACAATAATAAATATGTACACAAATAAAACCTGAGGGTTGCATTGATGTTTTTAATCATTATAATTCCGTAAATAACTATTATGATTTGAATAAAATTTCGCAAGCTACCTTGGAGCATCCCCTTAACTCCCCGAGCATCGCTTGTGAGTTTAAAGTACCCCTGTTAGCGTGGCCGTGGAGCGACTGTCACGAGCTGCTGCGAGAGAGCCGCTCGAGAGTTAGCAAGGAAGCGTGGCGTCTAAGTAGTAAAAAAAAAAATAAAAAATTAGAAAGGAACTAAGTATTGAGTTTTTTTTGTATGTTCGGACTCTTGCCGAAGTCAGTAAACGCATTGCATAAAGGCTTGGTAGGTTGTAGAGACCGAGGTAGGTTGACACTATTTATAAAGGGTGGCGCTAAAGCAATGTCATAATTTTAATTGGCTTCCATTTTATTTACAAATAAAAATAAATGGATTTTGTTTTCATGAAAAGACGATGTTTTTTTTTTTCGATGGAAAAATTATTTAGTGACCCCCGCTTGGGCGGAGCGGGAGATAGTGTCAGACTTTTACTTACTAAAAACCCACTCCTGTTCCTTCGTTGCGTTGTTACCGGGGCTGAGCTACCTTTCGGAGCTAATTCTGGGCCCAGTAGGCTTTTACCCAGCTGGGCCCCTGCTATTGCTGATAACTCCTTGAGGCGCGCGGGAACAGTGCGTTAGGTTCGGTCCGGACAGTTACCGGACGGTCAGACTGCAACCTACCCATTGCTCGCCGTCCACAGCCTCCTCGCTCTGGACCGTGGCCTGTACCAAGGCCCGGCGTGAGAGATCGCCGCCGCCAATCGCCGTGCCCTCGTAGCGGTCTACGAGGGCACGGCGATGCTCCGCCAAAGCGGGGCACACCTCCACTGTGTGCTCCACCGTGTTTCCTCCGGGCGTTCCGCATAGTGGCGAGACCCGGGCGTAACTTCTGCACGAATCCGGTGCAGGAACTTCTCGAACTTACCATGTCCGGTGAGAACCTGCGTCATGCAGAAGGTGAGGATGCCTTGAGGTCTTTCCAGTTACGCTTTACAGAGGGGACTTACCGCTATAATTGTGGCGAGCCCATGTATGTAGAGGGTAATATTTAACACTACTGAACCGATTATGAAAATTATTTCTTACATACGAACGAAGAAGCCGTTAGCTAAATCTAATTTATTTTATATTGTTTCGTACCAAAATTAAATAAAAATGTTACTCATATATTTTAAAATAAACACTGTGAAAAATGCTGACAGACAGACAGGACGGTCCGACAGCGGAGTTTAAGCAATAAGGTTCCATTAGTTACCTCTCGGCTCGGGAAACGGAACTTTAATTTGAGCTTTAGGCTGAATAGGATAAACTCTGCACAAAAAAGATAACCTCGGAAGAAAATCTCGCCAATATGTCACTTTCGTGTCATCAATCAGTGTCAAAATCAATTGTCAGTTATGTCTAATGTAAATGTCATTTGATTTTAGATTTGAGTAAGAAAACTAAGAATCGTTTTCAGGTTATTTCTTTACTTTAATTTTGATTAAGTACCTTAGTTATAAAAAGTGATTGTAGCCCTATTCATCATAAAGTCAAAATAAAATGGAGATAGATAAAGAAAATGTTGTCCAAGCTGTTGTTATTATGGACACTTTTAATAACCACTTCCATCCCATCTGTGACAACAAACCTATGGTGAGTTCATTAAAAAACTTATTTACCAATGTATGTACAAAGTTTTTCGTATTATTTCTGTTATTTAATAATAATCGCAATATTTTAGGGTTTACTACCAGTTGCAGGAGTACCATTAATAAATTACATTCTGGAATCCCTCTCCAACGGAGGAGTAGGAGAAGTTATTTTATTTTGCTGTAAATATGGACAAAAAGTCAAAGATTACATACGGTATGTATTTAAGTAATATAGTGACTTGCTTTTACTGTTTTTCCAGTTGTCGATTTCTTGTTAAATACTTTTTATTAATTTACAGAAAATGTATTGAAAATAAGGCAGTATGGAGTGTTAGTATGGAAGTCCAAGTGATGATGTCTGATACATGTCAGACCATGGGAGATGTGATGCGTGAGATTGATGCTGCTGGCCTCATCAGAGGGAATTTCATCTTAGCAGGAGTGAACAGTGTCACCAACATAAATTTTGCATCATTGCTAGAGCAGCACAAGTAAAAACAATTAAACTTCCTTATTTTTTGATTATTCAATTTTGAAAATGTTTTAATAATCTTCTAATACACATTAAATTTCCTTGTCTTTCAGACAAATATGCAAGAAAGACAAAGGAGCTGCAATGACACTTGTTTACAAAAAGGTGGCCTGGGAGCATCCTTTGATCAGTGCTGACAAGCCTATTTTCTTAGCAGCAGATGCTAATACTAAAAAAGTACTTATGCACCAGAAATATAAACAAAAATCTACAGTGAAAACCATCAGTTTACCTTTGGTAAGAAGACAGCTGTCCAATTTTATAATAATTTTATTGTAGCAGTAGTAGACATAGTGTTTTTACATTTGTGTAGTAAATCAGAACAGTGTTATTTATTTTCTGTATCTATTTGTTACATTGAAATTCAATTTTAAAATGTTTGTTTTAGGAAATTGTGTTAAACCATTCTGAGGTAAAGTTGCATCATAATTTAGCTGATGCAAGCATAGCACTTTGCTCACCATCTGTGCCACCACTTTTCTCTGACAACTTTGATTTTCAAACAAGAGATGATTTTATACATGGCATATTGATAAATGAAGAAATTCTTGCCAGCTCCCTGTATTATACTCTTTTGAAAGGTCACCAATATGCAGCAACTGTTACTAACTGGAAAACATACCAGACGGTTTGGTAAGATATTTTTTTTTTTATAATTATAATTTACCTATTGCATCTATTCATTTGTATATTTATTTAATGTTATTGTTATAAATGTGCGTATTGTGAAATTTAATCTGGATAATTATAGTCTATTTAATTACATAATTATTTTGTTTTTTTTTTTTTTAAATTTATGTACACTGTGTCTACATATCTTATCCAACTGTCCTGTCACAGGTCTGCTGGAAGAAATTTCGTTAGAGATAATCAGATCCTTTGTACTCTTCTATTCTTATTTGTTCTTTTTTTAAGTGTTTGTGTGTACATAAATAAATAAATTAATATTGTTTATAATTATTTAATGGAATCTTATTTTATTCATTTACAGCCGAGATGTATTACACAACTGGACATATCCAATTACCATTGAAGCTGGATTATTTAACCAGAGCAACTATATCACTATGCGCAATCATATCTTTAGAGCCAAATCTTCAACACTAAGCAGGTTAGTTTGACAAGTAACTTAGTCTGCAACAATATAGCTTAGCTAATTAATAGGAATACATGAGACAAGAATGTGGATAAAACAATGTTTTTCAGGTCATGTTCATTAGAAGAAGATGTTCTGATTGGTGCACAAACTCAAATAAATGATAACACAATCATTTCAAAATCGATGATTGGGAAGAACTGTGTCATTGGGAATAATGTTACAATCAAAGGAAGTCATATAATGAACAATGTTGTGATAAAAGATAATTGCACAGTGGTTCATAGTTTTATTGATGATAATTGTACAATAGAAGAGAAGTGTGTCATTGAAAATGGTACTATCATAGCATCCAATGTTGTTGTTGAAGCTGGCAGTCAGTTGAAGGGTAATATACTGGAGAGTGCCGAAGTTGAGAGGGGTAAGGATTCAATTAAATGATATTGTTCGGCTGTATTTTGATGTTGGATGCTAAATCTAATTTGAAACAATATTTCAGAAAAAACATTGATGAAATCCACATCAGAAAGTACAGAATGGGAGAATGAATCTTCAGGCAGTGGTGGTGATGACTTCATTGGCTTTGAAAAGTCATGGAGTGACAGTCAATCATGTTACTCATCTGAAGGCAGTGACGAGTCTTCTTTGCCTGATTCTCCTGTCCCTGAAGACACAAACAGTATGTCAATTGGTTAATTTGGGTAGACTAAATTAGTGAAATGATTTTTTTTTTACATTTTGACACACTACTAGAGTTATATGCAAGGATAATTAAAAAATAATAATACCAATTGCTTCTTTTACTTCCAGTATTCCTGCAAGAAGTTATTGACAGTTTGGCAAGAGGATATGAAGAAAAGCTGAAGAATGATTATCTGATTTTGGAGATCAACTCGTCAAGATATGCATACAACATCCAACTGCATGAAGTTAACTTCTTTGTTGTTAGAGCTCTGCTGAGCATTCCAGTTCTTGCTGAAAATAAAAATATTCTCAGTACTGTCAAAGATATTTTGAAATATTTCAGACCAGTTCTAGCTAACTACATCAAAACAAAATCATCCATTATGGATTGTTTGAGGGCTGTAGAAGTAAGTTGAACCATTTTGGTAACCTGAATTGAAATAACTCAGTTTTTTTTTTCGTAATGTTGTAATTTGTATATTCTCCGAAGTTTAGTTCTTGAAAAGCTAAATAAAAAAGTAGGTCCATGTTTGACATAAGACATACTTTTAATTGATGAATAAAATTACATATTTGTTTTCAGGATAGCTGTATAAAATGTGAGTGGCTAGATGGCAAAGCTGGTCAAATCTTGCATTTGCTGTATGAAGCTGATGTTGTTGATGAAGATTCTTTATTAGAATGGCACAAAGACCTTCAAGAAAATGAAAGTCCCATTGCAAACCAGCAATCACTTGTAAAGTTTTTCGATTGGCTTGAAGAAGCAAGTGAAGAAAGTGAAGATACAGACTGATTTTATAAAAAAATAAATAAAACAGTTTAATTTTAATAACATACTTTATTTTTATTTGGCATTAATTACACACTTTTGATTGCTATCATATGAATGTAAGGTCACATTTTGATCCAAGAGCAATAATTATATTTTAAAATGCAAAGTAATTCAACCTTGGATTTACCAGGCCATACAAATACTTAGCGAATAGTAGCATATTGTTGAAATTGGACAGTAGAAAAATTCCTAAATTTATTGACATCAAAAGAGGTTGGCTCGCAAGGAGAATGTATTTTTATTTGGCGCATATGTGTGTCTCTTCCATTTTGATGGTTGCTCAAAACTGCTATTTGAATCATGTATGTTCTTATAGGCCTATCATGAATGTCTTTGATTGGAATCATCTCCCATCCTGAAACAATAAGTTATCTTCTTAGAAAACAATTTTTAATATAGGTTAGACAGGATGATATAATGACACAGTCACATCCTGTCATAGACCCATAGTGAATCTGGTTGTGTTAGCAATAAATACAATGTGATACATACCACTAGGTTCAATCAGTTCAATAACTTCAATCTCCTGCAAATCATTAAAGTGTGTTCCAGCTCGTATTGATATCCTACTGGGTGTGTAGCTCTCGTCCAGCTTGTAGTCGGTATATATGTAGATATGGGACACCATTGTCTTCCTTTGAAACTGGATGTTAACTAAGTGAGGAAGTTGTCCATCAGATTGCCAGTAAGTGTCCATGCAGTCATCCCTCAACTGATCTATACCAAAACCTTAACAAACAAAAAAATAATAATCGGTCAGTGAGTCGTCTTAAGGGCGGTAAAAAGATCTTTTATCAATCTTGTACAGTGGCTAGCAGAAGTCCAACACGACGGACACTGGGTCGTCTGACATAAGTATATCTTATAATCTAAAGATTATTGATAATTATCATAGCCACAGTTGCTCGTATACTAAACCTAAGGGAGAATTAGGATACCAATAATATTCCTGACCTGGCTTACAAGAAGACAAGCTCCAAATTGCATGGTTGCCAACTTCTCGAACCGTTCCTGAGCGTTCGCTCACCAGTGGATCCTTTTCGGACGCCATAACTTATAAGTTGAAGTTTAATTACAATTAACAGATTAATTTCGTCTTTGATAATTTTTACAAAGGCTAACTAACAAACTATTTCTGTTTACAAAAGGTCGCAATCACAAAGTGAACTTAAAAAAGTTGACGGTTGACGTGACGTTGTCAAGTGTCAGTGTCAGATTTATATATACTAATTTGTTTTGGATTATAGGCTTTTTGCATCCGGAAAAAAAAACTTTTTGCGTGACCATAGTCCATAATTAAATAAGAAGAGTCATGGTTATTAAGACTATAGAGGAGCTTAGTTAAATGTTAGATGACACACACAGTAGAGTTTTCGAAAGAGTGAATATGGACAAAACTAAGGTAAATAAATAAATTCATTCGGCTCTAACTTCAATTAATGTACGGGAATGACATCATCATCGTTTAGACATGTGATCAGAATAAAGGAATCGGAGGCGTGACGGCCTTGAAGAAACGAAACGGTCGTAACTTGGCTAGGCTTGCAGGTCTCATCAGAAGGCTTAAAGTCACCTAAAGGGTAAGGAGAGGGCTACTCTCGGAGTTTCCTTGCGCGATCAAACCTCAAAAAATTGAGGAATGAAGATATTCATAGGAGAACCAAAGTTATTAACCCAAGAATCGCCTTTAAGTAGTGAGCTGGGCACATAGCTCGGACCGAAAGGTTCTGCAGTGGTGACCACGTCTCGGAAGACATAGTATTTGAAGGCCTCCCACATAGCGAATCTCACCTGGTGAGGTTTGTGGGAATCCGATGGATGTGAGATTCACAGGACCGGTTATTGTGGCGACAATTAATAGAGGCCTATGTCCACCTGTAGGCGTTTTGTGATTGAAAAATGATGATGATGATGGATATTCTAAGAGAATTGATGATAAAATAATAGTCTAATTTTCCTTAAATTTTGCTATACATAATCTTGAAATTAAATTCAGTAAAGCCGAAATGATTGACGTTGTTCGACCGTCGTGACGATTGTGTTCAATCAATCTGCCAAGTCTTTTCTCAACAAAGTTGGGATCGGCTTCCAGTATAATCACTCTTGATTCACTCTCTTGATCTCCACAACAAGTATAAAAGTTTTTACACGGTTGGCACAGAGACTAAATATTTGTGTGACCTATCTGTCCATATCCTACACACCTATCTGTAGATAGGTTTGTTGGATTTGATTGTTTGTATAAATTAATTTTACATGTTTGTGATATCTTTATAATGAGATTTTTCTAAGAGTAGGGTAACGCTTTTAAAAAAAATGGTTTAGATACATATTCCCTTGGCAAGATTGGTACCAAAAACGGTAATGTTGATGTTGACGTCGTTCTTGTTAACTCTAGCCTCTGTCACTGATACCTGCTGCTCTGATCCGCTAACTTTTGTCCAGACCCACTAACAACGACGAAAGCAGGTAAAAAACAATCCCCATATTCAACACTAGCTTTAGTCAACAGTTACCTACTCTTTTGTCTTAATCTTTTTCATCCTTTACCTAATGGTTGAATGAACAAGTTGCAGGTAGGTACCAATTTCAAAATTTTTGGGCCTGGGGACAACCATTATAATAGTTATTTGTTATACAAGAGTACAAAGTTGCTTTTTAACCGCGTGTTCAACTTTGATAATCGAGTGAGCGAAGGATTCTAAAATTGAATCGCAAGTGCAGCGAGTGATTCATAAATTAGAATCGAAAGCGTTAGCGAGAGAATCAAAAGATCACGAGGTGAAAAATCTTTGCACTCGATGGCAACACGTACAGTGCGTTTCACTTAAGAAGTTCCTTTGGCGTAATGTTGACTCCCCTGTCTGTCTACATAAAAAAGAAGGGAAAAAGGAAAGAGTTGCCTACTCTACCAAAATTGTTCCCCTAAATTCGCAACGAAATCGATTTTAACGGTAGTTGCAGCACTATTTGGAGAATTATGAGGGGCAATGGGACTTTATTTAACCCTTCAGATACCGTCAATTAGAGACACAATAGTAAGACAATAGATGCGCGGCCACCGGTGGTCGCTTGGGGATTCATGAATTAAAAAAAAGCAGGTCTAAAAGGACGTTGTTATAGAAAGATACGATATTGTGGCATGGCGTTTTCGGTATCGAAAGAATTGCAAGACAATCGGAATGGAGCCCAGCGCCCGATACTTTATTCAAAAGTAGTAAAAAGAAAAACAAAAAAAATGCAATGATTAAAAGTAACGAAATATAAGTTAATCTCCCTAATATTTAGTAATTTAATTGCTAAAAATATTGCAACACTGTTTTTCCGTATTGCCAACATTACGGCAAAGGAACGACTTAAGTGAACGCACTGTAACTTTTCATTCCACCTCAGCGAGGAAATAACTAAATGCAAAAAAATAAGTACACCAAGGAGGTTCTGAGTCTGAGTTTTTAACCAATTAAAAAAAAAATTAATTGGTATCATAGAGGTAGAAGTAAGTAGGTTAAATGATGTGTTGAATTCATAAACATAGTGCACGCGATATTCTAAATTCAATTCACTTTATCGACTTTATCTCACTAGAGAATAAATAAACATACATTCAGCCGAACTATCGGAGGTTCTATCTCCTCCTTTTTGAAGTCGGTTAAAAAACGGCTTTTGCTCTCAGATATCGAAGAGCAAAAACGCTCTTTCCGAGATGGTGGGATGAGAAAATTATTAAACATATAATATTTTAAACATTCCATCAAAATATTTTAGTGAATAGTGTTACCGAAGAGCGATTTTTTGTGCATGATTAATTTATGAATCCCCAAGCGACCACCGGTGGCCGCGCATCTATTGTCTTACTATTGTGTCTCTAATTGACGGTATCTGAAGGGTTAAATCATGAAATAAAAACCTGTTTACTAAAGCACCCACATGAAAGGAGGATTTTGTAAGGGCACCGTCCCCACCTTCTTTTAAGCAATGCCCTTTCTAGATGTAATAGGTAGGTACAAACTGTTCATAATGTTGAGTAATGATCGCAACAAACTAACTTTTTTTCAACCTTTCAATCGTGATAATTAGACGGTGGCTAGAGCCTGACGATGTTTGTGCGAAGCTTTCTTTCGCTAGGATTAATGCTTCATCACAGAAGGAGGCGACCGGTTGCCATTCCTCCTCGCTTCAGACCAAGGCCTGAACCCTTGGGCCCGATCGCCTTCACGAGGTCACCGCGGTGCATACCGTATGCTCCACCGCACCGAGCATTTTTCTGCTTGAACCCGATACAGTAACATCCCCACTTTACCATGACCGGTGGAGACTTGCGTCGTGACGCCTCTCAAGCCTCTCCTTAAAGAGGGGCCTTATCTACCCGCGAGTGATAATCAACCTTGACACCCTGTAGTATCCATGAGGTATCTCACAAGGCCTACAGCTACTTTACGAGAAAACTTCGTTGCATGGGAACCCACGAAAAAACTAGTAACACCAACTAACAGTTAATCTGAGAAAATTTGGATTAAAGTAACACGCAAACCTACCCATAATTCTAAAGAGTCAACCTTCTTAAAGTAGTTATTCCCGTTCAGGATAATGGAGTTCCCTAGCAGTGTTGTGAGTAGCTTTACAACAATAGCGTTCTGTACAAAACTTCCAAACTTGGAAGGTGTCACAAATTGTTATTTGACACAAACTGTAGCAGCCCATATTTTAGGGGGATAAACATTGAACTGATGAAGATATGGATTTGACCACAATATTGTGTCATTTCGTGAATTTCTTATACTTTATATTCGGCATGAAATATGGTCAGCATAGGTATACTTCACGGATTACTTACGTTTCGGTAATAAGTAGCTACCTCTAATTGAAAAGTTTTAGAACAAAATCTGTCATACATATCGAAGTTCAAATTCTTTATCAACCCTCACTTTTTAGAGTTCGTTCCGTTTTAAAGAGTGCCAACGGGACCCTAGTACTAATTCTCCATTGTCGGTCCATTCGTCTCTCTGTCTGTCAGTGGTCTGTATCCAATAAACCGTAAGAGATAGAGTGTTGAAATTTTCACAGAATGTGAGATTCAATTGCTGCTAAAACAACAAGAAATGTTATTTTGTCGGCGTATTTGGCTCGATTTTAATATTGTGTTATGAAGCCCTTCGGTCAGTTTTATTTTGCAGTAGATATGGTTTTCAATAAAAATGGCTATTTATAAATTAATTTACAACATACAAATCTGAAGTCGATACCTTGAGTTGGTGGCGTTGGATTAAAATTATCTTGAATTCAAGTACATACTCGTATAGGCAGAAGCAGAAGCTATTGGTATGTCGCCTAAGTAGTTACCTACCTAGGTATGTCTAGGCGGCCTTACCTTTAAGATAGGTTACCTACCTATACGTAGAAGATAAATCATTTGACTATTGCGCTCCTAATAAGCAACAGATTACCTAGCCAAATTTAGGAAATATTATTTACCCAAATAGCCTGTGTTATTAGTTCGATAATAAGAAACTGCATAATATATCGGTAATTTTTAACAATCAATTTCCTACAATACAGTTTTCTTTGGTTCTCACAATTTGTTGTACAAAAATCCTGAGATGAAAACGAGTTGACAAATTGATAACTTTATAATTAGTGGTTAGAATGCGGTGGTCTAATTTGAGTATGGCATGTGGTGCGATGAGCCCGCAACACCGCGGGAACTGTCCACTCGGAGACTCCCAGACGGACACCAAATGTTAATACAGTTCCGGCTGTGCACACGGACATTAAGTAATTCATTATCAAAACATAGGTAACTGTATCTACAAATACATACATACATGTACTTTGAATAGCGGTAGGTACCTATTTGTTTTTCCCAGTGTACTCGACCTCAAAATAATAAAATAGAAACTTTTTAAGCTAAGAGTAGGTCGTTTAACATTATCTTCATAAAGATTAGTTTTTTTTTTGACAAATTCTGACATCAGTAGGTATTTGACATTCGAATATCAAATTCAATCTGCTATCATAATATTTCTTAACTACATTCCAACACTTTATTTAAGTTATTTTTGTTTTACATAGCCCTAGAATAAACAATGGGTTTAGGTAAGAAGCAAATCGAGCAACTTTCAGCATTCACTTGGACGGCAGCTGCGTATGGACTTGGTTCACTTGTGACCCTGCTGTATGTCACCGAATGGGTGGCTGTTTGCAAATTCATTCCATTTTTCAATGGAATAGAAAAGTTCCAGACCAAGCCAGAAAAATAGTTTCGCATATTTAGCTGAACATAAAGATCATACAACAATAAGTAGACCTACGTACATGACAGGTGGTCATTCTGTAGTATAAATAAAAAGCTAGTTATTCAAATTAAGAGAGGGCAAGCTAAGAGCACGCGCTCGAAATAACACAATAGTAATCTGGAAAAAGAATGGAATTATAATAAGGAGTGGTGCTGGCATCAGGTGTGCTCGGATTTGTAATAAAATGTCAACCGGATCGTGCGCAGCCGGCGCGGGCGCGCGCGCAGCTGTCGGCCCTCCTCCGGCCTCCGCTGAGGTGTGCCCTCCGAATAAACATTACCTCTTTGTAGTGTATTGTAATATTGTATTGTCATGCATTCAACGATATATTTAAAAAGTCAAATAAAAAATGTATTTAACTATAACCGGCGCTTGTAATTCAATTTCCAAACACGTTTTTTGCAAATATTATATCCGTTCATATGCCCGTGATTCGTCAAAATTACGATTAAAGTTATGTTGTATACAAAAAGGTACTTGTAAAATGTGGTTAAATAGCTTAGTAGGCATGTATAGTACCTATAGAATAGAATAGACTTTATTGTACATCTAAATACAAGTTCACTAAACTACACACTCCACACTTATATATTACTTATCTCAACAAGCAAGCTTTACTTTGGCAGGAATTTCGATTTCAAGTCTCAAAAATTAAAGACTGAATGCCTAAAACCGTAAGGACCACAGTGTGAAAACTAAGTTTCAGTCACGATACATGTCTAAAATCTGTGTATGATACACAAAAACGGATATCCTTGCAAGTTACCGTGTGTTATATTCTACCAAGAATAAGCGAAACGAGTTATCCCTTCTTGGTGACTGTGTCTTTTATTCCACCAAGGATACTCAAAACGGGATACCCTTTCAAACTGTATGTAGTATAAGTAAGTATGATAGTTTTTTCTATTTGACTAAGGAATGATTATATTATATACTTAAATGTAATCATAATTATAATATTTCCCAAAAGCCTGTACATAATTGCTGCAAAATAAAAAAACCTCCTAAATTTTATTTAACTAAATCTGATGTATCTGAGGTTTGTTTGGCACAGAAGCTTCGGAAGAGTTGCAAATACTAAAGCAAAGGAACCTCAATTAACTGGGTCCCTTTGCATTCAAGTAAAATTATGATTCTTTCATGGCTTCGTTAGCACGCTGCTCCTGCGTAGGCCTACGTTGACCTACACCGCAAACTTCGCTGGCCTACGCAGCGCCTACGTAGATCTACGCCGCGCCTACGCTGCCTTATGCTGGCCTACACTGCACCTACGTAGGTCTACGACATAGCTACGCTGCCCTATGCTGGCCTACGCCGCGTTTACGTAGGTCTACGACATGGCTACGCTGGCTTACGCCACGTTTGCGATTGGATGTGCCTATGTTGGAAATCGGCTTTCATAGGTTTAGGGATTACAATTTGCAGATTTTATGCCAAATATTGCTTCTACTATCTATTATTACTGCGTTACGTTTAGAATTACAAACTTTGAATAATATAATAATAATTATACCTTTTGGGGCGTAATGCTTTTTGATGTTACGTGTTGTTTGGTGTGTAATAAAAGAACCGTTCCATAAATAAAAATATTTCGATGATTTGACAAATGCGCACCAATAACCTAGTTTATAATATGGAGTATGGCAAAATATCATAAATACTAATTGGTATTTAGTAGGTGCTATAACCAAATTCATAAAAAAAATTGGTTGTAACAAACCAATTTTTTTTATGAATTTTGTATTCGTACAAAATTTTTGTAAAGTATTAAAGTTTATTATTTTTGTGCAGAAATAAGTCATATCTACCTATGTCATCTAGAGAAACTGACTGACTGACATATTATCAACGCACGACCAAAACTACTAGGACTAGGAGCGCAAAATTTTGCACAAGATGATCTTTTGTGACGTAGGCAAGCAGAGAGGATTTTCAAAAATTCACCCCTTAAGAAGACGAAACTATAAGAGACTAGTATAGTAAAAGAATAGTATAAACGAGAGTTGATATAATTATCATTAAAAATTGACATTTAAACAATTTCAGACAGTTTTAACAAGTTATATCCTGAAACGCAACCTTTGGTCATATCATATAGTGATTAGTGACCAGTTCTAAAATTTTGTCACGATAGATATGTAATACGGGGGCGGGGGAGTATTATTGTCTATACTAATTTGTGGTATATGATACAATAGCTAAAGTATCTATATTATAAATGGAAAAGTAAATCTGTCTGTCAGCGACGCTTTCACGGTTAAACTGCTGAACCGATTTTGATGACATTTGGTATGCAGTAAACTTAAACTCTAGGGAAGGAGAAGAAAGTGAATTTGGCAAGTTTTTGCATTATTTACGATCATATTAAAATATTAGGGAACAAATTTAATTTTAAGTTGTGGACGAATACGTTTACGTGGGACAGACGGTCAACGTGGGTAGGTCTAACTTCGAGAAAGAGGTCAATCATCTAATCCGACTCAGCTGGGTAGCTTTCGGGAAGCTGCGCGGTATCTTCTCGTCCAACATACCACTGTGTCTCAAGACGAAAGACTATGACCAGTGTGTGTTGCCAGTGATGACATATGACGCCAAAACGTGGTCGCTCACAATGGGCCTCATCAGAAGGCTTAAAGTCACCCAAAGGGCAATGGAAAGGGCTATCCTGGGAGTTTCTTCGCGTGACCGAGTCAGGAATGAGGAAATCCGCAGAGGAACCAAGGTTACCGACATAGCACGAAGAATGGCAAAACTTAAGTGGCCATGGGCAGGGCACATTGCTCGCAGAACAGATGGCCATTGGGGCAGAAAGGTTCTGAAATGGCGAACACGTACCGGAAGAAGTAGCGTTGGAAGGCCTCCTACATGGTGGGCCGATGACCTGGTAAAGGTTGCAAGAATCCAATGGATGCGAGACGCATAGGACCGTTCATTGTGGCGAGACTTGGGGGAGGCCTATGTCCAACAGTGGACGTGTTTCGGCTGAAATGATGATGACATTTAATTCGACTAGATTTGAATGAGTTGACGGTATTTACCAAATTCAGGTTACTGGTATTTGATCGTACATAAAATTAAATTAAATGATTTAAAATGTGGTCTTCGTTCTGAATAGAAAAAAATTAATCAAAGAAATACCAATGGTACCTAGATGATTTCGATGACCAATTACAGGCACTTTTGTGTTGTCAAAATGTCGGTCAGTCAAAAAAAAAACATGTGAAGCTAAATTACATTCCAAACCGTAGATCTCTATGGAGAAGAAAGTGTGTGCGTATATTTAAACTAACTGTTATTAATTTGTCAAAATTATGTAGTTTTTATTAGGTTCTAGATACGAATTCTGCACGCGCTGCAGTAACAGAGACCGAGCTCATAGCAGCTGGAAGCTTAGCACGAAGATGCCACCAAGACAGTCAAATATTTTAGGCTTAGTCTCACTGAACAGCTCTGCCTGATTGTTTGGAATTTTAGAACAATACAGCCAGCTCACCCTTTTTCGCAGGTAAAAAAAGAGCAAGACGATTCACATAATAACTATGTAAAAATATTGGAATGAAGTGTATTTGGAAAGTTTTTTCATTATATTACGATCATTTTAAATTATTAGGAAACAAATTTAATTTGACTAGATTTAAATGAGTTGACTGTACCAATTTCAAGTAACTGGTATTTGCGATTTATTCCATTTTAATACTACTGGTATTTCTTTGAACTCGTGTTTATTTTCTTTTCCGAATGGATACCATACATAATCAGGTATTTAAATCTTTAATTTTTTAACCAACTCTTAATTACACTAATCTTCAATTTCTTGTTATGAAAGTCAATCTTTCTGTTTTACCCTGAGATGTTAAGGGTTGATTCTACAGAAAAATCTAAAAAAAGTGATTATATTTTATTAATTTTTACATTTGATTGTATAATAAAAAAATCAAGTGATATTTTATATACCTAACAAAAATCTTTAATAATTATACAAAAAAAAAAACAATTACACTCATTAATAAATTAAAATTAAAATCACTGTCACTGATACGAATAGGCCACCGCATTAAAATGTACCGAGGAATTTATGTAGATACAATTTCTCTCTAAGCTATGGCATAAAAGAAATAATAATAATCATCAAAATAGAAACGAAACTTATTTGATTGACTTACTTATGTGCCACCAAAACAGTAAAATATTATAGGCTTAGCCTCACTCTACTCTGATTGGTTGTTTCGAAATTTAGAACAATAGAGCAAGCTCACCCTTTTTCGCAGGTAAAAAAAAATGGCAAGATGATTCACACATAGATAAAAGTATTAACTAATCTTATCTGTGTAATAATATTGGAAGAAAGTGAATTTGGAAAGTTTTTGCATTATTTCTGATCATATTAGGGAACAAATTTAATTTTACACTCGAAGTTGTGAACTATTCGTTTACCTGGGACAGACGGTCCAGTTGGGTAGGTCTAACTTCGAGAAAGAGGTCAATTGTCGTATCCGACTCGACTGGGCAGCGTTCAGGAAGCCGCGCGGTATCTTTTCGTCCATAGATATCCAACATACCGCAGTGTCTCAAGACAAAAGTCTATGACCAGTGTGTGTTGCCAGTGATGACATATGGCTCCGAAACGTGGTTGCTTACAATGGGCCTCATCAGAAGCCACCTAAAGGGCAATGAAAAGGTCTATGCAGGGAGTTTCTTTGCGTGATCGAGTCAAGAATGAGGATATCCGCAGAGGAACCGAGGTTACCGACATAGCACGAAGAATCTCCAAACTTAAGTGGCAATAGGCAGGGCACATTCCTCGCAGAACAGATGGTTGTTAGGGCCGAAAGGTTCTGGAATGGCGACCACGTTACGGAAGGCGTAGCGTTGGAAGGCCTCCTACATGGTGGGCCAATGGCATGGTAAGGGTTGCAGGAATCCGATGGATGCGAGACACATAGGACCATTTATTGTGGCGAGACTTGGGGGAGAACTATGTCCAACAGTGGACGTCTTTCGGCTGAAATGATGATTATGATGATGGCATTTAATTTGACTAGATTTGAATGAGTTGACTGTACTTATCAAATTCAGGTTACTGGTATTTGATCGTACATAAAATTAATTATGTTATTTAAAATGTGGTCTTCGTTAAGAATATAAAAAAAATGAATTCAAAGAAATACCAGTGGTATTAGATGTTCGATATTAAAATTAAATAAACCAAAGAAAACTGAATCTTATATTTTCAAAACACGTGTGTCGAAAATATTAGATTGAAGTCGCTCAAAAATCAAAGGCCCGTTTTGACATTTGAGAATGTAACTTGGAACGAAACTCAAAGAAATAATAAAATAATAATTAGGAGTCCGGTGTAGTAGAAAGTTATTTTCACTATTTTAGTAGTAACTCTATACCGACCGGAGTAAATGCCAGGTAGTCAAAATACAAAATTTGTATTTTGACTACCTGGCGGTTTTGTCAAAACGGGCCATTTATTTTTTGTCAACTTTAACTTTTCTCACAATATAAACATAATAAAACCAAAACAATTCGCAAACTGGCTTTTTGTTTCTACTGTTAGGTTCAATCTGATTCTAACAATATATTATTCACTAGTCGTTTTCTTACTTTTATCCCTATAATCTGAGATGATAATAATAATAATTTATCTTCTAAATACAGAATTAGACGTTTCTGAAATAACTTTATTACGCTTACATGGCCTTTATAAAATCTTATATAGAATATAACTAACGAAAAAAATAAATCTACGTGCTATAAAGCATTCGCAAATGTTTTAATAAAAAATATTTTTACGATTATTAAATTTTATTTATAATAGTTTTAGAGTAGGTAAGTGTGTTGAAGAACGTCGTTTGATACACGTGGTATTTCTCATTGCAGATACTCGGCTTCAAAGCCAAGGCGTTGCCTTTGGCTTGGCATCACTTCCAATGACAAGTTATTTCATCTGCGTCGATTAATGTACTTTTTATACCTATAGTGCTTATTTCTGAAGAACCACACTATTTAATCTTAAGGATTTTGATTCGACTAAAGTTTAAGTTTTTCGCTTATTTCACATAACGAACGGATCGCCTAAAATTAAGTTCGTTGATTAAACTGGCATTTAGACGGTATTTTTCTAGTTTTAAAGTAAGCTTACCTACGTATACGAGTAGTTAAGCAAAACAGTAAGTAATTGGTTAGGATTTCTTGACTTTCTCAGAACAGTATTTTTTATTATCATACCTTTATTTAATCCTCTAATTCTAAAGAATCGTGAATTAGAGGATTACAAGTCGTTTTTTTAATGGTACCTACAGCAAAAGCTCTGTATCGGAGATTTTTTAAATAAGGTAAACTGGATCGTACTATGAATAAGACCCAGACGCGTCAAGGACCAAGGGCCACAATAGGGAGATCTGAAGTGGGGAGAGGTGCGGTGTGGAGCCGCGTTCCGACACAGCCCTATTTACTTTGTCTGTAGGCCGCTCCAAGAGCGGCTGTGTGTACGTGCGCGAGCGCTCACTTCATTCGACTTACGAACCCATTTTGTAAACAAATTTGTAAAAGTTGCGCGGACTTCGGAAAAAATATTTTGCTATTATCGAACAATACTATAAACAATTTGTGGACATTAAAGTGTTGATTGATTTGTGCAAGTAATGGATTTGTCTTGTGGAGAGAACATGCAGAATTCTGGAAATAACAGTGGGAGTGGAAGGATGGTCGACATGTGCGTTGCAGGTCCTGACCGGGCTCTGGACCGTGACCCTCGGCTGATCCTCAACCTGTTGACTCTGGAGAGGGCACACGCGCTTCACACGGATTACTTCCAAACCGTACAGATTGATATCCAGCCCTTCATGCGGAAGGTGGTCACTACCTGGATGTTGGAGGTAAGTTTCAATACTACTTTTCTTTACTATTCTTTATATTAAACCGGTTTCCGTGTTTACAAATAAATTAAAACAATACAAATAATAATTTAAATCACAGTAAGTAGTGTCCTCCGACTATCGGACCGCAGCTAACAGCTGATTAAAGTGAATGACCTGAATATCTGAGTATAGTATTTACATGTGTGCGTAGTTGCTCCAATTGACTTGATGGGAAAGCACCTATTGGTAGAAGTTTAGTGGTATTAAATATTATCTTCTTGAATGAAATATGATTTAGTTGTAACGCATACTTGTCATGATATTTATCACGTGTCTTGCAAGATTCTAAGTCGTGGGTAGTCTGAAAACAAAAATTTCCAATTGACCATATATCTATGTATTACTGCGTCCATAGGTATAGTTGTACTGAGGTATGTATTATTTATCTTGTGTAAGTTTTCGAAGAGGTCGCTGTCCTTCCAAATAAATCTAAAGGACATATTTCAAATGTTAATGAACCTAAACAACAAGTTCGAAATGGTTTTTAGTGACCATAATTTTGAAATACTATGGAATCGGTTCTGGAGTTCCTCCGGCGTCTTCTAATTTACGCACCGATGACAATGACCCCATCCCGTCACTCGCTGCACTGTGACGTAACTGCGTGAGCCTAATCTATCGTACAACACCAAGAAACACACAATTATTGTATTATTTCTAAGAAAATCCAATTTGATGTCGATGTCGTGAGGAATCTTTGTGTAATGATCATTATTTTGTTATTTCCGCCTATCTAATGCAGTTTGATGTTTTCTCCAGGTATGTGAAGAACAACAGTGTGAGGAGCAGGTGTTTCCCCTGGCAGTCAGCTACATGGATCGATTCCTGGCCTACCGTTCCATTTCGCGGCAGCAGCTGCAACTTCTCGCCGTTACCTCCATGCTGCTGGCTTCCAAGTTTCGCCAGTGCCACCCCCTGTCTGTAGACCTGCTCTGCGCTTATACCGACAACTCCGTGTACCCACAAGAAGTCAGAGTAAGCATCTTTACATTTATAATGATGACAGGGGTTTTCTTCAGGTTCAGCTTGCATGTTCCACGTGGAACATTCCACAATTTTAGATTGCTAAAATGATCTGCGCGCGGCCAATTCCAGTAGTAACCTTCAGGGCTTTAGGGATATGTAGGTCTTAAGGCCTGACATACTTCAAAACACACAACTCTATTGTCAAATTGTTATTATCAATTATCGATATCAGTATTGGATTCGCTCAGATTCGGACAGATTTTTTTAGATCTTATCATGTCAGTGTAATACAGGTGTTCCTTCTTCGAACACAATCTTACATAAAAAATCCAAGTGGCTCTATCGCCTCCTACGTCCGGCACCACACATCCTGTGACAAAACTTAATTGTTGTTTTGATTCTACTGTGAATGAACTTCGATTAGTCGAGTCAAATGTCACTCTTCCACCCCAAAGCGACATTTCCTTACACCACGCCAGTTTCCGGCAATTACACCTTCCTCGAGAAAGTCAAGAGGGCTCATAAGACTGTCACCCTTCTTATGTAGCCACAGCCTGTGACGAAGTAAGGCACCGAATTGGTCGTTCACTTGCTTCCGACGGAAATGTGGGCTACAAGATACGATACATGGCCACTTAAATTAGAACTAATTTAAGTAGCCGTCATTTTTACGTCTTTAATGAGATGAGGTTGTTGCACTCGGAATTTTGGGTTGATGAAGTTCGTGGTATGTATAAAGGGCTATTCAAAATATTGACGCATCAAAACACCCACTCGAAATGTGGTATTGAATAAATTCCCACAGGTAACCGTAATGACAAAATTGTCATAATCGTTCACACCCGCACAGACAGGTGCGATTCGTAGTTGACTAAGCGCTCATGAGCTTGCCCTTTGTAATCAATTTTGACTTTGTTACCTTGTTCACACGCTTCTATGCAATGGCAATGTACCTATGTATCTTATATGGAACATCTAGCTTATAATAATCGACCCTACTCATAGAAACGACAGGAAATGACTGAATATACTAGACATGCAGCTTTGCATAGAAGCTGTATGTCTGTTTATTTTTTAAAATAATATTTCCATATTTGTCTTGGAATATTCCTGACCTTTTTCCTGTTAAAATAACTATGCACCATATGCCTGCCATAGGTAATATAATTTGGACACCGTGAGAACGTAGTCTCTCCTTCAGCGAGTATGACACCGTGGAATGCTTCGTATTTCCTTGCTATTAATTCGTGCGATGATCGCGATATGCCTGCAACGCGCATACTTAATGCTGTCATATGGTGCGGGCCGATCCTACTTTCCCATACTTAGGGACTATTACTTAAATATTCACCAGTGCCATCATTAAAATGCTATGCGTACTGTATAACTTTAACGATATAGATCAAAGAATTAGTAGTGTACGAATATTTCCAATTAACTTCAACATAATTACTTGAAATTTGTATAAATGAATTTTATATTTCTTCAACATGTGCCTTACATTCTTAAAGACGTTGTTGTTGTAAGATCTTGAATATGCATGGTTCCATCAATCATAGTTATCTCTCTAGTAGTACGAGTATGGTCACAGATTAAAGAATATTGTATGGTTTAATGAACTCTAAACAACTCACTGAAGACGTCCGTAGCTGTCTTTATCTAAATTAGTACATTTGTTGTTGTGAATGTAAACAAGGAATCGTTTCACTGCCCTTATTATATCCTTAGACATGTGAAAAATATCGCCAGCGAAGGGTTCCACAGTCCCTTGTGTTGTTCTTATGACATTTCTACTGTAATTGTATCGTGATTCGCTACTTTTTGCGGTTTCCGCCTAACTCATCAAGTATGACGGTTACGTATCAACTGTTAAGAATAGGTCGCACATCCCTTCCTTTTAAATATAAGAACAGAATTTGTTTTAAATGTAAGAAAGTATACTGTTATTCACACGGGGTCGTGCCCTTTGGAAATAATATATTCAAAGCGAAACGACCGTCGTATATGTTGTTTTTTTTTTTCGTTCTAGCAATGGGAAGTAATGCTCCTTCAACGATTGAACTGGCAGTTGTCTATTGCAACGGCGTTTGACTTCGTGGAGCCGTTCCTGGCGCGAGTGCCTTGGGGCCGCACCAACCCGCTGGTGCGCACGCACGCGCTCACGCTCACCTCCGTCTGCTATACCGGTACGTGTTACACAATCTTTATTACTCTTCAGTACTTACAGGTTTTACATACTAACTTATTTCAGCAACCATAAATCTACAGCGAAACTTGGCCAACATGCGGGTTACGTCGACTTCCTGCCATGATAGTAATTAACTTTAATCGATAAATGCCGTTCGGTGTCAATTTTTTTTTCACTAATTTGTTCAGGTTTTAGCTTAATGGTTTTATGGGAGGCTCCCTTTGTTTTGGAATGTGATTGTCGGGGTGTAGCACTGTTATGTGGGGTGCAGGCTGGACGCGTGTATCGGAACGCGCACATGCCGTGTGCGCCGTGATAACGCGCACACCTTGCGCCTGCGCACCCCTCAGCCACTGACCCTCTCGCACTCCCATTGTAAATACACGAATAACCTCACTGCATTTTTTATTTAAAATTATGCCATTACATTTCTATAGTAGGTACGATATCAAATAGTAAACCTGTTTACGAATTAAAAAATCTATAAAGAGGACACGTGGCTTGTGATTTATATGCCTACTTACAATTTACATAATACTTAGGTACTCTTACTTTATTATTATCTGTAAAGTCGTAAAATTATAAAGAACTACCATCGTTTTATTGATACGAGTACACGCCTAATTTAAATGGAGTTTATGGTGAATTTAGGCAGCAACGTTACACTTCAGTAGGGTGTCTAATCTAGTAGTAGTAGTAGTAGCTAGTGCGAAATATATTTGTTCGTCAGACTAGAATTTTATAAGCTGACGTTGAAACTATGTGTAGGTAGTACAACTCGATTTACGTAAAAGTACGTTTAGTCATATATTGCAGTTTAGTATACTTTTAGACCAGCCTGTTGGTCTAGTGGTTAGTGGCCCTGACTGCTATGCCGGAGGTCGTGGGTTCGATTTCCACCCAGGACAAATGTTTATGTGATGAGCATGATCATTTGTTCTGTGTCTGGGTGTAATTTATCTATATTATGTATGTATTTAGAAATATATAACTATGTTTATCAGTTGTTTAGTACCCATAACACAAATTCTGCTCAGCTTGGGACTAGACGGCGTTGTGTGATAGTTGTGGAATATTATTATTATACCTATCCTTAAAAAAAAAGTAAACTTTATATAACGTACTTACGTTCGAGACTATAGTTCATGCAAGTACGTACTTTACTACTGCCCAACGTGCAAAGTGCCCTGTAGACGTTAGCCTGCAATGACCCCTTGACATTACCTCCCTACGAGGGCTGCGCTTTTCCGATCACTGAGCACAATAAAAACTAGTGGAAATTACTAATTCATATTAAACTCGTTGCTTGGCTAAACACCTGACCTTTATTTAGCACCTTCGTTATAGTTTTTAATTTATATAAATGCTATAATATTAATTAAATTTATTTCCGCTTCTTACCTTACACCAAAAAACTTGATATACTTAAAGTATATATTAAACTGATATAAGCAACTGCGGTATTAGGCCTTCGCCTTCTGGCTGACGCTTGGCTTAACTTGACAATATTTATTTATCATCATCATCATTAGCCTTTCTAATCTTCCCACTGCTGGGACTCAGGCCTCCTCTCTAGGAGAGGGAATGGGCCGTAATCTACTGCGCGGGCCCAGTGCGGGTTGGTGGATGTCACATGTCTTCGAATTTTTGGTTCTAGGACATGCCAGTTTCCTTACTATGTTTTCCTTCACCGTTTTGAGAGCACTGATAATGAAATAAATTACACAAAGTAATGCGCCTGGCTAGGTTTTTTTTTTTTGTCGACGGGGAAAATCATCTTTGACGAAACCCGCTCTTGGGTGGAGCGGGAGACAGTGTCAGACTCTTACTGACTCAAAACCCCGCGCCGTTCCTTCTAGCCTTCATACCGGGGCACGAGCTCTTTTCGGACAACCCTGTCCCCAGTAGGCTTCGACCCAGCTGGGCCCCTCCTGCTGCTGACAACTCCTTGAGGCGCGCGGGAACAGTGCGCGCCGTCGACGTCTTGGACTCGGTCCATTACCGGACGATCGGACAGCGAGCTACCCATGGCTCGCCGTCCGCGAGCCCGCGTCTACGCTGGCCGGAAATCGGGATCGGAATCCCGGCGACGGCGGCGAGGGCGCCGTTGCCTGATGCGGTCGGCCTCCTCCTTTGCAAGCATTACTGCTTCGCAGAAGGAGGCGACCGCCTGCCAGCCTGGCTAGGTTCGAACCCGCGACCTACAACTCTTAAGTCGGGGCCTTTACCACTCGGCCACCACTGTTCTTCAATATTTATTATTCTTACGAAAAATCAGATGTATAATTTTGTCGTAAAATTTTTAATTAGGCGTTAAACTGACAGTAAGCTGATATGTTTAAAGGATATCGTGATAGTTAACCCTGTCCGCCCCTATGGTCCATCGAATCCTGATAAGTCGATAATAGTTATTTATAACCATCACTCGCTCACCATGTGTCACCCTCGACTGGTCCATTGACTTTGCTATTGTAGTTTTTCATGCTTCATCTGTTGTTACATGAATTAGGCAACAAGAAGTTCTGTTCCCAGAAAGCACAACCAGTTCCTTAAGTATATACATGCAATGGTGGTTCTTATAGAACATGATAGAAATGGGAAGAAGCTGAAGCGTTTATAATGAAGTACCCATTCTTTTCATTCTACGAATACCGTTAAGTGAAATTAATTGTCTAACTTATAACTTGAAAGTACAGCTTACTTACAACGGACAACCTTTGACATGAGAGCTTTTCAAGCTACACCAGGTTCGCTTTTGTGTGAATATTTGTGTTAATATAACACCAGGTCAACCTATCAGTTGGATCTATTAAGTATTGTTGTAAACAGAAACGTTTCGTGTAGCGGGGCGTCAAGTTTTGTCGGTGCCGCCGGAAGTAGCATAATTGTCGGTAACTGATCGTGCATTACTCGAGGTGTGAAAGGGTTAATAACATTACTTGACCCCTAAACTTCCTTCATCTTCCTTTATTAGCTATTATAATTACTATGATCATAATTACTCATATTTGGAACTACTAAGAAAGTATACGCATAAGTATTCGAAATCGGAACGTGTTCAAATATAAAATCTTACCAACCGTAAAATTTCTTCAGACTACATGTTATTATTACTGCAGGCAATACAATTTGTATAGGGCACAACATGTGCAGTTTGACCGGACTAATTTCTTGGCGTAGTGTCACGGTTACGGTGACTTATGAGACTAGTCGGCGCGTACGCAGGGGAGCGCTCGGCGACCGCGCCAGCTGACTCGGGACAATACACGAAGACGTCCCGCGGCCATTGTTCCGTGCTCGAATCCCTGTCCCAAAGTCTCGACAAAAGCTTCGCGACAAAGACCCGTCTCGGCGCGCACCTGGCCTCACCACCCTATCTAACCCGATAAGCCGAACATCTCCAAACACAATCTTAACTTAACGTATACCTCGCGAGATTTGAGCTTCCGTTTTCAACATCCGATTCAAGATCAAATATTCGGGTACCTCAATTGTTGAAAGCTTTTATTCTCTGACATTCGATTCTATTGTCAATGAAACGGAAATAATAAATTATAAACTGTTACTTAAATTATTGTGCACTCAGATTAGATATAAAAATTCATTGCCTTGAACCAGGTTTTTGAATAAGACATTAAATCTGTAATATATTCGCCATAAAACGATCACAACCAGTTTGACACACAATTAGAGGAACTATTTGCAACCCTTGCGTTTTTGCATTCTATTTGTGTTAGGTTAGTAGGGTGGGACTGACAGGTTTCTCAAACGGAACTTAACGGTCCTCGATGTCTGTTGAGTGTACGGTCTATGTCAATGCAGTTGGGGTAATTAGAAGGGTAAGACGCGGGGGTGTAAGAACCTCGGGTCGCTAGTAGTGGCGCGGGCTCAGCAGATGTCGGCACCAACTGACAGGCAACCTGTCGCGCAACGGGTCGTGACGCACCGCTGCTCTTGCTGACCAGATCAGACCTGATACGCGGCTCGCGATCGTTTTTGATTTTTAATAAGCTACTGGTCCACAGAAATGCACATGAACCAATGACCTTCCTGTTTTATGTACATTTCTGACGTGCACCGTTGCACGTTCATATATTAAAGTGATTAAGTTCAAGCGTTAGGTGACAGGCGCGGTGCTTAGGAAGTGTAACGTCTGTAACGGACCTAAAGTTCACTTCTAGCCTGGATTCATTGACCTGCCAGACGCAAGCTAGTGAGCTTGAGTTACATTAATAAAGTGTGGGGTCTTTTTCTGATTAAAATTATGACGCGCTCGCGTGTGGCGATATTGTTTTTCTTAAGGAATAGCCATGATGTATAGCGTATAAGGGCACGATGGAGGTAAGAAGGGTGCATGTAGGTGGGCACTGACCCTACGGTCGTGGCATGGTTCGCGGAGGTGCGCGCGGAAGGGTCGCGCCAGGTGTCCTCACATCTGCCGTCTTGGCTGACGTCGTCGTACACCCAAAGCGACTTGAAGTTTATACTGTATTGACTTGTGACGCTCCAATGCTTACACCGTTAGTAACATATTTAACATAACGATACCGATATAATGTAAGCACATAGAGTACTTACATTGAACGTATGAGGTCTGTCAAATTCAAATATTAAATTATTGACTGAGTATTTTCGACCGTTTGAGTGCAAAATTTAATCGACGACAATAATATTGATTAGTCGACTTGTGATCGAAGTTACTTTTCAAAATCGCACAATAGAGTCCCTCCTTCGTACGAATCGCAGCTGCGCCCTTACCTAGACGACTTAAGATGTAAATTACCATTATTCCTCGTCTATTGTCCCGGGGTAGGTTCACAAAGATGCAGACGGGGACGTAATGCACAAATCGGGCAGCTGTTGGGTTCTCCTTCCTTATTCTCAAACTATAACAAAAGAGTTCTCGTATTGTGCAAAATGTAACGCAACTTTTTTTCTACTTCGTCGTCGGAGATCGAAACAATTTTTTTGCTTATATTTTGGTTTACAAGTTATCTTATTTGAATTGGCTGACTTTATTTTTAGACGATGTTCTTGATCTTGGTCAGTCAGTAGGTACCTAGGTTATAAGATGTGAATCATATGCGCCGTACGTCGTCGTATGGCAGGACGCTGAGATGCAAGGTGTCCGATCCACCTGTCCGCGCTCCGTGGTAATTATCTCGCAACAGATGTGCACGCTCTACCTGCGCCTGGGTCCTCCGTGTACCTACCTATACAAAAATTTCGATACAAAAACATGTAAACAAGAAACCCGTTTTAAAATAAACCTTATTAATAGAGTCGGAGGCCGTGTGGTGCATTGTTTACATTCAAACAATGAACATAATAATATTGTAAAACAATAACCTAGGCACTAAAGGCATTTTTTTTTTGTCAACAGAGACCGAGTTCCTTCTTGTGCCACCGTCGTTGATAGCTGCGGCTTGTATCACGGCGGCGGCGCGGGGGCTGCGCGTGCGCATGTCGGTGAGCGACATGTGCGCGCTGACGCGCACGCCGGCCGCCGCCGCCGAGCTGGTGGCGCGCCACGTGGAGCGCGTGCTGGCGCGGGAGACGCAGCCGCAGGAGCCGCGCGCCCGCCACGCCCAGCTCTACAAGCAGAGCGCGCCTGACCTGACGCAACTACCGAACACTCCCACAGACGTGCAAGACGTACACTTCTAAATAAAACACACGCAGCTTGTTTCTTGGATACAGTATAATTTCCATCAAAAGATCACTAATAGCCTGTACAGAAAAACGTACAAAAATCAACAACCAAATTCCACGATCTCTGTGTTTATCATAGTACGGATTGCATTGTTACGATCAATTTTTTATTTCATGCACCTGGATTTATAAGAGAAGACCCGCACAGAAGCAAAAAAATCTACCTTTATCTGAAGAAAAAGCGATGGCAATTCTTGTACAATATGAAAGTTAGAAGGAGAATTTATTGTTCATTGATCTCAAATTATTTATGTCAAATATTAACATAAGAGTAGATTAATGTTATTTATTGTAAAATAGATTCATTTATATAATATGTGAGTTGCTACAAAAGTTGTAAGTAACAAAGATATTTTGTTCGATAGAACGTTTATAAAACAAATAATATTATGCTGTTTGATCTCCATGAATTCCAAATGTTTAGAGATACTGAAGGTAACCGAAGTCACTTTTACATTTAATGAAAAACAAACCCATTTAGCAATAGGTTTGTGTTTTATCATATACAAAAAAAAAAAAATAGATAAAACAAGAAAAACTACAAGCTTACATTATGTATATTTTGTATCGATAGTTTTGTGTGTCACTGTGTAACTAACTTGTAAGATCTCATTCTTTAGTAAAATGAAATTAAGTAGTCCCTTTTCGTGGAGGGAAGTGTGTTTAGTATTTGCTGATAATGAGTGAAAATGTTAAATGTTGTAATATTTATTTAGGTCGATGTTAAGTTTTAGTAAATTCTAGTCAAACGTTTTACACATTCCTGTTTTCGACCAAACTTAATATTTATGTACATGTATAGAATAGACTTGTATAATTAAGTATTATCGTTTAAGTAATTAGGATGTTTTAGTTTGTTTGGCAGATTGTTAGAGAAGGTGATAGAATACTCATCGATACAGTGGAAGTTCTGCTGTTAGTAAATGTATAGACAATTAACTTTCCTCGCTTGTAATTAGTATGTAACTGTATTTATTGGGTAGCGGCGGGAGCAAGGGAGAGGCTTGCATAAACAGCACGTAGTAAGCGATAGAGCGGCGGCGGCGGCGGCGTGGAGCGAGCGACGCGGCGACGTCTCGCCGAGCGGAGCGTTACGTTACGCAATGTTAATTATACTAATTGTAATAAATTAATGGGTGAGCTTTCAAGTTTCTCTCTTTATTCCGTCTCGACCCGAGGTAACTTTCACATAAGTTTAAAAAATATGGATGCTCATGCAACCACGTTATTATAAAATTACCTCAAATTGAAATTAGGCGAGCAGCTTACGAATGTTTCAATGTTACGGCCAGCTTTTAATTGCGGCCTAGCTGTGTATCCCACGGATACTGTGAGTATTTGTTCTTTTGTCCTTGTTGTTTGAATTAATTTATTGTTTGTTTCTTTATAAAGCATTTGATCACTGTATAGACTAATACCTAAAACACACAAACATAATTCTGACCTGTTTTACTCGATTCTTTCACTATATCAACTTTCAAGTGGTGGAGCGTCTATGTCGGTACAGACTTAATTAAAATTTGGTGGAGTCCATATTCTGTACTATGGATAGAAGTGGGTACATGACACCATGACAGGTTTATCTTTCCATCTTCAACGTATTCTAAAGTTTAATCAATTTTATTACATTTTCTACTTTAAAAAGTTATAATTATGAGAACAGTTGATATAAAGCGGTTGGAATGACTATAATTGTTCATTTGTATAGTTAAGGTTCTGTTTTAAAGATCGATTGTGTTTAGGTACTTATGTATGATTATTATGCCTATGTATGTATAGAATTGTATGGTGCAGCCTAATTGTTAGGTTTGGCTATAAGTTAATGTATAAGTAGTTGTAAAATAAAAACAAAACACAAACAACAAAGTATTTTCATTAGTCCTAAATACAAACTTGTTGCACCTGCTTATTTAATTATTACCTTCATTTTAATAAGTACACATAGTGCTTAGGATTTAGTTTTTCGCAATTTAGTTGATCGCAGTCAAGCACTAGTTTATATCAGATAAAAAAATGGTAGGACCTAGTTATCTACTGTTATCTATCAGCTGCCGTATCGTATCTTTCGTTAAGGAAACATTATAAGATTTAATACGATACAGCTGAAATCCCTCAAAAGTGTAACCTAGATACAGCGGTACCTATATTCTTTACTGCACACAATAAAAAAATACAATACTAGCTTAAAATAATAGGGTGTAATTAATATACATTTAATGTCTTTGGGTGTAATAACGGGCGGTCTTATCGCTTTAAGCGATTTCATACAGTCAACTTAATCGAATTTTGGAAGCTAGTTAGTAAAAAGGGGAATCCCAGTGGTGTAGATACATACCCTAAATGGCGTTGTAGATTAGGTTTAAGGAGTTGATCTTTTATGAGGACACGATATGCCACGTGGTATATTTTGCTAGTCACGTGTTACTTCTTACTGTTTCTACTCTACCTGATTCACTTTTCTTTCTTGACATTTCTCACCATGTCTATTCATCTTTTCTCTCCATCCATCCAGGTGTTCCTGGTACCTCCGTTTATAACATCTGTTCTTGGTCACAATCGTTTTATCCCTCTTCATTACATGCTTGAAGCACATGCTTACTAAAGTTACTAAGGTAAACGATTCCCTTTCAAGTTTTCAGTCACTGTGGTTATTTTTTTAAGGGCGGAATTCATTCAATGACTTCTCCCATCCTAGGGTGGAGCGTGTGGTTCTCTATAATGAATCTGACTAAAACCACTTATGTTCCATCTTTGCCTCGCGTTGTAGCACCCCCAGGTTCTCTTTCGGACTACCCATGGCCCCAGTAAGTTTCGACCCTGCTGAGCCCCTACGGTTTTGCTACGCGCCGTCGACGCCTCGAGCTCGGTCCGGACGGTTACAGGACGGCCGGATGGTGAGCTATTGCTGTCGTCCGTAAGTAAGCTCGCGACTACGGTGGCGGAAATCTGGGTTGTAGTACTGGCGGCTGGGGCGTAAGGACGGTCCCTTCCTTCACGCGAGCAGCCGCTTCCTTCGCTAGCATTACTTCTTCACAAAAGGAGTCAAGCGCCTACCGTTCGTCACTCGGACCATGACTTGAATCACGGCCTGGCACGAAAGGTCATCGTTGTCAATTGCCTCCACGAGGTCACGGCGATGCTACACCCAATGGAGGCTGTCACTGTGATATGGTTGGGTTAGGTTATGGTATGCAATATGTATGTATACAGGATGATTTTAATGGGGTTGTATGAATCCCGATGTAATTAAAAAAACACCAAACTATTAGTAAGTACTAAATACTTTTGTACATATATTATATGATGGTGCTAGTACCAATCATGAAAGCTCGAGTGAAAGTGTACAACGCTACAAAAACCACGTGTGATCTAAAGTGGTCCTGTTTTAATCTTTCCTTTATTT
This sequence comes from Mythimna lalbum, assembly GCA_949319445.1. Taxonomy (NCBI): domain Eukaryota; kingdom Metazoa; phylum Arthropoda; class Insecta; order Lepidoptera; family Noctuidae; genus Mythimna; species Mythimna lalbum. The sequence goes on along the minus strand of OX439350.1, from coordinate 12,560,374 downwards.
CGATAAGTAGGTAAAACATTATTGTTGAGTGGTCGTCTCTTGGAAGACGACCACATGACAGGGTGCGCCGTAAACAGTTTTCAAATTGGTTTCAAATAATTACATTTGGGATTTTGCATTGCAAAAACTACTGCATATCGGTAGAACATTTGGTGACTTAATTTGTTGCATTTTAGTCCTACTATGACTGTATAAAACATTCACACAACAGTTATTTAGGTACCAACGAACAATAAATGTATAATTTTATAACAAAACTTGTTGCTAAAGCTTCCCACTTGTAGTAGTAGCGCCCTCTGTGCGGGGATGATGGAAGTACTAAAGCTCCCGGCTTCCCGAGGGATAAACTGACGGTACCTGCTGTGTACCGTTATGTGCGCCAGTTGGCTGCATGTGATTCTACGCTTCAAACACAGATAGCAGCAGCGACGAATTTGTTTATTTTTAAACTTGTTGTTCGTCACCGTTATGTTGGTAATCCTATACAAATATTGTTTCGACGAAAGTGAATTCGTCGGTGTTTATTTTTACCACAAAGATGTTTATTATATAGGTATTCAAGTTTAAAAATACTAGGTTGATTTTGATTAAATGCGATAATTCGATATGAACATCCTTACTGATATTATAAAAGCGAAAGTGAGTTTGTTTGTTTGTTTGTTACGTCTTCACGCCTAAATGGCAAAACCGATTTGGATGAAACTTGGTACACGAATAGACCATGTCCTGGAATAGGACATACGATAGGTACTTTTTATCCCGGAAGTATGTTCCCTTGGGATAATTTTCTGCTATCACGCGGGCGAAGCCGCTGGGAGCAGCTAGTGGAGAATAAAACAGATTTGAAGAAGACGGCTAATAATATCTTTCTTGCTGGCGTATCGTGTATGCCAGCCTGCGTTTTTGCAGTAGAACAAGCAATCATGCCCGAGGCTATTGTCAGCTTGATAATATCAGTTCCACATCTTGCCTAGGCGCAGGCAAGTAGCAAACTGAAGCGATGCGTCATCCATCATGAGCCTTTGGTGAGGTAGGAAAGTTTGGGAAGCCACAATTGCGACTCCCATTCCCTCACAGTATTCGAAGACATTATATAAGTTATATAATATATATTATATAAATTATTCTGCATTACTGTACAGCACCACATTTCACACTGACATTTATCAAGTATACTACAAATGCGGTACTTCAAAAAGGTAGATCTAGATACATGTAAAATTCCTAGTTTATGTCCGGAACTAAAACTATGAATTAAAAAAAACATGTTGGGGACCCAGGAGAGGAATGTCGGTAAATTGTTGGCTTATAGCTACAGATTTGCCGTTGCCGGCAATCTGGGAATATTGCTGGCAATATTGCCACCAATATTCATACATCGGGCAATATTCCCGGCAATATACCCACCAATATTCCCACTTTACGGCAATATTGCCGGCAACGGCACATCTCTACTTATATCTACTTGAAATACACAGATAGGAGGAGCGAAGGTTTGACTGGCCTGATGGTCTAGTAGTTAGTGACCCTGACTGCTATGCCGGAGGTCGTGGGTTCAATTCCCACCCAGGACAAATATTTGTGTGATGAGCTTAATCATTTGTTCTGTGTCTGGGTGTAATTTATCTATAATATGTATGTATTTAGAAATATTTAAATATGTTTATCAGTAGTCTAGTACTCATAACACAAGCTTTGCTTAGCTTGGGACTAGACGGCGTTGTGCGATAGTTGTGGAATATTATATTATTATTATTATAGTTTGATCCAAAGCGTTAATAAGTATCTGATAAGTGTAATGCATGATTTAATTAATATTTTGTATTTAATAAAGGTCCAAAACACACTCTCGGCGCATCGTGTTCCACGCGAGGTTAGCGAACATTGCACGGTAGGTTTTGCTCTCAGGTTTGCCACAGTCAAAGCTTTGATTGACGAAAAACCAACCGTCTAATCTGATGATTGACGGTTTTTAGTACTGAATGACGAAAACCATCATTCATGATTGATGGAATTGATTGACGCTTGCATAACCATATGGTCGCCGTTAAAAAGATGGCAGCAAAATGACCAAATCCACTGGGTTCGATACCTACTAGGGCCGCAGGAATTTTCGAAAGAGTTACCATGGCCCTAAAACGCAAAAGGCAACTGAAGGAACAAACGTAGGTTTTAGTCAGTAAAAGACAGACACCTCTCGCTCCATCAAAATTATTTTAGGACTTGCTACCTCAAAAAAAAAACTATACCTCTCCTGTCCTTGTTGCTACGTCACTTCGTGCTAGCAACTGTTTTTGGGGGCCCATTTATTGAGTGTGAAAGTCACCCCCTGCTTTTTTGTAGTTAGATTATTAACATTATTCTGGCTTACATAGTTCTTGGAAACCAAATGATCTTTTAGCCTCCCAAAATCAAAGCTATCTATTGGTATAGAGCTGTGATTTTGGGAAGCTACCATACCTAAATCATGCATAGCCTTTTCCGTGTGTCGTAATAGTTTCCCACCAACCGGGGCTAGTCGTTGGGTGCAGTTGCAATGCGCATACAGGGATTATCGTCGGTTGATACAGACAGTAGCATCAATTGCGTACTCCTCCCGCATTAATTAACTGGAGGTAATCAACTGGTTACCTCCTTTCTAAGGTATAAGAAAGGAAGTAACCAGTTGATGACGCAGTCCGAACCTGTTCCATGAAGACAGTCTAAGGAGCATAGATCTGCGAGTTGGCTTTACTTTTCTGTAAGCGTTCGAGAGCAGTGGTGGTCGAGTGGTAATGGCCCCGACTTACGAGTTGTAGGTCCCGGGTTCGAAGCTAGCCTGTCGAGCTTTACGTAATTTATTTCATCACCACTGCTCTCAAGACGGTGAAGGAAAACATCGTGAGAAAACCGGCATATCCTAGAACCAAAAATTCGTGTCATTCACCAACCCGCACTTGGACCGCGTGGCGGATTACGGCCGATTCCCTCTCCTAGAGAGGAGGCCTGTGTCCCAGCAGTACATTAATAAAAAAGGCTGATGGAAGCCTTCCCTAGATATTTGGCCTTAGACTCCAAGGTCTTGAGATAAGTAATATATGTAAAGAAATACATTTCCTGAAGTCGCCTCTGCTGCGTAGGCCTTTACTAAACTTATTTATATTTCTCCCTTGCATCCTATCGGATTCACTTTTATGACAAACAATATCTCTTATTCTTCGGGAATCCTATGGATGCGTGACGCACAGGACCGTTCGTTGTGGCGACACATGTTGGGGGAGGCCTATGTCCAACAGTGGACGTCTTTCAGCTGCTATGATGATGATGAATGTCTTTTCTTCATCTTTTACTTGGTCTGCCCTTTCAACCATTTCATTACATGTGAAAAGGAGAGATGACACAAATTATGAGTTTAAATGTGGATGGATGGAGAGGGAGAGGGAGGCCAAAGAAAAGATGGATGGAATATGTGAGAAGTGATATGAAAGAAAAGCATCAAAAAACCATCCGTTACAAAAAACGGCATAAAAATGACGTTTGTTATGTTGTACAGGAGCCCCACTAAATATATATTTTATTAGCTTTTGTCCGCGGCTTCACCCGCGTACATGAAATGTCTATGTCCCTTAAGAGAAAGCAACTTTCTATCGGCGAAAAAATGTTAGCAATCGGACCAGTTTTCAGAAATCACAAAACAAACTTTACCTGTTTATAATATTAGTGTAGATTATATTTTTACGAGTAGTATACAGATACACATCATCTGTAAAAATTTCAACTGTCTAGCTATCATGGTTCATGAGATACAGGTTGGTGACAGACGGACAGCGAAGTGATAGCGATGAAGTCCTGTTTAGCCCTTTAGATACGTAACCCCAAAAAAAATTAGTTTAGTTTAATTAAAACTGGACGTGCCATAATATTTTTTTATCTATCATAGATAGGTATATTGGGCAGAACTATATACATAGTAATTCACACCTGCCTTTATTTACACAGCAACACAGGTGCAGAGACTTACCAGGTACTTGATCCCGTTTATGTACGTAGGTTTATCTACAAATTTCCAATTTACACTCGAAAGTCCGATACGACACCGAGTGGCGAGCAAACAAGGAGTGCTTGGAGGGCAGTGGGGGCGAGAGACCTCGGCAAACGGGCGAACCAGGCGTTTGTACGAAAAACCCAGGCGGGCGCCCGGGGCGTTCGGGGCAAACACGCCGTCTCCCGGGAGCCGCTCATTAGTTGTTCAAACACGCCGGCGGCCACTTTGACAAGCAGCGCGGCAGGACCTGCTCCGTCCCGCCAAGGACCGATCTTCCCCTTCACTGATCTAACGCTAACTATAGAGAGCTATCGGGAGTGCAGATAGTAAATACGCGGTTTGTTTTATTAGACAAACGATGGTATCTTTGCATAGGCGTTTACGTAAATCTGGTAGAATTAACAAACTGGTCTATGTTGAGGCGGTTTTGATGTTCCTAACTTAACCTACCCGCCTTGTATTTCTCTGGGTATACATAGGTATGTACAAAAGTACAAAAATATGTTACGAATGCTGACAGTCGGAAAACGTAAAAGGAAAGGAAGGTATGAAAGCAAGAAGGAACAGGATGGGATTTTTAGTCAGTAAGAGACTGACATGATCTCCTGTTCCGCCCAAGGGATGTCATTTGGATGATTTTTTACTACAAAAAATAATTAAGGACCCTCCCATCATAAGGTTTTTTTTTATTCGAGTTTACTAAGTGTCATTATTTAATTCATGAATCCCCAAGCGACCACCGGTGGCCGCGCATCTATTGTCTTACTATTGTGTCTCTAATTGACGGTATCTGAAGGGTTAAGGAAGTGATTATACATTGGTGAGAACACGTTACCAGATGAGTGTCAAACCGCGTCTTTAGTGAGTACATACGTCACGTGATCTCTGCTAATGGCGGCGTCAGCTCGCAATCATGGCGATGGGTGAGGCTCATCAATCACAGGCTCAGGTGCACTACAGCCCGTCCCCCGTCCCCCGCGCCGCACCACCTCTCCGGACCCTGCCCTCGTCTGCACTGCACAGTCAAAGGGCCTCGCTACAGTCTTCAATTATAGCTGTCGTGACTACGGAATTGTCTTCAAGGGGTAAACTTTTCGCAAAAATAAAGCACCTAAGAAAACGTATGTTTGTTATCGTCGTTCAAAAGCACTGTATGAAACTGAAAAGTATATAATATATACATGATGTGTATAATAAATATGTGACAGTCTATCTACCTGCATGCCTTCCATACTCCTACCTAATATTCGTCGAAAGGAATCTACATGCGACTGCGGGATTGTTCGAAAGAGTTAGCACAGCCTTGGAAAGCTAAGGGGCTCTTTGCGTAGGAAGGAACACATGTGGGTTTTAATCAGTAAAAGTCTGACACTCCTTCTCGCTGTATCCAGAGCGGGACAAGCTATTTGATGATTTATTACCTAAAAAAAGCCATCTGCTTGGCATAGCAAAGGCAGCTTACATCTACTTATATGTAGACCTTACGACTTAAATAATTTAAAATTGTAGTTTCCCAATGGGTGTTTGATGTGCCACCTTTTGAGAAATAATATGTTTGATTTAAGCGTTCTGTAACCTGGCTATATATTAGAGAATTTAAATGTGTGGTAATTGGATCCGTATTACGATTGTATTAAGATTAATCCTGGTTTCGTTTTGAGAACCTGCATTTTGTGTTCTAATTTTATAATTTAACTTATTACCCTACTATCTGACCCAGCAATCTTCGTATCGCCTAACAGTCAATTAATGTAGTATATCTTTCGATATAGTCAACCTATTGCGATGAAACAAAGCCTAAGTAAATATCACGTTACTCACAATGTATAATAGTAGTCTTCATCGATTTCGTACATTTTAGGTGATGCGCGCACAACTAAAAACTTCTACAGATTTATTATATGTATAGATAATACACTATTTCAGTACATTATCTGTTCGTTACTTCGAATTATTTTGCAAGAAAATTATTGTGCGCACATTTAACTCGTTATCTTAAAACATCAAAACTTTTTGGTCATTAATATTAGTTACAACATTTTAATAGTTTTTGATGAAGGCGTCATAGTTGCCTGGTTCATTAGGAATTTGCTGAAGTTCCTTGGACTCTCAAATCCTAAAATATTCTTAATTATCGTAATTAAGATCCCTCACAGCTTTGTGCCATATCTACACTAATATTATAAAGAGGTAAAGTGTGTCTTTTTGTTTGTATGAGGTAATTTCTGGGTAGGGAAGTATGGGTTCGATTGCTTAAATTTTTCTTAAATTTTATCACCGATAGAAAGCTGCTCAGTTTCTGAGTGACATAGGTTATAATTTATGTGCACGGACGAAGCTGCGGGCAAAAGCTAGTAATCTATGATTACCAGATTTTTCCACCTGCTTCACCTGCTTGAAAGACGTCAGTAATTTCAAAGGTCTACTACCGAAATAAAAATAAGGTATTCCGTGTCATCATCCAGACGATGAGCTACTCGTATCACAAGTTTTATGCGAATCCGTGTAGTCATTGAAGTGGATTGTTCAACAAACATCTTGACTTTACCTACATTTGTTTTATTAGTTATATCAAGCGTGCACCTTTGGCTTACAAAAATGTTTGTTTTGTAGATAGCAAAGTCGAGCAAATAGTGTTAATCATTAGGTTGCTCTATATATTACCTGCAGATATGTCGTCATCTTACTGCCTTTGTTCCATTTTACTTGTGTGACAACACAGTTTTACGCTATCACGTCAGGGAGTCATCGTTTTTCTTTTATATTACTCCTCACACAATCCATCCGTCTTGGCTCCCTCTCCCTCTCCATCTATTTACCCATAACATGTGTTTTATTCCTCGTCTTCTTATGCGATACCAAGACAATCGACTCCCTTCCAAGTTTTCGGTCACTGGTGTTGCTTTCAAACTTCCTCTAATATAATCATTTCTCACTTTATCCTTTCTCGTCACACCACATATACATCTCAATATTTTCATCTCCGCTACATGCAATCTTTTTTCATCGATCTTTTTCATAGTCTAACATACAGCATTGCAGGTCTTATCAGGGACTTGCAGATTTTACCCTTCAACTTGAGGGGCAACCGTGGGTCGCAAGTTGTTCCAGTAACTGGTCGCCATTTCCATCTGAGTTAATCCGGTGTGTTACGTCTCGGTCCACTTCACAATTCCAAAAAAAAAAAACCCAGGACAAATGTTTGTGTGATGAGCATAATCATATTTTGTTCTGTGTCTGGGTGTAATTTATCTATAATATGTATGTATTTAGAAATCTATAAGTATGTTTATCAGTTGTCTAGTATCCATAACACAAGCTCTGCTTAGTTTGGGACTAGACGGCGTTGTGTGATAGTTGTGGAATATTATTATATTATATATTCCCTTGGACAAACGACCTGAGGTACCGAAAATCGCAGCCTGTGAGAGCTAATGGCACAGGACTACAGAGACTGCCGAAATTGCAGAACACCTGAGATGAATTCTATAATATTTTACTATCGCTGCCAATAACTAATACTGGAGTAATCTATATCTATAGTGATATTATAAAGAGGTAAAGTTTGTTTTTATGTTTTTTTGTTTGTAGGAGGTAATTTCTGGAAGCCCGATTGCGAATTTTTTTTTACCGATAGAAAGCTGCTTTATTCCTGAGTGACATAGGCTAATGATTAAGTATATTTTATGTACGCAGGCGAAGCTGCGGTCAAAAGCTAGTTTATAGATAAAGTTATTACAGACAAGATTATAAAGAAGTCGCAGATTATTGTGGAAGAATTTTTTAATGCCCAATGCCTATTCTTTTGACAATGTATACTACTAATTACTATATGTGGTCCTACCAGATAGTTCAGTACCGAAATATTTATTCATTGCTCTATTTTTGTTTTAATTTCATTTTATGCTCTTTTATTTTTTATTCATGCATAGTTTTTTATAGTATTTATATCACTAACTTCATGACTGATTTGTTACATGACATTTTTAAATATATCTATTTTTATATAGCTTATTTTTCTGTATCTAGGTTGCATTTTGGTGAAATAAAATAAAATATTAATGTCTGCTACCTGCTACTGCTGTACTGCAGCAGTGAAAAATTAAACTTTTATGTCCATGCAATCTAAAGATAAAGCTGATTATCCCCTGTTTAGGAGCATATTATGTTAGGAAATTTGGCATACGGTAAATTAGGTCACTACATCATAAAAAACCGGGCAAATGCAAGTCGGACTCGTGCATTGAGGGTTCCGTACTAAATTACCTATGAAAACAGTTTAATTCCCGAATTGTGTTAAAACGATTTTTTTGTACAAGTACAATTTTTCACTTGGACTGGAAACGTGCCTTAGTTTCTAAAGTTTTTTAAGTGCCCTTGCTATGTGAAATAAATATATTTTTAACTGAATTGAATATTGAATTTATATACGCATTCGTAGATACTATTATTTTCAGTTGATATATACCTACTTATTAAGGGTTAGTAGTTCATTTGGTAAATAAATTATTAAGTATCATTTGTGAGTTAAAAAATAATTACAGACATTAACATAATTTATCCCATATCTCATAGAATTCTTACGACAGTTAGGACATGGTGGGTCACGACGTATCTGGGTAATTAATCAAACAACTCTTTAGCAGCATCTAAAATATCCAACGGCGTAACAGTTAAGCCAAATAAGTATTTCAGTAACAAAAATGTTAATTAAAAATATGTACAAGTCGAGTATGGGGACAGTCGCACAGTCGCGATGCAGCTCGGCATGTGGCCGGGAGGGCGCAAATCGAATTAGTCGAGGGTAAGTGGAGAATGGCGCACGCACACCGCCCATAACTGACGCATTATCAGATTAGATGCCGCGGCTGCGAGCGCGAGCCGTGGCCTGCGAGGTGACGCCGCCAGCGAGCGGCAGGCCCCGCAAATACATGCTATGTTTTACTAACGCTGTTTGTCTTGTTCTGATTTGCTGTGTCAAGGTCGAAATTGTATGTACTTTGTAGGATTTAGTTTTGAGTTTTGACTTAATCAGGTTAGACGAAAATAGTAGAGTCAGAAAATATGAGTTTCTGCCACTAATATTGTCATCGAAGTATTAGAATAATTTGCCTGCAGTGGTGTTCCCGTCTGATTATAATTTGGGTATCTTCAAGTCTAGATTGAATAGGCTTTTAATATAATAGTTTGATTGACTGTCAACGATTGCATCACTGCTTAACATCAAATAAGATCGCAGTCAAGTACCTATCACTTAAAAAAAAGATGCTGTGTTACCCGGTTACTGGGTTGTGTACCTAGGTCAGACAGGTGCTTTAAATAAAATCTAATATTCACCTGCTTCCGGTAACACAGGAAGCCGATCTTAGCACGGTTAGGAAAAGGCTAAGCATTGATTTTGAACAGAAAATGATATGGCCTAAACTGATATTATTATATAATGTTTGTTAATTAGGCTCTATACCTTTTGCGCTAACGTTTAAATAGTCTATTAATAGTATGTGTATACTCTACCCGTTAAGTGCAAAGAAATAATCTATATATACCATTTACTGATTTATCACGAAATCTCAGAAACTATAACACCTACAAACTTTAAATTTGGCAGGTATGTTCCTTATAGGGTGTAGACATCCACTAAGAACGGATTTTATGAAAGTCTAGCCCTAGCAGGGTAAAATGAGGGGTGGAAGTTTGTATGGAGAAATCAGCTTTTATGCGGGCGAATCCGCTGGCAGAAGCTAGTGCTAAAATATAAACATGTTATTCATTAAATAGTGTGCAGAGATAATATAGGAATACAAAACAAACACATAAGACAAAAACAACGAAAATGGTACATTCGTCGACAGCGAAGGAGAAAAACTCAGCGGCAGTTGTTGTTTGATTGCAGGTTGCTAAGTGATCACATATTTTACCGCGGAGACTCGTTGTTTTTCATCCCGCGAGACGCGACAGTCGCAGAATACCCGCTATTTACGCTACCCCTGTCTACGCACTTTGGTTTCTGTAATGATAAACAGTTCCTGGAGAGTTTCTTTTGAGTGGAAATTGCTGAAAAGAATCGGAGTAACGTCGAGTTTTTTGTAAAGAATTTGTATAATCCTAAATGCGATACCTATTAGGTATTACTAATAAATTAGTAGTCATTCGATCTATACGTGGTTCTCTGATACTGTACTTGTTATTATGATTAAGGTAATTCCTGAAACGTAGTTCGCTGAAAACATAGTTGAAACCGGACATAATATATTATTTGGATTTGAGGTGTTTCTTTAACGTCCCTGTGAATGTTTGTTTCGCTACCTTTTCACGGAAATGAAACATCGTTCCTTTTGTAGATACGTGGCTGGTCCATTGAGAAAAGTCCCTACTACTAAAACTAGGTATAAGTCTATTTGGTTTTTCGTTTTTTGCTGAGCTTCCAGGCTTACTACTCATAATTGCCAGACGTAGCTACTTAAGTGCTTTGGTTAATATAAGGGAACAAGAGTAAAACAACAAATAGAGAAATCTTACAATTGTTCTTTTGAATATAAACCTACAAAAGTTTTTACAGGACGTTATCTTGATTTTTTTATTTCAATAAAAGTACAACTAATAGATCTTATCAGTAAAAAACGTAATAAATCCAATATGCACAATTCTGTTACAAATCATGGATCAAGTGCTAATCACCATGCAACAAAACCAAACAGGAAAAGTAATAAAAAAATAACAACAACAAAAAAGCCAGTGTAATTAATATAAATAATAAATAAGGTAGCGGGCTGAGTGTCGCGAGCGGGCGCGGGCGCGTGCGCCGTCCCTGGGGACAGGAGACGTAGTAATTTCAATATTGTGAATATTATACGCGTCATTTTCTCACACGATCCCCTGCACTTGTTAGCCCGCCCGCTGAGCTTGGATGTGTGTTAGATTTGCGCTATCAAAATATATGTATAGGATAGTTTGCGTTTATTTTATTATAATTAATTAATAAATATTATGGCTTATTGTTAGTTAGAGTTATATATAAAAACTTCAAAAAAATACAAAAGTGCACAAAAAAGAACAAATTGGGCATCAAAAAATATTATTTATCATTTTATTTAGTTTGAATGTTTATATTGTAACTGTAGAATTTTGGTATCTGCCTGTGCAATACCAACTTTCTGGATTGGTTGATATTTTTAGGGTTTTAGTTTATTTGATGGTTGTGGTTTGATTTTCGTTCGGTTTAAATGATACGAGTTTAGTTTGGTTATGGTTTAGACAAATAATTATAAACAAAGAAAGCTCAGTTAATTTAATCTAAGATATGAATAAGATATTGACTGGTTTTGGTACGGTTTAAGTTACGCGATTGAGGGTCGAATACGCACTGACTTTAGTAATTAGTTTTGCTGATTTTATAAAAATGCACGAGAGCAAAAATGATAAGCAGTTCGTTCGTTGTTCGTATTGCTACGAACAGTAACAAAAGTAAAACGATTTTCAATTGTAATGTGTATTATGTAAGTAGTCCTTGGGTCTTTAGACAAAGTGAAATTATATTAAGAAAAGAGGTAGTTAAAAGTTCAACATCATCAACAAAATGTTTGGCATTGTTCACATGACTTTTAGTAGAGTATTTTGACATTTTGACAATCGTTGACAAAATGACGTTTTGTCTAGCACCTCACAACAGTTGCGCGCTGTTTAAGTGGGAAGGTAGGTACTACAGCAGAAATCTTTTAAGAAAATGACACTTACTGCCGCACTCAGAGACGTCATTTAACTTTAATGTCAATTAACCCTTCAGATACCGTCAATTAGAGACACAATAGTAAGACAATAGATGCGCGGCCACCGGGTGTCGCTTGGGGATTCATGAATTAAAGCAAAACCTAAGGTACTTAACGTCATAAAGATATAGACTATTATTCAATGACAAAATTAGTAAATCAGAGATTAGCGTTAATGGACGTCTCTGAGTGCGGCAGTTAGTCATACACCTTATTACAGCTTCGCATAGTAAAAGACGTTTAGCAGAATGTACTATCTTTGGCTGCTTAAGTAGGTTAGTAGGTACATTACTTCAGCAGAAATATCTTAAGGAGAACAACACGTCACTAGGGAAATAAAGATGTAAGTTAAAAGTTTTGAACCTACGGGCTCCAGGAAAAAAGTTGCCCGACGATCTAAAGATGTTTGTTTGACACCGATTTTTTTTTTAAGTGTAGCGATATCAATAGTTAACGTTATTTTCAAGACAATTTTCTTTTAGTGTTAGGGTTCTGTATCCGAAGGGTAAAATGGAACCATATTACCAAGACTCCGCTGTTCGTCTGTCTGTCATCAGGACCAGCTTTACGAACCGTGATAATATGTAGACAGTTGAAATTTTCACAGATTACGTATTTTTGTGGCCACTATGACAACAAAAAATATGTAATATGATTATACAAATGAACGTGAGTTGTTAAATAAATACTAAAAAACAGAATAAAATTAATATTTAAGGTGGCCCCGATAGACCAAACGTGATTTCTTTGCTATATGCGAGCCCGACTCGCACTTAGCCGGTTTTTATTTCTATATGAAATCTTTAATTGATTCTTATTTCTGACAATATTTTTTTTTATTTCATATAAATCAGTGCTTGACTACCATTCTACCTGGTGGTAAGCAGTGATGCAATCGTTGATGGTGAGACGCACATTGCTGTTAATAAGAACTAAATGTAGGTACAATATTTTATTTAACAAATCCTAAAAGTAGCAATTTTAGATAACTATAATGTGTAATAAGTATTTACTGCCTTTACTTGCAAAGCGTTCCACAATTACACGTTGGCCTCAGATTTTAGCTCGAAGAGTTTCCTTAAAGAACTTTATCAGTTGTTCAGTTATGCTCAGGATCCTACACTAAATGAAATGACTCTGTTTTATTACAAACCTGTTTTCAGATTGATATAATTGGGCTGTTTAATTTATCTTTATATATTCATTATACGTTTGTCAACTAACTTCTCCTCAACGGCTGGACCAATTTGGATGAAATTTTGTGTGTATGTATATTTGAGTGGGTCCATGGGTGGTGGCCAACTTTCGGACAAGAAATTGTCAATCGGGACCGCTAGTATAATAAAGAACCCAATTATAAGTCTGGTCATAAATACTCTTATAATTTACACTAATATTATGAAAAGGTAAGGTTATTTTTGTTTTGTATCAGGTAATCTCTGAAAGTTCTTGTCCGATAATCCGTCCTAAAATTCTTCATCGATAGAAAGCTGCTTTATGCCTGAGTCACATAGGTTATATTTTATGTACGCGGGCGAAGCCGCGGGCAAAATCTAATTAAAAATTTCTAATTAAGTTTTATGCTATGTACACTAATATAATAAAGAGGTAAAGTTTGTGATGTTTTTTTGTTTGTAGGAGGTGATCTCTGAAAGTACTGGTCCGATTGCGAAAATTTTTTCCCCTATAGAAAGCTGCTTTGTTGCTGAGTGACATAGGCTGTATTTTATGTACACGGGCGAAGCTGCGGGCAAAAGCTAGTCTGTAATGAAGATGTAGGTAGACTTTAAGATATAGGTGAAACATTGTCTTTAAAATGTTTTTCTTTTTGCAAATCTTGACTCACAACAACTGTACCATTGCAGTTTTACCATTACTATTTTTCTAAAAAAAAAAAACTATTCAGTAAAATCTGAAAAAATAAACGAAAGTTTTATAAAGATTAAAATGTCTGTCTTTAGTAATTCAGAGCGTCACAACGTACACACTCGGCTCAGAGCTGAGCACGCGGAGCTCTCGTAAAGAACTTTATCAGTTATCGAGTTATCCCCCAGGATCCCACACTAAATGAAATGATTCCGTTTTATTACGAGCCCGGCTTCAGATTGATATAATTGTTTTGTATTTTGTCTGAAATGATGATGCCAAACATTTATATTTATCATTTAAACAAGTAATTTACATTGTTGCACTTAGTTTGGCGGTATTTACAATGTTGTTTTGGTTAATAAAATGATAGTTAAGATGTGCCATAAAATATATAATTCTCTGCAAAGTTTCGTAATGTTCTTTATCCTATATCTAGTTTTTTTTTTACAAAAGTTTGCAGAATACCCACTTAATGTTTGCCGGACAAAACTTTGTCGTTGTTGTAAATTTTTAAATAGCAAAAAAAATTTTAAACAACAAAATAAGTAAAAGTTTCTTTTTTTTTTAATAATAATAATGAATCATTAATGCGGTGAGGCTAAGTTTAATATTATTATTTTAATTAAGTAACATTTAACAAAGTTACAGTCTAAATACCTACAGTCATTCGTTAAGTAGGTACCTACCTGGATCGTTAATTACAACTTTTTTATTTTCCTCAATGACAAAGGAACTGTCGGCGAAAAGAAAAGTAGACAAGTGTCGTGACACGCACCCCCGAGCGGGCGCGGAGAGGGGGTGCGCGCCGACCAATGGGGAGCGCGCGCTGCGGCACCGGCGCCGACCATTGGCCGGCTGTCGGGGGTGCGCGCCCCGCCCCGTCCTCGAGGATCGTCCTTATTGAATTAGGCTTATCATTCGATTTCAAGTGGGGCGAGCGCGCGGTCCTCCGCGCCGGCAAAAACTATCGTTGGGATCCGATACCATCTGTAATCGGCATAATTCGATATAGTCGCGGCTCATCCAATTATGCGGCTGTGAGCCTTCGCGCGCTTCCTCGAGCCCGACACAAGACGCACGCGCCCCGCGCGGCGCGGGCACTATTGTTGTTTTACGCGAAATTTTAATTAGGGGTCTGATCGGAGCACATGGTTGGGTGTTTGGGTAGCTAGCCGGTGCAGTCTGATCACCATGGAGTACGGGTACCTGAGCGGCGCGGGCGGCGGCTTCGACGGCGGCTGCCTGGGCTCGGGCGGCGGCGAGCTGTCGTGGGGCGAGCTGGCGTCGTGCGGCCAGATGTCGCAGGCGGCCTACCGCTACCAGGGCATGCGCTACCAGCCGCCGCCGCCGCAGTGCGCGCGCCCGCAGGATGCTGCCATGAGGAACCACCACATATTCCCACCATCCATGAATTTACAACGTAAGTAATACTTAAAAACTTTGTCCGACGGCATTTGTTTGAAGGTTTGACAGCATATTGTTTTGTTTGTAAACATAAGATCGCATCGCATCATTTAAAACTTACTTTATACTCTTCATATAATAAAAAAACAACCATGATGTAGAAAGTAATAAAAATCAGTATTCAAGCATATTTTCGTAGCGCGTTGGTTACGCATAACTTTCGTAGCGGTGACGGCTACGAACGGCGGCGTGCGGCGTGCGGCGTAGCGCGTAGACGTTTCTTAAGATGCTACAAAATCATAAATATTTTACTTCGTTCCGTTATTTGCTACATCAACATTTTTGCTCACACAAATGTTAATATCAATTATACTGGCAAATATAATTTATGAACCTCCTTGGATTTGAATTTGTAAATAATTATATATTAATTATGTAGCTGAAAAGAAAGTGTTAAGCTATCCTAAAGAGAACGTTATCATTTCAAAATAGTTGAATAGGTACGAATATATTCCGTAACATCACTATCTACAACGCTCTTCCTTCTTTGTTAAATGACTGCCTTGTAATGGCCAATTCCTTACTCTAACTATTATATTAAAAGGTACATGCGAACGTAAGTTTCTTTGTTTATCACGCTTTCACGCCTTAACGGCTAAACGGATTTGCATGAAACTTATTCCATTGGTAGATCATATCTTGAATAGAAAACATAATACTTATTATCCCGGAAGTATGTGTCCTTGTGATAATTTTTGAATTTCATGCGGTTGAAGGTCCTAGCCACTAACGTCCTTGAAAAAAAAACTTGCCTCGTAAATGTAACAAAATACAATTAAGTATTTAAAGTAAAAATAAATGTAATGTTAGGTGTCATGAAAGGTATTGAGGCCTCCATAGACAGAAACGTTTATTTCAAATAGAGCAATTACAGGCAGTTTTGAATTTCAAAATGTTGGTCAGTAAAAAAAGGACTTAGTTCATCAAATAAATGTAATGTTAGGTGTCATGATCAGTTTTGAGGCTTAGCTACTCGTTCTAGTTCATCACTAACAGTTGCAGTTAGTGTTATGGCAGCTTGGAACAAAAGCTTCAACTTAGTTTTAGGTTGCTATAGAGTTACTCCGTCTGCTACTATTCGTCAAATTTGAGATCTAGGTTAGGACCTGGTTATTTGGTGACGCCATATATTGGTTCGATTGGTTCCCTAGTTCCACTAAGGCCGAAACCGACGGGTTAACGTACTCTTTGAGTTATGGAAGCACATAAAGATGTCAATTAAATAAATCTGGTATCAGTAACCATATCTGGTATAGTTAAATTTACCTACAGATTCGATTAAAATGTAAAAATTTATATAGAAAATGGTTTTAAAATTAACTAACTATCAGTTACGGTTTAATTAATTGTATTTAATAATAATAACGTAGGATGGATAAAATGGTGAACAACTTGTGACCCACGCATGCCCCTAAAGTTGAGGGGTAAAATTTACAAGTCCGTTTTAAGACCTGTCATACTGTATGGATCAGAATGTTGGACTGTGAAAAAGAAAGATGAAAAAAGATTGCATGTAGCGGAGATGAGAATGTTGAGATGGATATGTGGTGTGATGAGAATGGATAAAGTGAGAAATGAGTATATTAGAGGAAGTTTGGAAGTGGCGCAAGTGACTGAAAAGTTGAAAGGTAATCGGTTGTCTTGGTATGGTCATGTGAAGAGGAGGGATGAAGCGCATACTACTAAGAAAGTTCTGAGTATACGTGTAGATGGATGGAGAGGGAGAGGAAGGCCGAAGAAAATATGGATGGATTGTGTAAGGAGTGATATCAAAGATAAGGGAGTTAGTGATAGTTTGACGGGTGACAGGACAGGATGGAAGAAAAAAAAACGTGTTGCGCCGACCCCAAATAAAACGGGACAAGGGCAGGAAGAACAAGAATAATAATAATCTATGGATTTTGTATTTTAGACAACTTTCTGAAGTTACCTTTTTACCTGGGAAATCATCGAAAGACTTCTTCTACGCTGTGGAGCAGGAGGAAATACCGGACTTTTACTGACTAAAACTCACAGTGCGCTTTCAGTTGCTCTTTTTGCAAGGACTACGGGAACTCTTTTGAACAATCCGCAGCCCTGGCATGCATCTGGATAGTTGGTAGGACGAGATTTTTTTGCAATTTCTGTTTGTTAAAACCTATATTAAGTTCTATAATTTTATAGAACTAAATATAGGTCAACCGCCTTCTGTGGAGCATAATATAATTAAACTTTAATCATTTAAATAATTATGAACTAGCGTTTGATTTATTCTTCAAATATCATTAAAACTGTTCAGAGAAGGTCGTTCATGTTGGAATTTATGCTAATTAGAATCTAATAACGCACTGGTTTCTAAGAAGTTTTGAAACCCAATGAATGGGTCATATAATTACTTAGACCCTAAAAAGAACTAGCGTCTACCTGTAGTTTCAGGTGTGATTAGTACTTTATTGTTCCAAACGATTTTACTATCAGACAAGGAAGAAGAAAGAGAGTGAGATAGAATGTGAAGAGATGAAAAGAATCCTTACTTAATATTATAAAAGCGAAAGTGAGTTTGTTTGTTTGCTTGTTACGCCTTCACACCTAAATGGCAAAACTGATTTTGATGAAACTTGGTACACGGATAGACCATGTCCTGGAATAGGATATAGGATACTTTTTATCCCGGAAGTAAATTCCCTTGGGTAAATTTTCTGCTATCTAGTAATACATATTTTAAAATCCAGGTTCATCAGGTTAGATCTGAAAATTTAACAGCCAGACAAAAAATATTAGTAAGGAGTCGTTGAGTGTCGTCTGCCTTTTGAGGTTTATGAACAGCATTGAATTCGACCGTCTTCGTTGACCTTCTCGCTTCTAGATTTAGTTAACAGAAATATGCCACTAATTGAGCTGTACTATTAAAATTTCTACCATAAAATATCTACAGATCATAATCATAATCATAATCATAATCATAATCATAATCATAATCCTTTATTTGTTAGAATATGGTAGGTATGTACATTACATGGTCTTAGGTTTAAACACTCAGTCTCGTCACGTTCTGCCACATGGGCGTACAAATATAAAAAGTTATTTATTTACTTACATTAAATAGTGATAGTTAATATAATTGAAATTAGAGATGTCAAATAAAATCATATAAATAATCATTGAATTAATATGTCAAAGTGTCATTTAAGTAGTCATTTAAATTATAGTAACATTTATCAAACAAAAATTCTTTAAATTTTTTCTTAAACTCGGTCAAGTCCAACTCTCTAATGGGTTTTGGAATTTTATTATAAATTTGCGGGGCTCTGCAAAATATGCTTTTTCGCATAAGAGCGGTTTTGGCTCTGCGTCCTCGTAGAATGTCATATCGCCTATTACGTTGGACTTTATCAGAAAGGTAAGGAAATAAATGTGGATTGGATCTTACAAATAAGGCAGTCTCATATATATACAAAGCTGGCAGTGTCAGAATTTTATGTTTCCTGAAATATGGCACACAACTGTCCGTCACTTGAAGTCCAAACATAGCTCTTATACAACGCTTTTGGGCTTTAAAAGCAGCTTCTCTATTAGTAGAGTTGCCCCAGAATATAATGCCATATCTTAGTATAGATGCAACAATACCATGATAAGCTGTGAGCAGTGTATCTGTGTTAACTATTGGTGCAAGTTTATATAAGGCAAAAGATGAGCTACTAATCTTCTATATGATCTATTGCATAATGTTTCTATATGATCCTTCCAGTTAAGCTGACTGTCGATTATAAGGCCTAAGAATTTTGCACTATCCACGTCATTAATATTATTATCTTGGAACTTTACATTCATTTTAACACTGGGTTTTTTATGGCCAAAGTGCATAATTTGAGTTTTATCCAGATTGATTTTCAAATTATTATTACTAAGCCAAGAGATAATAGAGATTAAAGCGTTATTAACATCTGCTTCATATAGGTCAGGATTATTACAAGCTACTGTTACTGTACTATCGTCAGCAAATAGTGTAATGGGGTAGTCTATGGCTTTAGGCAGGTCATTAATATATATTAAAAAAAGCAGGGGGCCTAGAACACTGCCCTGTGGTACGCCAAAATGTACAGTACGTGTTTTAGATAGGTACGTAACTTGTTCTTTAGTTTTCAAATTTAAGTCTGTTATAGCAGTTATTTGCTTTCTATTTGAGAGATACGTGCTTAATAAATCTAAAATATTACCTCGTATACCGTAGGAGTCAAGTTTGTTTCTTAAAATGTCAGGGTTAACACAGTCAAAAGCTTGAGTCATGTCACAGTACATAGCACAAACAGGAGTCTTATTGTCAATATTGGTCATAATTGTATTTAAGAAGTCATATATTGCCATATTTATTGTTTTGTTTTTCCGAAACCTTTTTTGCTCATTACAGAGAATCATATGTTTTTCTAAATACGTATACAGTTCATTATATATATACTTTTCATAAATTTTGGAGAAAATTGGCAAAAGCGCAATAGGTCTGTAGTTTTCTATTAGGTCTTTATCCCCTTTTTTGAAAATAGGCTTTACAATGGAGACCTTAAGACGGTCCGGAAAAACACCGCGACTTATACTTAAATTAAGGATATGGCTCAAGTGGTTGGAGATTAGATCGGCAACATGTTTTATGATCTTAGTTGAACAGAACTAAGATAGTATATAATATAATTATGATGTTTAAGGAATGTGAGTTTTTCAGTAGCTATTATGGTTTATCATTTTGACTTGTTAAATAAACAAAAACTATAATTTATTTAGTACATTTTGGCAAGTACAATAATTAGACTATCTTGCATTATAAGGTTTTTTACAATTTCCCAGGATCCCATACTAGGATTCCGTGTGTCGTCGGATCAAATCTCTTCCCAAGTTAGGCACCACATATACAAATATATTTAAAATCATATAGCCTTTTTTTAGTATTCTATTAGTTTAAACATAATATGGTTAAAAAGTTTAAATTTATGCTTACAATCAAACCCAAAATGTTTATTTATTTATTTAATCTTAACCCTTCAGATACCGTCAATTAGAGACACAATAGTAAGACAATAGATGCGCGGCCACCGGTGGTCGCTTGGGGATTCATGAATTAATGCAACATAAAGCACATAGGTGGATTTAATGCCTTTTGGGCATTCTCTGCCCGTCAATCTAGGGTGGTGAAAACAAGATAGTAGGCGTATAAAAAGAAAATTTTATTTAGAAAACAAGAGTAAAAAGTATACATAAAATACACATACATATAAATTTAATATAATATATATATATATATATATATATATACTACATATACATTAATATAAAGTAAGGACAGAAGTTTTGAGACGATTGTGCTATTGGTGTAGAAAATAATTCCGCTTAAATGCATACCGATTTACGGCCGTCCTGATATCGAGAGGAAGCGCATTCCACAGAAGGATGGACTGTGTATAGAAGGAAGAATGAACAAAATCAGAACAATGAGAAGGACAGAGCAGTAGGAGATTGTTAGATGAACGCTGTTTCCAAATTTAATGTTAAGTTATGATATCTACCTATTTTTTAAATTTAATTACCATCACAATTTTGAAGAATAAGCAGGTAGCTAAAAAATTAATATCAAAGTTTAAAAAGTCGACGTTCAGACTGCAGCATTAGCCCCAGCCCTTTTCCAATGAAAGAAGTTAGAAGATACAAATCTTGCATAAATTTTGTTTTTACTACAGAGGAAACAGGTAGTGGTTTGGCCGGATACCGGATATTCGGCAAGCTACGAGGCCAGAGTGCCAAATATCCTATTGCGGGATATTCAGCCCTTTTTCGCGTTTCATGACGCGATTAGTTTGATTGGCTAGAATTTATTTTTCAGCACCTGGCAGTATCTACAGCGAAAGGCTATTTTCAGAAGCTGAAGCTGAAGCTATTTTATGAAGCCAAGTAAATTCGGCTCATACCAAAAAGTGCAAAAAAATTTGGTATTCATTCACCACAATTTGTAAATTGTTAATTTTGAATACTAAACTAATTAATAAAACAAACATTTTTGACGTGAGATTATAAAAAGCAACGATGTCCATAACCTATTGTGATATAGTTTGCCTTGAGCAAAATAATGAGAATTGTTTGAATTTTACGATCCGGAATCCGGCCGGATATTGAATTACTATCCGGTATCCGACCACATAGTCAAAACAAGGCCTAATAAGCCAGATACCGGATAGTTATGGGATGTCCGTTTCATCTCTAGTATATGCTATAAAAACCTCAAGAAGGATGAATCTGATGATGATGATGATGAATTGCGCAAATGCATGACAAAGAGTATGTCTAAGGCTCATATATATATGTATATATATGTCCCACAAAGTTTCCCCAAATACCTAATCGTTATAGCCAAATAGAATGCATTCTAAATAAAGGATAGATTTTTGAAACAATATTACAAAACCTGTTTGTAAAGTACAGATTCTAATGAGCGAATACCTTGGCACAGTTTAATAAAGTCTAGTACCCACTGCCTCACTAGGCAACTCGTGTATGAGCAGATGAATTACAAATAAAAAATGCATGCAAACTGAATCACTGGTTCTCGTGTTGTGAACGTAGCAACGGACAGACGGACGGAGAGAAGTTGCATTTCCTAAAATGTAAGGAGGGTTGTTTAATACAATTAAATTCATAATTAATTGGAGAATTCTCTGTACTAACACTTATTCTTATAAGTTGTAGTAGTTATTTTTGCTCAGTTTCTTCTATCTCTTCTAGATTACCGCGATGTATGCTTTCTTCTGCAGTGGTGGCCGAGTGGTAACGGCCCCAATTTACGAGTTGTAGGTTGCGGATTCAAACCCAGCCAGGCGCATCACTTTGTGTAATTAATTTCATCACCACTGCTCTCAAAACGGTGAAGGAAAATATCGTGAGGAGATCGGCATGTCCTAGAACCAAAAAATTCGAAGACATGCAGTGACATCCACCAACCCGCACTGGTCCCGCGTGGTGGATTACGGCCATTCCCTCTCCTACAGAGGAGACCTGAGTCCCAACCATGGGAACATTATAAGGCAGACTTTGACTGCTTTCTTGACGCGACTGAGAAACTTTTTGGTAAGCTGAAGTATCTGCAGAATTTGTGTTCCGCTTCATTTCTGGCCTTCAAAAGTACGACTATGTCTCAGAATTTCGAAGGCAATTGAAGTAACACACTTCTCTATTCTTCATAATCCCAACTCCTTCTTGTATCTTCGGTTCCAAGAGTCGTTCATCATTTTCTTTTTTCCTTCGTTTTCTTCCCCACTCCTCAAGTCGCAAAGTCACAATTACAGTACAGTGGATCATATACCGTCCGTACTGTGCGCTTCTGGAATTCTCTTCCATATACATGAGGGAACATTTCCTTTTAATATTACCGATCAATATGTCCGTGTAGGTTTTTTTTTATTATAAATAGTCATCATCATCAGCCTTTTTAATGTTCCCACTGCTGGTACTCAGGCCTCCTCTCTAGGAGAGGGAATGGGCCGTAATCCACCACGCGGGCCCAGTGTGGGTTGGTAATTATAAATAGCATGTTTATATATTGTGTGCTGTACACATATTTGTTTATACATTTTTAGTTTTAGAATGATTTAATTGATGGGACTAAGTTTTGTTGAGCATAAATAATTATTATCAGTTGAGCTTAAGTTTTATATAAGGTTTGCTGTAAGATAACTCAATTGTGGGTTCGCCCGAGTTCATCAGTGGTCCTATTTTAATTGTTTTCTAAAAGTTGTGTGTACAATAAAGAATGTGAAATTAATATGAGAACTTGAGATACTCTGATATAAAATAGTTTAAATAAGTACATAATACTTGCAGTTTTGAAAATAAGTATGTTACTACAGCAACCGTAAATATGCATATGCTATCTCTGAGAGTAGGAATATAAATGTTGGTATAACCTTTATTTGACAAATAAAGGTTATACCATCAAATTATAATTGTTGGTATAATACGTAGTACCTATACATAGTAATATTCTAGTTCCATCGCAATGTCCTTAAAAATATCTTAAACAAGCTTTTAATGTAAATTATTTTTTCATAGCAAGCTTTTATAGCTCGGTATACCTATATAATACTCGTCAAGACGAATCATACAAGCTCAAAGTTGATGAGGGTGTGTCGTTTAAATACCAAGTTCCTATAGCCACCTTCCGGTTCCATTATCAGTTCAGGTACTTGTCATAATGATTTTGCATTGTCATCTGATTTACAAATGCATGAAAAATTTCAGCTCAATCGGTATCCGGGAAGTGGGTCAAATTTAATCTGCAAGGTTTGATTACAGACAAACATCGGGACAGGTGAAACTAAATAAAAGCTTGTAATGAAAAGGTTTTTATCTAGCATAAAATAGCATAGCATAATCAGCTTTTTAATGTTCCCACTGCTGGGACTCAGGCCTCCTTTCTAGGAGAGTAAATGGCCGTTATCCACCACGCGAGCGCAGTGCGGGTTGGGGGATGACTTATATTCGAATTTTATCTAAACAAAGTTATTGGAACCACGACTTAAAAGATCGTGAAGCAGTAGGTATGTACCAGGGTATATGACATTGGTCAGATAAAATTTAATTTTAGTTTTGTTTAAACAAAAAGAAGAGCTTCTTCTCTTTTTACCATAACATTTGCACAGAGCTATTGAAGCAGTTAAGTGTCCTTTGCTTACCTTAATCAGTCTAAGATATGCTTTGCTTACCTTAATCAGTCTAAGATATGCTTTGATGGCTTTGCAGGCTGTTCAGTACATAATTAGATTTTTGATTAATATCAATAATTCGGTGCTCTGTCTCTATAGATCCCTTCAAAGTTTCGTACTTTGTACTTTATGTAAGGCCAAACCTATCTACCAATTGTACTTTATGCAAGTTCCAAAAACGACAATAGCACAATATATAGATATGTATTCACCGAAGAAGATGTTAGAAAGTTTTTATTACTATAATTTATAAAATGTCTCAGTAAAACGCGAAATAAACTTAGGAAACCAAAGCGGAAAAAGGTGGAAAACCTTTCTTAAACTTTATCTTTATTGCTTTTACTCTTAGTAATACCAAAGTGAAACCGTTTTCATTTGGTGAACAAGTGGCGGGAGGTTGCGACGACGCCGACGTCGGTCACGAAACAAAGAGTAGTTGCACAGGGTGGGTTGGGCCGGGAGGGGGGCAGAGTCCTCGCCGCGTGAGGGATTGCGTCCTTAATTGGCAGCGGCGTCCGCGAGAATCTTAAGGGGAGGACAGCCGAGCTCGAGCGAGACTTCTCTGCGTCTTGCGGCTCACGGGTCTGCGTGGACCTACCCTCGCACACCCTCCACCCCGCGCCCTGCCCCTCCGACGCCCACGCAACACAATAACTTACCTCGGGTGCCTCGGCTGCCTCGGGCGGCAACTCTCACGTAATCTCGAGTAACTCCGGATTATGCCCGTTAATCACTCGGAAATTAATTACAAGTTTGTGTATTAATTGTAGTACAATTACAAGAATTACAGGGTTAAGATTACGGTGATTCTATTTGCATTCCGTGGAGAGTTATTATATAACAACAATCGGGAGACTTTCTTACGATAAATTGCCTTTCGGTGTTTGTGAACCATTTTACACGAGTCTCGATGAAAGTCTAATTTATGAAAAACCTTTTCCATCGTTAGCAACAAAAGCAAAATCTTTTAGAAAGTATCCAAAAAGTAAGTAGTAGTAAAAATTAAGTCCTAATGCCTCTTTAGATGAATAGATATACACTGCACAGTTAAAGCATTTATCATTTACAATCAATAGTATTATCGATTTGTTGTTTTGTTTTTTATTTCTCGGCGATAGGTCTCCTCTCAACCCTCAATAAAATTTTATGTCGAGGGTTTTGAATGAATGTGAAAGCAGTACATAACTCAACTTAAACTTCATTGGAGATAACGGCACATTCGATATTTTAAAGCATCACAAAGCGAAGGTTCTAACTCTAAGCGATGTCTTTTAAAAATCTCCATTCGGAATATTTTCGCGTAAAGCAAACATTTTATGTGTTCGTCCCACGTCCACAGAACTGAGCATTGCGGAGGGAAAACAGGTCGGTATCCTAACTCGATATCGCCATTTCTATTCTCATGTCGCCTTTGTATGCAAGTGGACGGGTTAATTCGATTTGGTGCGAGGACCGAGGGCAATATTTTATCGTATCATGTGATCTATTCTGTCCCAGTATACTATAGTATAGTATAGTAGAGTGGGTCATAAAAAAGGCAATATCTCACAGTTGAGCTGAGCCGGAGCCGCGATCGTAACTCCTACAATGTTACTGCGCCGCACTCGGGAGGGAGCTGACTTTTATTTTTAGAAAGGAAATTATTGTTTTCTTGCAAATGTGAATATGTTAAGTTGTACCTACATGACTTCGTCGACACATCACTGGCTTTTTGTTGTTGTAGAACTTTCTCTTATAGTTTTGTTTTGAAAATGGTTCGTAAGAGACGCCATTACGTACTAAGTTTACTCCAGAAAACATAAAAGGTTGTATGAAAGAAGTTCGTTCCACACTCGTTATAATTAGTCAAAGAACAGACAGCTAAAAAATGAGGAGGAACCAATACCATACCTACCATATTCCATGTGGATGAGCGCTGAGGGGCACGTGACGCCTCCCCGCACAATTTTATTTAGCTTCACGCAAAAGTGTTTCCGTTTTACTGCTGCCATTACGCAAATTTACCCACATGTTTATTTGTAATATAAAATATATTGCTTTTGCATATTATACAGTGTTATCTAATGTACGGGTACCTACATAACTCTTGTTCCATTTTATTATATCCTCGAGGCGAGAATCAAGATTTTTTGATTCATGTAAGAGAATGAAAGTTTCAAGTCTCAAGTGGCTGATATATGGAGGCGTGAAGGCGTCAGGAAGCCGTGTAACACGGTCGCGGGGCAGTATTCATTAATCTAAGCTGTAACCCTTGCCGGGGCGTGAGCGGGGCGGGTGAGCGGGCCCGGGGGGGACAGGGCGCGGGGGGGGCGCAATATGCCGCGATGACGCGCCGACATCGCCTGCATTATGGATGTTGGCGAACTTTTCGCGTGACGCGAGAAAAATGAACCACGGCTCACTTAGAGATGGATCGCGATATAATTTACTGGGGAAATCCCGCGAGCTGGGATTCAAGCCGTCATGTGATGTTAGTTTGGATGTGCTTTTTCATATACAAAGTGTGTTTATGTGGCGCGTTTAGATAGTATATTTTATGACCACAACTGTTTACACAATTCAAAGCTGGTACTTCGACATACATACTCACAGGCTATCTTTTATGTTCTCTATTACATAAACAATCAAAACCAATGACAACAAGCCGATATCATAAAACTTGTAAGAATATTCAGAATCACAAGATTCCCAAGTGCAAACATGCCTCTGATAAAGTCCTTAGCGCCCTTCAAGCAGTCTCGCCGTTCTGTAATTAACAGGCGGAGTCGCGGGGGACAGGTTTGTGGGAGAGGAAGAGTAGGGGGGAGGTTGACGGTAGGGGGAGAGGCACGGATCATATCACCTGTGAATTAATCGCTCCGTGACGATTAATTAGCGCCACGTGCTCGCACGCAACTGAGCCTCGAACACGTGACCCGCGTGCTAACTGCCTACATTAACCTTGACTAGCTCATGGATCATACATAATAAGTGTTAGAATATTTAAGGGAACTACAGCCGTGAAGATAATAAGATTTGCAATAGGAAAATTCACGTTCCAACAACGAACCCTAAAAATGAAAAGGTACAATGCGAACCCAGCGAGCCCGGCCGGCAGCCTCCCAATAAAACATAACGTTCGCAATAACAATGAGCGGAGCCTGACCCACGAACTGCAAACTCAAATTAAACATCTTATGAACAGAAACATCTTGCAAAGATCCTCTTCATTAGGTCCCGCAAATTGCGCGGGGGTGCGGGGGGAGGGGCAGTGACACGAGGTCTCTCCCCCCCCTCCCCGCGAGGGAGGGAACCCCGCAGCCTCTATTAATAATGCAAATGAGACCGCAGCTCGGCCAAGAAGCGAGTCTCGATTAATTCCGGTTCATTTGAGGTAATTGTCGCTGCGTTGCGGTCTGCGGTCTGCTGAGCCCGCAGCCGCTGCCACAGCTAATGTCTGATGCCAGTTACGGTTTGAAAGGATCATGTTTTAGCACCACTGAGTGTTATTAGTTGTTTTGGATATAAACTACTACAATAGTCACACGGTTTGGGTCAGTTTCTTTGCGGCTGCTTGGATTTCATCAACTAAAATAAAAATGATGATGATGATGATGAAATATATCGTGGAGAATATGTACTCCACGATATGTTTCATCATCATCAGCATCATTTCAGCCGAAAGACGTCCACGGTTGGACATAGGCCACCCCCAAGTGCCGCCACAATAAACTGTCCTCTCTCGCATCCATCGGATTCCCGCAACACTTACCAGGTCATCGGCTCACCTTGTAGGAGGCCTTTCAACGCTACATCTTCCGGTACGTGGTCACCATAACAGAACCTTTCAGCCCCATCGGCCATCCGTTCTGCGAGCACCTGCCCCTGCCACTTAGGTTGGCAATTCTTCGTGCTATGTCGGTAACCTTGGTTCCTCTGCGGATATTTTCATTCCTGATTCGATCACGCAAAGAAACGGTATGTTTAACAGGCTAATAAAAATAATAATATTTCACAACTGTCACACAACGACGTCTAGTCCCAAGCTAAGCAGAGCTTGTGTTATGGGTACTAGACAACTGATAAACATAATTATATATTTCTAAATACATACATATTATAGATAAATAACACCTAGAACCGAACAAATGATCATGCTCATCACATAAACATTTGTCTTGTGTGGGAATCGAACCCACGACTTCCGGCATGGCAGTCAGGGTCACTAACCACTAGACCAACAGGCCTGCAACTGCATTTAGATATCAATATATATAAAAAGGGAAGCTGACTGACTGAATATCAACGCATAGCCAAAACTACTGGGTCTAGGAACGCGATTGCACAAGGCTTTTCTTTATGATGTAGACGAGCATTAAGTAGGGGTTTTTGAAAATTTCACTCCTAAGCAGATGAAAAGGGGATTCAAAGTTCGTACGCATAAATTTACGTTTACGCGGGCGAAGCCGCTGGCAGAAGCTGGTTGTAAATAAATCTTGTTGTGAATCCAGTAAAGACTACTAACAGGATTTAATAAATATAAATTTCCAAAAGTAAAACTTTTACTAAGATTAGTACCTACTTCTACAACAAAATAAGACGATTCGATTTCATTTGTATTAAGTTGCACAAAGTAGCACGCTTTGCTAAATAAAAGGAGTCCATTGGCTCACGTAGCAGCGGGCTACGAGCTACGGGCTACGGCGTAGCGCTACGGCGATCGATACTTATGCCACGCGACAACCTAACGCGAAATTTTTCTACGTTTTCGACAAAACTGTTATTTACGGTAGGTTTTAAAAAAAGGAAGCACATAACTTACTGACATCAAAAATTGAGATCAATTTAAAAACAAAAAAAAATATGTGGGTTGAAACCCACATATTTTTAAGATTTTATGAAACCAAATAATTATAAGATTTTATGAAACAATTAGACGAATACAACGTAGAACGTCTGGAACGGTTTTTTCTAAGTGGGAAATCATCCAATGACTTCTCCTGCTCTAGGGCGGAGCGGGAGGCGTGTCAGACTTTTACTGTTTTAAACCCACTGCTATGTTCTTTTTTACCTTGCGTTCCAGGACCCTGGGTTTTCTTTTCAGAACTGAACCCATGTCTCAGTAGGTGTCGACCCTGCCCCTGTAGGTCAGGCCTAAGCCTGTAAAGGTAAAAATTATTTTCTAAAACCTCATGTAACAGATATTTTACGGATATCATTGGCACAAAAGATCTTACTTTGGACTAAATATTTGTTGCGCAATAACCCTACATTAAATTATAACAATCATGAATGACACTGTAAGTAATTGTCACATCACTCACCAAGCTCATTTATCTAATAGAGGTAAATCACCAAAATATGTTAAAGCGAAACTTGTACCAGATCTAAGAGTAGGTATAAGTGTGCCGTGCACATAACGTAGGTATCGAGAGGGCAGGGAGCGTCTCCGACAGGGGGAGACAAAAATGGCCGCGCAACCTGCACCTCGCCGCTACCACTATCTACTTATATCACTCATTAAATTATACTACACATTACATTGAAACTGATTTGTTCATGAAAATCTTATAAGATTTAAGAAGACCGTTAAGTAGAAAGGATTTAGCGAATTTGGGGTCATAATCTACGAGTAGTATGCAAGGTGTGAGGGACAGTCCTCCGGAAACTAGTGCTTGCTCAGTAGACGAAACTAAACAACCGTCCACAATTTTTTTTGTAGGAAACGAAAAAAGAATCGGCCTCGCCATACAAATTGTCCAATCAAGTTTATCATCTGTTATGGTGAGACTAATTTTTTTTTCGTTTCATGAAATAAATCTTGTTTGTTGTTTCGTCTACTGAGTAAGCCCTTAAAGTTTGGGGAGGGCTGTCCCTTACACCTTGTATAAAAAAGGAAACTGACTAACATATTGATCAACGTGCAACCGAAATTACTGGGACTATAGGGATGTAAAACTTTGCACAGGGCTTTCTTTTATGGCGTAGGCGAGCAGTAAGAGAAGAATTTCCAAAATTATTAGTTTATTTATAGGTTGTGTTACTTTTTTGGTGTACAATAAAGTTTATTCTATTCTTTTCATCCCCTAAGGGTATGAAACGGGGTTTCAGAGTTTGTATTTAGAAACCTACTTCCGAGTGGGCGAAGCCGCTGGCAGAAGTTAGTCTATATAGATAAAGAGAAACTGACTGTCATGTCAACATACAGCCAAAACTTATGGGACTAGAAACGTGCAATTTTATATTGCTTCCTTTTAATCATAAAAGAAAGCCTTTTACAAAAGTCCACGCCTACATCAGTAGGCGAGCACTAAGTAGCAAGGATTTGCCGGTTCCAAATTTGGTATGGATCAATCTACTTTCATGCAGTTAGTTTGTTCTAGACTAGCTGCTGCTAGCTTCACCCACGTGATGGTGGAAAACTATCCCAAGGGAATATACTCGCGGGATAAAAAGTATCCTATGTGGTAATCCAAGACATGGTCTAATAAACCAAGTTTCATCGAAATCCATTACGGAATGGATTTTGCGTGAGAATGTAACAAACATCCATAAAAACCAACTTTTGCTTTTATAATATTAGTAGGATTAAATAGAAAATTAAGTACAAACAAATGAAATTACTATCACTGTAAAAGGATTAATATCCAAGTCTTTTCAAGTTACATATCTTACGTAGAGACAGAAGGCCTACTTGCTGTTTGTAAATAAAACTCACTACGTCTTTTAATTTAGTTTCGTTTTCGATTATAGTCAATATAGTCATATATTGAATGCTAATTTATTATGTTTGTATTTAGTTTTAAGAACTTTCTGGCCTGAAGCACAGGTTCATCCTAGCAAATAATAACTATTTCCTTGTACATTTTTAAGAATTTTTTATTTTAAACGTATAAATTATAGCATAGCATAGTCGGCCTTATAATGTTTCCACTGTACCACTACGGGACTCAGGCCTCCTCTCTAGGAGAAGGAATAGGCCGTAATCCACCACGCAGGCCCAGTGCGGCTTTGTGGATGTCACATAACTTTTCGTATTGAATGATATCTGTCATAGGATATTCTTTTTTGATCCATATCTATATACATAAAAAGAGAAACTGACTGACTGGTATATCAATGCACAGCCGAAACTACTGGGTCTAGGACTTTGAAATTTTGCACAAGGCTTCTTTTTAAGACGTAGGCGAGTGTTATGAAAGGGTATTCAAAAATTCAACGTTTAAAGGGGGTCAAAAGTAGGCATTTCGTCTGTATGCTAAATCTCATGTACTTGGAAGTTAGCACAAATAGTAATCTAAGTAAATAAGGTGGTCATTATTTACACGTACTAAGTGTTACCAAAATGAATGATAAAGATTGAGAAGAGACAAAGTGATGTGCTAGTAATTGTTTGTAAGGGAAAAACATTATTTTTAGGAACACTATTTTTCATTGTAACACTACTTGAACATGAAGTCAGGGAACCTTTCTAACTGCTCGGAGTTGGCGTTTACATAATTGCGATTTTAAATACCACGTAAAAGTAAAAGTTGACATCTGTTTAATTATAGATTGCATTTATTTTTCACGACACTAAAATATAGTTTCTCTTCCACAGCTGGTCTTCCATACAAAGTATACGGCGGCCACGAAGGTTCACTGACAGAGAAGCGAAAACAGCGGAGAATCAGGACCACGTTCACGTCAGCTCAGCTGAAGGAGCTGGAGAGGGCCTTCCAGGAGACTCACTACCCCGACATCTATACAAGGGAGGAGATCGCCATGAAGATCGACCTCACTGAGGCGAGGGTACAGGTTAGTCAAGGCGCTCATTTATTCTGTTTCACACAGCTTTTTAATATTTGTGTATCTACAGAGTAGAAACGACAATAAAGTAGCTACTATTTATCTATTGAAACTTAATTTAATCCGGTGATAAATCTTATTTGAAACGGTCAATTTATTTCTAGATTTTTACGTTGTCAATGGAAGAATAGAGTAAATAATAAAAAAGTAAAGCTCAATAATAGACTAAAATGAACTCTAAAACAGTAACAGTTTAATAAATCAAGATTAATATCTGAATCTCATAAATAAATACTTGGGTTTAATAAATAAAAAAAAATAAAAAATTCGGATCAATTATTCTGTGATTCAACTTCGGTGAAACCAAAAAGAAGATACAAAAATAAGGATTTCTGGAGATTATTCTCATAAGGCATAGTAGGCTTGAAAAAAATAAATGGTTTCCCGCGCCGTCCGTCACATTTCCGCAGTCCAATTAGCGTCCAGTAATTCGAGTGCGGCTGACGGGCGGCGCCTACCAAAAAAAAGCGAGCAGACATCGTGCGGTTAGCTCTAGTTAATTTCATAATAAGCGCTCATTTTTATGTGAGTCAGATCTGCGACGTGTGTTCCTGCTGAATGTTTAATGCAATTCAGAATCGGGCGAGTGCTGCGCCGTCTTATAGTTATCTGATCACGTAGACCGCGGCGACTCGCGACCTGCTCACGTATTCCGGGATATGACGCCCTCGGCGCGACCGACACTCTTATTGTTCCCAACGACACAAACCTACATTTTGTTTCATCTGTTTTCATGAATCGTGTTTTTACATTTTCGATTCGGTCGCCGTTATACTGACGACAACATTGTGTAGGTATGGCTGAGTATATAGGTTCTGTGTAATGGATAAACAATCGCGTTGTTGTATACATAAGCGGGTGGCACCCTCCCGCGGCAACGAGCGCTCATTACGTTAAAAAGTGTATTGGAATGGCGGGGTGCCGCCATAAATATTGCGGGCGGTCGCGTAACTCAAGCGCGCGCGACTCCTGATAATTAAAACTCGCCTGGAAAATACGAATTCACATATTACAATTAAAACCGGATAACTGCAACGAGCGGGTTGTTCTTCGGTAAATAAACAAATATCAATTTAATGTTGCACTGTATTTTATATCTACAATTAAGCAGTGGCGCGTTTTAAATTTTGAGTAATAATTAATTTTGTTTGCAGCATGATTGTAAATACTGAATAAGTATTGGTAAAAGCTGCACGTTTTCACAATTTTGTTTTATCTTTATTATACTTAATTTAAAAAATGGTAAATTTTCGACCGATAGAATCATTTTATGCAAAAAGGTCTACCAACAATCACGGAAGCTGTGGTCAGCGATGAATTTACATTTAAAAAATATAAACGTCGTCGGCAGCGCGACGTGTCCTAATTCAACATGCGGCTGCTACCCAAATTCATCAGAGGCTGTGCGCAAACACTGCTCGTCGGCGTAAGCGTTAAGCAAACGCACAATTTGCCATAAGCCACCCGTCCGGTGTGAAACAAAAAGTCGGCCAACTGTTCTGTTAGAGCAAAAGGAATCACTTGAAAAATGACCAGCTGCTTTTTAATACACAGCGTATTTTTTCTGTGCCAACGTTGTCATAGGGATAGGGCAATTTAATCCATCAAGCGGTGTTGCACGGCAGCGTCCGAGTCAATAAATTCTATATTATCACAGACCATTTTGGTTTTATTGTTATCCCTGTGCGGCGCGAGAGATTAGTTCGAGTTGAGACAAGGCCGGTATGGATTCTGTTTATGTTTCATTAATGAAGTCCAATGCATACCCTTCTCACAACCTATTTCTGTAAACTTTAAAAGTATCTACGTTTTCTAATAGTTTATGAATACAGATTAATGTTTTCTTTATTTTATTCTATCAAAAAGTATATATGTGAATAATATTTCACTAAACAAATTCCTTTGAAACATTTTTAATTCTTATAGTCTAGTGACCTGCCATTAACTTGACCTCTTCTCTATCTCCAGGCATTTTAGTTGATATTTGTCAGTAACTATAGACGATTAATTGGAATTATTTTCATTGTAGAATACGTTAGCTAGCTCATTGATATTACAAGTGCGGTGGTCACCTGACACGTGACAGGGGCTGGCCAGCCCGGGAGGCAGCAATAAAGATTGACACGCGACCCGCCGGGATCCGCCAACAAAATGTCAATCCAGCTCTCGATCTAAGATCTTGCGCCTGCAGTCCACTGGGAGCGCCGGGACTGATGCACTGTCTGCTATTGCTTTCATAAGTAATTGGCTTTATGTCTTATAGCTTCGCAATGAGATTCCGTTTAAGATTTGATGATTTCATCTTAGTCTATAGTTTATAGTTTTGGAATTCTATAGTTCAACGGAATTCTGTTAAGTCAATCACTAAAATCAAAGATGTGCGTTTTAAGAATCTGCAGCTGCTGAATGTTTAGCATAGCATAATCAGCCTTTTAATGTTCCCACTGCTGGGACTCAGACCTCCTCTCTAGGAGAGGGAATGGGCTGTAATCCTCCATGCAGGCTCAGTGCGGGTTGGTTAATGTCACATGTTTTCGAATTTTTTGGTTCTAGGACATGCCAGTTTCCTCACGATATTTTCCTTCACCGTTTTGAGAGCAGTGGTGATGAAATATATTACACAAAATAATGCGCTTGGCTGGGTTTGAACTTGTAACCTACAACTTGTAAGTTCCCCGACTTTCAAGTTGTAGTCACCACTCGGCCACCACTGCTCTAATGTTTATAAGTACCAAAATTACATTACTTTGCTAATTGTTAGAAGTTGTTAATATACATAGTTTACCTACGTTTACCTAGGGTTCAGTAGGGAATCAGTGTCAAGCAACTATTATGTAGTTGCCTAGCATTTTTGACAACTGGTCCACTACTTGGCGCAGAAGTGAGACACACAATGTTCTTTTTTATCTTAATTTTCTACTTGTTGTTTCTACATTATGTATGTATGTGCCAAATGAAATATTTTTCTTTCTTTCACCTACTTATTATTGCGCTTAACAAAAAGTCCTTCCCAAAATAACGATTTAAGTCACCCGATCTTTTTGAGGACCATTTATTTCGATCAAGGCCGTCTAAAACCAGTAGTTGTTATTGTAACACAGATTCGCATCATGATCCATTTCGAGTACACTTTGTGACCCTGCGCGGGAGCAGGTGGGGCACGCGTGCGTCACGTGGCAGGCACGCGCCGCTTCTCTACCAGCGCTCGCCTGATTTGATACACTTGCCACAAATGTTTGTCGCTCGCTGCACTTCAAATGGGGAATAAAACTGCCATTGTCTGCTTCAATTGAGTTTTATGGTGCGACAGAACCGTAATAATATTATTATCGGGTAAGGAAGGAAAATTATTGTCTAGTGTTGAAAGTTTGCGTTAGATGGGAAGTTTTATGGGTTGTCTAATAAATCAATCTAGGACATGAAGATTTATATTTCTTTTGACATGCACTTTCAGCGCAGTATACCGGTAAACCCTGTAACAAAAGATACACGAACTGATTGAAAACAAAGGTTATTTTTATGTTCAAAGGTGACCCTTCGAATTCTCAATATCAAATATCAAGTGGTTATAGTATCTAAATGAAACAACAGCGTTAAGTAATGGCACGGTTTAGTGTTAACCCTTAGTTAATCGCGATGATTGCCGCCGGTTGTCGGTTCGGCTAGCGATAAAAGCGGATTAAGTAATCACTTAGCGGCGGGACACTCCTGGCTCGTGATTCGTGCTCTTGTCACTAGGGTAGCACTACACTTATGGGTTTTGATCACATCTATGATACGTGATGCTTAGCTTTTATGTATTGAAGAATGTTGAAATAATTTAGGAATTGTTGATTCCAACCTTTCCTCTGCTTTTGAATCGGAAAGGATAATTAAAGATTTATATAAACTCACAAGTAAATGCTCCATGAGAAAAGAAGCTAGAAAATATAAGTTGTACAAGAAAAGGGTTAAATACAAGTGTGTTCTGCCTCAAAGTAGACCATACCTTGCACTTATAATTTTGGCAACGGTTAAAAAGTATTCAACAAAATACACACAGTGAAAATTATACACTATAAAATTAAAACAGAAAGTAATAAAATAAAAAATTTCATAAAACGTTAGTTTCAAAACTTGAAAAGTGATAAATTTTCCGCTTGTCTCTATAAAACTATTAAATAAAGAGTCAAATTAAGTCATTATCTACACTATGTTAGCTTTATAAAAATGACCAACAAGCGTATCAAATTATGATCATCAAACGTATTATCTATGTTAAACTGGACGAGGGCGTGATATTCGATACGGCACCAACGAGGGCAGATGAGAGACAAGCTCGGCAGTTTCCGTGGGAAGCTCGGAAGAGTTCGGTTGATTGATCCCGCGCACTGTGTCGCCTGTTCCACAGTTGCGATCTGACGATAATCTGCCTGCCTAATTGATTAACATCTCTTTTATATTTTCACACGATCTGCAAAATTAGAGACGTGTGAAAACTTTTTTTTTGGTAGTTATAACTGACAATGTTACTTAAAGCTTCGGATTTTATCAATAATAAACTTCAGATCGATAAATTATATACGCATGCATTATCTTAGTATTTTAACTAAGATAATGCAAATGTCTTTTAAATTGAATGAATCGCTCACGTTTCACGACAACACAAAAATATGACTCTTGATGATATTGCCTTAGTACCTTCTACCGAACAATAGCAAGTATTATATTATTTGCACATAAAACACAATTCTTCTTCTTTAGCTATTCACGATAAATAAGTGTTGGAAATCCTAGCAGGCACTTAAAGCGATTAAAAAGTGCCTCGAGGTCGTAGGTACGTAGAGGCGCTACGGAGGGTGTGCTACGCGCTACGGGCTACGACGGCTACGAAATACGTCATAAGATATTATATAATGATTTGTTTTCGTAAACAGAAGTGATTGTTTTGTACATAGAGTAAATAAGACATTATTCTTTTGACTCCAATACACTTTTAGACTATTCTTCCATGCACCACATTCACAAATACAAATCATGATAATTTAGTTAATGTCTAAGCATCTAAATTCTGCTAGTTAAAATTTAAAATACAATTACATCACCATTAATGATAGACTACATTATAGCCCACTAGACAAGAACGAAAACGTGTGAAACTCATTCTTTGCATGGTTCTCACATTAAACGTCCCAAAGGTATCGAAGTTTGCCCACTAACAATTACAAAAGCGTTTATACCTAGTGCTCCGACCTAGCTTACGGGGTGCGAATATATAGTCATCTCTTTCTTATACGAGTGGATTTAGTATTTTTATCTCTGTCGTTGATATGTCACCCTTTAGTTTGGTTCGCGCAATTATTTTTCATTTAGCTCGCGACTTGTTGTGGTGTCCTCCGGGAGTCGTGGGATCAAGTGCAGCTATCGAGTCTCTACGGTACAGTAATATAATTCGAATACGAGAAAATTACTCTGTGACATAAAGGGGATATATACAAATGTCTTGGGCTTTGTAATTTGGTTTTTCCCAGGGTGTGGTGTGGGTGACAATTTGGCTCCTACCGTAGGGATTTTTTATGATTAATTCTCACAATTTAGTAAGTGTGAGAAGTGCATACCGAACATTGAGTAAAGTAATTTTTTTCAACAATTATTGGAAAAAATATTATTCGAAAACTGGTCGTTGTTTGTTTATGAATAATTTATGGTGTACAAAGATAAAAAAAGACATATGATAGTAGCTATGTAAGTATTAAAATAAAGTAGGGCCGGTTCTTGCATTGAGAACTTTGAATTTGAGAACTTTAAGAAAGTGTTGACACCACTTGAATTAATTTGACAGGATTTCAGACTACGTAGAGGTTGGAAAAATACTTAGTTACATAATTACTTAACTTAAAATTCAGCAAATCGGAACCTATAAGACTATACGCAAATGATATGCTAAAAACTGAGGTGGTTCCGAAAACACGGAAAAAAGCCGTCGCTACGTAAATCAGAAGCACATTTTGACAGATTTACAAAAAGTTAAGGCATTGCTCGTCTAAACAGCAAGTTCATTGTTAGTCCATCCCGGCGAGGAAGTTCGGCAGGGGAGCATGGCGGCTGTCACAAACTATCCGGTGTCACTGAATATATGGCCGTCATAACCGATGCGCCGCTGTTGAGTAGCGGAGCAAAATGCTAGATCACTGAGGGGAGGGTATTGTTCAATTCTTGCCAAATTTAAAATATTACTTCATCATTTTTTTAGGCTTTTTGATATTTGTACTGGTTTTTCTTAAATACAATATTGTATTACAGCCTATTGTTTGTTGGTAGTCATTTTAAACTGTGTTGTGTGGTTTTTAAAAATCAAAATGCATTTTGTTTTATTTAAAAGATTAGTACTTTCTTCCAGCGGCTTCACCCGCGTAAAAGTAGGTTTCATCATACAAACTTTGGACCGTCTCGTGTTATGTGAATTTCGGAAAATCTTTCTTTCTTATTCTTCGTGTACTTTATTTAAGAAATCTTTGTGCAAAGTTTCAGTTTTCTAGGACCAAAGGTTTGGGCTGGGCCTTTATGAGTCAATGGGTGAGCCAGGACTTTGCCTTTTACATATACAGATAACCTTCGTCTTAAAGTTGAATCTAAGTTTAATATGCTACAAGAACAGAATACAAATACTACGAGGAGTATGAAAGTAAGTAATGAAATACAATTTTTAATTAGTATCTGAATCCTATTGTGCACTGTGCAATAAACGAGTACAATGCTACGTTCATACATTCAGTTCGGTCACTCCAACGCCCCACATTTGGTTACAATCACGAACTGTATTCTATGCTCACGAACCATTTAACATCGACAGAGGGACAAGTGACTCTATTGTCCTGACTTTATTCATTTTTTCTTGCCCCTTCCACAAAACATTCATCATTCGTAAAATCGCAACTCATTTACCCTGTTTATTTTAAAGAGTGAGTGTGATCTTGTAGTTTATTGTAATATTAGCCCACATGGCATGTCATGGTTCATATTTGCTTGCCGTAGGAGTCAAATACATCACTTGTTTTTTTATACTGAAACCTTTTTGCTTTAGGTAGGAAACCATCAATGGACTTCCCTCTGGGTTCTAGTGGGTGGAACGGAAGGAAGAGTACGATTTTTACAAACTACTTATACTGGCTAAAACCCGGGTGGGTTTTAGCGTGTCATACAGTTGCTCTTTGCGTTCTAGGCCCACGGTTACTCTTTCAAACACTGTTCTGTTAAGGCTGCAAGAACGTGGGCTCCATTTTAATTTTGCTGACAACTCTTTGAGGCGCATTTGAACACCAAGCACTATTGACTGGGGTTTGGTCCTTATCGGACGGCCGGACGGCGAGCTACCCATTGCGGCTGGATGGCAACGGATATCCATTGCTCGTATTACAGCTTTGCAGATGGAGGCAACCATGTCCTGAACCAGAACCGGACGCGAAGGTCGCTGCCGCCGGTTGCCTCCACGAGGACACGGTAGTACTCCACCCAAGTACCACTATATGCTCTACCGTGTCTTCTGTTGTGAACGCCCAGAAGACACGGTGCTCGTCCGCTTGAATTGGAGACATAATCATCCTGAACCGGCCATGTCCTGCGAGGACCAGAGCCAGGAATTGTATCTCCATGCGCTAGTAAGGACAGTTGCCTCCAAATCTGATGGTGGCAAGCCACCTCAAAGGAGACCATGCGTTACCTTTGTACTGGTAACTAGTTTCACTATTTGTGGAATCCTTAAGGAACTAAATACTTGCAAGGGAAATTCTATGTTACTTACGACGGTAAGACGGCGGTGGTGGATGAATATTTGCCGCCGCCGTTTAAATTCGCTAAATGGTAAAATCTCTCTCTTTACTTATAATAACTATAAGCATACTCATACCTAAATATATTCAAATTATAGCTGATAGTAATCTGATAGAAGAAAATTATGAATAAGGACATCCATGTATAATAAAATATGCATATAATTTCCAAAGATTTTATATATTCTACTAATAATTTCTAGTCGAAAGACAACTTTTGTCCAAAGACAAAAGTTTCATTTCTAAACTTCAAGGTTTTAGTCTTGAGTACCTAAGTAAAAACTTAAATGGTTAAATCGCTTTGCCAACATCATATACTAAAAAGTATATTCATTATTTTATTTACCTTCATAGAAAGTGATAATAAGTACTATTTGTGTACTTGGTTTTTTATGAGTATCAAGAATACTTACTTACCGCTAGCCCTAAAAAGTATTTATATTTCCTTTTTAATTTTTTTACCCATTTGACGGCTATTTTTTGTTAAATATGAGCGATATCATTTAAATATTTCGTAGTAACCTTTTTAATAGTTATTCGATACAATCGTCTCCATTGTTATGTATCTAAACGCCTTGTTGTTTTAGTGTAAGTATATTTTGTATAATTAAATAAGTACCTACTTACTGTTTAGTTATGTCTATTTCGTATCTCATGGACGAGGACATACTTTTATTATGCGAGTGTTAGGCAATTTCAACTTCAACTCACTCCATTTTATACCTCGGGTATATAATATCAGTTTATTGCTTAACGTCATACCGTATGTCATGTTTATTGGGTCTTCGAATTGCTAGCAATAACTTAAAAATACTGTAAACACCACGACGGTCAATCAAACATATTTACCTAGTTACTAATGAGAATAAGCTTGTTGATTTTATACATGTTTGAAACAAGCTGTAAACGGCCAAGTGCGGTCTGTAGTATCTACTACTCTGACTAACTCTACTGACTCGAAGTTCGATCAATAAAGCAAATGATCAGAGACAGTTCTGACTAAACATCTGCCGATCGGTATCGGCTATTTGTCGTGTCGCGTGCCACGATCTAACTGATTACAAGCATTGTCTCGCGGAAGCGGCCACTCCGACCAATCACGGTGATTCGTCAAAATCGATTCAAATCTGTTACATTTTTAATTGAAAAACCCAGTAGGGAAGCCAGTGAATGGTTTAGGGAAGTCAGATATCGATTACGAATGATTAATTGTTTGGATGTTATCTCGGATTCTCGATTTTTGAAAATTGCGAAATCTCACATAATAAAAGCAATAAGAAATATGTAACCGTTATATTTGTAATATATAATATGATTTAAAAGAGTATCCGTGGAGTTTCTTACACATTCTTCTCCAGAGAGATCTACGCTCTTGACAATTAAAAAGTGTCTGTACATACATGGATTTTTTGATTTTTTTTTACGCAAAACCTCTTTACTTGATCTAATATTTCTATAAATTACTGGCAATTTACTCTAAAAATAATTGTCAGATGCCATAAAACTATTTCTTTATATTTATTTTTCGTAATTAAATGGCTTTGGTTTACATTTTAAGGCAAAACCAGCGAGCAGTAAAATTAAATTAAATGCAGTTCTCAACCTTTTTCTTTGTCGAAATATGAATAAAAAAAAACAAAATCTATAGATTTAAAGTTTCTGTTTATATTTGTAGTGGAATTTTAATATTGTAATTATGCAACGATACGTTGCTCTCTTGATGCTGAAAGTAGGCAGTTATTTTAGTAATAATTAACAAGTAGTCAATTGCTTTTTAGGTTCCATTTTTTTTTCATATAACTGTTTCATCTGTCTGTCTGTGAATAGTTTTTACAGATTGATCTCTAGTTGTTCTCTATAAACTGAACCATTCGTGAAACTCTCTACTTACCTAAGTAATATACCTACATAATTTGAGGGGCAACAAAAACCGTATTTAATAAAACTATAAATTGTTTAAAATGTTATTGGTAGTGCATCAAAACGTCATATATTTGGATTTAATAGTTGATCCAATGTTTATTTACTTAGCTCGGGATACAGGGGTGACACGTAATGGACCGTACGCTTTGCTCACATCTGTCGTTTATAGTGACGTCATTATCATCCTCAAATTGATATTATGGAGTTTATGAACGTGTTCAACTTTATAGCGATTTAATAGAGTTCCAAATATATTGACCTCGCGATCAAAAGTTGTGATCTTTGCAGGTGAAGTTTAGCTATCAGACGGTGAGTTTTGGATATTATCTAGTTATCAAAGAAAGATAAAACATTAACTATGTATATTCAGTTCTGTATCACCGGGTGTATACCGATTGTTCTTATTGCTTTTTCTGTTTGGGTCAATTATTGAATTATCATTATCCTTTTGACTGAAGAATAAAATATGCAGTGTTACAGTTTTACTAAACATTCGTTGTTCAAATAAAAATTATCTAGAGAAAAATCAGTCCTTGTTAATAGTTAAATTCAAGCTGTAATTTATTATGATCGCTTTTATAACTTTTGAATTACTTCAATCTTAAAAATAGAAATAGCTTGTAAATATATTGATATTTGATAAAACTATTAAAACCCATTTTTAATTCATCGAACGTATAAAAATCAACCCCAAGTATTCAATGCTTATCCGTGTTAACCACAAAATGAAAACACATCACCCTGACAAACACAACAACAATGCCTCTTAACACATATCACTAATTAATGTAAAGTCTTTAGGCGAGCCAGTTAAATCCAATCCAATCAAATAAGATGAGTTGCGTCAGCACACCTGTCGTTCACTAAACGCTGTCGAATGGCGCCGACATACGGCCTGAATAAACGATGCATTCATCTCTTTATTATGATGTGTTAATCCTGGATTATCATCAAATGTTAACACATGTTACCAGTTAGTAAAAAAAAATATAACCAATACAAAACGTCGTAGGAAATTGATACGAACAATTCAAATTGAACTGTATCGTGCTAATGATAGAGTTGCTTTTCGTAGTACCGGTTTCCAGTTGATAGATTTCAATGGCTTATTGAGGGTAGCTAATATTATTCCGGGGCGTTCGGTGTTGCCTTTTCATCCGCTAAGTATAAACAGTGGGGTGTGTTCGCGATGTTTGGTCGCGCTCGACCGCGTCGGCTGACGATTGATTTATTTTGTATTAGCTTTACTTTACACAGACCCACTCTGTTTTCAGTGAAATTGGTATCTAATTATTTTTAGCTCACGATGTTTAGATTAGCTTTATGATTTTAAAATTTATAAGTGAAATTATGGACTTCTGTAATGTAGATCATGATTAAGATAAACATGACTAAGATAACTGCTGAGTATTCGACGTGTCTTATTCCCGATTTCTGAATTCTAAATAAGAGGTTAACAAACACATAACTTGAAAGTTATGTGTTTGTTAACCTCTTATTTAACCTAAGATTTTGGCAGCACATGAAGTAGTGTAATGACACCACGAATGACACCACAAATGACACACACCAAATACTCGACTCAGAATGCAGCCGTTAGTCTCTACTTTCTAGTTTCTACCATGATTTATAATGTATGGGTACTTCTTCAGTCACAAAACTTAACTTAATTAACAATTATTATACAGTATTTCTTAGTGGTTTAAGTTCTTAAGTTCTCACACATAAGATGTAAACTAAAAACTTATTCGTACCACCTTTAATTTTTATCAACAGCTTGTAAAATTTATTTTATAACTTGTATTTACTTAAGTTCACAAACATACCTTCGAACAGATCAAGTAAGTTCCGTGCTTCATATCACCTGAAAATGTAACTATCGGTTATGATCAAAGCCGGTGTGCTCAGGCCGGGCCGGTCCCGCTCGAGTCAATATTTGCGCGGCCTGGCCCGGCTAATGAATACAATTAGATCATTCCGCGCGGCCTCACGTTTTTCATACGCCCGGAGGGCCGCAGGGCCGCCCTCTGACAACGTGTCAAATAAAGACGGCCGTGTCGACTCCAACCTTTGCACATAACGCTAGTTGAATGCGCAAACACCGACACATGGCGAGCGAGCCTTTATTTATTACTCATAGCTTTAACTTGCCAATTAGTGACGCTTGTAGCTAGTTCTGTTCACAGTTTTATAGCGTTTCAGTAAATAACTCTTGTACGTTATTTATTTGTATAGGACTGTAGGATCCTGTATAAGATCAAAGTATTTTGAAAAGCTTTTTATATAATTTTCCTTATGGACTGACCACGACCGGAATAACAAAGTACATTTTGTGTCGATAGAGACATATGTAAACAGGTTCTCTCGTTTTTTTCGGCGCATGATATCATTATATTATGATAAACGCATTTGTATATCACCAGGTCCATGTTCCTCTCACTACTTAATCGTTTTAGTTTCCACTACGTTGACTGCGCTTATATTTTTTACATTGAAATACCAAATAATGGGCTGAACAGATGACTCTCGGCTCCCCCTAGCTAACTTGATGAGAAATGATGTAGGTACGAAGTGTAATGGAATACAAGCGTTTGATTGTGATGTTGTGTTGCAAGTGGAGTTATGCAAGTCATAGGTTAATTAGTAAATCAAAGTGAAGTTGTAGGCGGCGCCAGGCACAGGCGTTGTATGCAGCCTCTGAATACATTAGTCTGTGTTGTGTTTGCTCGCCACGACCGAGCCACATGGCGACGCGCCGCTCTGTTTATTTTAATACTCAACCATTGTTGCTTGCCACTGTTTGCCGAGGGAACTGTATTAAACTACCCCTTACGGATTTGAATGAGGCGAGCTGGTATATGCCAGAATTAACTTAAACCGTACCAACAAGCTTTACTGAGTTTTTTTTTATTAAAAGCGACTTAGAAATCTTTTTACTCGTAATACACAATCTTGTTCTCTAACACAAAATCTTGATATAAAGTAAGTTCAAAAATTACCCAATTAACCACGATGTAAAAACAGATTAGTTTAAACAAAGCCTTTAGAATCGGCATAAATAGTTGGGCAAAAATCATGAAAACGTTAAACTTTCAAATTG
Organism: Mythimna lalbum; assembly: GCA_949319445.1. Taxonomy (NCBI): domain Eukaryota; kingdom Metazoa; phylum Arthropoda; class Insecta; order Lepidoptera; family Noctuidae; genus Mythimna; species Mythimna lalbum. The sequence goes on along the minus strand of OX439350.1, from coordinate 12,515,873 downwards.
TCATCTTCATTTTGACATACCTACCTGTTTGGAAAGCCGAACTTTGGCAAACTTGTTCGTGTACAGAGGAACTATTCCTTGGAGGTTAGTGCTTTCTCTAAAGCTCTCTTCTAGAAAAGCGAGTCATTTTAAAAACTTCGTAACATACTAGAGCTTTGTATAGGTATCACCTCGGTGCTAAAAACTGTTTGTTTCTGTAGCTGACGTAAAACTAGTAATTCCATTTTAATTATCCGACGTGTTAAAACACTTTGTAGTTATTGCCAAAAACTAAACCGGACTTGTTGCTACTTCATGCCTCAAGGCTAGCAGGATTTGGTTTGTTGATTTATTTTAATGTTTTCTGGAAAATTATGGTGCGTGAAATTAAAGGGTAATAAAACTAATTGCTTTGGCATCGCCCAAGACAGTAAGTGTCTAGTTTATCAATCGGATCATTGCTTTAGTTGATGATGTGTGACGTATTCCTGCAGATCTGCTGACTCATTTAATCCCCAATTTTCATTTTATTAACCCTTAATAAAATTTTGATTTAACATCACATTATTAAATATCGCTGACCTACCTATTAAAAGATTTTGCTGGCCTGTAGGTACTCGAAGATAAATGATGTCTTGAACTGTAATTGGTAGGATATTCGTAAGATGACCACAAACCAGTCATTAACTCGAAATTAACAATGAGTGGGCTGACTCTTCCATCTGTGTAGTCTGTGAGCCATGAACCCCATCAATTCACGTTAATGAATATCGTATTGATTTCACGATAATTACAGTTCAATTGTACGGCTACGTATCTTATGGGCAGAGCATCTGCAGCGCGGGAGCACTTGTGTTCAATCACATTTGCCGGTTGCACCTCGCGCCGCCCGCGCCCTCGCCGACCAATTCGGTTCATTTGCAAAGTGCATTTCGATGCTGTGCTCGATTGTCCCAACTACCCTGCGCTTAATTGCCCGCCCGATATTTATTATTGCCGTTTGTTTGTACATTTATGTGCCACTATACATCGAAAGCCATTCGATTTACGACTACAAAGTTCCACTCGTTAATTCGTTCAGAGGGATCACCTTCACAAAATGATTTTATGGCCCATATCGGTAGGAAAATTCAGCAAAGTATTTACATTAGGGGCACGCATCACATTCGATAAACATCGCAACGAATTCCTACAAACACATCGGCGGACGTTTATTTGCCTCGGGCATACGCTCGGCTTCACTTCGACTTCGCATTCCGCTCGCCGTCGTATCGGTACTCATTTGTATTGGTGGCGGCTTTTGTATTATTTGTTTGTTTGCGGATGCCGCATACGTTGTGGTAGCTTTGATTTTTTCCAATTCGGAAATAATGCGGAAGGCGTGGTGCTGGGGGCGATCGGCTCTCCGTGACTCCGCGCGGCTCCAATCAGCCGCGCGTGTGTTCGTTAGTCGGCGCCGGCGAGCTTGCCGCTTGGTTAGGCTGGGCACGTATCTACGTGGGACCTTTCCACTCGGCAGCACTGATTTTCTCTTAGATCCAACGAAATGATGAACTTCAGCAATCTTCGACTTCATTTGTTGAACAAATCTACCGCGAAATACTACACGTACACTTTGATTTGGCTCTGTTTAGATTTGATTGTATTTTCAATATTAGCTTTAGAAATATTACATGTACAAAACATTGGAAAAGTTTGGATTGTATTGAGGAAGGCAGCCTAACCACGCCTAGAGACCAGTCTGTCTAAAGAATGGTAATGAGTGAATAAAACGACATGGTCTTACGAGCAGATTTTTCCTTTCATTTTCAATTGAGGAAATGTTAAGATTTACGTGTTGTATGTCGTTTTTACGAGTTCTATGAATAAATACCTGAAAAAAGCTAACCTACCTCTAAATTGTTTACTGATGTGTTTGACACTTGTTTAGACTGAAGGCTAATTTCATCAATGAAACTGAACGTGATCAACGCATGTAAGCCGCTATTTAGAAGAGAGGGGTCAGTAATGTCATGGAATAGAGTGATAGTGAAATTCCCACTAACCAAGATATTAATATTATAGAGTTTAACTTGTGTTTTAAGTGTCTTTTATGTAGTTTCTTCACAAGGTTTCTTAATTAAGAAACTAACAAATTACTACTAAACCCGAGATCATGTGAAGACAACTGGAAGCCGTGTATTGTTTATTTGCAGCTATTTCTATTATCATCTCTCCTTACTGGTATACTTTCGAGAAAAAAAACTTTAATGTACTAAAAACGTAAAGTATAAACGATATACTATGATAAGAAAATGAGTTATCTAGGAAAAAAAGAAATTCATGAAGGTGGTGTAGGTCTTTGTCTTATTAATCACTAAATACTAGAGGTCAATATTGTGGCTATTATTTTTTATTTACCAAAAACAAACCTTCAATTAATTTAACTTAACTTAGTTAAAACTAACTTAAAAAATAAAAATAAAAGCCCTAAAGAACTAAAAAAAAAATGACAATTTAAAGCAAGGCGTCGAAAAATTCCTCCGCATCTCTGTCGTTCATAAAGACTGGCGGCATTGTCACGCTGAATGGCAATGCCGCCATTATACTAATGACAAACCAACATACTTTTAGCTTAACATAAATTTTTCAAAAATATATCATCAATTACCGAATTGATGATAAGTTTTTAATTGTGTTTACAAATTTTGAACCATTTCAACGTTACTTTGTCAATGCTGAGCGTCGAGGTCTTTTGTATGAGTAATCAATACAACTACAATGTCTAACAATGACCTGAATTCCGGTACAACGACTGTTCAACTAATTATATTTTGAGCTGAATACTTTGTTATGAATCCGGTTCGACTTTGCTTTCGGTTGAATTACTTTGTTATGAAAATAATGAACTCTCATATTAGTCACTTGGTTCTGCCTGTAGTTTCGCCCGCATGAAAATAAATAGCCTATGATACTCAATGAAGATCTTCTAATGGTAAAAGAATTTTTGAAATCGATCAAGTATATTTTGAGTTACTAAAAACTTACTGCTACACTAATATTATAAAGAGGTAATGTTTATTTTTTTTTTGTTTGGGTAGGTATTCTCTGAAAGTACTGGTCCGGGTGCAAATTTTTTTTCTCCGATAGAAAGCTGCTTTATTCCTGAGTGACATAGGCTATATTTTGTGTATGCGGGCGAAGCCGCGGGCAAAAGCTAGTCGTAACATACAAGCCCAACTAACAAAAAAATAAATCTTTCCTCTTTATAATTATATAGAATTATAGATGGATTATTTGTCAACTTTAGAGATCGTAGTGAACCTTGTCGAGTGTAGTGTTGGCGCAAACATCTTGTAAATCACGGTGATGTGTATGAAAGGTAAGTCACGTGTGTCCGCGAGTGGGCCGCATCATTGCATTAGCGTTCTATAACGAGATCGAGCGGCATCAATATGTCATAACTGACGTGACGCGGCCGTCAGTGCGCGATGACATGCATGCGGATGCGGCGGCCGCACTCCAGCCGCCACCTGTGCTCACACTGACATACGACTAACTACCTACATGAGACAAAAGTAGCATCAATATATCTTGTGTACCAATGTCAATGGTGCACGTTTAGCGTTTAGTCGCGCCACATGTGCATCTCTACATAATTCCTTACACATGCGAAAATTGACACACCATCAGGGCCGGCCCATTCGCGAACTACGGACGGCCTAAGGTGGATCAGGGATGAGCAATTGACACTACAAGTACTCACGAATAGTACCTACTTCTTTTGTTGTACTTGTATGGTACAATATTTTTTCGGAATTAATTTATATAGTAAATATATTCAACCGAAAGATAAATGCTCTCCTAAACACTAGCCCGCTGCCATTATTATGGCGTACCCACGCGCCATAATAATGGCGGTAAGTAACCTCTTTGAGGACTGAAACCTAACAGTGTTCTTAAGTTGCTTTATGCGTTTTAAGACCATTGTCACTCTTTCAAACGTTACCGCAGCCCTAGCAAGCATCGGCCCTACTAGGTCCCTTTAGTTTTGATGACAACTCTCTGAGGCGCACATGGAATGAATCCATTGCTCGTTGTTTGCATCCCATGCCTATGGTGGCCAGAAATCGCCCCACGACTCCTGACACCCAGGGTATATACCTTACGGTGGCAGTAGCGGCGTGAGAATGTTTCTTCTCTCACGATTGTGGCCGTCGCCTTTGTTCACTCTGGTTCGCACAATGAGACTAACGCTTCCCACTTCCTCACGCTCCGGATTATGGCCTGAACCAGCCGAACCGATCGCCTCTACACCGACAAAACACGGTAATGCTCGGCCAAAGCAAGATAAACTTTCATTATGTGCTCTACCGTGTCCTCCAAGTGATCTGCACTATGTGTCACTATTGTGCAGATTGCTGTTTCATCCTCTTGATCCCCAAACATCCTCTCGAACTGGCCATGTCTGGTGAGGATCTGCGTCAGTCGACAAGTGAGAATGCTGCGGCACCTCTCTAGCCACTGCTCAAAGAAGGGAATTACCGCCGCGATTGCATGCATCGCGTGCGCTGGAGACGACTCTATACATGATAAGAAAGACAAGTTGATGTTTTGTTTTCAATCGATGAAAGTTTTACTCAGACATTTTTTATTTCATTCTTAATCTTGCTCAGTTGGTATATCGTGAGCAGATTAGATCATGTTACTTGTAGCTTGTACTTTTAGTATAAGAGCAAAAACCATTTAGGGAAAATTTTGATAACAAATAATGTACAGTTATCCTTTTCCACAATATTGATTCCGGTATAGCCAATTGCACTACCAGTTTGTTTTTAAGTTTCAAGTCGAGCTTTGCATTAAGAAAAAAAAAATTAACTATTCTGGAAGACGTTTTAAAATTTTCTCTTAGCCATGGCTGATGATGATGATGACAGATGATGAGTCATAGAAACTCTAAGGATGTTGATACAATGAAATAGGGAATTAAAAGTTAATGAAATGCCACAAGAAGTGTTAAACAACATCTGTAGAAGTGAGCTAGGCTAATAGCGTGAAAGGATAGTGTGTACTCCTGTGTGTAATATGTATCAACGTTATTGTTTTTTTGTGAAAATCATGAATTCTCTTTACAAGGTGCCATTCCAGTCTTTCGCCTAGGATGCCAAGTACGTTCAGGCACTGTAAACCATACACCCAAATATTTATAGAGTAACAGACCATCTTTGGGAATCGTCCCACAACTGTTCATGTGAAACAGTAATAAAGCATTCGAAATGTTTCTAGAAGACAAGCAAGCAGGTCATTAACGTATGTCATGATCACTGCCAAGGAGAATTTACGTAGAAGTATATGTAGGCGGCGAGTAATTATTAATATTCGTTTGTGTTCATCATAATAAACCAATTAGCAAGTACTAAGATTATGTCGGCTTGTGATGTCGTTGAAGTCGGCCATGTCTTTGTAGTTACTGTAAAACAGTTAAATCACTCGACTATGTAACCATTACACAGACCAAAGGAAAATAGAAATGAACTTGTAACGGCTTCTACAGATACTACAGTTGGTATTTACAAATAGGGCATTGTTGGATAGATAGTAAATTAGCTCATTAAGGGCGCACACAGGTAATTAACAGGTAATTAAGTATTCTACGTGGATCTCGGTGATGACAGTGAAATGAAGAAATATGTATAACGGTGGATAAACATCATCAGCGAACTGCGACGTTCAAACAATGGTGCGTGCGATTGTGCCGGTCACAGGGTAGGGAGGCCGTGTATGTCGACCGAGCATTTTTTACTCTGCGCTCAATCAGCGCCAGTGGCAGTTGCAATTATCTTTCGCACCAAATCGAATTATGATCAATTCGGATTTGCGCGCATCCGAACGAATATAAAACGGTTTGCATTAAAATTTGGCGCTCGATGCATGGGGATGCGTTCCCATTAGTCCGGTCGAGCGCTAACTTTGTTTGCTCATTCGAGCCCACGTCCGTTGCTGCCGTTTTCATTATATTTTTTATCGAACGTATTCGGTTTTGTTTACGATGCTTTTTGTTTCGTTGGTGTTCGGATTTTAATTTTGGGTATACGTGTTACTGTTATTTAAAAGCAGTGGCTATTTTATGAATTTGTAGGGAACTTGTTTGTGTTCCATTTCAGGCTTTACCGGAACTATTTTGGCTTGTCTTAGCTAGGTGTTTAAGCCCTCGCATGTCTTCAGAGAAATCGCTCTAATAGAAATTAAATTAAGAAAGACAGTTTTTTTTTCGCGGTGGGAATATCATCCAATGACATTTCCGCTCATGGGCGGAGCGGAAGATAGTGTCAGACTTTTACTGACTAAAAACCCACTCTTGTTCCTTCTTACCTTTCGTACCAGGGCCGAGCTTCCTTCTCGGATAACCCTGGGTCCAGTAGGCAAGAAAGACAAATTAGATAGTGTTTTATCCTGTTCATAGTCTGCGTCTTTTTCCGATACATTGGTCACCTAGAATGACTGTAGCCATCACTGAAGGCCAACGCCTGTAAAGTTATAGATATTTTTCTTATTCTTCCGTAGGCCCGAATGATACCTATCTAATGGTATGCTGCAGAGATATGAATTACATAAATTGTTGTGATTACTGCTTTTTACGATAGGCTATTGTTTTAATAGGCCTGTCATTTAAATAATTTTAGGTCGTTTTAATTTGCGAACGGTAAGATTTATAAAAGAGCGAAATTGGAATTAAACGATTTAGCTAGACGAATGTCAGGACTTTTTAAATGATACGAAATATAACGACAAAGTAATAGGTTACTATTTAATAATAATAATAACGTACAGAATCAAAGTTCTCTAATATTTCGGTTTGGGGGACCTGGGATGATAATACTTCTACCGATTTCTGAGAACAATACATGGGATGGCCCTCCTACGATGGGAAGATTTCCCTAAACTCAATAGCCGTAAGATATATACCGTTAGAAAAACCTTCAAGAAAAGCCTTGGCTATTAACATGACTATTGCCCATTATAAGTCCGTTTTGCATTGGTTGTTCGAAATAGGAGACCAATATTGGACACCATAATTAAATATTTTTAATCCCAAAAAAAAAAACAAATAAAATAAATACGCTTATATTCATTAAAACTCTGGATTCAAGAGTTGCATCGCCAGTTATTGCGTAAACTAAGAAAATAGATCAATCTATCTTGCTTGTGTTCAAAATTGACAATGTTTCAAGTGCCGTATTTCCAGATTTAGACATACCACGCTTTTTTTTTTCGATGGCGAAAAGACAAATTCCTTTCTTGGGTGGAGCGGGAGATAGTGTCAGACTCTTACTGCAGCTCCCTTTCGGACAATCCTGGACCCAGTAGGCTTCGACCTAGCTGGGCCCCTCCTGCTGCTGACAACTCCTTAAGGCGCGCGGGAACAGTGCGCGCCGTCGACGTCTTGAGCTCGGTCCATTACCGGACGATCGGAAAGCGAGCTACCCATGGCTCGCCATCCGCGAGCCCGCGTCTACGGTGGCCGGAAATCGGGATCGGAATCCCGGCGGCGGCGGCGAGGGCGCCGTAGCCTGATGCGGTCGGCCTCCTCCTTTACTAGCATTACTGTTTCGCAGAAGGAGGCGACCGCCTGCCATTCCTCCTCGCTCCGGACCATGGCCTCGACCAGGGCCCGGCGCGAGAGGTCTCCGCCGCCGATCGCCCCCACGAGGGCACGGCGATGCTCCGCCCAGGCAGGGCACACCTCGACTGTGTGCTCCACCGTGTCCTCCGGGCGTTGCGCACAGTGGCGACACCTGGGCGTCTCTTCCGACTTAATCTGAAACAGGTACCTCCCGAACGTGCCATGTCCGGTGAGGACCTGCGTCATGCGGAAGGTAAGGACGCCGTGAGGTCTTTCCAGCCAGGCCTCAAAGAGGGGACTTACCGCCATAATCGTGGCGTGCCCAGCACTGGGTTGCGATAGTCGTTGGCGCCATTTCACCATGAGGTCCCGCCAGAGCTCTGTCCGCCATGCCTTGACATGTTGCGGCAGTGGACTTTCACCCCAGCATTGCATCTCCACGCGCAAGAGATACTACGCTGCAACTCCATTGAAATTAAAAAAAAAAAACTACTTTAAAAGAGGATGCATTAACTTTTACCTCAGAATGCACTGTTGAGAAGTTAGAAACAAAAACCTGAAAAATTTACCAAAACTTTTGCGCTCTTAATAAACTATTGCGCTTCACCATCAACGATTGCTTCACTGCTTACCATCAGGTGGAATCGCAGTCAAGCGCTAGTTTGTTTAATTAAAAAAAAAACAGTAGGTATGTTTTAACTACATGCATATTGTAATCATGTGATGAATTTTTTTGTGACTTGACGTATGTGTTTAGTCTTTTTATTGTGACTAGCCTAATAAGCTATTAAATATTAATTATTTATTATTCCCCAATAAAATAAAATAAGCTATATACCTGCCTGTACATGAAATAATATCTTTTTTCTTTATCGGACCAGGCAAAAATAACAACGCCTCTTGATATGGTCGACATAATCCTTTCACTGATGAGAGATGAGACGCGTATTTGGTCCTCAACCTATTGTGAGACGCTGAAAGACTTTTTTACATTTCCAGGTATGGTTCCAAAACCGGCGTGCGAAGTTCCGCAAGCAAGAGCGCCTAGCCCAACAGAAGGCAGGCGAGGCGCCGGTGAAGGCGGAGGGCAAGCGCGACAAGCCGAGCTCGCCCGCCGCGTCGCCGCACCCGCCGCCCGCGACCGCGCCGCAGCCCGCGCACCACGCGCTGCCCCACCTGTCGCCGCCAGACCTCAAGCCTATCACCTCGTCAGGTAGATATCGTAAGTTGTTTGTCACGTTAGGTTCAAGCTTTTACAAGGCCCCTTAACTCTGCCCAGTTCGGCAATTTTTCTACTTGTATAGTTGGGTGGATGAAACACGCCTGATTTGTACGTAGAACGACCACGCGTGGCGTCTTTTGGCGTGGATCAAGTGTAGCGCTACAAATCTAGTTTCCGAATAATATGTTGTATGGAGACTGACGCGTCCAGATCGGCGTGTGTGGCACACGTGTGCGCAAAGTTCTACCTTTAAAATCAAATAGAAATTGATTTTTTTTTGTCTTTGAAGGGTTGTTCCTTTTCAACCCTTAAAAAATGATATAAATAAAAAATCACCACGTCTAGTTTCAAGGTCTTTTGAAAAATGATGCAACAACTGCTACATACGCGATACAGTTTCATCAGTTGTATGATGGTCACCAGAGTTTACAGAGAAGTTTCATACCCTGAACATTTGGCCTAAGCATAAGCTAACAATTATAAGGCAAAGAGATATCTTTTCAAACAGAAGCCAGTCCCGCAAGCTACTCACGAGAAAAACCGTACATAATCAAAGAAAAACTTCTATGTAAATCGCTGATTTTTTAAAAGTCGCATACCAGTGGTAGTGATGCGAACGCCGTGTTTACCTTATTCCCAAGATGTTGACGTCATCGCCAGATTTAGCGGGTTACAACATTAAGTCACATTTGATCAACTATTTGTGTAGGGGTATGGCGACGGAAATAGTACTTTAACGATAGACTTTTGTTTGTGATGTTACATCTGCACGTACCGTTACGTAGTGATCCGAAATGAAGTTAACGAGTACATTTTAATTGGTAGGTATACACAAAGGAACACCTAATCGTTGAAATTGCTTTTGCCAAAATTTGTATATAATACATGAGCCACGGTAAGCTTTCGTAAAAATCCCGAAAATAAGACCTATGATAGAAGAATTGACTGAAAAGCTGGCTAACTGACTCTCGACCTATTTTGTCGTAGGTTAGGTAATTGCTGATTTCCTATAACTACCTACAACCTAGGAGTCTTTAGGCTGTAGCTCGCTGTCCGACTGTCCAGAAACCGTCCGGACCAAACTCAAGTCGTCAACAGCACGTAGTGTTCCACGCGCACCTCAAGATGATGTCAGCAAACCGTAGGGGCCCAGCAGAGATGAACCCTTCTGGAGATATGAGTTCGCTTCTGAAAGGAAAACCCGGCCCAGAAAAGAAAGGCAACGAAAGAACTTGGAGTGGGTTTTATTCAATAAAAGTTTGCCACGAAAAGGCGGGAGATGTCATTGGACGAATTTCCACCTAAAAAAAATGGGTTCTTTAGGCCAATTGTAATTTGAATAGGTTACTTCTAGGCTAGCGTGTTCTATCGTCGACCACATCATCGTATAGATACCATCAGGTTAAATAGCGGTCTAACGCGAGCCAATCCATCCAAAAAAGGATCGTAGGCAACCTTTGGATTGGTACGAAGCTAGAAAAATGGATCTTTTACATCATCGGAGAGTCGGCTTCCAGTCTAACCAGCTGCGGATGATTACTCGTGTTTTATATAGAGCGACTGTCCATCAGACCTTCACAATTCAGTTACTGGGCCACACAATACTCCTTGGATAGACTGATGGTCAGAATTTCTGGCGGCTAACTGTAACGACTGTCAAAGATCTACGAATCACTACCGAGACTAACGGCTTTACGTGCTTTCCGAATCATGAGTTGCCAGTAATGTCCTAGATAAAGATCTTAATTATGAATTAAAAGCAATCATATTGATACTTGCCCGATTTCGAACCCGCAACCTTGTGCATTACTACTGGCCTATCATGAGAATTCTTAATAGTCAGAAAATAATTATACTGACTTCTTCAACAGTAATGCTTAGGCAAAGTTGTAACCATTTAAGAAATTCAAATTCTTGAATAGTACATAGTAGGAAACATACTTTTTTTAATTAGACGCCAGTATTTCGACCTGAAATAAACACTTTTAGATACTTTTAATTATTGCTTAAAGCTAGTAATAATAATGATAAAAAGCACTAATATAACTTTAGGAATCAAATTACTTACAAACTAAACGCGTAGGATGGCGAGTTTACTCAATATAACGAGTTTTTCAAATTGCAACATCCATTAAATTAAATAAATTTTATCATTAATACGTCCGCCTGACTTTTAGTATCTGACAAGTAAAAATATCCATGCTAATTTAATCCTATCAATTGCGAGAATATTTCTCTGGTTTGATGTTTTGTCTGGAAAGTGACTCAATACGTATTTTAGTTTAATTTTTTTGGCAACCGTGTGACGAGGATAATGAAAAATTACTGTTTCTTTTGTATGCATTAAATAAACTTATTTGTGTGGGATAAAGACACGTCAACTTCAACTACTAATTGATGGCAGGTTAAAATTAATGAGAGCTTTCTTAAATCCGGAGAATTTTCACGGAAATGAACGACAAATAATAATTTAAACGTCCGCACACTTGCTTCTGTTTAGATATGTTAATTAGTAACAGCTTATACAGTGGAGCAACGATTTAGTATGAAGAATATATTAACGCTTTTAATCATTACATTTCACATTTTGGATTATGGTGCTCAGAGTCTGTCTTTGACCTTGAACTATATATCATGGAGTGCAGTGTACTTGGTGTTAAACTAACGGAGTGCTCCAAAACACAGAGTATCAACGCCGTTTCAATGGCTACTCAGCTTAAGAGGGACTAGGCTGGACATATCTGCCGCATGCCGATCGAGCAGTGGGCCCATTAAACATAAAATTGGTGCTCTGAAATTGCGAGATCGGGTCGTGGCAGATGACAAAGCAAATGACGGGAAGACTTAGATGTCTTTCTTAGACATTGGCATGAAATAATCTAGAGCTAGAATCCATAGAAGGAATGAAGGGGGGCCTCTGCCAGAACAGCCTAGATAATATAACGAGTACAAAGCTTTGTAAAACCATTATTTTGTGAAATGTGCATATTTTTACGTCGGTACCTAACTTTTTACATTCCAGTCGGATATTCTCGTTCCAATCGTGATGTCACGAAATACTTTTGGGCAACATATCTTACCAATGTTACATTGATCGCTGAAATTATAGCCGCGTGAGTCATCGCGGCCGACCAATCAGAGAGCCGGACGCACTATTTCAGCTCACATGTTTACGTGGGCGAACACAACAAGGCTGCTTTCGACAAAATATATACAGCTCTTCGAATTAGTGGATCTTAAATATAGAATCGTGATTCTATTGTACGGTATATTAATACAATGCTGCATGGCTTAGGAATGTGTATCTCGAAAATAATCAGAAAGACTAAAATAAAATCTTCGGAAAAAGCTTCGGAAGCATATATTTTATTATTTTAACAAACTGCGTAGCAAACTTATATATTAACTATAAACATCTTTATACTAATGTGCATATAAAAGATGCAAAGACTCAAAATACAGTCAGGCATCGAAGTATTCCTCCACATCGCTATGATCCGGAAATGTGCCCAGAAGGTTGGCAGCATTGCCACGTTTAATGGCAATGCTAAGTCTTTGGGTAAAAAACGAGCCAGCTCTCTGGTCACACAAAGTGTCGATCAGTCGGCGTGAAATTTCCTTGAAAAGAAGACGCGCCCTCGGAACCCGTGACCAACCAATAAAGTGCCGCTTTAGGGACTCAGCAACCAATACCAATAAGGCGCCCCTTAGTTATTAGATAGCTTATAGATAGATATTAGTTTTACCTATCTAATGGAGTAAATAAACGTTGTCTCCCTAGGTAGATACATAATATTTTAGTTTCTAGATAGCGGCCTGTCTACAGAATTTTTCGAAAGTTACATCTCTGGTACTCAAAAGGCAATTTGAAAAGCAAGGGTGGGTTTTAGTTACAAAACCTGACACTCCCTCTCACTACACTCAGAGCGGGAGAAGTTATTTGATGATTTCCCAACCAACAAAAGATAAACACAATCACAACCAAACAAGACAAGACAATCTTACAGATGATTAATCGAGGAGCGATGAAAAAGAGTCTTAAAATATTTGTACACTGTAGTTTGTCTAAACTAAGCCTAAAAACTTCATGAAACTTTAATTTGATTGCTACATAGGATGCCAGCCTAAATACAAGACGAATTTTCCATGAACTTGGTATCAGTTTATATAAACAGTCTGTGCCATTTCAGCCAGAAATAGAACAAAATATAACATTGAACGTTAGATACATGTTATAAGATTTATGAAATCACTTCAGGACTATTTTTGGTTTATGCTCAAAAATAAATGATATAACTCAAAAAAGTAGTAAGCATACGCTTTTTTCTTTCCATTATTAGAACAAAATAATTATTTAGGTACATCTCGATACTTCAAATCTACAAAATCACTCACGATCTTGCCTTGAAAAGCAAGATCTAATAAAGTTAGGTCTTCAAAAATATCTCAAAAAAGGTTCCAAATTACAATTTAATTGCCTACGTCCTAATTCAGATGAAGTCCGCGGATCTTAACAGATAAAGTCTACATTAGTATTTGAAACTTGGGCATTCCATGATTTCGTAAACACCTATGTACCTATATCTAGATTTATACACACCTAATATACCATTAAACACCAAGCTAGATTGTTGTAATTAGATAGAATTTAATTAGTTTAAGAAATCCCAGCAGCTCATGTCAGTTTACCAGTACAAACACCAGAATTTAAATACATATAATAGAAAGTTTAGGTGTGTTGTAGAAACATCTGGTACAGTTGATCTCGTATAGGCTGAACTAGGCGCGGTGGTTCACCGGGTAATGGCGGACTTGTGGTCGTATTAATCACATTAGCCGCCGCCGCCACCGCGCCAGATTTTCACTTCGGCTCATTTGCGCTAATTGTGCGCGCGATTGTCACTCAGGCTTGAATAAACAACGGAGCCGCGCAGCAAGGATTAGGTGATTAGCGCTTAATTGTGTTACCACGATTATTTCATATTCGCCCGTCGAGCTGCAGTCTGATTTCATATTCGAGCAGATTTGTGTACGCAAGTTTTGCTTGTTTAGATTCAGTTGTGAGAATATCAGCATTGTACTTAATTCACTTGATGTTAGGCTCCCCAACGACATTAATGTTAAATGGCGGTGAAGATATTGCATATTATGTATTGATGCTTTGTTTATGAGACAGACGTATCTATTATTGTTATGTTTATTTGTTCTGCAGCAAACAAGTTGTGCGATGAGCTGAACGGCGTGGGAGGTGACGTGGGCCTGCCGCCTGTGAGCGGCAGCGGCGGCGGCAAGTGGACCGGCGGCTGCGGCCTGCTGCGCCAGCCCTCGGGCTTCCCGCTGCTGGGTGTCGCGCCACCCAACTATTTGCTGTCGGACCACCTCGGCACCCTCGCCAAAACGAACAACCATCTTTTCTAATGGGCATCGCAGCGTCGCCTTGAGTCACCGTCCGTGGCGCGCCGCGTCCCCGGGGAGCGCCGCTGCCGCGCCCGCTCGCCACCGCCCCCCGCTCTGCACCCGCACCACCTGCATGTTATTAACATTCCAAGTTACCCTGTGCCGAGTGAAAACTTTCTAAAGTGATATCTAAATGACGAGATTACAGTAGACATTTCGATTGCGCGTAAAACATTCCAAGTGCCAATTCGTGTCCATTAAAGTACTTATTATTGTCGCAATAATAATGTACTGTCTAAATGAATTTTTAGATGTATTTATTGTAATAAAGCAGTTGAACAAGTTGCCCGTCACGTGTACACGGGCGTTTAGTTTTAGATAGTTTATGATAATGAAGATTTTGTGTGATACGATTGTAAATAACATTCCAATTGTATACGTTTAATAAAGGTATACTTATTCAGTGAAGAATTGAAGTAAAGGAATATAAATTAATTTTAAATGTTGTCCTATAAAATTATGATGTATTTTATTCGTCGATGCCTAAATGAAATATAAAATGTATTAATCCATGTGAATTTTAAAGTATTTTCGCAAACTGTAACGGAATTGTGTCGTTGTATTTCTTCTAGTCACCGGAACATTAGTTTTATTTACAAATGAATTATTTATTGATTAAATGCATAGATTAATATAGTTCGATATATTAGCCAACATACCGGAGTTGGCGATGAGCGATGTAAATATGTAATAAATAATTTGTAAATATTAGACATAATAGTGGTGTACCGAGTGTATGTAATTATTGATGAATTTGTGGAGGGTGTTTTAATAAAGCAAACAATAAATCGTCTGTTTTTGTTTGTGTTTACCCTGCGTCCTGCTGCGTGAATGGACAAAACAGTTGACAGAAAATTAATCTATGGTCAATTAAAGTTTTGAAGAGGTTTAATTTATTATCAATCACTATAACAATTAATGTACGGATAAACATACATTTGTAATGAAAAGTATAGAAAGAATGAAAGAAAAAAAAAGGTACCTACGTAGGCGATGCTTATTTCTTATGAAATCTATTCCAGCAATCCAGTTGTTATGCTGCCAAAAGAGAATTGGAAAAAAAGAGTTTTAAACATTACAGAGGAGAAAGAATATGGAAATTACTTATTAGTCTTGAAAGGGACAACTAGCTAAATACTTTATGCTCTCTCTTAATCGGTGGAAAGTGTACCTAACGTAATGAAGACTGCACTCAAGTTTGAAGTTTCTGCGTACATTTTGTAACAAAACCAGGATTGTGTACAAACTTTTGTAAGTATTTAAAATTAGGTCACGGCATGCTGTTGCAAGAGAATTGAGCTCACGGAGTCGTGGCACATATTCGGACTGTTTATCATTTCCGTTTTAATTTTCACGGTTGAGTTATGTTTACGATGATTTTTTATTTTATTTTTATTGTTGCTTACTAACAGTAGCTACTTCGATGAAGATTTTTATATCCACCATTTTCTTTTACAGAATTTAATTTAATTAGTTTCAGATTATGCTTTGCCAATTACTTAAGTTTTATTTAATCACCTCCTAAACTACTTCAAGACGGATGAGGTGTCTATTTCGTCGATGGATAGAATGACAACGTAAATATTAACTGAAATCTTAAAATACCTACAATGTTTGTTAAATAATTACACATCTATAGGCTCTGAAAAAAAAGTGGCATGTTTTTCTACTGTCACAGACACCGAAGTAATCTATCATCTTGTAAAGTGTAAAATAAAAAAGAAAATCAGTTAGAGCCAACACGCTCTCGGTTTCCATAGCAATAAAGGCCGTTGGAGTATGAAAACGACCTTCAAGATGAAGAGCATTGAGATGAAAATGATCTGGAATACATAAAAAGGACAAATATTTATTAGTTGTGTCATAAACACGAGTGATGTGCGCCTTGGTCCGGTTATAAGCCACTACGACCTTGTTCTCGGCAAAGGGCCGTCGCACTCGACTCACGAATGAAGCTGACATTGTTTTCGTATCTGTAGACAGTTCTATGTAAAATATTGCTCTACGAATACGTAAACACGAGAAAAAGCCGCTTCGGATGTCTGCGTAGATTTTGAGTAATTACGAAATGATTTATGCTGGTATTTATAGTTTTATGAACTATTTATGTTCGGCGGTCACGTGGTCGTTCGTGTTGTTTAGGATTCCGCGAGTTGGATGTTAAATTGAAATTATTCCGCTGAATAAACTGAAGAAACTTGTTTACAGAGTGTTAACTAGTCAGTAAATTATTTTACAGTCAGTAATGTTTTAAAAAGTTCTGTACCTACTTAAAGGTACCGGAGGTGCACATGTGGTATGGTTGTGTACCTTACCTACACTGGGTACGTAAATAGATAAGTATAATACCTACACCACAATGTTGTGTATGTCGGTGATGTTGTGATCATGTCACCTGTAGTCATGGTTTTTCACAAGGCAACAAGTCAATCTTAAGTTGTGAACGTCTAAAAATATGGTAATATGAAGAATAGTCGATACAATGAAGAAGAAGTTACGAAAATAATATAGGCAACAGTTATAGAAACTTGCAGAAAGAATAAAAATAAGCTGGATAGGTAGGTACTGTAAATAAATCTTTCATGAGGAGCTCAATAGACGGTCATTGCATTTCAAATAAAAGAATCAAGCATTAATTAGAGCTTAAAAATAACAAAATAAATATTTTCAAAGGAGATTTAGGAATGTCGGACTGAAAAGAGCGTATGTATGATTTTTTATACTAATGCAAAAGAGTAATTTATAAGAATAAAACTATCAACTATCGCTATAGTACCTACACAAGGGTTATTTAGGTACTTAACCCTTCAGATACCGTCAATTAGAGACACAATAGTAAGACAATAGATGCGCGGCCACCGGTGGTCGCTTGGGGATTCATGAATTAACCTAAATAATGAAAACATTTATAGTTTACAAATTATGCATGCACTGAAGTGGTTGATGATCTGCCCATTTCAATGAGTGCACTATAATCAGGTGTAACAAACGTAAGTGCTTCCTAATAACCACATGGCTATTAAAATATACATTGTTACGTAGCATCAAATGTACTTGAATTTGCAAATTTAAGAGAAGCCAGAACCCAGTAGCTGTATTTTCTTTCAGCTCCATTGATGATGACCTTTATGATTCAGAGTGTTTGATGATATTTTTAGTGTGTATAAAGTTTAAAACATACATATGAGATAGAACAGACGAACCGATCCAAAACAAGTCCATCAATAATTTTAAATCTAGGTATCAGGTAGGTAGGTATGGTAGGTCTAAGTATCTTTAATCGTGGCAGACTAAGGCGAAGGAGGCGGGCCGAGTTCGACTCCTAACCAAAAGGCTATGCCAGCAATGGAAAAGAACGGAATTGTGTGGAAAAGGGAGGCCTAAACTTAGAAGTTCGAGTAATTATTCTAGATAGACCTTAGGTAGGTACCTACAGAACTTCTCAATGATTCTCAGATACCGGCTTGTTGCTATGGATTAGCACTGTACCTATCAATGCTGCAAATCTGTAGCTCTTAGTTTGAAGCTAAACTAAGAGCCGCTGCGCACGTTAGAGCCTTTATTTGTATCTCAAAAAAAATAATTAAATGATACGTAATGCAAAGAAGGCAAAGTTAAAAGACCTGCTGTGTGAATAGACAAAACCGTTAACAGAAAATTAATCTATGGTCAATTAATGTTTTGAAGAAGTTTAATTTAAAGATATAAAGCTATTAACTCTTTAATCGTGATAATTAGAGACACAATAGAAAGACAATGGGTGCGCGAACGCTTGGGGTTTAATGAATTAAGATATAAATTTTAAGTCCAGAGGTCGGAATAGGTATGATTTTAGTGTACCTAAAGGTCGTGGGAGTAAGTAACATAGAGTTGATGACATCTATAAAATCCCGAAATTATAAACGTGACCATTCCATTCGATCTATGGGGAGGAACTTTAAATATGGACTTTTTATCAGACTTCAAACAAAAAGGGGATTTACTCAACTTGATTTTTTTTTTGTTATTTATAATTTTTTTAAAGGATCTTTACTTAAAGTTACACCATGTTATATTTTTGGATTTTTTTTTAAAAGATCAGAATTTGGACACCACCAACAAACACTAAGTACAACACAGGTCACGGCAGGTCATAGCGGGCGTTAGGTGCCAGCAAACGGCTGGGTGCAAGTGCAAAACAATCCCTAGGCTGGCCCGGTGACTATGTATTTTTGCTGACATAACAAGCTTATAACTTTGTGATTTTTCATGATTCATTTTTTCAATAATTTAATGGTGAAGTTTAAATTTTTATCAAAAAAAACCGAGTGAGAAAAATGTTTTTTTTTTCGCAATATGGATCGATGATCTGATGAAAGTCGTGAGAATCTGATTAGCGACGCTTGGGAGAGGCCTATGTCCAACCGTGGACTTCTTTCAGCTAAAATGATGATGATGATTTTTCTCGCAGTTTTGATGGCCATGACCATGCACGACCACTTGAAAATTTCAGCGTGTAAGTCATCAAGCACTTACATCCAGAAGATATCAATTGGTGCAGGGAATACTGATGAAAAAGTCCAGAGAAGGACAACTTTATTTCCTCAATGATACGTAGATATTATATAAAGGGTGGCAGTAAGATATGATTTATTTCAAGCTTTTATTTAGTTTCACCTGTCCCGATGTTTGTCTATAATCAAATTTTTTTGATCCACTTCCCGGTTACCGATTGAGCTGAAATTTTGCATGCGTGTGTAAACTAGATGACAATGCAAAATTATTATGCCAAGTAGCTGAATTGATGATGGAACCGGAAGGTGGCAATAGGAACTTGGTAGTTAAACGACACAATCCCATCGAGTTCGGGCTCGTATGATTCGTCTTGACGTGTATTAATTATATAGCTATAAAAGCTTGTTATGAAAAAAATACTTTTATTAAAAGCTTGTATGTAATTAAGTTAGCTAAGCGAATGTGACGAAGTAAATATAAACAGCCCAGCAGGGCCAGCTGGGTCGAAGCCTACCAGGGATAGGGTTGTCCGAAAGGGAGCTCGTGCCCCGGTATGAAGGCTAGAAGGAACGGGATGGGGTTTTGAGTCAGTAAGAGCCTGACACTATCTCCCGCTCCACCCAAGAGCGGGTTTTGTGTAAGATGATTTTCCCCATCAAAAACAAAAATAAAAAAATAAAAGAGATACCACAGCGTCCTCACCATCTGCGTGACACAGGTCATCAGTCGTTTTTAAGTTTATCGCGTTTACACAGACCGACAGACGCGGTGGGGAACCTTTTACTGTGTACTGAGTTAAATACCGAAGAAACAAATCGAGAAACACCGAGTTTCGAAATTAAGGTTATTTTGTAATATTTTTATTTTTATTTCGACTTCAGCTGTAAATAAAAAAATATTATAATAAAATTTTAGCAGAAATTATATAATTTTCCTCGGTTCCGTAAGGCATAAACTCTTCAGCAAAAACATATACCCGTCTTTGCTGTGGCGCAGTCGAGTAAAATGCATATAAAAAAATGCATGGAACGCCAGTGTACACTATGATTACATTAATCACTACCCACATGCCGTCTATACCTACTCGTGATCAAAGTGGCAGGTGGAACGTCTTGCCGCTGCTAGTTGTTTATGATATATATTTTAATTCTAAGATTGGTGTTCCTAATAAATAAGATATATTCAAATCACGCTAATTTAACACGTGAGAAAGAATGAAAGAGAATGAAGCTTTTTTTTAAGATGGGAAATCATCTAATGACATCTCCCTGGTGTGGGATGGAGTGTTATACTCGAAAAGCATCACAAGCATGGAGCATAAGCATGGAGCACAGGTGTGGTGGTACTTTTCTTTAAGAAGGGTGACAATTCTCTGCTTAACAATTAAGGGCCAACTCGCTTCTGAATCATGTCTATACGCTGTTTTCATGTTCACTACAAACCGTTTCGCGCGCAGGTTCAATAAGCTCCAGTCTCACGAAGAAGCTCGATTCCGAATAGACTTCAGCACCGTGGACCACATATAGGTAAACGCTGCGGAAGGTTATAAAGAAGACCGAGGAATATAATCGGGCTGTCTGCTTAGCGTTTGTGGACTGCGAGAAAGCCTTTGATTATATCGAAGCGCTGAAGGGTTTGTACGAAAACGCCACTATCCGGTCCGACTTCAGGACCAGCACCCCTAGCCAAGTTAATAATCTGCAAACGTTAACGCTAGTCGAAACTAATCAAATGTATGGAAATGACATCAACTCAACGTTAAGTCACATGGTCAGAACAAACGAATAGAAAATTCGTAGCCAAGTTAACATCGTTCAAAATGATAGAATAATTTTTCAATGTTCAACGAGCGGCTGACTCAGGCGAGTCAACATGGCTACCAACTTATCGTTTTCTGCAATTGCTGGCACCGAGACATTACCGTTTGGAAAACAAAATTCGACACGAAACGGTTGTAACTTGGCTAGGGGTGCAGACCTCGAAACTTACCCTCCTGCAGAACGGTGAGAGGCAGGGAGACGTCATAATTTCTTCGAAATTTTTGGCGGTTGCAATGGAGGATTCTTCAAGGTACTGGACAGGAGACGGCTAGACATTAATGTCAATGGCACTTACCTTTAGTTTGCCGACGCCATTGTAGTCATGGCTGAGACTATAATGAGGAAGCTCAACTCAATACTCGATGACATCAGTAGACGTTCTGAAAGAGTAGGCATTAAAATGAACATGGACAAAACCAAACCCA